>CM062804.1:341791136-342420407 GCA_031772625.1 Pinus tabuliformis | reverse complement strand
ACCTTCAAACTATTACTATGACTCAACTCCATGGGATCCTAACTGCATTTGAAATGAGAAAGGGAGGTCCATCATATATGAGGAGACGCTGGTTTTAAAGATTTAGTAAAGGGAAAAGAAAATGAAAGAGCACAATGAACCATGATACATTTCATAATAAGAAGATGAGGTAAATTTGGTCAAGAATCTTCAATGGGGTTCCATAAGATTCAGAGGTAAGCTACCATTTAGATTCTTTGCTTGTGGTAGAGGAGGGCTAGTCGTGGAAAGAATATAACACAACCCAACATTCTCCCACTTTTTGTTTTCTTTCCATAGGGGGGCACAGGAGAGCTTAGTCATTTATCCAGCCCTGCAATGGCCATTGTTTCTCTACAGCAAGAGAACTTCTCAAAGCTCACATATTTTGTCAATGCATCTGCAATATTCTTCAAAGTGTCCACCTTTACTAGCAACACCTTTTCTCTTATATCATATCTCTCACAAAGTGATACTAAATATGAATGTGCTTTGTCCTTGAATGATAAACAGTGTTCTTTGCCAGGAAAATTTCACTTTCGTTGTCACAGACTATCCTTATAGCTCCCTATACTAACCCCATGCTTGAACACAATCTCTGCAACTAGACTGCTTCCTTGCTTGCATGAGTGGATGCCATGTATTCTACCTATGTAGTTGATAATGCCACTACAGATTATTTCTTACTCATCCAACTGACCAGACCTCCAAATAGGTTAAACACATACCCACTTGTAGATCTTCTCTGATCTAGATATCCAGTGCAGTACGCATCAACAAAGCCACAAATATCCAACATTCTATCTAATCCTTGTCTTCCTTGGTAGCACAAACCATAATCACTAGTGCCACGCAAATACCTAAAAACCCGCTTCACTATTGTCAAGTGCTCCTTCCCTAGTTTTGACATAATCCTAGTCAATAATCCCACTGCATGTGAAATGTCTAGTCTAGTACAAACCATTGCATGCATCAAGCTACCAACCTCACTTGCATATGGAACATGAGACATGTCCTCTTCCTCTTCTTGTGTCTTGGGACACTGTTCAATAGATAACTTCACACCTACAGGAATAGGAACCTTCACTGGTTTAATATCTTGCATATTAAACCTCTGTAGTATTTTCTCGACATACTTCCTCTGGTTTAACTAGAGCTTCCTCTCTGCCCAATCTCTTTTAATTTCGATGCCCAAAATATAGTTTTTAACGCCAAGATCTTTCATGTCAAATTTGGAGGACAATTGGATCTTCAAATCCTGGATAATTTCTTTGTCATTTCCAACTAGCAACATATCATCCACATACAAGACCAAATAAATAACACGGTCACCAACCAATTTAAAATACACACAGTGATCTTCTTTGCTTATGGTGAAGCCAAGTCCCCGTATAAATGTATCAAATTTATGATACCACATCCTTGGTGATTGTTTTAACCCATACAAATACCTTTTTAACTTTCATAGCAGTTCCTTCTTACCCTTCACCGCAAAGCCTTTAGGTTGCTTCATGTAGATCTCCTCTTCTAGATCCCTGTGAAGAAATTTTTTCTTCACATCCATCATTTCTACCTAGAACTAAAAAGCAACAACAACAAATAAAATTAATCTAATAGAAGCTACCTTGGAAACAGGAGAAAAAATATCACCAGAATCAATTCCCGACACCTGGGAATAACCTTTTTCTACCAACTAAGCTTTGTATTTCTCCACCTTTCCTTCTGCATGTGTCTTCTTCTTGAACACCCATTTTCTTGCTAATCGGTTTCCTTCCAGCCGCAACTCCACCAGATCCCATGCCTCTTTTTGGTGCAAAGATGCCATTTCATCAACCATGGGCTCTTTCAGGACTTTTCCATCCTATGAATCTATTGCTTCCTTCACAGTTCTGGGATCATCATCATTAATAGATAAAGTAAAATTTGAACAGAAAGCAGATGGACTATACCTTTCTGATTGCCTTCTTTCTCAAAGTGATCTTCTCACACCCGGAGTTTGTGGCTCTTCATATTCTGATTCCTCTTTTGCTCTAGAGTTTGATTCTTCCTCCTTTAGCTCAAACTCTATCTTTTCAGGTTCCTTTGATGGGACTTCCTGTTTAATAACATATTTCACCTCTCTGAACACCACATCTCAACTGTACACAACCTTCCTTGTTACTAGGTTCCAAAGCTTATAACCCTTTAAACCATCCTTATACCCAACAAAGATTCACTTTTAATATTTACTATCCAACTCGGTTCTTTTCTCCTTTGGAGCATGGATATATGTATCACATCCAAATACCCTCAGATGTGAACGAGAGCATTTCTTACCAGTCCATACCTCTTGTGGAGTCTTATCCTCCAACGCTGATGAATGTGATCTGTTGACCAAGTAACATGTTGTCTACACCACCACTGCCCATAATTCTTGTCCTAGCCTGGCACCACTGAGCATTCTTCTTGTCCTTTCCATCAATGTCTTACTCATTCTTTCTGCAACTCCATTTTTCTTAGGTGTGTATGGAGTAGTCTTCTCCCATGCTATACCAGACTTCTTATAAAATTCTTCAAATTTCTTCTTGCAAAACTCTCCACCGTTATCTGTCCTCAACACCTTTATCTTCTTCTCTGTCTGGTTTTCTACCAAAGCCTTAAATTCTTTAAACCTGTCAAAGACTTTAGATTTCTTCTTGAGGAAATATATCCATGTATTCCTGGAGAATTCATTTATAAATGATACATAGGACACAGACTTACCCAGTGATGGAACCTTCACAGGTGCAAACACATCATTGTGCAAAAGCTCTAATATCTGTTTCGCCCTCTTACCACCAAAGGGGAAACTCACCCGATTTTGCTTCCCATATACATAATTTTCACATAAATGAAACTCCAGAGAGTTATTAGTCATACCTTCTACCATACCTTTACCATGAAGTATTCAAAGGCCCTTCTCTCCAATATGTCCAAGCCTTCGATGCCACAACATTGTCTTCTCCAAAGACCACTAGATTTTCTACTCCACTTTCAGGAACCACAGAACTATTGCACCCATCAACAATAGTGCTACCTTGCAGCTTGTACATATTTCCAATCTGAACTCCCAACATCAATACCAGTGCTCCCCAAACCATCTTACAGGTATCCTTCTTGAACACTATTTTTACACCTGCATCATCCAGCTTACTTATAGAAATCAGATTTCTGGCCAATGCAGGAATATGCAGAATACCGCGAAGTGTTCTATCCCTTCCACCTTGCAACTTCAACTTTACTTTTCCCCGACCAAAGGTTCTATCCATCCTATCATCCCCTAAGAAGACATCAACACAATTGTATTTCTCATACTCACAGAACCACTCTCTATGGGGAGTGAAGTGAAAGGATACAACTGAGTCAATTAACCAGGCCTCATGATCTACATGTGTACTTGAAGAATCCAAATACACATCCCCACCTTCATCTGAGGTTGTTTTCGCCTCTGTAGAAGGAGCATCATGAGATCCCTTTCCTTTATCAAGAGCTTTAGATTTACAGTGCCTTTTGTAGTTCCCTTCCATTCCACATTTCCAGCACACCTTTACAAATTTTCCTGGAGATTTAGATCTCCCACTCGATGACCTATTTTTGTTTCTATTATGGGACTTTCCTTGTACAGACAAGGCATAACCATTCTGGCTCTCCATATTTTTTCGTCTCATCTCCTCCATCAGCAAGGATGAGACTATTTCATCAAAATGCAAGGAAGTTGCATTGCTACCTATTGCAACAACCAGGCTATCTCATGAATCTAGTAGAGAACACAACAAATTGATGCACTTATTTTCATCTCAAATTTTAATATCAACAGATAATAACTGGCTTGCCACAGTATTAAATGTGTTCAAATTCTCTGTCACCGAGTCTCCATCTGTCATCCTTAAGTTATACAGTTTTTTTCGTAGGAACGGTTTATTCACTAGAGACTTAGATTGGTACAAAGTCCCTAACTTGCCCCACAAAGATTTTGTCGTAGCTTCCCCTGATACATTCAACAAATAATGAATCCGAGACACACAATCGTATTGTGCTCTTTGCCTTCCGATCCAACTTCTTCCATTCTTCATCGGACACTCTCATTGGTTTAGTAACCAGATCTACCATGATCCACTAATCTTTATCCACCAACAGATCCTCCATCTTGAGTTTCGACAACTCAAAACTATAACCATTAAATTTCTCAATCTCTATCTTTCCACCGCTTGCCATCTTCTTTCACCACCAGAATCAATCCCGTAGATCTCCCACTAAACAGGGCCTACCATGGGCCCGAGAAAAACCCCTTAGCAGTAAAGGCGTCCCCCTGAAGCCAAAACAACTCTGATATGAAATGTAGGTTTTAACCCGTACAGAAATTACCTGCATACGAATTCTAGAAAACAGAAAATAAACAAAGGCGAGAGCATAACATATAAACCAAATATACACAGATATTTTCCCCTCGATCCCAAAACTGGGACTACCAACTTGATTTTCCATTATGTTCCTTTCATATGTTATAATACATATATATACATGCAAAAGCATCCAATACCGTGGATCGAAAACCATCACGCCCAAAACCATGTGCGAAATCCATGGACAAAACCATATATAGGTTCACCCATCTAATATGGGGTCTTGTAGTGCTTGGAGCTGATGTTGGGGAAATTATGGAAGGAGAATATAAATTTCCAGCAACAATTCTTTCAGACTCTGCGGGTAAGAAGTTATACGAAACCAATGCCAAAGCTGTCAATATGTTATTGGGAAGTCTGTCAAAATCATAATTTGTAAAAGTCATGCAGCTCAAGAGAGCTAAAGAGATATGGGAAAAAATCATTCGAAGCTATGAAGGACACACCCAGGTAAACTGTGTTAAGATTCAAACTCTCAGAATTCAGTATGAAACTCTTAAGATGCATTGTGATGAGAGTATTGATAGTTACTTTTTATGTATAGATGAGATTGTTATTTGTATGAAGAATCTGGGTGAAGGGATAAAGGAAGCTACTTTAGTTGATAACATTTTGAGATATTTGTCTTCTAAATTTGAGTCAAAAGTGTCTGACATAGAAGAAAAACAGGACCTTCAAACTATTACTGTGACTCAACTCCATGGAATCCTAACTGCATTTGAAATGAGGAAAGGAGGTCCATCAAATATAAGAGAATTCGCTTTTAGAGCTCCAGTAAAGGGAGAAGAAAAGGAATAACACAATGAATGAGGATACATTTCAGAAGAAGAAGATGAGGTAAATTTTTTCAAGAAGCTTCAACAAGGTTCCAGAAGATTCAGAGGTAAACTACCATTTAAATGCTTTTCTTGTAGTAGAGTCAGCCATTATGCTACCAAATGTCCTGATAAAGATAAATATGAAAAGGGAAAGGAATGCGTAAAAGGAAATAGAAAATAGGTTTTCAATATAAGAAGTTACTATACGCATGAAGATAGTGATGGTTTATCTAATAGTGATGAAGATGAAACTGAACAAGATTATAGACTACTCATGGCTTATGACAATGATGATTTCTTGGATGCCTTAGAAGAGGAAGACTTTCTTGAAGAAATCACTAAACTCAAAATCTGTTTAGAAGAAAAGAATATGATCATAGGTACGTTGACACACCAACTCACTGAAAGTGAAAAAACACAATGAAAATTTAGAATGTGAAATTGTGGGTCTAAGAAAAGAACTTCAGAACACAGAGTCTCTTAATATCAGATTTGGTAAAGGATCAGAAACTTTAAATGAAATCATCAATGTTTAGTGTTCTCCTTTGCTAAAGACAAGTGTCAGATATACTGAAGAATAATCTCAATCACAGAAGCCGTCAACCTCCACCAGAAGCCATCTTGATTCAGAAAAAACCAGTGAACAGTAAATCGTCAGCAAAAGCCTAAAAATACTCATCAGGTAAATCATACTCAATTTATTCCAAGGATGAATATGAGTAGAAGCATCAACCAATAGGTAAAAAATGATAAAAGATTCTATGATCATACAAACTTCTTTAATGGGCAATGTTTTTCATGTCGTAAATTTGGGCATAAGGCTACTCAATGTGTTGCTTACAAAACCATCATGACTAGAGAAGCACGAAATCAGAGTGTAATTGGAATCAAGAAAAGTTCCTGTAATAAATTTTCTCCTCTTCAAGATGAAATAGAATATTCAATTTTTAACAACCTTGGTCATGAAGAATCTAAATGGAGGAGAAAATTTCGGCCAAAACTTCAAAAAGAGAAACTATCATCAAATTCCAAGATATGGAGAAAGAAGGAATCTCAATCATATAGACATGGCATAGCTCTGTATGCATAAGGACAAGAGAATCAGTGGTACATTGACTACAGATGCTCCAAACACATGATAGGTGATAAAAATAAACTTCATTTTTAGAATTCTTTAGAAAAGGAAAAGAATGTCTCATTTGGAAATGACACACCAGTTGCCATTAAAGGTTAAGGTTTTGTTTTCTTGAAAGAAAAGGTTAAAGCCGGAAATCTCATGTATGTAGATGGTTTAAAGCATAACCTGTTGAGTGTTAGTCAAATGTGTGATCAAGGAAATGAAGTTGTTTTTCGATAAAACGAATGTGTGGTTCGTGAGCTTGATATAGGAAAGACCATGATCAAAGGTACAAAAACTCCAAATAAATTATACATACTCAAAGGAGCACAACAACAATGCTATCTAAGAAAAACAGATGAAAACTGGCTATGGCACAGAAGATTGGGAGATCAAAGCTTTTCTCATATAAGAAAATCATGAAGGCTCAAGGAAGTTCATGATCTTCCAGATATTAGCATCCCAGAAAATACCATATGCAAACCATGTCAAGTCAGTAAGAAAACTAGAGTTCACTTCAGTGAAAAATAAGGATCAACAAGTAAGCCTCTGTGACTCATCCATACTGATTTATGTGGACCAACAAGGAAAAATTCACCTCGTGGAGAAGAATACTTTATTTTATTTATTGATGATTTTTCCAAGATGTGTTGGATAGGTCTAGTAAAGCATAAAGATGAAGCATTTGAAAGTTTAAAGCCTTCAAAGCTTTAGTTGAAAATGAATCAGATCGAAAAATTAAATTTCTCATATCTGATCGAGGGGGAGAATTCATATCAGATGAATTCTTTGAATTTTTTGAACAACATGGAATAAAAAGGAAATTCTCTTTCACAAGAACTCCTCTGAAAAATGGCGTGGTGGAAAGAATGAATAGAACAGTTCAACAAATGGCTCGAGCTATCCTTGATGAATATGGAACTCTTGTAACCTTCTGGGGTGAAGCTGCATTTGCTGCCGTGACTATTCTCAACAAAGCGAATGTTCGGGTAAACAACAATCAAACTCCATATGTACTTTGGTATGGTAAGCCTCCTATTGTAAAACACTTTAGATTTTTTGGAAGCAAATGTTTCATCAAAAGGACTGATGAAAAACTTGGTAAGTTTGAACCTAGAGAAGACGAAAGAATTCTTCTTGGTTATTCATCTAGAACTAAAGGATAAAAATGTTATAATAAAAGACTTCAGAAAATTGTTTAAAGCATTGATGTTGTAATTGATGAAGCATGCGGAAATCCAGAACAAATGAAATAAACAAAGGAATATGAAAATGAGGAAGATTGGGAATTCTTTCCCTCATCAAATCAAAATGATATAAAAGAAGAAACCAATGAACCACCAGAAGAAGATACGACAAACAAGGAAAAGACTCCATCTAGGTATGTTCAAAAGAATCATCTAGAATCTCAAATTCTAGGAGAAAAAAGATATGGAGTACAGACTAGAAGAACTCCTACACGGACCTCAAGTTATCTAGCATTACTATCCTCCAAAGAACCCTATAATGTAAATGAATCCTGAAAAGATGAATGCTTGGTCAAGGCAATGGACGAAAAACTTGACCAAATTGAAAAGAGTGATACTTGGGAGTTAGTTCCTAGACCTCATGATAAAAATGTTATAGGAACAAAATGGATATTTAAGAATAAGTTGAATGAAAATGGAGAAGTTATTAGAAATAAGGCAAGACTTGTTTGTAAATGGTATGCTCAACAAGAAGGTATATATTTTGAAGAAACTTTTGCACCTGTTTCTAGACTTGAAGCCATAAGGATGTTTCTTTCTCTTTCTAGTTTTTGAAAATTCAAAGTATATCAAATGGATGTAAAATCAACTTTTCTTAATGGAGATCTAGAAGAAGAAGTTTATATTGAACAACCAAAAGGATTCATTCTTAGAAATTATGCAAAGATCATATGCAAGCTCAAAAAGGCTCTCTATGGTTTGAAACAGGCTCCAAGGGCTTGGTATTACCGCCTTGACAAATATCTACAACAACAAGGTTTCACAAAAGGCTCTGTAGATAGCAATTTATACACAAAGATTGAAAATGATAAAATGTTAATTATTGTCATTTATGTTGATGATATCATCTTTGGTAGCAATGAAGAATCCATGAGTCAGAATTTTGCTTCAGTAATGTAACAAGAATTTGAAATTTCCTTACTTGGTGAACTTATTTATTTTCTTGCTCTACAAGTATAGCAAACAAAATATGGTATTTTCTTTTCACAAACAAAATATTTCAAGAATATCCTGAAGAAGTACGAAATGGAAGATTTTAAACCAGTATGTACTCCAATGGTAACATGATGCAGTCTCAGTTCTAACGATGAATCACCAGTAGTAAAGCAACCAACATACAGATCTATGATCTGAAGTCTACTCTATATAATAGGTACGAGACCTGATATCATGCATGTAGTAGGAATTATTGGAAGGTTCCAAGCAAATCCAAAGGAATCACATCTTCAAAAAGTTAAAATAATTTTCAAATATCTTCAAGGAACTCAGGAATTTGGACTATGGTATCCTAAAGATACAAATCTTACTCTTCATGCATATACAAGTGTAGATTGGGAAGGAAATGTTGATGACCGAAAGAGTGCTAGTGGAGGTGCATTCTATATGGGTTCTCGGTTAATGTCTTGGTTCAGCAAGAAACAAAGTTTGATTGCCTTATCTACAGCTGAAGCATAATATTTGGTTGTTGCACCTTGTTGTACACAACTACCTTGGATGATGCAAATATTACAAGACATTTAGATGACATGTACTCCACCCATTTCCATCCGATGTGATAATAGAAGTGCCATTAGTATTTCGAAAAATCTTTTCATGCACTCCAAGACCAAGCACATACCCATTAAGTACCATTTTTGACAAGAACAAGTGCTTGAAAAAAAAGTTAAATTGGAGTATGTTCCCTCCAAAGAACAGGTTGTTGATATATTCACCAAACGGCTTCCCAAAGAAGCATTTGAATATCTCAGACAAAAGATGGGAGTAGTTGCTGCATCATCCTGTTATTAAATCTATTTTTTAGAGGAAGGTTATTGTACACGGGTTTCTTGAAGTATAGTTGCGTATACACATGGGTTTCTATGGTTGAAGGAATATATATGTTTTTCTGACAAAAAAATAGTGGGTCAGACTCTGATATGGATGCTTTTTCTAATATTGATGATTACAGTTTGATGATATGCTTTGTTCATTGATTTTTATATGACTGACAAAGATGCCTTGATGAATGACTTGTTGTCTATGCACAGGTAACACAGGTTTAGGGGGAGCATTAGCCTTCACACACATTATGCATTGGTGAAATTATAGTTGCTGAGTTTAGCTATGGTTTCAAATATTTATATCATTTGTTGCATAAGTCATGTAAAGATCTAGAGGGTGATATGACTCTTTCTATCATAGTCTATATTTGAATGAGTCCTATTAGACATATGATGTAATTTGTTTCCCCACTATGCTTGGGATGGATGATGTAATAATTGTTGTATTTCTGTCATGTATAAACAATTGGTATATCCCCACTTGGTTGGGTGATTGATGAATGAATGAGTCATTGGTATTAGGGAGGTCATACTCACTTAGTTGAGTTCTAGAGTGATATTATTCATTTGAAACATGTCTCTACAGACTCTGCATGTACTCAGGGGGAGCATGGAAATCATAATATATATCAAAGAGGGATAGTAGGTTGGTTCGCCCTTTGCCATTGATGTCAAAGGGGGAGAGTATTTTGGTGTTGGTGTTTCATGTTATCTCTAACAATTTATACAACTTGCAGTAAATTTCAACACCATCATGGTTGCCATCAAGTCCAAAGGGGGAGATTATTGGCATTATGATACAAGTGTTGTCCTTGATGGCAACTCACTCATAGGTCCGTTCAGTTTTGATGAAAGGAAACTCACAATGTAACAGGTCTATTCAGATATAACAAGGCATTGGTACAAAAGAATAGGTAAATGGAACTAAGGTATACTGATCGAATAAATAAGTTGAAGGAAAAGGATGGTGTAAATCAGTTTAAGATGTGTACACTGGTTTACTTAGTCAAAACAACGTATACATGCTGGTTCATAGAATAAAAAGAGTGTATGCGTATACATGCACTTTCACAAGAAGAAAAGCATGTATATGTTGGAAAATCAAGGAAATTCGAGAGTAGAAAATAGTAGGGGTCAATACCATGGTATTAGCCCACAATTGAGAAGAGTAATGACTATTTGATCCCATCCAAGAATACCAGGGTCTTAAGTGGTTTTGGTCTGAGGTATTGGGAAAGGCCTAAAACTATATAAGGAGGAGAATATCATAAGGCCAAGGTGTGCAAGTAGAAAGGGTTTTCTTAGGAATAATTCTATCTGAAGTATATTTTATGTTGTAGGGGTTGTGCTTGTGATTTGATATGAAATATTATTTCCACCTTGAATTCAATGTTGGATCAGGATCATGAGACCTAAAATGAGTTATCATTGAATGATATTATATTGGTTGGGCCAGATTTGATTGTGTTCACATGTTTTATTCTTTAAATGTCATGATCTGGGTTTGTCTAAAGTCTAGAATAGCAACGAAGTTATGAGTTAATATTTGCAGATCTATATGTTGGGTTTTCTCGGTAAAAGTGCGTATACACGTAGGTTCTACTCTTTCAAGTAGCATATAAAAAAGAAAAGCCTATTCTTCAAATATAACTAATCTATCTGATCAATTCTGTTGTTTTACTGTTGCCTGTCAACGAGATCTTCTTAGATCTAAATGTAAAACTAAATGCATAAGGAGTTTGGTGTCTGATTGATTGATTGTCTAAGTAAGAAGGGTTATCTCTGCTACTACCTTTCTAAAGCTCTATAAATTGAGAGTAGATGTTCAATATATTGTTGGTTGGTACAGACTTGATTCAGAAGTTTTATGTTTCAGTAGTTTTGAGGGTATACGCAAGTTTTGTTAAAGGAAGTAGCGTATAAATGTAGTTTGGGTTCAGTAAAGTAATGTATACATTCTGATGCATGATTTTTGAGGTTACAACTAGTTCTAAATGATGATGGAGGTTTTAGGGTTCAGCACAGTGTTTTGGTGACAGTGATCTGATTGTTCAGATTAACTGATTGTTGGTTGATGCAGTTTGAGTTTCAAAGTTTCTAATGGGTCCAGTATGAAAATTTGATGAGACGAGGCCTTCATTTGTATTTTTGTCTACTAGGAGCATCTAGTCTAAAAATTTATGAAACGTGGTCCCTGGAAGAAGAGAGAAGGTCATAGCCTTTTGTAGGCCAATGCCTACATACTACTAAACACATTGGCTAGTACAAGATCTAGGGGGTTGTAGCTCCCTTCTAATAGAAGCTGGAAAACGAGAGAAGGTTGTAGCCTTCTATAGGTGGGTGCCTATGTACTGGTATGAATTTTCTCCAGTACAAGATTGTAAAGAAATTTTATTATTATTAAAAGAAGACAAATACGACAACAACAGGTGGTTTCTCTCCCTCATTGGGTTTCCGCCTTAAATATTGGTGTTCATGTGTGTTGCTTATGTGGGATTGTTTATTATTTCGTTACTGCACTGCTTAACAAGTTATTGATGCATTTATTAAACATCACCAAATGATAAATTGATTAAATCATAAGTTCTCTGGGTATACACTGGTTTCTCTAATAACAGTAGCATGTACACACTAGTTCACTTCACAGAAGTAGCATATATAAATCCGTTTGGGAAATGAAAAATTATTGAACTGATAATACTGATTCACCCCCCATCTCAGTATTATTTCCAACAAAGGCTAGATAACTGGAAGTTCCAACAAGAGTTCTTCTACTTTGTACTCCAGCTTCCTTACCGCCAAGAATTTGAGATTCTTGATGATTTTTATGAACATATCTTGATGGAGTCTTTTCTGATGCTTTTACAATATCAATTCATTTGTATGATTCTTCATTGATTCCCTCTACTACATCCTTTTGGCTTGTTGTAGGAATATGTTCGTCATCTATTGGTGGTTCCTTTCTGGTACATGTGGATGCTTCATCAATCACAATTTCAATAAATTCAACAATATTTTGAAGTATTTTATTGTAGCATTTATATCCTTTGCATCTAGAGGAGTATCCAAGGAGAATTCCTTCATCAGCTCTAGCTTCAAACTTTCCAAGTTTATCATCATTATTGTTTATGTAACATTTTCTTCCAAAGGCACTAAAATGCTTGACAATTGGAGGCTTACCAAACCATAGTTCATGAGCTCTTTCGTCACTATTTACCTGAATATGATCTTTGGTGAGGATATTTACTGTTGTATGTGATGCCCCACCAAAAAGGTATGAGGTGTTCTCGACTCATTAAGCATGGTGCGTGCCATTTGTTGGATTATTCTGTTCATTCTTTCTACCAATCTATTTTGTTGAGGATTTTTAGCTATAGAAAAATGCCTCTTGATATCATGACATTCACAAAAGTCGAGAAAATCACCTGATACAAGTTGTCTTCTTCTATCCAATCTCATAAAATTTATTTTCAAATATAAATCATTCTCTAATAAAGCTTCGAAGACTTTAAATTTATCAAATTATTCATCTTTATGTTTTAATAAGCCAATCCAACCTATTCCAGTAAAATCATCAATGAATAATATGAAGTATCGTTCCCCTAAAGGAGATTTCTTTCTCATAGGAGCACATAAATGAATATGAATAAGTTAAAGTGGCTTACTTGAAGTACCTTCTTTGGCATTAAACTACACCATGGTTTTCTTACCGAATTGACATGATTTTCATATGGTATTTTCTGGTAGAGAGATGTTAGGAAAGTCGTGAACTTCTTCCATTTTGCTTGACTTAAGTAATTGACTGAAGCTTAGATGTCCTAATATTTTGTGACAAAGCCAACTCTCTTCTGATTTTCTCAAGTAACAATGTTCTATACCACCTTCCAAGACATAGACATTACCTGGAGTCATTGTTCCCTTTATTGTGATCTTACCTATATCGAGATTCCATACCACACAGTTCTTTGATCTAAAAACAACCTCATGCCCTTCATCACAAATATGACTAACACTCAACAAGTTATGTTTTAATCCATAAACAAATAGAAGATTTCCAGCTTTAACCTTTTCTTTTAGAAAAACAAATCCTTTTCCTTTGATACCCATAGGTGAATTATTTCCAAAGGTTACATTATTTTCTTTCTTTATTTCATTAAAGGACATAAAACTATCTTTATCACCTATCATATGTTTTTAACATCCACTTTCAATGTACCACATATTTTCTTGATCTCCTCCATATAAAGCTAAACCACAATTCTCAAATTATATGGTTTTATTTTTCCATACCTTAGATGTTGTTGCTTTTTGTTCATTTTGAAGAGTTGAGTTATTACAAAAGGAACATAAAATTTCATCTTGAATATGTGAGAATTTATTGTAAGAGAATTTATTTAACCAAATCTCATTATTTTGTTTTCTTGCTTGTATAGTCATGATAGTTTTATAAGAACACACTAAGAAGCCTTATGACCAAAATTATGACAAGTGAAGCATTGACCATTAAGGTAAAAGTTCATAGGAGTCTAGTATCTTCTTGTGTAGCTTTCCCTTTGATTGTGATAAGGTTGATTCACTTGAGAAACATTTGATCCCTTATTCCTTTTATGAGACCTTGAATTTTGTTTATTGCTTCCTTTTACTGCGTTAAGATAGCTTCATCTACCTGTTTCAAAAGATTTTACAGTCTTTGATGATTCTCCCTTGTATCTGAGACATGTTTTTATAAGAGGAGGGCATTGTAATTTGATGGTTTCTTCTAAGGTCTCATATAATTTATAAAATCTAAGGTTTAGACTTTTTTATTTCTCAAGTTCCTTCTTTAGAATTAATATTTCTAGTTATAACTTTTCATTGTGACCCTCTTTTTCTAGGAATTGTTTCTTCGCAGCTTCCTCTGCTAATTTAGCTTCTTCTAAACAAATTTTAAGTTGAGTTATTTCTTCAATTAGATTATCCTTTTGTTCTAGGGCATCCATAAAAAGATCACCAGACTCATCAATAAATTTATCTTCAAATGCCAGAAGTAATTGATATTCTTGATGAGACTCACCTTCTTCACCATTTGAAATACCATCACTATCTTCGTGTGTGTAGAATATTCTCTTGTTTTCGAACCTTCCTCTAAAATTTTCTTTTTCTGAATTCTTCACTTTCTCGTGGTTTTCTTTATAAGGGAATTGAGTAGCATAGTGACCAAATATTCCATAAGAAAAAAAATTGAAAGGAAGCTTACGTCTAAATATGTGAGTACCTACTTGGAGTTTCTTTATGAATTTTTCCACTTATTCATCTGGTACATACCTTGATTCCTTGAGCTCATCCTTTTCCTTTCCTTTAGAAGTACCTTTGAATGCAACCTCTCTGATATCTGAGGGACCCCCTTTTCTCATTTCATAGGTTATTAAAATCCCATGAAGTTGTTCAATTGTAAGGTTCTTCAAATCCTGCATTTCTTCAATGAAAGAGACTTTCGAATCGAATTTTGCGGTTAGAGATCTTAAGATTGTCTCAAAAAATGATGATTTTGTTACTTCGTCACCAATATTTCTCATTGAATTAACAATCTCATCTACCCTAAGAAATAAAATTGCAATACTTTCATCATTATGAAATATGAGAGTTTCATATTGAATTCTAAGTGTTTGAAGTTTGGCACTCTTTACCTTGGTGCCGCCTTCATAAATTTGGATGATCTTGTCCCATATTGCCTTTGCAATATCTAGCTGCATGAGTTTGACAAATTTTGATTCTACCACACTTCCTAATAGAGCATTGGAAACCTTTGCATTGGTCTCATATTTTTTGTTTATGATTCATCTATGGGAATGGAGGATGGATACTGATAGCTTCGTTCAATGATTCCCCAAACATCCACTCCAAGTGATTGTAGGTAAGATCTTGTTCCAACTTTCCAGAAAATGAGATTGGATCCATTGAACAATGGTGGCCTGATAGATGTTTCTCCCTCTTGGTTTCCTATGTTGATGAATCTTCCTTCAAGCAATAAAGCTTCTTCTGAAGGACCTACTCTGATACCAATTTCTAGGAAAACAACTGAGGGGGAGGGGGGCATGAATAATTATTTTTATACTAATTAACCTTTTGTTTTCTCATTCATATTTTTCTATACTATTGTTTTGGAGTAAAACTGCGTATATATGAAACTGTGAGGAAGAAAAGTAGCATATATCTAGTTAACTAACATTTCAGTTAATTCACCATTTTTTTAACTTGAACATGTGTATGAGTACTTGATTAGACATTAATTAAATAGTAACCATGTACAGTAAGAACAAAATAAACCATCACACATAAGAAACACATCAAAAATCGTGAACAATAGGATTTTTAGGTGGAAACCCAATGTGGGAGAAAACCACCATTGTTGTTGTCTTTGTCTTATTCTTTTATTATAAAGAGAAATTTCTTACAATCTTATACTGGCATAGACTCATACCAATACACAAGAACCCGCATGTAGAAGGCTAAAACCTTCTCTCGTTCTCCAAATTCTACTAAAAGGGAGCTACAACCCCCTTATCCTTAGTTCTTTTATCATATAGAAATACTAAAATAACCACTGTATCAAGTCACTGAACCAACTGTATCACCAAATATAATATTGAAATAACTTATTCAAACAACCAAACCAACATATATCATTGTATACCCATTCATGAGAATACCAGACTACATACATTTCATCACAGAAACTGGATCTTGTCACTGCAAACCATGATTAAACACATGTCAGAATATATACACTACTATTCAAAATCATTCCCATGTATATACATGCTTTCCCTTCAGATGACCTGCATATAAATCTCAAAACACAGAAATATAAATTTGAATTACTGCAGTAATAAAAAAATCATTGAAACACATACTAATCCCATCACAGATCTCTGAACCACATACAGATCATCACATAAAAACATCATTAGTATTCATTAGTTCAACCCAACGAACACTGTTAAACACATATTTTCATGAAATAATTCATCGAAAGATTACAACAAACATAATAAAATAAATTTATCATTATCATTATCTCATAGTAAAAAACCCTAGTAGATGTATGTGACCCTTATAAATAATTTCCACGTATGTACATGCTTTTCATACTTAACACCCACGTACAGATCAACCCATACTAAAGAATATATACACGACAATGCAGGAGTAGATTCGCGTATGCACACAACCTTTCTGAATAAAACCTGCATACATCCATGTAATTACTGAGTCAAACCTTTGATACACAACAAAATACTTGTCAAACACAAATGTTGGCATACATTGTAACATATACACATCATAATATCATATTTACATATCTATCAAACCATAAGCAGATAATTCAATATGTAGTCATTTCATATCTAATAGATTTGATCCATTATCATACTCCTTGGTGGACACCTATGTCAGAGAAAACCATTCCTCCATAACCCAATACTTGCACACATAATACTTTGATCTCCATTTCCTTACATAGCTTAGGCCTTAGCCAATACCATGGGTCAAAACCTTAATAATTCTGATGGTATTCTCTGATGTGACCAAATTTATATTTTCGCGCTCATTACTATGGGCCAATACCATGATAAATACCCCTGGTATTTAGAATACCATGGTCCATAATTTATGCGCGACTTGCATTTACCACACCCACGTATGTACGTGGCCTTTGTTCATAAGACCCGTGTATACTTCTTAAAACATCGCCTTCATCCCTCCTCTATCTCTAAACTATTATTCATTTTTCCAATCTCTCTATCACATATGTATTGGCCTATATAATCATTCTTCTACTATCATGTTGACATCTTTATCAAGTAGCTTTCCACCAAGGACAACACATTAGTCATAATTCCAGCACAATTTCTGGTGAGCTCCAGTATTGTAGCAATAATGCTACAACTCCTGGGGCTTCCTGTTTCTCATTTTATCAACCCGGTAGTTCGTACAAACTTGGAAGCGACGGTGCTATATGCACAAGTACTAACTCTTGTCACAGCTGTCACTTGGTCAGCTGGCACAAGTCCGCTAGGGCTCAAGCCAACTTCTATAGGCTCTCAGAAGAAGCTTGCTAATTGATGGACGAGAGCTAATCTCAAAGGAAAGCTACTTTAATTGACAAAAATGAACTGAAAGCAAATCAAAGCATGTAAACCTAGGAAACCCTAATTTAACTAGTCTGACCTCTACAGTGAAAGGAATGTAAATGCAACTTCTACCAATGCTGTCATTACCTCTAATAAGTGAGAATGCATGGATCTAAACTACTTGCATCATGAAAGTTATGTTTTTATATTTTTCCTTTAAGTGTGTGGAATGATGGTGGTCTTGTGCTAACTAGGGTTTGGTTGTGCAGATGGGATAGAGAAGGAAGGAAAGCGTGGAACAGGTTGGGGAGGCTAGGAGAGGTTCCTAGGGATCCTTAGCATCCATCCACAGAGGTCCCTCACATTCAGAAGCTCGAAAACCGAGTGAGTGGCCTCCTACAGGAAGCCTGCAGAGGATCTACAGGATACTCTGTTTTCTACAGGATGTCTACAAATGGCTACAGGATGACCTACCGTGAGTGTTTGGAGTGATGGAGGAGTAATGGAATGGTAGGGGGAGATGTGTAAGGTAGGAATGAGGCTGGTGATGGCTGTAGAAGTGGAAGAATAGGATGGGAAGTGAGTGTAGGGGATAAGTGGGAAGGTAAAGGGCTATATCAACGAAAGGGGATAGAGAATGGAAGTACGTGAGGAGTGGAAGACTTTGGGAGATAACGGAGTGGAGCAGGGGTCAAAGCTATGTCTGCATGCGTGATCAAGATGGAGGACAAAGTGATGGAACGAGAGAGAGCAGTGTAAGTGAAACAAATGCTTATGACTGTCACTCAACCAAAAATGCATCAACCTAAACTACCTGTGCTTGTAAATTCAATGAGCAGCAATCTAAACGCGAAGGAGAATGTGCATGAAGCTGTGGTAAGGGAGTGTGGTGCAGGTGTGAATCATGTGGAAGTATCTAACATAACGTGACTGTGTTTGCAGCAATCATGGAACAAAGAAATGCGTATTTTTTGGTGGTTAGTCATGGACTTCACTCCAAAGCCAGATGAGACGGCAGTGAACCTTAATAACCTTTTTGTTGGAGCTCCAATCGATTATATCTATCCTCTGCTACACTAAGCAAGTGCAAACAAATTCATCATAAGCAATTCCTATCTAACTCATGAAAAAGACCAACTCAACAACCTGTAATTCGAATTGCATGTGCAAATGACAAGCTCAAAGTGCTGAAATCAAATGGAAACAACACTACAGCAGAGGGGATCTATGGCTCTCAGGTTGGGCCCTAACCTGCGAGCTATAGTCTCCTTAAGAAAAACTCAGAACTAGATCAGAATCTGCCTTCTTTATTCATAACTGATATCATGCCAAATTGGCTTACAAAAAGGAACGAAAACTGAGCTGTGCTCCAAAATTACAATAGCAATACGAGAGTTTCAACAACCTATCTAAGGCTAAGGCCTCTACACTTATACAAAAACGATGATCCAACAAGTGTCCTTGATTTTAGGAGCTCGGCTGTCCACCAGAGTTTAACTGTAGATCCTGTAGGACGGTCATAATTGTTGTTCCTGTAGAGCAGTTTATAACTGCTGTTCCTGTAGAACAACTAGCTGCCTTTAAGCTCGGAGGGGAGATGGATTAGAGCTCGGAGTTCTTGGTGGGAATCGCGAGGGATGTCCCTAGAACCGTGGACATCCTCTCCTAAAATCCGCAGTGCCACCTCGTTGTCTCCTTATCTCCTTTTTCGTTGTCTTTTGCCCCCTTTTAATGCCAAAGCCAAAATTGGGGCTCATCATCACCCCCAGCTGAACCATTTGCTCATCCTTGAGCAACCTTGCTCCTGCTCCTTGTCCTTGGCCGAGGACTCGGGACCGGAACAGGCTCTTTCTTTTCTGCTTTTGATGGCCCTGCCTTCTCTGCCCCTGGTGGTGATGAGGGTGATGCTTCCTTTCCCTTTTCTATTTCTTTGAGTCGGGCTTCGGAAGGCGACTGGCCTATCTTTCGTGTCTAGGAAGTTATTTTTGGGCTCCCCTTTTCGGGGGTGGCTGATGTTTTAGAGGGGGTCCTTGCACTGGGTGAAGTAGGGACATCCCCTGAAGTGGTTTGGCTGCTGGGTGGAGGCTGTGGCCTGCCCGTGGTCATCCTCTTGCTTCTCCTGGCTTCAGGTGGTAGAGGGGTCTCCCTTTCCCTTTTCTCTTTCGGTTTTGGAGGTGTGCTGAGGGCAGCCAGTGCCACTGCTGCCTCCTTTTTGAGAATGCCAGCCTTCTCTTTCTTGCATTTTGCTCTCTCGAAGCTCCTTGTAGAGGGCCTCTCCTTTTTAGATTTCAGGCTTCCTGTGGAAGACCCTGCTTTGCTCGCTTCCAGGCCTCCTGTAGAAGATTCTTTCTTTGTCTTTGGACTCTCTATAGGAGGCTGTTTCTCAATGACCTTCGGGCCTCTTGTAGAAGCCTGATCCTTACTGATCTTCGGGCTTCCTGTAGAAGCCTTTGTCTTTGTTTTCGGGCTTCCTGTAGAAGCCTGTTTTTGTGTTTTCGGGCTTCCTGTAGAAGCCTGTGTTTGCGTTCCTGCAGATGCAACTCTCGCCACCTTTTCTTGCTTGGCTGCATGGATTTTGCTTTTGGCTTTGACTGCAGGAGCTGACGAGGTGCTTGGGCTAGCAGGGACAACCTTAGTTTTGACTGCCCTGCTTTTCAACCTCTTCTCCCTTGCTGACAGGATGGGGGTGTCCTCTTTTGCTCTGTCATCCTTTCCCTCCTCCTTCTCTTTCCGTTCTTTCTTTTGTGTTGGAGTCGGGACCTTTTTGCTTTTCCCCTTCTTACTCTTGGCTACGGGCTCTTCTTCTTCACTGCTAGAGGACACCGTTTCTTCAAGCAACATTTTTATGTCCCCTTCTCTTGTTAAGTTCCTAAATGATTCCCAGGAGAGCGGAACTTTATACGAGTGCAGTGCATCATCCACAAGCAGTTTTATTAACCCATGATGGGCTATCTGATCAGGGATGCCCTGTCTTAGCTTTGTAGAGCACTCCATCAAGGACTGCAGTAAAAAGTAAGGAATGCTCAGCCTCTGTGCTGCAGGGAGGTCAATCTGGTGTCTTAGTTCATTGAGCAGCCTGAAGTGATACGCATATATGATGCTGTAACGACCCTCACAGGTGATATATTTCATAATTTGCAAACTGACTTCGTTCCACGGTGGCAACAGGCTGGTCCTTTTCACCCTGTTTTTATCCTCAGAGAATTCTTCCTCAGGTGGGAAGAACTCCTTCTTTCCTTGATGGCTCTGCTTCCACTCTTCTTTATCCCACGGCAGACCCATGGGCAGTTCTGTGATTTGACTTATATGCTCTGGGGTGAGTTGGAGGCTGAGACCTCTGAAGCTTACCGTGGCCAGTGTTAGGGATTTAGGCTTCAAGGCCTGCAAGAATTCCTCGGCTACTTCATCATCGTAGCCCTGTAGCTTATCACAAAAAGGCATCCATTGTGCCCTGGTAAAGAGATCTACCACTGCTGGATTTCTCCTTAATTTGGCAGAATCTGTGGGTTATCGCCTGATAAATCCACCCGACATGATGCACAATTTTCTTAACCGGAGGTGGTGATGGTGGAAGAGAGTTTAGTTTCGGTGACAGCGTGCAGAACAATGCGTATAACCCACAAGAATTTTACAACACAGTATAACCACGCAACAATCCTGTAGAATTGCAGAATGGGCACACAGACAGCAATTGATCTACTTTCTCCTTTACCCTGACAGTAACTGACAATCCTACCACCTTAAATGAGCAATTGCATGAGAGGTCCAGTGTTACCTCGTTACTCGGCCACCTTTTTCGTGAACACCCGCGTTCCTGTAGAAACTGTTCCTGTAGGAGCAGTATGCAAACTTCGGGGAGGACTGCAATTGGACTGCGGTTGAGGTGTGCTTTGCTGGTGTTCAATCGGCCGAAAGCTTGGCGTATCAACATGCAGAGGTATTCAGAAGAGTTACTCATGTTCTGAAGTGGAGGTGGATGGATATACGCGCACAATCTAGCCGATTAGATTTTGAATCGGCGCAGCTCATGGCGCGGAGGGTGAGCTGTCCCCGCCGGACCGTTGGGTGACGTCGCCCATCATCCGCCTGCACATTCCCTTGCTTCCGCCCTTTTCGGTTAATCTTGGTTGACGGGACTGATCTTCACGTGCGTGCTGCGTGTGTCCTTTGTCGTGGCTGCCACCCCATCATCTGACTATCCCTTCACTAGCCAACGTGGCCAGTCAACTGGCCTTACGGCAGCTCAACCATTCATTTCTACGCCATGCAAACAAATCAAAGTAATACTCATGCGATTTGATGGAAGGAAGGATTAGAACACTTACCTGTGCGTGTCTGCACATGATTTCAGTCTTTTGGACGACGGATCTACCTGCTGCATGTGGCTTACACAGTCCCGGAGGCTCGTGGTTACAGGATGCTGGCGCTGTGGTGGACGTTCTGGTTGCATGCGCCCTCATTTTGCTTGCAGATGGCTGGGCGATGAATGGTATCCACTCCTGCAGGTTTGACTGCTACAGGATTCCCGCGGGGGTCTTGCAACAGTCTCACCTCCTTGGGTGCATGCTACTTGATAATGGAGATGACCTGCTAATCGCGCTCCCGAAGCTTCTGATGCTCGTCATGGACATGGTATGAGCTCTCGGTGTTCATTTTTCTCTGACAACTGATTTTTCCACGAGA
This sequence comes from Pinus tabuliformis, assembly GCA_031772625.1. NCBI lineage: Eukaryota > Viridiplantae > Streptophyta > Pinopsida > Pinales > Pinaceae > Pinus > Pinus tabuliformis. Next base: position 342,398,169 of record CM062804.1, on the reverse strand, counting down.
ACTCATTGATCTGGTTTGCTGGTGCAGGGATCTAAGTTGCATGGTGACGAGGGTGGTGGAGCAAGGTATCAACGTCGTGCATTGGCCCAAAAGAGGCTTGCATGCGTCCACACCAACCTGTAGTCGTCAGATCTGCTCATGAAACGCATTCTGGCTCGTTCTGAGCTTCTACAGGAAGTTTCCTGTAGAAGTACAGAGCTTCCTGTAGACAGGCAGCTCTTCTTGTAGAAACTTGCACCTTCCTGTAGAAAATCGCACCTTCCTGTAGAAAATCTGCGTCTTCCTGTAGAAGACTCAGTTTATAATAAAAGTGCTCATACCTTGAAGAACATGGGCATTCTTGGAGGAGGTGCTGGTGAGGTGTCCTGGCTACATGATAAGGACTTCTGGCTTTGAGTTGAGAGGCTTCCTCCCCACCTTAGAACACTTGCAATTTGCATGGAAATTTCACATAATGATTTTTTCTTTTTCTTTTTTTTTTCTTTTTTTTTTGAAAGATAGCAGAGGCGCCTCAATGAGGTTTTCACACCTACCACCTGCCTCAAGCGCCTCAGAGAGGTTTTCACTCAAGGATCTTCATTTCTTTTTCCTCTTTTTTTTTTTTTTTTTTTTTTTTTTTTTTTTTTTTTTTGAAGGATAGCAGGGGCGCCTCAATGAGGTTTTCACCCCTACCACCTGCCTTGGGCACCTTAGAGAGGTTTTCACTAAAGGATATTTATTATTTATTTTTTTTTTTTTTTTTTAGATGCTTCAGGGTGTGCCCAAAGCAGGGGCAGGACCCTTCTCTATGACCAATACTGCCTTCTCCATTGTTTTGATGAACTCTTGTCTTGAGGGAGGCTTCCTGTAGATCTTCAATCGATGCCCATTGACAAGCATAGGAATGGCTTCCTCATCAATGGTTCGAATGAGGACAGATCCATTGTCATGACACTTCTCCACGGAATATGGTCCTAGCCATCTGGTTCTCAACTTCCCCTTGAAATCTTTGTATCTGGAATCATACAACAAAGCCCAATCTCCCGGCTGAAATTGCTTGTCATGGAGATGTTGGTCATGCCACACCTTCCTCTGAAATTGAACCACTTCTGAGTGAAGGAGGGCCTGCATGCGGTGCTCATCCAGTCCATTCAGCTGCAACAACCTTTCTCGCTGTGCATGGCTGAGATCTAGGTCCAGCTGAGCTGCCATCCTCAAAGTGTTATACTCAAACTCAATGGACAACAAAGCTTTCTTCCCATAGACCAGCTCATAAGGTGTGAAGCCGGTGGTGGTCTTCCAAGTGGTGTTGTAAGCCCATGTGGCTTCAACCAGGCGATCTGCCCAGTCCTTTCTGCTGTTGCTCACCACTTTAGTCAAGATCCCTTCTAATGCTCTATTGGTGACCTCCACCTGCCCATTTGCTTGAGGATGATAGGGAGTGGAGGTTCTATGCTTGATCTTGTGATGAGCTAGGAGATCTTCAACCAAGTGGGAGGTGAATTGGCTCCCTTGATCGGTGACCAGCTCTCTTGGATAGCCAAACTTATAGAAGATGTTCTCTCTCAAGAACTCGGCCACTTTTTCTTCTATTGCTGCTTTGATGGCTTTGGTCTCTGCCCACATCGTCAGGTAGTCAGTGCACACAATGATGTAGGATCTTTGCCTCGAAGAGGGATTGATTGGACCCACAAAGTCCATGCCCCATTTCTCAAATGGCTCAAGAGTCACTTGAGGTTGGAGAGGCATCTCATCCCTTTGGGTCGGTTTCCCCATTCTTTGGCATTGGTCACACTGGCTGACATATCTTCTGACATCTTGATGCAGTGTGGGCCAATAGTAGCCTGCCTGCAGGATCTTGAAGGCAGTTCTCTTTGCTGCAAAATGTCCTCCACAAGGCCCATCATGACAGGTGAGGAGGATGTCAAAGACTTCCTCTTCCCTTACACAACGCCTTAAGATCTGATCGGGGCCAAGCTTGAACAGATTGCCCCTGATCCATGTAAATGAGGCACTCTTTCTGATGATTTTGCTCTGCTCTTTTGAAGAGAGGTGCGGAGGAAACTGAGCTGAAACAAGGTAGTTTGCTATATCAGCAAACCATGGAGAGAGTACTGAGATAGCAAACAGATGCTCATCAGGCATCTGGTCATCCACTGTCCCATCTTCATCTGCAGACAAATCCAATCTAGACAAGAAGTCAGCAACAACATTTTCTCTCCCTGTTTTATCAACAATGGTTAGATCAAACTGCTGCAATAAAAGTAACCATCTAATAATACGAGCATTCACATCTGGTTTATTCATCAAATATCTAATAGCAGCATGGTCAGTATGTACAAAAGTCTGGTAACCAGTAATATAATGTCAGAACTTGTTCAGTGCATGGACCACAGCTAAGAATTCCTTCTCGGTTACAGTGTAATTCAGCTCTGCTTTGGACAAGTTTTTGCTAACGAAGTAAATGGCATATGGAAGTTTTTGCTCAACTTGTCCTAAGGCTGCACCTATGGCTTTGTTTGAGGCATCAGTGTGGATGTGGAAAGGCAGGGTCTAGTTTGGACCTCTCAAGATTGGTGCTGACACCAACTTGTCCTTTAACTCATTCAAACTCCTTTGACAATCGTCAGTCCGCTTAAACTCCACATCTTTTGCCAACAGACCAAACAATGGTGAGGCTAACTTGCTGAAGTCCTTAATGAATCTCCGGTAGTATCCTACTAATCCCAATAAACTCCGGACATCCCTTACTTTTTGAGGAGGTGGAACCCTCTTGATGAGAGCAATTTTTTTAGGATCCACCTGCAATCCTTGGGAAGAAATAGTATGGCCTAGCACGGTCCCCTCAGTCATTAGGAATTCACATTTTTCAGGACTAAGGGACAAGTTCATCTCGGTGCACTTGGTTAGGACCTTTCCCAAGTTGGACAATGCTTCCTGGAAGTTGGCCCCATAAGGGGTAAAGTCATCCATGTATATTTCCACTGCATCATGGACCAACTCCGAGAAGATGCTCAAGACAGCTCTCTGAAAAGTAGCAGGAGCATTGCATAGCCCAAAGGGAAGGACTCGGTAAGCAAAGGTACCCCATGGACAAGTGAAGGTGGTCTTATCTTGGTCTTCCAGGCTGATTTGGATTTGATTGTACCCGCTAAACCCATCTAGGAAAGAGAAGAACTTCTTTCCTGCCAGTCCATCCAACACTTGATCTATGAAAGGTAGGGGGAAATGGTCTTTCTTGGTAGCTTTGTTCAGCTCACGGTAATCTACACAGATCCTCCACTTCCCATTCTTCTTGGGAACCAGCACTAGAGGGGACACCCATTCACTATCTGAGATGGGGTAGATGAATCCGGCATCCAACAGTTTTTGCAACTCTTCCTTGACAATGTCCTTAAGGGCTGGATTCATTCTCCTCTGGGGTTGCCTAACTGGTTTACAATCCTCTTTGATGTATATATGATGGGTACAGACCGAGGGATGGACTCCTTTCATCTCCTTATAGCTCCAAGCAAAGGCATCTAAGTGGCTGGCCAATAGGCTACACAACTCCTTCTCCTGGGAAGGAGATAGGGAGGAGCTGATCTTTAATGCTCTCTCAGGGCCGAACTCCACATTTATGACTCTGGGAGTGACAGGGCCGGTTGTACAAAGGTCCACTAAGGTTCTAGCTTGGGCATCCTCCACCAACTTCTCTAAAGATAGTGCACTGGAAGGTGGATTCTGGATCAGGGTCTCAATCAAATCATCCTTGATAGGAGGGTCTCTTCTAGTGGTATCTAGGGTGCACAGAGGTGCAGAGCACACCTCATCTTCCTCTCCTTCCTCCAACCAGAGTGGTAAATCATGCTCTAAAGAAGGTTGGGCAGGAGGGTATAGGACTAGCTGCTTGGACATGGGACCATTTTTGATGGTCATGTTTCCTGCCCGACAACTTATGTAAGCATCTGCAGTAGCTAACGAAGGCCTTCCCACGATGAGAGGATATCCAGTAAGCTTGGCCTTTGGTTGCAGAACCAGGAAGTCTGCAGGGTATTCCCAAGAATCAATAGAGACCAAGACATCCTCCACAATCCCTTCGGGAGTCATGGTGGAGCGATCTACTAATTGCAGTACTGTCGAGGTCTTCCTCAAGGAACCTTGAAGATTGAGTTTAAGCATGGTATCCCTGGTCATAACATTGATGGCTGCCCCCAGATCAATCAAGGTGTGGGGGATAATGGTGCCATTGATGTGAACATCTACTACAGGACTTCCAAGATCTAGGTACTTTGGGCAGATGACTTGTCCTAGCATAAGGTCAGACAACTGTCCTATGACATTGATAGTTGAGGCATCTTTCTTCCGTCTGCCTGGGTGTTTGAAACACTTCTCCTTAACCAGCTTATTATATATAGGCACATCCTTGATGGCTTGGAGAAGTGGGATTTTTACACACAACTGCTTGAGCTCACCCAAAAGCTCATCTTCTTCTGGGTTAGGTTGTGTGGTGGCTGTTAGTCTCTCAGGAAAGGGTGGAATAGGCTTTGGTTCACTCTCCTGATGGTTTTCTTCATCCTCTAGGGGAGGAGGTTGGTGATCTGGAAGAGTCTTTCCAAATCTAAGATTGATCTCCTGGATCTCCACAGCATAGGTAGGGCATGAGGTCTCCCCAGTATATACCTGCTGAGCCTGTCTATTGTTGGGGTTCGGGTTCGGTTGAGCAGGCATCTGGGGTTGCCTTGGAGGAGCAGGAGGTAAAGGCTGAGGTTGAACTGGTGGTGGAGGCAAAATGGCAGGAGGAGTGTTGTACTGGGGCCTCCACCCCGACTGAGGAGCACTCCATTGAGGCTGCGACTGGGTATGTGAGTGATATGGATGAGAAAGAGGTTGAGTAGGGTACTGAGGTGGATAAGACCATGGAGGAGGCATGGACCATGAAGGATGAGCAGGGGGACCCCAGGAAGTCATAGGAGTTGACTGGTTGGGGTTGTAATAAGCTTGAGATGCCCCTTGCATCCCCGGCTGATAAGGTCTAGATCCTTGAGGCCTCCTTTGGTTGATGAAGTATAGAGGTTCAGTGGGGGCTTCGGTTCCTTGGTACATGGCTTTAAACCCAGGTAAGGTTGGACAGCATGCGTGATCAAGATGGAGGACGAAGTGATGGAACGAGAGAGAGCAGTGTAAGTGAAACAAATGCTTATGACTGTCACTCAACCAAAAATGCATCAACCTAAACTACCTGTGCTTGTAAATTCAATGAGCAGCAATCTAAACGCGAAGGAGAATGTGCATGAAGCTGTGGTAAGGGAGTGTGGTGCAGGTGTGAATCATGTGGAAGTATCTAACATAACGTGACTATGTTTGCAGCAATCATGGAACAAAGCAATGCGAATTTTTTGGTGGTTAGTCATGGACTTCACTCCAATCCCAGATGAGACGGAAGTGAGCCTTAATAACCTTTTTGTTGGAGCTCCAATCGATTATATCTATCCTCTGCTACACTAAGCAAGTGGAAACAAATTCATCATAAGCAATTCCTATCTAACTCATGAAAAAGACCAACTCAACAACTTGTAATTCGAATTGCATGTGCAAATGACAAGCTCAAAGTGCTGAAATCAAATGGAAACAACACTACAGCAGAGGGGATCTATGGCTCTCAGGTTGGGCCCTAACCTGAGAGCTATAGTCTCCTTAAGAAAAACTCAGAACTAGATCATAATTTGCCTTCTTTATTCATAACTGATATCAGGCCAAATTGGCTTACAAAAAGGAACGAAAACTGAGCTGTGCTCCGAAATTACAATAGCAATACGAGAGTTTCAACAACCTATCTAAGGCTAAGGCCTCTACACTTATACAAAAATGATGATCCAACAAGTGTCCTTGATTTTAGGAGCTCGGCTGTCCAACTAGAGTTTAACTGCAGATCCTGTAGGACGGTCATAATTGCTGTTCTTGTAGAGCAGTTTATAACTGTTGTTCCTGTAGAACAGCTGGCTGCCTTTAAGCTCGGAGGGGAGATGGACTAGAGCTCGGAGTTCTTTGTGGGAATTACGAGGGATGTCCCTAGAACCATGGACATCCTCTCCTAAAACCCGTAGTGCCACCTCGTTGTCTCCTTATCTCCTTTTTCATTGTCTTTTGCTCCCTTTTAATGCCAAAACCTGGAATCATAATGCATTAGTCACGTAGAGAGAGTGCCTACCCTTCTTCCTACAAACAACATGAATAAACTAAGAAATGCATGCATAAGAAATAAAAAATGAATGGTTTGAGCAAGTAGAATAGGCCAAAATGAGCCCAAATTGTACCAAAATTGGGGCTCATCATCACCCCCCAGCTGAAACATTTGCTCATCCTTGAGCAACCTTGCTCCTGCTCCTTGTCCTTGGCCGAGGACTCGGGACCGGAACAGGCTCTTTCTTTTCTGCTTTTGATGGCCCTGCCTTCTCTGCCCCTGGTGGTGATGAGGGTGATGCTTCCTTTCCCTTTTCTATTTCTTTGAGTCGGGCTTCGGAAGGCGACTGGCCTATCTTTCGTGTCTAGGAAGTTATTTTTGGGCTCCCCTTTTCGGGGGTGGCTGATGTTTTAGAGGGGGTCCTTGCACTGGGTGAAGTAGGGACATCCCCTGAAGTGGTTTGGCTGCTGGGTGGAGGCTGTGGCCTGCCCGTGGTCATCCTCTTGCTTCTCCTGGCTTCAGGTGGTAGAGGGGTCTCCCTTTCCCTTTTCTCTTTCGGTTTTGGAGGTGTGCTGAGGGCAGCCAGTGCCACTGCTGCCTCCTTTTCGAGAATGCCAGCCTTCTCTTTCTTGCATTTTTCTCTCTCGGAGCTCCTTGTAGAGGGCCTCTCCTTTTTAGATTTCGGGCTTCCTGTGGAAGACCCTGCTTTGCCCGCTTCCAGGCCTCCTGTAGAAGATTCTTTCTTTGTCTTCGGACTCTCTATAGGAGGCTGTTTCTCAATGACCTTCGGGCCTCTTGTAGAAGCCTGCTCCTTACTGATCTTTGGGCTTCCTATAGAAGCCTTTGTCTTTGTTTTCGGGCTTCCTGTAGAAGCCTGTTTTTGTGTTTTCGGGCTTCCTGTAGAAGCCTGTGTTTGCGTTCCTGCAGATGCAACTCTCGCCACCTTTTCTTGCTTGGCTGCATGGATTTTGCTTTTGGCTTTGACTGCAGGAGCTGATGAGGTGCTTGGGCTGGTAGGGAGCACCTCAGTTTTGACTGCCCTGCTTTTCAACCTCTTCTCCCTTGCTGACAGGATGGGGGTGTCCTCTTTTGCTCTGTCATCCTTTCCCTCCTCCTTCTCTTTCCGTTCTTTCTTCTGTGTTGGAGTCGGGACCTTTTTGCTTTTCCCCTTCTTACTCTTGGCTACGGGCTCTTCTTCTTCACCGCTAGAGGACCCCGTTTCTTCAAGCAACATTTTTATGTCCCCTTCTCTTGTTAAGTTCCTAAATGATTCCCAGGAGAGGGGAACTTTATACGAGTGCAGTGCATCCTCCACAAGCAGTTTTATTAACCCATGATGGGCTATCTGATCAGGGATGCCCTGTCTTAGCTTTGTAGAGCACTCCATCAAGGACTGCAGTAAAAAGTAAGGAATGCTCAGCCTCTATGCTGCAGGGAGGTCAATCTGGTGTCTTAGTTCATTGAGCAGCCTGAAGTGATACGCATATATGATGCTGTAACGACCCTCACAGGTGATATATTTCATAATTTGCTAACTGACTTCATTCCACGGTGGCAACAGGATGGTCCTTTTCACCCCGTTTTTATCCTCAAAGAATTCTTCCTCAGGTGGGAAGAACTCCTTCTTTCCTTGCTGGCTCTGCTTCCGCTCTTCTTTATCCCACGGCAGACCCATGGGCAGTTTTGTGATTCGACTTATATGCTCTAGGGTGAGTTGGAGGCTGAGACCTCTGAAGCTTACCGTGGCCAGTGTTAGGGATTTAGGCTTCAAGGCCTGCAAGAATTCCTCGGCTACTTCATCATCGTAGCCCTGTAGCTTATCACAAAAAGGAATCCATTGTGCCCTGGTAAAGAGATCTACCACTGCTGGATTTCTCCTTAATTTGGCGGAATCTGTGGGTTCTCGCCTGATAAATCCACCCGTCATGATGCACAATTTTCTTAACTGGAGGTGGTGATGGTGGAAGAGAGTTTAGTTTCGGTGACAGCGTGCAGAACAATGCGTATAACCCACAAGAATTTTACAACACAGTATAACCACGCAACAATCCTGTAGAATTGCAGAATGGGCACACAGACAGCAATTGATCTACTTTCTCCTTTACCCTGATAGTAACTGACAATCCTACCACCTTAAATGAGCAATTGCATGAGAGGTCCAGTGTTACCTCGTTACTTGGCCACCTTTTTCGTGAACACCCGCGTTCCTGTAGAAACTGTTCTTGTAGGAACTGTTGACGAGACTGATCTTCACGTACGTGCTGCGTGTGTCCTTTGTCGTGGCTGCCACCCCATCATCTGACTATCCCTTCACTAGCCAACGTGGCCAGTCAACTGGCCTTACGGCCGCTCAACCATTCATTTCTACGCCATGCAAACAAATCAAAGTAATACTCATGCGATTTGATGGAAGGAAGGATTAGAACACTTACCTGCGCGCGTCTGCACATGATTTCAGTCTTTTGGACGACGGATCTACCTGCTGCATGTGGCTTACACAGTCCCGGAGGCTCGTGGTTACAGGATGTTGGCGCTGTGGTGGACGTTCTGGTTGCATGCGCCCGCGTTTTGCTTGCAGATGGCTGGGCGATGAATGGTATCCACTCCTGCAGGTTTGACTGCTACAGGATTCCCGCGAGGGTCTTGCAACAATCTCACCTCCTTGGGTGCATGCTACTTGATAATGGAGATGACCTGCTAATCGCTCTCCCGAAGCTTCTGATGCTCATCATGGACATGGTATGAGCTCTCGGTGTTCATTTTTCTCTGACAACTGATTTTTCCACGAGAACTCATTGATCTGGTTTGCTGGTGCAGGGATCTAAGTTGCATGGTGACGAGGGTGGTGGAGCAAGGTATCAACGTCGTGCATGGGCCCAAAAGAGGCTTGCATGCATCCACACCAACCCGTAGTCGTCAGATCTGCTCATGAAACACATTCTGGCTCATTCTGAGCTTCTACAGGAAGTTTTCTGTAGAAGTACAGAGCTTCCTGTAGACAGGCGGCTCTTCCTGTAGAAACTTGCACCTTCCTGTAGAAAATCGCACCTTCCTGTAGAAAATCTGTCTTCCTGTAGAAGACTCAGTTTATAATAAAAGTGCTCATACCTTGAAGAACATGGGCATTCTTGGAGGAGGTGCCGGTGAGGTGTCCTGGCTGCATGATAAGGACTTCTGGCTTTGAGTTGAGAGACTTCCTCCCCGCCTTAGAACACCTGCAATCTGCATGGAAATTTCACATAATGATTTTTTCTTTTTGTTTTTTTTTCTTTTTTTTTTTGAAAGATAGCAGGGGCGCCTCAATGAGTTTTTCACCCCTACCAGCTGCCTCAAGCGCCTCAGAGAGGTTTTCACTCAAGGATCTTCATTTCTTTTTCCTCTTTTTTTCTTCTTTTTTTTTTTTTTTTTTTTTTTTTTTTTTGAAGGATAGTAGGGGCGCCTCAATGATGTTTTCACCCCTACCACCTGCCTTGGGCGCCTTAGAGAGGTTTTCACCCAAGGATATTTATTATTTATTTTTTCTCTTTTTTTTTTTTTAGATGCTTCAGGGTGTGCCCAAAGCAGGGGCAGGACCCTTCTCTATGACCAATACTGCCTTCTCCATTGTTTTGATGAACTCTTGTCTTGAGGGAGGCTTCCTGTAGATCTTCAATCGATGCCCATTGACAAGCATAGGAATGGCTTCCTCATCAATGGTTCGAATGAGGACAGATCCATTGTCATGACACTTCTCCACGGAATATGGTCCTAGCCATCTGGTTCTCAACTTCCCCTTGAAATCTTTGTATCTGGAATCATACAACAAAGCCCAATCTCCCGGCTGAAATTGCCTGTCATGGAGATGTTGGTCATGCCACACCTTCCTCTGAAGTTGAACCACTTCTGAGTGAAGGAGGGCCTGCATGCGGTGCTCATCCAGTCCATTCAGCTGCAACAACCTTTCTTGCTGTGCATGGCTGAGATCTAGGTCCAGCTGAGCTGCCATCCTCAAAGTGTTATACTCAAACTCAATGGACAACAAAGCTTTCTTCCCATAGACCAGCTCATAAGGTGTGAAGCCGGTGGTGGTCTTCCAAGTGATGTTGTAAGCCCATGTGGCTTCAACCAGGCGATCTGCCCAATCCTTTCTGCTGCTGCTCACCACTTTAGTCAATATCCCTTCTAATGCTCTATTGGTGACCTCCACCTGCCCATTTGCTTGAGGATGATAGGGAGTGGAGGTTCTATGCTTGATCTTGTGATGAGCTAGGAGATCTTCAACCAAGTGAGAGGAGAACTGGCTCCCTTGATCGGTGACCAGCTCTCTTGGATAGCCAAACTTATAGAAGATGTTCTCTCTCAAGAACTCGGCCACTTTTTCTTCTGTTGCTGCTTTGATGGCTTTGGTCTCTGCCCACTTCGTTAGGTAGTCAGTGCACACAATGATGTAGGATCTTTGCCTCGAAGAGGGATTGATTGGACCCACAAAGTCCATGCCCCATTTCTCAAATGGCTCAAGAGTCACTTGAGGTTGGAGAGGCATCTCATCCCTTTGGGTCGGTTTCCCCATTCTTTGGCATTGGTCACACTAGCTGACATATCTTCTGACATCTTGATGCAGTGTGGGCCAATAGTAGCCTGCCTGCAGGATCTTGAACGCAGTTCTCTTTGCTGCAAAATGTCCTCCACAAGGCCCATCATGACAGGTGAGGAGGATGTCAAAGACTTCCTCTTCCCTTACACAACGCCTTAAGATCTGATCGGGGCCAAGCTTGAACAGATTGCCCCCGATCCATGTAAATGAGGCACTCTTTCTGATGATTTTGCTCTTCTCTTTTGAAGAGAGGTGCGGAGGAAACTGAGCTGAAACAAGGTAGTTTGCTATATCAGCAAACCATGGAGAGAGTACTGAGATAACAAACAGATGCTCATCAGGCATCTGGTCATCCACCGTCCCATCTTCATCTGCAGACAAATCCAATCTAGACAAGAAGTCAGCAACAACATTTTCTCTCCCTGGTTTATCAACAATGGTTAGATCAAACTGCTGCAATAAAAGTAACCATCTAATAATACGAGCATTCACATCTGGTTTATTCATAAAATATCTAATAGCAGCATGGTCAGTATGTACAAAAGTCTAGTAACCAGTAATATAATGTCGGAACTTGTTCAGTGCATGGACCACAGCTAAGAATTCCTTCTCGGTTACAGTGTAATTCAGCTCTGCTTTGGACAAGTTTTTGCTAACGAAGTAAATGGCATATGGAAGTTTTTGCTCAACTTTTCCTAAGGCTGCACCTATGGCTTTGTTCGAGGCATCAGTGTGGATGTGGAAAGGTAGGGTCCAGTTTGGACCTCTCAAGATTGGTGCTGACACCAACTTGTCCTTTAACTCATTCAAACTCCTCTGACAATCGTCAGTCCGCTTAAACTCCACACCTTTTGCCAACAGACCAAACAATGGTGAGGCTAACTTGCTGAAGTCCTTAATGAATCTCCGGTAGTATCCTGCTAATCCCAAGAAACTCCGGACATCCCTTACTTTTTGAGGAGGTGGAACCCTCTTATTGAGAGCAATTTTGTTAGGATCCACCTGCAATCCTTGGGAAGAAATAGTATGGCCTAGCACGGTCCCCTCAATCATTAGGAATTCACATTTTTCAGGACTAAGGGACAAGTTCATCTCGGTGCACTTGGTTAGGACCTTTCCCAAGTTGGACAATGCTTCCTGGAAGTTGGCCCCATAAGGGGTAAAGTCATCCATGTATATTTCCACTGCATCATGGACCAACTCCGAGAAGATGCTCAAGACAGCTCTCTGAAAAGTAGCAGGAGCATTGCATAGCCCAAAGGGAAGGACTCGGTAAGCAAAGGTACCCCAAGATGTTCTCTCTCAAGAACTCGGCCACTTTTTCTTCTATTGCTGCTTTGATGGCTTTGGTCTCTGCCCACTTCGTCAGGTAGTCAGTGCACACAATGATGTAGTATCTTTGCCTCGAAGAGGGATTGATTGGACCCACAAAGTCCATGCCCCATTTCTCAAATGGCTCAAGAGTCACTTGAGGTTGGAGAGGCATCTCATCCCTTTGGGTCGGTTTCCCCATTCTTTGGCATTGGTCACACTGGCTGACATATCTTCTGACATCTTGATGCAGTGTGGGCCAATAGTAGCCTGCCTACAGGATCTTGAAGGCAGTTCTCTTTGCTGCAAAATGTCCTCCACAAGGCCCATCATGACAGGTGAGGAGGATTTCAAAGACTTCCTCTTCCCTTACAGAACGCCTTAAGATCTGATCGGGGCCAAGCTTGAACAGATTGCCCCCGATCCGTGTAAATGAGGCACTCTTTCTGATGATTTTGCTCTTCTCTTTTGAAGAGAGGTGCGGAGAAAACTGAGCTGAAACAAGGTAGTTTGCTATATCAGCAAACCATGGAGAGAGTACTGAGATAGCAAACAGATGCTCATCAGGCATCTGGTCATCCACCGTCCCATCTTCATCTGCAGACAAATCCAATCTAGACAAGAAGTCAGCAACAACATTTTCTCTCCTTGGTTTATCAACAATGGTTAGATCAAACTGCTGCAATAAAAGTAACCATCTAATAATACGAGCATTCACATCTGGTTTATTCATCAAATATCTAATAGCAGCATGGTCAGTATGTACAAAAGTCTGGTAACCAGTAATATAATGTCGGAACTTGTTCAGTGCATGGACCACAGCTAAGAATTCCTTCTCGGTTACAGTGTAATTCAGCTCTGCTTTGGACAAGTTTTTGCTAACGAAGTAAATGGCATATGGAATTTTTTGCTCAACTTGTCCTAAGGCTGCACCTATGGCTTTGTTCGAGGCATCAATGTGGATGTGGAAAGGTAGGGTCCAGTTTGGACCTCTCAAGATTGGTGCTGACACCAACTTGTCCTTTAACTCATTCAAACTCCTCTGACAATCGTCAGCCCACTTAAACTCCACATCTTTTGCCAACAGACCAAACAATGGTGAGGCTAACTTGCTGAAGTCCTTAATGAATCTCCGGTAGTATCCTGCTAATCCCAAGAAACTCCGGACATCCCTTACTTTTTGAGGAGGTGGAACCCTCTTGGTCAGCTGGCACAAGTCCGCTAGGGCTCAAGCCAACTTCTATAGGCTCTCAGAAGAAGCTTGCTAATTGATGGACGAGAGCTAATCTCAAAGGAAAGCTACTTTAATTGACAAAAATGAACTGAAAGCAAATGAAAGCATGTAAACCTAGGAAACCCTAATTTAACTAGTCTGACCTCTACAGTGCAAGGAATGTAAATGCAACTTCTACCAATGCTGTCATTACCTCTAATAAGTGAGAATGCGTGGATCTAAACTACTTGCATCATGAAAGTTATGTTTTTGTATTTTTCCTTTAAGTGTGTGGAATGATGGTGGTCTTGTGCTAACTAGGGTTTGGTTGTGCAGATGGGATAGAGAAGGAAGGAAAGCGTGGGATAGGTTGGGGAGGCTAGGAGAGTTTCCTAGGGATCCTTAGCATCCATCCACAGAGGTCCCTCACATTCAGAAGCTCGGAAACCGAGTGAGTGGCCTCCTACAAGAAGCCTGCAGAGGATCTACAGGATACTCTGTTTTCTACAGGATGTCTACAAATGGCTACAGGATGACGTACCGTGAGTGTTTGGAGTGATGGAGGAGTAATGGAATGGTAGGGGGAGGTGTGTAAGGTAGGAATGAGGCTGGTGATGGCTGTAGAAGTGGAAGAATAGGATGGGAAGTGAGTGTAGGGGATAAGTGGGAAGGTAAAGGGCTATGTCAACGAAAGGGGCTAGAGAATGGAAGTACGTGAGGAGTGGAAGACTTTGGGAGATAACAGAGTGGAGCAGGGGTCAAAGCTATGTCTGCATGCGTGATCAAGATGGAGGACGAAGTGATGGAACGAGAGAGAGCAGTTTAAGTGAAACAAATGCTTATGACTGTCACTCAACAAAAAATGCATCAACCTAAACTACCTGTGCTTGTAAATTCAATGAGCAGCAATCTAAACGCGAAGGAGAATGTGCATGAAGCTGTGGTAAGGGAGTGTGGTGCAGGTGTGAATCATGTGGAAGTATCTAACATAACATGACTGTGTTTGCAGCAATCATGGAACAAAGCAATGCGTATTTTTTGGTGGTTAGTCATGGACTTCACTCCAATCCCAGATGAGACGGCAGTGAGCCTTAATAACCTTTTTGTTGGAGCTCCAATCGATTATATCTATCCTTTGCTACACTAAGCAAGTGGAAACAAATTCATCATAAGCAATTCCTATCTAACTCATGAAAAAGACCAACTCAACAACCTGTAATTCGAATTGCATGTGCAAATGACAAGCTGAAAGTGCTGAAATCAAATGGAAACAACACTACAATAGAGGGGATCTATGGCTCTCAGGTTGGGCCCTAACCTGAGAGCTATAGTCTCCTTAAGAAAAACTCAGAACTAGATCAGAATCTGCCTTATTTATTCATAACTGATATCATGCCAAATTGGCTTACAAAAAGGAACGAAAACTGAGCTGTGCTCCGAAATTACAATAGCAATACGAGAGTTTCAACAACCTATCTAAGGCTAAGGCCTCTACACTTATACAAAAACGATGATCCAACAAGTGTCCTTGATTTTAGGAGCTCAGCTGTCCAACTAGAGTTTAACTGCAGATCCTGTAGGACGGTCATAATTGCTGTTCTTGTAGAGCAGTTTATAACTGCTGTTCCTGTAGAACAGCTGGCTACCTTTAAGCTCGGAGGGGAGATGGATTAGAGCTCGGAGTTCTTGGTGGGAATCACGAGGGATGTCCCTAGAACCGTGGAAATCCTCTCCTAAAACCCGTAGTGCCACCTCGTTGTCTCCTTATCTCCTTTTTCGTTGTCTTTTGCTCCCTTTTAATGCCAAAACTAAAATTGGGGCTCATCAATTTCCATACAACCAACTTCTTTTATCTTTAGTTCTCTGCTAAATAATAAATTAATCCTTGAAAAAAATGAAGACTATAGATGTGGATTTACAATAAGTACCAAATTTATTTAAACAATGCCAAACTCACAATGCCAACACATTCATACAAAATCTCACAGGCCCTCGATCAAAACACAAAAAACAAAATTAAAAACTGTGACCTAGCGCGCTTTTCTGTCATTTGACAAAACCTTTTTTTGACAACCAACATCATGTCACCCCTAACTGTCTTTCTAGCTAATTTCCTTTTTTCACTATTGTTTTTCCTCCGAGGTAGAGACTTCTAGGATTTCCTTGTTTCCAATATTTTTCTTCTAGATAAGTGCATTCTGGGCTTTCCTTTTGAGATCTTGATAGGATTTACTTCCTAGTTATTTCTTCTTGGCCATCCAAGATTTATTCTACTGTGCAAGTACTTCTTACTTCTATGACTCCCTTAGTTCCTGACTCCCTAGTTCCTAGCTCCCTGGCTCCCACCTCCTCGACTCCCAAGCTCTAGTATCCCTGGCTCTTGGGTGATTGGTTCCCAGTTGTGGCTCCTAACTCGCTAGCTTTAACACCTGCACACAGTTTCTATTGCTTCAAGGGAAGTATCTTCTAGCTATCATCATGCCATTGTAGCCAATGTTATGTGGCACCATCTGAGTGTCAACATGTGTCACTTAGATTTGGCCCATTAGTGTACCCAAAAACAAAAATATGCCTGCCATGTGTCCTCCATTCAATATTTCCACATCATGTTAATGTCATCATCCACCTGTGCATTCATGCTCTAATGACCTTGTGTAATATTTCTTTTGTTGAGGAGAGATAAAAGGGGTCTTCAGTCATGGTTTAGAGAACATGTCCTTTGTTTAAATTCTTTAATAAAAACCACAAGGTTAAAGCCCTTTTATACCTTTTCTTGCTTGCTCCCCAACTCTTGTTATCGCAGGTTGTTCTCAACTTTGTGCATCTTTGTTTCTTTCGAGCTAGGCCTTTCGACTAGTGTCATCATGTTGTCAAAGCCATGTATTCCAAGTCCTTGGATTTGGATGCTCCACTAAAGCTCTGTCGCATTTGGAAAATGTGCCAAAATTAACTTACTCCAAAGGTTCTTTAACCACTTTAGCTTTGTAATCTTTGAATTTAGGATCCTCAACTTTGACTTGCTCTAACTTGTGATCCAAGTGGCCATCAATGCTTTTCCTTTACCATCAATGACAACATCATTAGTTCTTTACCTTTGACATAAATGACAACATCAACAATTATTTTCACTTGCCATCAGTGAAAACGTCATCAAATGCCTATTCCATCAATGAAAACATATTTACAACAATGTTCACCTTTATCATTGATGGAAACACTATGATCAAACAAAAAACATCATAAAGAATCATGCAAAGATATGTGTACTCGTTGTCTTCTCATCCTTTGGATGATACTCCTTTATGTATTGTTACTCTTGTATACCTCTACTGATGGACATATACTTCTTCTGTTTGATTATCAATACCTCCCCCCTTTCATATCAATGGGAAAGATACTAACATGCTCCCCCTATCAACAATCCCGTTTTCTCTTTCTAATCTCATAGACCTGTAAACTACTTCTTCTTATGTTGAAAACTTTAGGTATCTATGATCTAATCCAAGCAAATTCCTTTATGTACTATGAAGAATATTAATTTGAGAGGAGGTGAGTACTTACTTCCAATCTTTATCTCATGTAGTCAAGAGTGATCTCTTGCAAAAGCAACAAATGCTTGTATAATTGAGCCATGAAAAAAATAATTCCTGTTGGTCTAAGTCATAGCTAGGCTTATATTCATAATAGTGCCTCCTCTTGGACACTTATAGTTGACCTATAACAACAATAACAACCTATCCTATGCATGAATGACACCATCAACTTGCCAATTGATTAATAATAAAGTGCAACACTTAAAAGTTATTATTTGATAAGTATAGAGGGACTCTCACCAATGCAAGCCTAGATCAATAACTCAGAATAGAATCTCACTTGAAAGACTTCTAATGGAAGTATACTTAGCATATAAATTTTAGTCAACATGAACATTAATGACATTCAAATAACAAATATTTCACCAATTCTTTGACTTACAATCTCATACTGACAACATGAACACCACACTCTGACAAAAATTAATGGAAACTATTACCAATTGATAATACCTTTGATACCAATTGTTAAATTAATGCCACTAACACCAACTATTTAGAACTTGATAACTGACTTTTCTCCTACTATGATCATTCTCTTTTTAATAATATCTGTTGTCTCGAAAAATTTGATGTCTGATACCAATTCCTAATTGGAACAGTATGAAAGCGTCAATAATCAAACCATATGTCTGCAACTCAAAAATTTGATCATTAAGGAAATTTTAACATGCAATGAAAACAATTAGCCTCTATCTTCCATGATTTTCCTTGAGCAACAAATAATTAATACCAGATATGATACCAATTGTTAATGGAATAAATTGATACTTCATTCTAAACTTAAGTATGCTCCCCATATGGTTATTCTCCCTCTTAGCATCCAAAATCTGTAAAATAGTTACACTAGATAAAAAAACTTCAGTAGTAAACCATCATTCTTGTTTTTTCATCATTATAGATACATACTATGACTATCTATCCGATTTAACAATCATCATTAAATCAACCACAAGAACACAATACTTAGCAACATTGATCTTTTTCAATAATTTACAAACCTAGGATTTTTTTTCATACTTCCCTTATCCTTCAGATGCGTTACTTTGAATATTATTTTATGATCCTTGCAGCTAACCACTTTGGGTTCTCTTGAAGCTAACCTCTTCTTTTCAATGAAGAGGAACAAGGGATCTACTCCTCCTAAGTAGATTATCTCACTTTTTCTTCCACACCTGGGTATGCCAAGTTTGAACAACACCATGAGTTGCTTACCCACACTGGACTAGTATTCTTGCCTAACTATGTGACTTCTTACCAAACCATAAATTATTCCTCTTGGTAGCACTTGTCAAAGCTAATATTAAAATTACCTCTTGCTCTCCTTTCTCATTTTCTGTGCCTTCCTTCTACAATGAAGAACTATTAGGGTTGTTTCTCCTTTTATTTGATTGGAGTCCCTATCTATTACAGATTATATGCGAGACATCCACCACAGTAATTTATTTCTCTAATCTACTAATATTCTACTAAAAAACTTTGAAGTCAAACAATGGTCTATGTTTCCTCCACGCACCATTTGATCTCCCTCTCATCTTATTGCTGAAATGACTCCTACACATTCTTCTTTTCTGTGATACTCTCCACATGATTCTTGTCTCTGTTTGACTTGTTATGGAAAGGAGGTGACTTTTTTCCAAGTTAGCTTGCAACTAGTTTGTGAAAATAATTCTTAGACCTATAGCATTCAATGTGATCTAGAAAAGGGGAAAATGAATTATTCTTACAAAAAAAAATTCTCATCCAATTTCTTGGATTGAGAATCTCTCTCCTAGTGCTATTGGACCATTGATAATATTGCGTTTGATGGGAAAAGGATATTCATACATGGATATTTTAATTTCTTTGAGAAAATCATGGTTATTTCTTAAATAGAGTGCTCCACCTATGTTGTTGCACCTTCTTTTTCCTATCTAGCAACTTAGAGGAAAAGTGCCCTCCGTTACCACAATAAAAACATATGAGGGGCTTCAGTCTATTCTCTAATAATTCAATGCTATTGATTCTTTATTTAACTAAGTTTTTGGGTCCATTTAATGTTTTTTTTTAGTCTTTTTCATCTTCTAATATTGTCTCGACCTAAGGGGGTGATGGTTGGTTCAAATATCTTCCAACACATCATAATTGTGAAACCTGATCAATTGCTCTAATGTTATATTCACCACATCCAACTCTATATTGATGGCTCTAATATTCTTGGTCACCTCAAGGGATTATATTAGTTTCATTTTCAAATATATATTTTCTTCAACATCTTCCAAATCAATAGAGGCACCATTGGATTTGCCACTGGTGTGTACACTCACATCTCGTTCAAGAGTTTGTTCACTTAACTATAGGGATTATTCTACTGACACATGAGATGCCCTTTCTTCTTCTCTACTAGAGGTTCACCCATTTTCTTCTTGGCCATTGTCTAGATCTTCTATTTCTACCAAAGTATTTCTTTCTTCACTAAACTTGATGAGAAACTTTCACTTTAATGAGTACCTGCAATTGAACAACTTGATGATAAATGACCGATTGTTCTATAATAAAAATAGAAAATCAACTTACATTCATATTGCATATCCTATACAACTGCTATGTTTTTATCAACAACTTTGCCTCTTGATATAGGAGAATCATCCTCTAATTCATGATCTTCAATCCTCTTGAAATATTTGACTGCTCCATCCTCCAGGGAAAGCCTCTTGACATCACATGCAACTTGTATTCATATATCATAGATGGAATACAAATCATTCCATATCTCTTTGGAAATATCACAATAGATTACTTTGTAAACATCTAACTTGGACAACCCTCTCAAGATTTCCTCATTTTCTTGTTCATCAACCTCGTCATTTATTATTCCATTCTCTATAGTCAGGCATGCATCCAAATCAAAAGCTTGTAAGTATATTCTCATTCTTTCCTTCCAAGATGTTACTATAATTTGACCCATTCAAAAATGGAACACCATCTAAGGTAATCTGATCCTAGTTCTCCATGATCCTCGATCTTCCTTCCAATTCTTAAATTAATCATCAGGACCTGTAGGTTCTAACCCCGTACAGAAATTATCTACAAACGAATTCTAAGAACAAAAAATAAACAATGTGAGAGCATAACACATAAAACACATATACACAAAGATTTTCCCCTGGATCCCAAAATTGGGACTACCAGCTTGATTTTTCATTATTGTTCCTTTCAATGTTACAATACATATTTATACATGTCGAAGCATCTAATACCATCGACCGAAAACCATCGCGTCCAAAACCATGGACCGAAAAACCATCATGTCCAAAACCATGTGCAAAAACCATAGGTAGGTCCGCCCAACCTAATATAGGGTCCAAAACAATTTTCCCCAGGGCGCTGCTCCGGACCCCGTAGAGGGGGGCTAACAGCCCCCCTAAAAACCCCTGTACAGGCGGGGCTTCCACCCCCTTGTGAGCCCCCCATTGCACAATTGCTGCAATGAAAGGGGGGCTCCGCCCCGTCTCTAACCCCTACGGTAAACTAGGTAGGCTAGTCATGGAAAGAATATAACACAACCAAACATTCTCCCACTTGTTGTTTTCTTTCCATAGGGGGCCACATGAGAGTTTAGTCATTTATCCAGCCCTGAAATGCCCATTGTTTCTCTACACCAAGAGAACTTCTTAGAGCTTACAAATTTTGTCAATGCATCTGCAATATTCTTCAAAGTGTCCACCTTTACCAACAAAACCTTTTTGTCTGTAGAAATTTTGAATAATATAACACTTATTAACATAGATTATCCTGATTATACACTATTTGCGGAATGCATGCATAATACATAACCTCCTCTACTATTGATCATCAATTTGCAGTATTCAGAAACAACCGCATGCGCACATTGAAGCATCAATCACACATATCAACACACTATATCACGTGGGAAAGCATACAACTGAAAACCCCCAACTATATTTATATTATATTGATTGAGAACATGTAAAAATACATAGTACAATACTCCTCACAAGTACTCAGTACTTCTCCACCTGTTATACACAAACTAGCTCAGATCTGAATCAATCACAGGTTCAAATCTCCTCTGCTGCTTGCCTGCCTCCACTGCACAATCCTACATGAGAATGGATGATGAATGGCTGAACCAAACTCATATTTCCTTGGCTGAACCACGAAATCCTCATTGAAAATACTCAATCCATTGATTGTGAAAATCTCATGCACAACTATAGTCACAACTGACAGCTGTCTTGCCCTTTCACTCACCTCTAACACCTGTCTCCACTAAACTGTCCATACACTGAGTTAACTGATGTATTCTTTAGTTGATTTGTGAGTTAATAATTATTGAATTAATTAATAATTAATTCACATCACTCATCACTAGTGCATTCTGCAGTTAGACTAAATACAACTAGTTCAACCAAGTCAAACTGAACACAACTCCATCAACTCCTCAATCAACTCCACCAAACTCAATCACTTGAGTTCTAACTAAATTCCATCATGCAATAGATCAACTGACCCATAAGAAAATTGTATTTCTTTCTGGCAGCTGCATGTGCCACATCCATAGCTCGAACTGAAGTGCTCCAAGAGGATAAGACAATGTTTATAATCCAAATATTATTAAGAGCTAATAATATTCGATTGTTCTATTTTTAGCCTGGTAGTCTAAAAATAGACTCCGCCCATATGTCTAAAGATAGAAGTCCATCTATTTTTACCAACATGACCAATCATCCACAAATAGAATCCTACAACTCATAGACCATGATCCATATGTCTAAAAATAGACATAGTCTAAAAACAGACTTTGCGCCAAAAATAGCCTGCGGGCCCACTTAGTGAAGGCGACTAATTTCCACTAAGCTCCATCATCTTGTTTCATTTTCAACACTCCCTCTCAACAAGATATGGATTATCTGCAACCCCTATCCTGCAACTCTAGAATGTTCTCCATGCAACACATTTGCCCGGTCCACTTGCTCCAACAACACTTGGAACAAAAACACTCCCAACTGACCACTCTGTTGGGCTAGGACATACTCTGATGCTGAAGCTCTACCTGCTGCTGATAAGTGCTCCCTCTCTGACATTTGTGCTACTGCAACATCTCCATGCATCTCGCACCATTGCACACCTCTCTGTGCCACCTAGCACTGTGCAAAACACTTGTGCCTCTCACAGTGCTGCAGCTTGCTAGCTATGTGCTGTCCTAGGATTCCCTACACTGTCGCTCCCTCTGTCGCTCCATCTGCATCTGTCTCTACCCAATCAGTCAGTTCCTGCTACTCCACATCGGGGCTCCCGTAGTAAGGTCTCATCCAAGAGTTTGGGTACCTCAAGGATCCTGCCCCTCCTCCTTGGGGCGATCACTCTATATCACCCCACCTCCTACCTGGAGGTATGGCTACATGTAATCCCTCAACCCGCCTGGCTCAAAGTTTCCCCCTACTGGAGGTCTCTGCATGAGTAGATGTC
The DNA here is from genome assembly GCA_031772625.1 of Pinus tabuliformis. Taxonomy (NCBI): domain Eukaryota; kingdom Viridiplantae; phylum Streptophyta; class Pinopsida; order Pinales; family Pinaceae; genus Pinus; species Pinus tabuliformis. The sequence goes on along the minus strand of CM062804.1, from coordinate 342,375,865 downwards.
TCTACTCGAGCTCCTCTCAGCTTCCTTTGTTGTGGCTGCTCCATAACCTCCTGAATCTGTTGCACCAATTGTGGCTCCTCCACAATCGTCTGAGACTTCTTCTAGCTCTGCATGTTGAGCAGTAATATAAGCTCCCTCTCAACCACCAAGTCTCCATCAATTTCCTCACTGCTCAAGGCTTTCCATGCATCTTAAACCTCAAGAGCATACAGGTTCTTGACTCGTGAACCAATCTGCTTCACCTTTCTAGTGATGATGTGTCTAAGGAAAACCTTTCCTTTACTTAAGACTACATCATAGCCTCTGTCTTCCAGCATCGCGATTGACACCAAGTTTCTCTTCAGTCGTGGTACATACTTGACATCGGTAAAAGTAAGGTGAGCTCCATGCTCCCTCTGAAAAATAACCGTGCTTACACCCGAGACACTATACCTCTCATCATTACCCATCGCTATGAGTATCTGGAGATCCTTCTCCTCTAAATTACTGAACAAACTCTTGTCACCGGTCATGTGGAAAGAAGCTTCACTGTCAAGAAACCAACCACTTCCCACCATGGATGAAACCATGCATGCGAAGAGTGTGAAATCTAAATCAAACTGTGAAGCAAGGGCCTCACCTTCAGATCCTTCCCTGGATCCCTTCTTTGTTTTCCTCTATGGATAATTTGTAGCAAAATGGCCCACCTCATGACAACGAAAGCATCACACTTTTGATTTGTCAACCTTCTTCCCATCATTGGAAGAACTGGATTCGAAAAGAGAACCCTTCTCCTTCCCCTTCTTTGCTTTGGCAGCCAAAGTGCAATTTTCTTCATCAGATGCCTTTGATGAGGATCTATCCCTAGTATTCCGCCTGATCTCCTCTTACACAAGATCTAACCAAAGTCTCTCCCATCCTGGAAATTTCTCCCGACCATTGACAAAGTCCTGATAGGAATGTCAACTCTTTGGAAGACCAAGGAGAGCCAAGCTCACCAAGTCCCCATCATCGACAGTCACCCCCACACTTCCCAGCTCATCCTGGCGTTGGGTGAACTTCGTGAGATACCTGGGCATACTGTCTCCATTCTCACACTTAATGTTTCTGAGTTTATCCTTGAGTGCCAACTTCCTCTAGTCACTCTTGCTTTCGAATAGATCTGTCAATGCTTTCCACATCAATTATGGAGAAGCCTTTCCATGCAGGTTGGATACAATGTGATCCTTCACGCCCTCCAACAGAATCCTTCGACACTTTGCTGTCTTCTTTTGCCAAGCCACAACTTCAGTAGCATCAGTAGGTTTTGGGACCTTAGCCTCTATGAACTCCTTCAACCCATTGTCATCTAACACCGCCTCCATCCTGTATTTCCATGCAATATAATTCGAGCTGCCCTCAAGAGCATACTCCAATCGCAATCCGTTGAAAGACATTTCAACTTTGACGCCAAGAAAACACTGCTGCAAATTTGAATTCCACCAGGTCAAAACTCAACCGTTTCCGATCTAAAATTCGTGAGAACAAAGTATTTCTCGTATAGAGATTGATTGTATGGGATTTTATTGGATATATCACCTTCCAAAAGAAGGATGAATCTAGAGGCTACCTAGCCCGATTATAGACTCTGCCTGAAGAAATAAAATGTAAACAATTTTTGAATAATAGATCTGATGATCAACCTGGCTCTGATACCATGTATAAATTTTGAATAATATAACACTTATTCACAGAGATTATCCTGATTATACACTATTTGTGGAATTCATGCATAATACATAACCTCCTCTACTATTAATCATCAATTTGCAGTATTCAGAAACAATCACATGTGCACATTGAAGCATCAACCACACATATCAACACAGTATATCACGGGGAAAGCATACAGCTTAAAACCCCTAACTATCTGCATATTATATTGATTGAGAACATGTAACAATACATAGTACAATACTCCTCACAAGTACTCAGTACTAGCTCAGATTTGAATCAATCACAAGTTCAAATCTCCTCCGCTGCTTCCTGCCTCCACTGCGCAATCCTACATGAGAATGGATGATGAATGTTTGAACCAAACTCGTACTTCCTTGGCTGAACCACGCAATCCTCATTGGCAATACTCAATCCATTGATAGTGCAAATCTCATGCACAACTATAGTCACAACTGACAGTTGTCTTGCCCTTTCACTCACCTCTAACACCTATCTCCACTGAGTTAACTGATGTATTCTTTAGTTGATTTATGAGTTAATAATTAGTGAATTAATTAATAATTAATTCACATCACTCATCACTAGTGTATTTTGCAGTTATACTAAATAAAACTAGTTCAACAAAGTCAAAGTGAACACAACTCCATCAACTCCACGAAACTTAATCGCTTGAGTTCTGACTGAATTCCATCGTGCAATAGCTCAACTGACCCATAAGAAAAGCATATTTCCTTCTGGAAGTTGCATGTGCCACATCCGTAGCTCGAACTGAAGTGCTACAAGAGGATAAGATAATGTTTATAGTCCAAATATTATTAAGAGCTAATAATATTCGACTATTCTATTTTTAGCCTAGCAGTCTAAAAATAGACTCCGCCCATATGTCTAAAAATATAAGTCCATATATTTTTACCAACATGACCAATCATCCACAAATAGCATCCTGCAACTCATAGACCATGATCCATATGTCGAAAAATAGACATAGTCTAAAAATAGACTTTGCACCAAAAATAGCCTGTGGGCCCACTTAATGAAGGCGACTCCTTTCCACTAAGCTCCATCATCTTGTTGCATTTTCAACATTGTCTTCTATCATATCTGTCACAAAGTGATACTGAACATCAATGTGGTTTGTCTTTGAATGATAAGCAGGGTTCTTTGCCAAGAAAATTGCACTTTGGCTATCACAATCTATCCTTATAGCTCCCTATACTAACCCCATACTTGAACATAATCGATGCAACCAAACTACTTCCTTGCTTGCATGAGTGGCTGCCATGTATTCTTCCTCTGTAGTTGATAATGCCACTACATATTGTTTCTTACTCCTCCAGCTGACTGCACCTCCAAATAGGTTAAACACATACCCACTTGTAGATCTTCTCTGATCCAGATACCCAACCCAGTCTGCATCAACAAAGTCACGGATATCCAAAACTCTGTCCAATCCTGATCTTCCTTGATAGCACAAACCATAATCACTAGTTCCACGCAAATACCTAAAAACCCACTTCATTGTTGTCCAATGCTCCTTTCCTGGTTTTGACATAAACCTTCTCAATACTCCCACTTCATGTGCAATGTCTGGTTTAATACAGACCATTGCATACACCAGGCTACCAACTACACTTGCATATGGAAGAGAGGACATGTCCTCTTCCTTTTCTTGCGTCTTGGGACACTATTCTACAGATAACTTCACAACTACAAGAATAGGAAGCTTCACTTGTTTACTATCCTGCATATTAAACCTTTGCAGTATTGTCTTAACATACTTCCTTTGGTTTAACCAGAGCTTCCTCTTTTCCCGATCTCTTTTAATTTCCACGCCAAAAATATAGCTTGCACCACCAATATCTTTCATGTCAAAGTTGGAGGACAATTGGGTCTTCAAATCCTAGATAATTTCTTTGTCATTTCTAGCTAGCAACATATCATCCACATACAAGACCAGATAAATAACATGGTCACCAATTAATTTAAAATACAAACAATGATCTGCTTTTCTTCTAGTGAAGCCAGGTCCCCATATGAATGTATCAAATTTATGATACTACATCCTTGGTGACTCTTTTAACCCATACAAAGACTTCTTTAACTTGCATACCAGTTATTTCTTACCCTTCATCGCAAAGCCTTCAAGTTGCTTCATGTAGATCTCCTCTTCCAAATCCCCATGAAGAAATGTTGTCTTCACATCCATCTATTCTACCTCAAAATAAAAAGCAGCAACATCAAATAAAAGCAATCTAATAGAAGGTACCTTGGCAACAGGAGAAAAAATATCACCAAAATCAATTCCGACACCTGGGAATAACCTTTTCCTGCCAACTGATCTTTGTATTTCTCCACCTTTGCTTCTGCATTTGTCTTCTTCTTGAACACCCATTTGTTTCCAATGGGTTTCTTTCCAGCTCGTAACTCCACTAGATCCCAGGCCTCATTTTTGTGCAAAGATGCCATTTCGTAAACGATGGCCTCTTTCCAGAGTTTTCTATCCTTTGAATCTATTGCTTCCTTCATAGTTCTTGGATCATCATTAGTAACAGATAATGTAAAATTTGAACAAAAATTAGATGGAATATACCTTTCTGGCTTCCTTCTTTCTCGAACTAATCTTATCACACCCAAAGTTTTTGGCTCTTCGTCTTCTGATTCCTCATCTGCTGTAGAGTCAGATTATTCCTGCTTAAGCTCAAACTCTATCTTCTCATCTTCCTTTGGTTGGGCTTCATGTTTAATAAGATATTTCACCTCTTTGAACACCACATCTTGGTTGTACATAACCTTCCTTGTTACTAGGTTCCAAAGCTTATAACCCTTTAAACCATCCTTATGCCCAATAAAGATGCACTTTTCATATTTACTATCCAACCCGGTTCTTTTATCCTTTGGAACATGTACATATGCATCGCATCCAAATACCCAAAGATGTGAAAGAGATGGTTTCTTACCAGTCCATACCTCTTGTGGAGTCTTATCCTCCAATGCTGATGAAGGTGATCTGTTGACTAGGTAACATGCTATCTCCATCGCCTCTGCCCATAATTCTTGTCCTAACCCATCACCACTGAGCATGCTTCTTGCCATTTCCATCAACGTCTTGTTCATTCTTTCTGCAACTCCATTTTTCTTAGGTGTGTATGGAGTATTCTTCTGCAGTGCTATACCACACTTCTTATAGAATTCTTCAAATTCCTTACTACAAAAGTCTCCATCGTTATCTGTCCTCAACACCTTTATCTTCTTCTCTATCTAGTTTTCTACCAGAGCCTTAAATTATTTAAACCTTTCAAAGACTTCATATTTCTTCTTAAGGAAATATATCCATGTATTCCTTGAGAAGTCATCTATAAATGATACATAGTACACAAACTTACCCAGTGATGGAACCTTCACAGGTCCAAACAAATCACTGTGCACAAGTTCTAATATCTATTTTTCCCTCTTACCACTAGAGGGGAAACTCACCCTATTATGCTTCCTATAGACACAATTTTCATAGAAATCAAAATCCAAAGAGCTATTACTCATACCTTCTACCATACCTTTACCATGAAGTATTCGAAGGCCCTTCTCTCCAATATTTCCAAGCCTTTGATGCTAGAGAATGGTCTTCTCTCCAGAGACCACTAGATTTTCTGCTCCACTTTCAGGAACCATAGAACTATTGCACCCATCAATAATAGTGCTACCATGCAGCTTTTACAAAGTTCCATTACAAACTCCATGCATCAATACTAGTGCTCCCCGAATCATCTTACAGGTATTCTTCTTGAACACTGTTTTTACACCTGCATCATCAAGCTTTCTTACAGAAATCATATTTCTTTCCAATGCAAGAATATATGGAACACATGGAAGTGTTCTAACCCTTCCACCTTGCAACTTCAACTTAAATTTTCTGCGATCAACGATTCTAGCCTTCCTATCATCTCCTAAGAAGACATCACCACCATCGTATTTCTCATATTTGCAGAACCACTCTCTATGGGGAGTGAAGTGAAAGGATGCACTTGAGGAAATCAACCATGCCTCATGATTTACATGTGTACTTAAAGAAGCCAAGTACACATCCCCACCTTCATCTGAGGTGGTTTTTGCCTCTGTAGAAGGAGCATCATCATATCCCTTTCCTTTGTCAGGAGCTTTGATTTACAGTCCCTTTTGTAGTGCCCTTCCTTTCCGCATATCCAACAAACCACATTTATAGGTTTTCCAGGAGATTTAGATCTCCCTCTAGATTTAGATCTCCCACTCGATGACTTATTTTTGTTTCTGTTCTGGGACTGTCCTCATACAGACAAGGCACCACCATTCTGGCTTTCCATATTTTCCGTGTCATGTCCTTCGTCAGCAAGGATGAGACTATTTCATCAAACTGCAAGGAAATTTCATTGCTACCTATTGCAATAAGTAGACTATCCCACGAATCTGGTAGATAACACAACAAACTGATGCACTTGTCTTCATCTGAAATTTTAATCTCAACAAATAATAACTGACTTACCACAATATTAAATTCGTTCAGATTCTATGTCACCGAGTCTCCATATTTCATCCTCAGGTTATACAATTTTCTCCGTAGGAACAATTTATTCACCAAAGACTTAGATTGGTACAAAGTACCTAACTTCTTCCACAAAGCCTTCACTGTAGCTTCCCCTGATACATTCAACAATACTGAATTTGAGACACATAATCGTATTGTGCTCTTTGCCTTCCAATCCAACTTCTTGCATTCTTTATGGGGCACTCCCATTGGTTTAGTGCCTAGATCTACCGCGATCCACTGATCTTTCTCCACCAACAGATCCTCCATATTAAGTTTCCATAACTCAAAACTCTGACCATTAAATTTCTCGATCTCTATCTTTCCACTGCTTGCCATCTTCTTTCACCACTAGAATTGATCCCGCAGATCTCCCACTGAATGGGGTCTACCACAGGGCTGAGCAAAACCCCTCAGCAACAAAGGCGTCCCCTTGAAGCCAAAACAGTTCTGATACCAAATGTAGGTTTTAACCCCATACAGAAATTACCTGCATATGAATTCTAACAACAAAAAATAAACAATGTGAAGCATAACACATAAAACACATATACACATAGATTTTCCCCTGGATCCAAAAATTGGGACTACCAGCTTGATTTTTCATTATTTTTCCTTTCAATGTTACAATACATATTTATAAATGATGAAGCATCCAATACCATGGACCAAAAACCATCGCGTCCAAAACCATGTGCAAAAACCATGCACAAAACCATAGGTAGGTCTGTCCAACCTAATATAGGGTTGAAAAAATATTTCCCCGGGTGTTGCCCAGACCCTATAGAGGGGGGTTAACCACCCCCTCAAACCCCCTGTGACCTCCTTGCTACACATTCAGCACAAAAAAGGCTAGGGCTCACTACACAGTCGACACAACAAAGGGGGGTTGTGCCCCCCCCCCCCCTCCCAAACTATGTAGGCTAGTCGCGGAAAGAATATAACAAAACCCAACAAGACCCTGGTTTCTATGATATAGATTGTTAGAAACAATGGAAATGAGGACACTCCTAAGAGAGGGGATGAATCAATATTGTGACCAAATTATACAAATATTCACGATTTAACTACTTAATCACTTTCGAAAGTACTCATATAATAAAGAACACAAATCAGTCATCTAGAACATAACACCATTATCACCATCAAGCACATGTGAAACATATACATAAGACATCAATCTTCTTGTTATTTATTTGGAAATACAAGCTACAACTTGATTACATCATTTCCCAACAAGTTACTACTAGTATGTTTATGAGCTGCTATTGAAAGGAACTTCTATCCCTAGTCATTAATCAATATTCACTAAAAGGGACTACTACCCCTACTTGTTTATAACTTTTTACTAAAAGGGACTATTTCGCCTACTCGTTTATCAATTTTCATAGGAAGAGACTATTTCCCGTGCTCGTTTATCAAATACTACTAAAAGGGACTCTTCCCTATGCTTTTTTATCAACCTTTTCTTAAAGGGACAATTTACCCTGCTCATTTATAGAACAATGCTAAAACAAACGCTTTCCCCTAGAATGCAAGATACCACCTATTGGCCCTATTTTTCCGTCTTTCATCCATTTTTAAACTAGAACCAATAAGCCACTTCTCTTTTCATAAACAAGTAAATTTTCATACCTCAACTACTCACCAAAACCACCATTAAAAACCTTTAGCAAATACTTGTTTGCTGAAAGAATCACCAAACATTTTTGTAATCACTAATCAATAATAAAATCACCAATTATACCAACAACATCACTACAAAAGCCTCTTCATGAAAACACCATTCAAATCATGTCATCAATTAGCCTCTTTTGATATCAAATATGATATCCAAGTCACCTTTGATGGATACTCTCATTATGCATCAGGTTGCACCAACAACCTCTCACTCACTATCAACCAACATGGCTGCACTCTTCCACACCTTCACTTAGCAAACTTGATTCTACTTATTAAGAAAATTGGACTAATATTTTGGAATTGATACTTTAGTTCTCTTACACATGAATTCTTGCATGAATCTTCTATTTTTATCCTTTGTCCTGTTCAATTGAGTATTCTAAATATTTTCTTCAAGTTATCAAACTCCCCTTACCTCTTTCTACTGAAAAATGAGCTTAACTGCTCAAATTTACTATTGTGGAATTTCTACAGGTTTTAGCAGAGGTATTCTATTTTTAGAGAATCTACAGATGTATCTGAACTGCTAAATATGCCACTTAACTATCTATTCTTCTAAATGCACTTCCATATTGTTCATGCATTCGTTATCAAGATTTTATCATTATGCTTTTATGATTGGCATAGTTTCCAAACTCCAAGATGCCAACTCGTTCATGTAAAATATGGAAAATAATAGCAAATCTTAAAGCTACCGACTCATCCCTTCTACCAAATTGACCATGGGTTCTTGGTCACTTACTAGCTACCGACCTGTTTCATCCATGTGCCTCATTCTCTCTGGGGCAATTACCTAATAGCCCAAGTGATTTTGTCTTTAGCGCTTTGGTAAACAGCAAAGCATGCCACAAAAAAAATCAAGATTGTAGATATGGTTTTTCAATAAGCCCCAAATAGCTTTATATAATGCTAAACTCAATCTTCCAAATCATTCATACCACAACCTAGAGGCCCTTGACCAAACACTAAGAATCACATTAAAAACTGTGACTTGACATGATTTTCCATTGTATAATAGAACATTATTTGTCAAAAAAATTTCCATCTCTCAGGCCCATCTTCCTCGCTAATTTATGTTTTTCGTTTTTTATTTTCCTTAGGGGTAGAGTCTTCCAAGATTTCCTTCTTTCCTATATTTTTCTTTCGGTTAAGTGCCTTGTTAGCTTTCCTTCCCAGATCCTACCAGGATTTTCTTCTAGGTTATTTCTTTTGTGTCATCCGATATTTTTTCTTCTAGGCAAGTACTTCTTACTTCTACAAATTCCCTGGTTGCGGGCTCCCCGGCTCCTAGCTCATTGGCTCCGAACTTTATGGTTCTACGTCTCCTGGCTCCTTAGCTCTTGGTTCCTCGGCTCTGCAAATCCTCACTCTCTAGCTCTTACCTATGTGGATCCATGGCTCCCAACTCCTAGGCGTCTTGCTCCCCAACTTTATGCCCACATGTTAGCCTCCTGTTGCAACAGGTGTTCATCTTTCATGATTGACATTTTTACATGCCAAATATATCATACTTTGCATGCTGCAATGCTCCATATTTTCTAAGAGAGGCCAAAGAAGAGGCCATGAAAGTGTGCCAGCCTAAATTCCAGTACGGTATCCCAATTTTGATAAGTTATCCATTTTTGAAGAATTTTCTGTTAAGGGAAGTCCAAACAACCTAATCTTGGTTTCCCTAGGTTTCAATTTCTTGCTTTACAATATAGAGAATCATTATCTGTCCAAAAAATTTAATCTTTGTAGATTTGTAGACAGGTAGAGAAAAAAAGGAGCCCAATTGCTTAATCTGGGCCCTTGGAAGAAATAAGTTTAGACTTAGATAGAAGGACAACAAAAAAGAAAAAAGGATAATCAGGGTCTGCAAGTCCAAGTGCACCCATGCAAAAAGAAGAAAAAATGTTAGGTAAGTAGGCTGGGTAGGTAGTTTTGTGTTGCAAAATCAAGCTGTGTGGTCCATTTCATATTTTCAGGTGTTATATCTTCACAGATCACAGTTATGATGCAGTTTTCCATTTGGAGGAGCTCAAGCGAGGCATGTCGAACTCCCCCTTCTTCTTATTTCCCAAATCACTCACTAACTTCCCTGAAGGGGTCAAGATCTGCTTGATACCTCTTAGTTTCATCATTTTCCATATCATTTACCTTGGTAAAGATCTGCTTTACTCAAGGAATGTTCATACTTCCTCTATGAATCATTTTCCCCCTTAATAGCCTAAGATTCACATACTTAGCACTTTCTTATCACTTGCCATATTAACTACTTATTTTACTATGTAGCTCCCTATCTATCTCCCCTTCCCCTACAAAAACTATGCTAATAAATCCCCTATGTGCATATTCCCATCCCCTGGCATTATAGCCCTATAAATATCAGTTTGGGAAATGCCAAGTTCATCTGGGACTTAGCGTTAGCCTTTCGCATCCTAACCCTGGGATCAACTTGACATTCGGTTAAGTTAATAACATTTTTCCTCACCCCTTTACCCATAACATTTCATCATTTTTACCCTCTCATGCTCACAGGTTCGGGTTTAGTTTAAATGTTTTCTTAAACTATAATCCCGGTGATCAAACTATGAAAAACCCGCAAAAACCCACTTTCCTAAAGTTTTCCCCACCCCGCCATATAAAAATACATAATAAGATTTGCGTGGGCCCTGTTTTTAACTGTCCACTGCCTTACTTGTGCCGCCGACCGTCAGATCTGATACGCCCGAGATCTACGGTGGGCAGGCCTTTTTGTGCCCCGATATGCCGAGGGTTAGCGTCCGGGAGATGGGCGATTTTCCCATCGAACTCCCGCGAAGCGTCACCCTCTCGGCTGTGGCGGAGCCCCCTCCTCCAATACCGCCTGCGCACAAAAGCGGTGTGCCCGAAACTGGATACCGCCTCTCCCCCTCCTACGTTAGCGCCACATCATGCTGACGTCATCAGCCTGCGACGTCCTCCTGCCGCCGTGTCCTTGCCATGTCACTACCACGTCACCCGCTGTACTGCTGACGTCACCCTACCACATCGCCCGCCGTACTGGGACGCACCGCATGACATCATGCTGACGTAACCGTCAAAAAGCACGAAAGGCGCAAATCGCAGCCTAGGAAGCCCGGAATCAAAATGTGAGGCATTTTTTGATGCGCGATTAGCGCCTAATTGCGCATCGCTCCAAGAAATAGGCCAAAATAGAAATCCCTTTCGTGACTCAGCCTCCAGCAGGCCCGAAAGGCACAGAATGACATGAATTTCTTCACGCAACATTTAGAAAGGGGAAAACATAGTTTTAACAGAAAACAGAGGGCCGAACAATAGCCGTGAAAGGTCGATGCAACAGTTTAAAGAGTATTAGTCGAATGTTTTAAATGAAAACCTTTATTCCCAATGTAGGTGAACATTGAATGACCTCCAACAAAGTCAAAGAAATGGTGGAGCTTTAATCAAGGCTCTCCCATCACAGTTAATGCACTTCAGAACCACTCAAGAGCATGGATCAAAACCCAAAGCACAGTTATGGCTAAGTGATCAGCGCAGAGCCATAAAGACAACACATTAAACTCCTTTTTGGTATGGCAGCACCCAACGCAGCTCGAGGATATTTTCCCGCATTTATTTTAGACATTTGTTAGGTTAAAGACACTTATTACAGCAGATCTGTCTGAGATCTGATCTTTATAGATATTTTACTTATAAAAACCACCCTAATTCACTATTTAAGGGGTTGGTTGGTTGTATAGCTCCAAGAGAGACTCGCTCTGTATACATGATGTTTTACTTAATCAAAGACTGTTGAAAAGCTTGGAGAAATGACTGTGTGTTGTGTATGAATGTTTTGAAGAATTGAATGTGGAATTCTTATGCTGCAACATGACTCAATAAGTGTTTCTTACCTTTGTTTTCCATTGATGTGCCATCTAAATAGCAGAAAGAAAGGTTAGCTTAGAACTTGCTTAACTGCACTCTATGCTCAATTTCTATTGTTTCTCTATGTTTTCATCTGAATTAGTAATGAATATGAATTCCCCGTGGCTCATATTTCCCCTAATTCACTCATGTTTGATAGTTATCTAGGAATTCTTCATTGCTCCTAGATAGAGCTCATTCACCCTCCCTCTGCTAAGCTGAAAGAGAGATTCTTAACTGCCTCTCATTCCTAGCCCTCATTCCATCCTTTTAGCTTGAATCATTGTTTCATGTGCAACTAGCTTGCTCCATATTCCCTCTTGTGACCAAGAAAATGCACCAGCAGTTCTACTCGACTCCACGCCCAATGGTTGTAAAACTTTCATGCTATCCCTGCCTCTTTACTTGAAAGCATCATCCATCCCACAAAAACTCAAACAAAACCCCTTGTACTCAATAACTAGCCTAAAATCATCATTAACAAAGCTAAATCCTAAAGAGAGAGCCCTCTCTGACTACTGGGGGGCTAGCACCTATAGTCCAAAGATTAGTTTGTGGTTACCTCAGCCGTATCCCTGAAGGAGCTAAGGGACAAACTAAGTGATAACATAATGGCGACTCCACTAGGAACATCCTCAGTTAAATTTCAAAAAATCAAGTTGGAAAGCTCCACTGGGAAAAAACAATGAATTTTCCAATTGTTGCATATTCCTTAAAACTACAAATGAAGCCTGAATGTCAGCCAGGAAGCCTTTGAAACTATTCGTGCTTTGCATTTACAGGAGTAAACAAATGCTGCTTCAGTCAAACTTCATGCTAGTTTTAAGTTATAGATAGCTATTCCAAAATTTGATCAGTTCCTTGCTAATTCTAAAAAGCATTCACAGAAAATACCAAAACAAGTTCAGAATCTGGCTCCCAAAAGGAATTCACGGTATACAAGGTCAAATCCAGACCCAAACCCCCCAGCTATTTTTGAAAATCCCAATTTAATCCCAAGGAACCTCAGGAAGCTAGAGCAAAGAGAAGATTTTGTTGACTTTAGCCCTGAAACAGTTCAGCCAAGCTGTGTTCCAACCCCTGTCAAGGTTTTATTTCGTTCAACCCCCACTTCCCCTTGTTCATCATCCACCTCTCAAAGCACTCCTTCCACACCTCCATTTACTGCACATACTCCCCTAACCGTTGTTGTTACAGCTGTTCCAGTTGTTCCTATTGTTCCACTTATCTGCGTAAACATGGCTAATAGATATGCACCCCTGCAATTACCTGCTAATACAGGGGCTATGCCTCAGGATTATCAAACTAAAATCACATATTTTGATGGAACTGGTTCGTGCACAGCCCTTCAGCATACAAAGAAGATGCAACACTATCTTGAGAACTACGACATAGATGACGATAGCATCATAATGAAGATTTTTGTCCAAAGTTTGACAGGTGATGTTAGAACTTAGTTTAGAGCACTCACAGCCAATTCCATAGCAGATCCAGAAGCCTTATACTAGTCATTTATCAATAGATGGGAGAAAAAGAAAGACCCCTTGCACATATTATCTGAATATGACACCATCAAAAGAGGCCCTCAAGAATCTGTCTTGGACTATTGCGCAAGATTTAATAATGTTTATAATGTAATACCATAGAACTTAAGACCTCCACTTGATCTTGCTTTGTATAAATTCCATGATGGTTTTGACATTGACATGGCTTATCAGTTAAGGGAAAGAGCCCCTCAAACCCTTGCAGACATGCAAAATGTTGCTGTTAGCGTAGAGGAAAATCTAGTTGCCAAAAGAAATTGAGCTAGAACTGAGAGAAGAACCACCTTTAAAGAGGAACCCTCAGCCTTAGACCAAAAGCTGGATGCTATTATCACTAGCATTCCCACGCTGGGAGACAGAGTAGAGAGTGTTGAGAGGAAATCATCATGGGAAGGATAACAACCTAATACCATACGGAACCCAAATTTCCGGAAAGCTTAGAATACAAATGCTCATAGGTCTAGCCTAGACCATGATGTAAGACCTCCTTTTCACGAAAATTATGCTGAAGCATCTACATCTAGTGAACAGACGAAAGATACTTACATGAACTTGGTGGATTTGATGGCTGAGCAACAAATTTTCGTAACTCAACAAGACCAAGCTGAGCATGACCTTAATCATTTTCAGACTAAGTCTGGTGAGTCTTTTGATTTTAAACAAGGTTATGATACTGTTGTGTATGAGGTCCACAAATAATATAAGCTGAGAACTAGGACCATTGACATTCCTGAACCTAGAAAACCAAAGGATGGAAAAAATCCCAACAAGATTAAAGGCAAGGCTGTCATAACAGAATCAACTGATATACCTGTCCCCAACCCGCATCAAGTGACTGTAGAGGACATAACAGAAATGCAGCCTTCTAATGATCAGCCTCTGCCACCCTCTTCCTCAAAAGAGAATTTGAACAACGTTCCAAAAAGCCCTCCTAAAACTGAAAAACCGCAAGCAATTACTTCCCTTAATGCTGATAAAGAAGACCAAACTGCTGATACTCCAATAGAAAAAGGGAAGCCTACCTCCCAAAATACTAAAACCCAATCTAAAAAATCATTTGACTTAGAGACAGAAATAGGTAAACTGAAGATTTCCATCCCCTTATCTAAACTTCCCAAACATGAAGTGTATAGGCAAAAAATTCAAAGATCACTTCAAATGTCAGAGGTTAAGGATGATGTGAATGTTCTTGATGATCAGTCTGAACTGTTGTTCGGTCCAGAGGTTAACAAAAAATCAACATATGGATCTGTTCTACCTTTTTCTGTCAGTTTGCACATACATGACAAAGTCTTGCACAATGCTATGTTTGACTCAGGTGCCTCACACAACCTTATGCCCAAAGCCGTAATGGAAAAACTGAACCTTGATGTCACAAGACCCTACAAAGATCTATTCTCCTTTGACTCAAGTCAAGTCAAGTGTTTAGGCCTCATCAAAGACTTGTGTGTCTCCTTAGTCCAATATCCCAACAAGACAATCCTCATGGATGTGGTGGTTGCTGACATTCCACCAAAGTATGGCATGCTATTATCAAGATCTTGGGGGGAAAAACTCCAAGGATCCCTCCAATTAGACCTCTCTTATGCCACTATATCTATCTTTGGGCAACCAAAGAGACTATATAGAGAAACATTGATGAAGTATGTGGTAACTAGTGAGGACAAACCCCAAAATTTTCCTATTCACTCAATCCATTCTGATATGGATTCTTTTATTCTATTTAATGATGAAACAAATACTCTCACTGATGATAAGCCGTTGGCTTTAGAACTGAACACACACACCGATGAAGAATTGGTTGCCCATACTGATGAAACTGTCAAAACAATCAAAGCAACTAGCATACAAGAAAAACCTCCCCAAGCAGAGATTTCAAATCTGCCCAATCCTAAAGTGACTGAAACTCTTGATACTAACCACAAGCAAGAAATCACATGGTACTTAGAGTTTGATGGCTATGTTAACAAGTTAGGAGCAGGGGGAGGTGTCTGGATTCACAATACACATAACAATCATGCAGAAGGTCATGCATACAGACTAAATTTCAAATGCACCAATAACATGGCAGAGTATGAGGCTCTCCTTTTAGGCCTTAAACTGCTCAAAGCTCTAGGAGCTGCAAAAGTGTCTATCCTACGTAACTCTGATTTAATCATACAACAAATGAAAGACAACTTTGTCACCAATGACAATAGAATGAGAGCCTATAGGACTGCTACTACTAATTGTTGGAAATAATACTGAGAGGGGGGGTGAATCAGTATTATATAATTCGTTTAATAAATCTTCTTTATTTGTTCTTTGAATTATTTTTGCATGTCAGTACCATAAAATAATGAACATGAACAAAAGAAACAGATAGTCACACCAAAGAACACAAGATGTAAGGTGGAAACCCAATGTGGGAGAAAACCACCTGCTGCAATATGTCTCTATCTTCTTTCAAATTAGAAACTCCTTTTACAATGGTTTTGTACTGGTGCAGTCCTTTACCAGTACGCAGGCTGCAACCTGCAGAGAGCTACAACTCTCTCTCGTTTTCCAGTCTCTCCTGGAAGGGAGCTACAACCCCCTACTTCTTTTCATACAAGGACCACTTTTCATAAATTTTCAAATTGGATCCATAAGCATCAATTGATCATCAAGTGTAAGAGAATTACCCAGTCAACTGTAGTAACCAGATCAACAATAATAGGACCAAACCCAGAACACAACAGTGATAAACAAAGATTTTAAGAGAAGGAAGCACCCTGCTCAACTGCTAGCCTGAGTCCGGACTCACCCTGCTCAACTGCTAGCCTGAGTCTCGAACTCACCCTACTCAACTGCTGGCCTGAGTCCCTGGACGCACCCTGCTCAACTGCTAGCCTGCGTCCCGGACGCACCCTGCTCAACTGCTAGCCTGCGTCCCTCGCACTGAGTCTATTGAACTGCCTGCGTCCCGACGCACCTGAACCCTTCTGCGCCTGCGTCCCGGCGCACCTGAAACGCTTCGCTCCTGCGTCCCGGACGCACCTGAACCCTTACTGCACCTGTGTCCCTCCGGGCATAGATGATTTCAAGACTTCAGAAGTAACCCAGACAATCAGATCCACAGATCTGAACATGCGCCAAGAGATCTCGGTCCATTAATAGATTCGCCTTGATTAGATCTAGACCAGATCTCACCCCATAAGATATTCAACAAAGACATGCTCAAACCAAATGATCTCCTTTGCTTTATATAGGCAAGCTCCTCCTCAAATCAAGGAACAATACCACGAGCCGACACCTTAAAAACACAATACCGTCGGCTAGATACCAGGAGTAAATCACAAGAAACCCCCACGTGTGCTTTTCTCTACCTTAAAAAGTGTGCACTGGGTGGACGCACCTTCTGAACGGCTGGACTGCGTCCCTGGACGCGGTCTATGCATGGATTACCTGCGGGTACGCACTTTCTGAAATGTGTACCTGTGTCCTTCTTAAATTTTTCAATAAATTAAGAGCTGATCATTAATATTTGCTGCTGACATGAAGAACAGTGATCTACCACCTGAATGGGTTGCCATCAAGGACAACACCTGAACCATAATGCCAACAATATCCCCCTTTGGACTTGATGGCAACCTCATAATCTTCAGCTTCATTCTCCCCCTTTGACATCAAGGGCAAAAGGTATGCTCCCCCTAAGATCATGCTCCTCCTGAATATGAACCAGATCTGTAGCGACGAACCATAATCTACCATGAAAGAGATAGAGACATATTGCAGCAATTTCCAAGATCTCCTTCTGACCATCCTCCATAATGCCAACAATGCATTATGTGCTCCCCCTGAACCTGTATCACCAATAATAAGAGGTTCAACAATAAGATGATGCATCAACAACCCCCAGCTTTTGCCTGAGGTATTCAAAAGTGTCCCTGGGCAATGGTTTGGTGAAAATATCAGCAACTTGTTCCTTAGAAGGAACATACTCCAATTTGACCTTCTGTTCAAGTACTTGTTCCCGGAGAAAATGGTACTTGATTGGTATGTGCTTGGTTTTTGAATGCATAACAGGATTCTTTGAGATGCTGATTGCACTTGTGTTGTCACATAAGATAGGGATTGGTGGTGTACAAGTGATTTGAAAATCCTGTAATGTCTGCATCATCCAAAGGAGTTGGGTGCAACAAGATGCAGCAGCAACATATTCCGCTTCAGTTGTAGACAAGGCAATTGAACTCTGTTTCTTGCTGAACCAAGATACCAGTCTGGAACCCATAAAGAACGCACCACCACTTGTGCTTTTCCTGTCATCCACGCTTCCGGCCCAATCTGCATCTATATAAGCATGAAGTGTAAGATCTGTATCTCTAGGATACCATAAGCCATAATTTTGAGTCCCTTGAAGATATTTGAAAATTCTCTTCACTGCCTGAAGATGAGTCTCTTTCGGATTTGCTTGAAATCTTCCAACTATTCCAACTGCATGCATGATATCTGGTTGGGTACCTGTCAAATAAAGTAAACTTCCAATCATAGATCTGTAGGTTGGTTGATGTACTGCTGCAGATTCATCATTTGCACTGAGGCTACATCCTGTGACCATGGGTGTACATACTGGTTTTGCATCTTCCATGCCATATTTCTTCAAAATCTGTTTGAGATACTTGGTTTGAGATAAAAAGATTCCTTCTTCCTTTTGTTGGATTTGCAAACCAAGGAAATATGTCAGTTCTCCTAGTAAGGACATTTCAAATTCTTTCTTCATGACCGAGGCAAAGCTTTGACTCATAGCTTCTTCATTGCTGCCAAAAATAATGTCATCTACATACACAACAAGAATTAGCAATTTTTCATTTTCAACTTTTATATAAAGATTGCTATATGATGAACCTTTTGAGAACCCTTGTTGATGAAGATATTTGTCCAAGCGGTAGTACCAAGCCCTTGGAGCTTGTTTGAGACCATAGAGGGCCTTTTTCAATCTGCATATGAGGTTTGGATCATTTCCAAGAATAAACCCATCTGGCTGTTCAATGTACACTTCCTCTTCCAAGTCTCCATTCAGAAAGGCTGATTTCACGTCCATTTGAAATACTTTGAAGTTTTGAAAACTTGAGAGAGCAAGGAACATTTGGATGGCCTCAAGTCTTGCAACAGGAGCAAAAGTTTCTTCAAAGTCTATTCCTTCTTGCTGTGCGTACCCTTTACAAACAAGTCTGGCTTTGTTTCTAATTACTTCTCCATTTTCATTCAATTTGTTTTTGAAGACCCATTTTGTCCCGATAACATTCTTATCTTTTGGTCTAGGAACCAGCTCCCAAGTGTTGTTCTTTTCGATCTGCTCAAGTTCTTCATCCATTTCTTTCACCCAACATTCATCTTTGCATGCTTCCTTCACATTTTGTGGTTCAGTCGAGGAGAGTAATGCCAAATAGCTTGAGGCTTCTGCAACTGTTCTTCTAGTTTGTACACCTGCTTCTTTCTGTCCCATAATCTGAGATTCTGGATGGTTTTTCTGAACATATCTGGATGGAGTATTTTCTTCTATTCTTGTTTGCTCCTCTGGTTCTTCTTGAGGTTCTTCTTGAGGTTCTTCTTCATCATTCTGTCTTTGAGGGTAGCCTTCATCTTCTTCGATATCTTCCCGATGTACTTGCCTAGGAATGTATCCCTTCTCATCAACCACCACATCAATGCTGTCAACAATTCTGCCAAGTCTTTTATTGTAGCACTTGTATGCTTTGCTATGTGGAGAGTAACCAAGAAGAATGCCTTCATCTGCTCTAGGTTCAAGTTTGCCAAGCTACTCATCAGTATTCTTGATATAGAATTTGCTCCCAAAGATTTTGAAGTGCTTTACCGGAGGAGTTTTACCACTCCAGAGCTCATGAGGAGTTTGAGTGCTGTTTACCCGGACATTTGTTTTGTTGAGAATAATAACCGCAACATGTGCAGCTTCACCCAAAAAAGTTGCGGGAGTTCCTGATTCATCAAGCATAGCACGAGCCATTTGTTGGATTGTTCTGTTCATTCTTTCCACAACTCCATTTTGCTGGGGAGTTCTTGCTGTAGAGAATTCTCTTCTTATCCCATGTTCTTCACAGAAATCAAAAAATTCATTTGAAGTAAATTCCCCACCTCTGTCGGATCTGAGGCACTTAATTTTGTGACCTGATTCATTTTCAACCAAAGCTTTGAAGGATTTGAATTTTTCGAATGCTTCATCTTTGTGCTTCATAAGTCCTAACCAAACAAACCTGGAGAAATCGTCAATGAATAATATCAAGTATTCTTCTCCTTGAGGTGTCCTTTTTCTGAAAGGACCGCATGTATCTGTATGTACTAGCTCAAGAGGCATGCTAGCTGATCCCTCTTTCTCTGGAAAGTTAGTTCTGGTTTGTTTTCCAAACTGACATGATTTGCATATGGTGTTGTCAGGAATTTTGATATCTGGAAGATCGCGAACTGCCTGATATTTGCATGCTTTCCTTATTTGTGAGAAGCTTAGATGTCCCAACCTTCGATGCCATAACCAGTGCTCTTCATCCTTGCTTAGATAGCATTGTTGTTGTCCTTCTTCAAATATGTATAGATTATTTGGAGTTCTTTTGCCTTTGAGTACTGTTTTACCTGTATCAAGATCACGAACAAGACATCCATTTGATCTGAATATAACCTCGGTTCTTTGATCACACATCTGGCTGACACTTAGTAGATTATGCTTCAATCCATCAACATACAAAACATTTCCATCCTTGACATTTTCTTTTAAAGGAGCAATACCTTTTCCTTTTATAGTTGCAGGAGTATCATTTCCAAAAGAGACTTTCTTTCCCTTTTCTAAAGTAGAATAAGACTCAAGTTTTTATTTATCACCTGTCATATGCTTCGAACATCCACTGTCAATATACCATAGATTTTCCTGTCCCTCTGCATAGAATGCTATCCCACATCTTTCTGTTTGAGGTTCCTTTATTCTCCATGTTTTGGTGCTTGAGGCTTGTTCCTTTTTCCGTTCTTGTTCCTTTCTCTCCTAAAACCTGCTCCTGCATTCAGAGTCTTCATGACCAAAATTATTGCAAATGGAACATTCAACTTCATTTTCAAGAGCCGAAAAGTTGTTATAGGTCCTTTTTGTAATCCCTGTCATGCTTCTTTGTTTTTGAGCTTCCCTAGTCATGATTGTTTTATATGCAACACATTGAGCTGCTTTGTGACCAAAATTATGGCAAGAAAAGCATTGTCCATTGAAGAAGCTTCTGCGGTTATTGAATCTACCTGCCAACTGATTGTAATTTCTATTTTCATCTATTCTTGAACCAAACTGAGAAGATTTTACATGTGGCTGGTTGTAGCTTTTGTTCACCCTTAAGATGGATTGCCCTTGATAGTTTCTATTTGTATTTCGTCCCTGCTTCACCTGATTATCTTCATTGTTCTTCTGCTCATTTCTTCTTTCCGCGTCAAGATAACTTTTTGAGGTGGATGCTTGAGAGGTTTCTCCATTATAACCCAAACCTGTCTTGTTTAGAGGAGACCGCTGCACATTGATAATCTCATCCAAAGTTTCAGATCCTATGACAAACTTAAGATTAATAGCTTTTGTTTTCTCAATTTCTTTTCTGAGACCAACAATTTCACCTTCTAGTTTTTCAAGATGTTTTTCCTTTTCATCAATTTGAAATTGTAGAGTATCAATGATCACATTCTTTTCTTCTATACATCTCTTGAGTCTAGTAATTTCATCATAGAGGTTATTCACATCTACAACATCCTCATAATCATCATCTTCAAATGCCATTAACAACTTATATTTATTTCCTTGTTCATCTTCATCACTGTTTGATAAACCATCACTGTCTTCATGGGTGTAGTAGCTTTTCTTATTTGTACTTTGTTTCTTGTTCCATCTAGCAGGTTCCTTACCTTTATCCTTATAGGGACATTTTGCAGCATAATGACCTACTCTTCCACAAGCAAAGCATTTGAAAGGTAGCTTACCTCTGAACCTTCCAGAACCCCTTTGAAGATTTCTGACAAAATTTGATTCTTCTTCCTCTTCTTCTGGAACATGGCTTGCTTCATAGTAATCTTCTTTGCCTGATGCCTTGAAAGCAGCTTCCCTTCTGTCTGATGGACCTCCCTTTCTCATTTCATAAGCAGTTAGAATTCCATGTAGCTGAGACATAGTGAGAATTCGGAGATTTTCCTTTTCTTCTATTGCAGATACTTTAGATTCAAACTTGGGGGATAATGATCTTAGAATCTTTTCAACTACTATAGCCTCTTTTATTTCTTCACCCAAATTTTTCATACAATTAACAATCTCATCTACTCGAAGAAAATAATTAGCCACACTTTCATCATTATACATCTTGAGAGTCTCATACTGAATCCTGAGAGTTTGAAGTTTAGCACGCTTTACCTGTTCATCTCCTTCATAGCTTGTGACCATTTTGTCCCATATCTCTTTTTCGGATTTGAAGTGCATTACCTTCATGAATTCTGTTTGGGATATACTTCCTAATAGAGTACTGACTGCTTTCGCATTTGTTTCATACTTCTTCTTCTCTGCTGCATCTGTAGGAGTAGCTGAAGGAAAAGCGTAGCCTGTTTCTACAATGTCCCAAACTTCTGTACCAAGAGATTGAAGATATGCAGTAACTCTTACCTTCCAATAATTGAAGTTTGTCCCATCAAAAACGGGTGGCCTGATTGATGCTTCTCTCTCGTAGTTGCTCATGATGAACAATCTACCTTCAAGCGATCAAGCTTCTCTGAAGGACCTGCTCTGATACCAATTGTTGGAAATAATACTGAGAGGGGGGGTGAATCAGTATTATATAATTCGTTTAATAAATCTTCTCTATTTGTTCTTTGAATTATTTTTGCATGTCAGTACCATAAAATAATGAACATGAACAAAAGAAACAGATAGTCACACCAAAGAACACAAGATGTAAGGTGGAAACCCAATGTGGGAGAAAACCACCTGCTGCAATATGTCTCTATCTTCTTTCAAATTAGAAACTCCTTTTACAATGGTTTTGTACTGGTGCAGTCCTTTACCAGTACGCAGGCTGCAACCTGCAGAGAGCTACAACTCTCTCTCGTTTTCCAGTCTCTCCTGGAAGGGAGCTACAACCCCCTACTTCTTTTCATACAAGGACCACTTTTCATAAATTTTCAAATTGGATCCATAAGCATCAATTGATCATCAAGTGTAAGAGAATTACCCAATCAACTGTAGTAACCAGATCAACAATAATAGGACCAAACCCAGAACACAACAGTGATAAACAAAGATTTTAAGAGAAGGAAGCACCCTGCTCAACTGCTAGCCTGAGTCCGGACTCACCCTGCTCAACTGCTAGCCTGAGTCCCGGACTCACCCTGCTCAACTACTGGCCTGAGTCCCTGGACGCACCCTGCTCAACTGCTAGCCTGCGTCCCGAACGCACCCTACTCAACTGCTAGCCTGCGTCCCTCGCACTGAGTCTATTGAACTGCCTGCGTCCCGGCGCACCTGAAACTCTTCGCTCCTGAGTCCCGGACGCACCTGAACCCTTACTGCACCTGCGTCCCTCCGGGCATAGATGATTTCAAGACTTCAGAAGTAACCCAGACAATCAGATCCACAGATCTGAACATGCGCCAAGAGATCTCGGTCCATTAATAGATTCGCCTTGATTAGATCTAGACCAGATCTCACCCCATAAGATATTCAACAAAGACATGCTCAAACCAAATGATCTCCTTTGCTTTATATAGGCAAGCTCCTCCTCAAATCAAGGAACAATACCACGAGCCGACACCTTAAAAACACAATACCGTCGGCTAGATACCAGGAGTAAATCACAAGAAACCCCCACGTGTGCTTTTCTCTACCTTAAAAAGTGTGCACTGGGTGGACGCACCTTCTGAACGGCTGGACTGCGTCCCTGGACGCGGTCTATGCATGGATTACCTGCGGGTACGCACTTTCTGAAAGGTGTACCTGCGTCCTTCTTAAATTTTTCAATAAATTAAGAGCTGATCATCAATATTTGCTGCTGACATGAAGAACAGTGATCTACCACCTGAATGGGTTGCCATCAAGGACAACACCTGAACCATAATGCCAACACTAATATAATCAATGCATTCGCTGAATCCAAGCTTGCCAAGATTTCAAGAGATCATAACATTCATGCACACAGCCTAGCCACTTTTGCTAGTACATGCAAGCTTCCCTTTGAGCGAAATCACCATTTTACTGTTGAGATAAAACATAGGCATGCTATCCCAAATAATGTTAAAGATTGGCAAGTGTTTGAAAGTGACGCCCAGATTAACAACTTCCTCACTCTTGAGCATGAGTTTTCAAATATTAACATTGACTTGGATGCTATGACGGATGAACAACAGCAAAAAAATGAAAATCAACAGGCTGTAACCACTGTAACAACCAAGAAAATACTAAACCCAACTATTTTTGACAATGTAAACATAGAAGAGCTAAAACAGATGCATTTGGAGGAAATAGTAGAAACAGAGGCCGAGATTGTTAATCTGAAATATAACTTTCTCCTTGCTAGCCTCACTCCATTAGAAGATATGTTTGATGCAAATTATGTTCCCAAAAATCCAAAAATATAGCCCCTAAACACTTCTATAGAAGAACACAACATTGGGACAGCAAACAAGCCCAAAATGATCAAAATATCTCAAACTTTACCACTCGATCAAAAACCCAAATATGTTGATTTGTTCAAAGAATTCCAAGATGTATTTGCTTGGATTTATGAGCACTTGAGGTCCTATGACACCTCAGTGATCCAACACACCATTCCCTTAAAACCAAACCAAAAGCCCTTCAAACAAAAACTTAGAAGAATCAATCCTGTACTCCTTCCCTTGATTGAAAAGGAAGTGAAAAGGATGTTTGAAGTAGGTATAATAGCACCCATCAGATTCTCTGAATGGTTATCCAATCTTGTTCCCACAAGAAAAAAGACAGGTGAGATTAGGCTATGTGTAGACCTAAGAAATTTAAACCAAGTCTCCCTAAAATACCACTACCCCTTGCCAAAAATGGACCACATTCTACAAAGAGTAATGGGGTCATCTAGAATCTCTTTGCTTGATGCCTTTTCAGGTTTCAATCAAATACTAGTTCACCTGGATGACCAAGACAAGACAGCCTTTACCACACCGTGGGGAACATTTAAGTATGTGAAGATGCCTTTCGAACTTAAAAACGCTGGTGATACCTTTCAAAGGGCAATGAATATTTCATTTGCCAAGGAAATACATGATTTTCTAGTTGTCTACCTTGATGACTTAACCCCTTTTTCCAAATCCGATCAAGAGCACCTCAAACACCTAAGGCAAATATTCATGACATGTAGGAAATATGGCATTTCCTTGAACCCCAAGAAGTCCCTCTTTGGCCTTGAAGAAGGTAAATACTAGGCCATATCGTCTCAAAAGACGGGATTAGAATAGATTCGGAAAGGATCCAAGCCATCCTCCAAATCCCATATCCAAGGAACATAAAAGAGTTGCAAGCATTCCTTGGAAAAATCAACTTCTTAAGAAGATTTATTCCAAATCTAGCCGAGCTAATAAGACTGTTAGGCAACATGTTAAAAAAGGATGCTAAGGTAAAATGGTCTCTTGAGACCAAGCAAGCCTTTGAGAGTATCAAAACTACCTTAACCCAAGCCCCTGTCCTCACCAGTCCGCAATTTGACAAAGATTCCATCATATTTTCATTTGCATCTGAGCACACCATAACTGCTGTCCTTTTGCAAAAAGATGATCAGGGAATTGAAAAGCCAATTGCATTTTTCAACTGAGCCTTAAGAGATGCCCCTTTGAAATACCAAATCATGGAGAAGAAGGCCTATTCCCTTGTTAAAGCAATCAAAGATTTTCGAGTCTGCATTTTATATTCACATGTGATTGCCTATGTCCCAAATGTTGTTGTAAAAGACATATTAACCGAAGAGGGGTTAGAGGGCAAAAGAGGCAAGTGGATTGCTAAAATCATTGAGTATGACATAGAAATTAAACCAACCAAGCTCATAAAGGGACAAGGTTTAGCCAAACTGATGTCCGAAACAAACTTTCAAGCCTTAGACATCAACCAACTAGACAATGAATAGGAGTTGGTGACTCCACAAATCAGTGAAACCTTTTTGCAATCCCCATGGTATGCTGATATATGCTTTGTATTTTTAAACCTGTTAGCTCCCCCAGGATTGTCCAGAACCAAGAAAAGATTCTTAAAAATGAAGGCTTCAAAGTTTTGTGTCATAGATGGTGCATTATTTTGGAAAAATCATGAAGGTATATTGCTTAATTGTTTAATCATGACTGAAACTAGCAATGTCATGAAAGAATTCCATGCAGGGGACTGTGGAGGACATCTATATTGGAAGTCCACTGCTGATAAAATTTTAAGGGCTAATTTCTATTGGCCCTCTCTATTTGCAGATATAAAGAAGTTTGCTATCTCATGTCACAAATGCCAAATCTTTGAGGGCAAAAGAAAGCTGTTACCTTTGCCCCTTAAGCCAATCTCAACCGAGAAACCTTTTCAACAATGGGGTCTTGACTTCATTGGAGAAATCCACCCCTCTTCCTCATGCCATCACAAGTGGATTTTAACAGCCACCAACTATTTCACTAAATGGATTGAAGCCATCCCATACAAATAGGCCAATGACTCCATCATTATCCAATTCCTTGAGTGAAATATCCTTTCTAGATTTGGCTGCCCTGAGAAGATCATCACTGACAACGCTGCTGCTTTCAAATCCAAAAAGATGATTAGTTTTTGCCATAAATTTCACATTACCTTGGGCCACTCCACAGCCTATTACCCCCAAGGTAATGGCTTGGCTGAGTCATCTAACAAGAGCCTGATTAACATTATCAAGAAGGTCTTAGAAGAAAACAAGAAGAACTGGCATAAAAAGCTCACAAATGCCCTATGGGCAGACAAACTTTCAACAAAAAAATCCATTGGGATGAGCCCTCATGAGCTGGTGTATGGCATGGAGGCCACATTTCCATCCTCCTTGGGCACTCCTATCATGAAAATATTGCAAGAGATCCAAGCAGAACCAAATTATATTCAAAGAAGAATAAATCAGACCATTCATCTTTAGCAAACCAGAGAGCAAGTTTATAACAGAGCTCAAATTTTGCAAGAGAAACTCAAAAATATGTTTGATAAGAGAGCTAAGGCTGAGGATTTCTACATTGGCAACAAAGTTCTAAGGTGGGATTCACGAAGAGAAGACAAGGGAAAACGTGCAAAATTTTATTTTTTATGGAAAGGGCCATTTGTTATTTCTGCTGTTCAGGGAAATAACACATATTTCCTCAAATCTGTAGAAGGCAGCACGGCTGAAGAAGTCCCTATTAATGGTCGAATGTTAAAACACTACCATGATCCCTTTTAAGGGATACAATGCAGCTCTGTATAGATCTCTTTGTACATTGATATTTGTATATATTAGCACTTTGTTTTATTTTTTTAGCAGTCTGAGTGTTAGAGGAGCAGCGGCAAAGTTTGCTATGACGCAGTCAATTTTGCAGTCTTCAGTCAAACAATATTAATAAGAGAGGAGCATTTTTTAGTTTCACATCAGCAGCTGTTTTTGGATCAAGGCTAAGGGAGATACATCAATTTTGATCCATGTTTTGGTTCTATTTCAAAGGCAATGCTCAAAGAAACATGGTATATAATATCAAGCATGCAGAAGAAAGCAGGTAGTGCTATGTATTTCACAATATTTCAATGAAGGAGATGGTTGCTCCTATTTTAGAGTTTCACATTTTTAGCAGCCACAACAAGGAAATTTTTCAGTCCACAGCAATGATAGAAGATCAAGGCAGTCTGAGCTGTTGTTCTTGGCTTTTCACAAGGAAAAACCATCCCCAAGTAGAGCCACTGTTAGCCTCCTATTGCAATAGGTGTTCATCTTTCATGATTGACATTTTTACATGCCAAATATGTCATACTTTGCATGTTGCAATGCTCCATATTTTCTAAGAGAGGCCAAAGAAGAGGCCATGAAAGTGTGCCAGCCTAAATGCCACTACGGTATCCCAATTTTGATAAGTTATCCATTTTTGAAGAATTTTCTATTAAGGGAAGTCCAAACAGCCTAATCTTGGTTTCCCTAGGTTTCAATTTCTTGTTTTACAATATAGAGAATCATTATCTGTCCAAACAGTTTAATCTTGGCAGATTTGTAGATAGGTAGAGAAACAAAGGAGCCCAACTGCTTAATCTGGGCCCTTGGAAGAAATAAGTTTAGACTTAGATAGAAGGACAGCAAAAAGGAAAAAAGGATAATCAGGGTCTGCAAGTCCAAGTGCACCCATGCAAAAAGAAGAAAAAATGTTAGGTAAGTAGGCTGGGTAGGTAGTTTTGTGTTGCAAAATAAAGTTGTGTGGTCCATTTCATATTTTCAGGTGTTATATCTTCACATATCACAGTTATAATGCAATTTTCCATTTGGAGGAGCTCAAGCGAGGCATGTCTAACTCCCCCTTCTTCTTATTTCCCAAATCACTCACTAACTTCCCTGAAGGGGTCAAGATCTGCTTGATACCTCTTAGCTTCATCATTTTTCATATCATTTGCCTTGGTAAAGATCTGCTTTACTCAAGGAATGTTCATACTTCCTCTATGAATCATTTTCCCCCTAAGTAGCCTAAGATTCACATACTTAGCGCTTTCTTATCACTTCATATTAACTGCTAATTTTACTATGTAGCTCCCTATCTATCTCCCCTTCCCCTACTAAAAATATGTTAATAAATCCCCCTATGTACATATTCCCATCCCCTGGCACTATAGCCCTATAAATATCAGTTTGGGAAATGCCGAGTTCATCTGGGACTTAGCATTAGCCTTCCGCGTCCTAACCCTGGGATTGACTTGACATTCGGTTAAGTTAATAACCTTTTCCCTCACCCCTTTACCCATAACATTTCATCATTTTTACCCTCTCGCGCTCACAGGTTCGGGTTTAGTTTAAATGTTTTATTAAACTATAATCTCGACACTCAAACTATGAAAAACCCGCAAAAACCCACTTTCCTAAAGTTTTCCCTCCTTGGCATATAAAAATACACAATAAAATATGTGCGGGCCCTGTTTTTAACCGTCCACCGCCTTACTCGTGCCGCCGACCGTCAGATCTATCGTGCCCGAGATCTACGGTGGGCGGGCCTTTTTGTGCCCCGATATGCCGAGGGTTAGCGCCCGGGAGATGGGCGGTTTTCCCGTCGTACTCCTGCCACGCGTCACCCTCTCGGCTGTGGTGGAGCCCCCTCCTCCAATACCGCCTGTGCACAAAAGTGGTACGTCTGAAACCGGATACCGCCTATCCCCCTCCTGCGTCAGCGCCATGTCATGCTGACATCATCATCCTACGTCGGCCTCCTGTTGCCGTGTCCTTGCCATGTCACCTCCTCCATCGTACCGCCACGTCACCTGTCGTACTGCTGACGTCACCCTGCCACGTCACCTGTCGTACTGGGACCCACTGCATGACGTCATGCTGACGTCACCGTCAAAAAGCACGAAAGGTGCAAATCGCAGCCTAGGAAGCCCTGAATCAAAATCTGAGGTAGTTTTTGATGTGCGATTAGCGCCTAGTGCTAATCGCGCATCGCTACGAGAAATAGGCCAAAATGGAAAGCCCTTTCATGAATCGGCCTCCAACAGGCCTGAAAGGTGCAGAATGACATCAATTTCTTTGCGTAGCATTCAGAAAGGGGCAAACACAGTTTTAAAAGCAAACAGAGGGCCGAACAACAGCCATGAAAGGTCGATGCAGCAGTTTAAAGAGTATCAGTCAAATGTTTTAAATGAAAACCTTTATTCCCAATGCAGGTGAACATTGAATGACCTCCAACAAAGTCAAAGAAACGGTGGAGCTTTAATCAAGGCTCTCCCATCACAGTTAATGCACTTCAGAACCACTCAAGAGCATGGATAAAAGCCCAAATCACAGTTATGGCTAAGCGATCAGCGCAGAGCCATAAAGACAACACATTAAACTCCTTTTTGGTACGGCAGCACCCAATGCAGCTCGAGGATATTTTCCCACATTTATTTCAGACATGTGTTAGGTTAAAGACACTTATTACAACAGATATGTCTGAGATTTGATCTTTATAGATATTTTACTGATAATAACCACCCTAATTCACTGTTTAAGGGGTTGGTTGGTTGTATAGCTCCAAAAGAGACTCGCCCTGTATACATGATGTTTTACTTAATCAAAGACTGTTGAAAAGCTTGGAGGAATGACTGTGTGATGTGTATGAATGTTTTGAAGAATTGAATGTGGAATTCTTGTGCTGCAACATGACTCAATAAGTGTTTCTTACCTTTGTTTTCCATTGATGTACCATCTAAATAGCAGAAAGAAAGGTTAGCTTAGAAATTGTTTAACTGCACTCTATGCTCAATTTCTGCTGTTTCTCTATGTTTTCATCTGAATTAGTAATGAATATGAATTCCCTGTGGCTCATATTTCCCCTAATTCACTCATGTTTGATAGTTATCTAGGAATTCTTCACTGCTGCTAGATATAGCTCATTCACCTTCCCTCTTCTAAGTTGAAAGAGAGATTCTTAACTGCCTCTCATTCCTAGCCCTCATTCCATCATTTTAGCTTGAATCATTGTTTCATGTGCAGCTAGCTTGCTCCATATTCCCTCTTGTGACCAAGAAAACGCACCAGCAGTTCTACTCCTTGACTCCACGCCCAATGGTTCTAAGACTTTCATTCTATCCCTACCTCTTTACTTGAAAGCATCATCCATCCCACCAAAACTCAAACAAATCCCCTTGTACTCAATAACTAGCCTAAAATCATCATCAACAAAGCTAGATCCTAAAGAGAGAGCCCTCTCTGGCTGCTGGTGGGCTAGCACCTGCAGTCCAAAGATTAGTTTGTGGTTACCTCGGCCGTATCCCTCAAGGAGCTAAGGGACAACCTGAGTGATAACACCGCACACACCTCCTTTTTCTTTAGTGGAGATATCCTCCCTCTATCATCATGCTCATGTCACCAATCCTACGTGGCACCATCTGAGTGGTGACATATGCCACTTAGATTTGGACCGCTAGTGTACCCAAAAACAACAAATACTCCTGCCACTTGTTCTCTATTATGTACTACCACATCATATTGATGTCATCATCCACCTATGTATCCTTCAGCTAATAACCTTGTGCTATCTATCTTCTGGTGAGGAGAGAGAAAAGGGGTCCCAAGCTGTGGTTTGATGGCCATTTCCATTGTTTAATTTCTTTAATAAAAACCAAAGAGTTAAAGGCCTTTTATACCTTTGTTTTCCAACTCCTCAACTCTTATTATCCCGTGACATTGTTAAATGTACACATCTTTGTTTCTTCTGGGACAGGTCTTCTAGCTAGTGTCATGATGTTGTCAAAGCCACGTCTTCCCAGTCCTTGGATTTTTCTTCTCCGACAAAGCTCTACCACATTTGGTGAATGTGCCAAACTTAACATTCTCCAAAGGTTCCCTAACCACTCTATCTCTACAATATTTGACTTTGGCTTCCTGAATTTTGATTGGCTCTAACATCTAATCCGGGAGGCCATTTTTGAACTTTCTTATACCACTAAAAATCTCTTCCGAATCTCTATCTATTTTAGTGGATCCTAGCTATGTTTGATGAGATATTATGAGCTAGATATGGCTTCAAATTCTATACATCATGACAAATTTGATCCACTACTATTGTTCACTATTCTACTAGTAAACATATGATATTTTCAACACCTTGTGCATACATGTGTTTATTTTCCTTTTTCTTGTAGTCTTCTCTACTTTTACATTACACTATCTATGATCTAGATACACCACCATTGACACATCTGGTCATCATCTTCATTATCTTTTCATCAATGCTTTTCCTTTTCCATCAATGAAAGCATCATCAACGCTTGTCCTTTGCCATCAATGTTTTGATTTTTCCCTCAATGACAACATCATCAATTTCCTTTGCCATCAATGACAACATATTTCGAACAAAATGTTGATCTTTTTTTACACTAACAGAAACTGTCAACCTCCGAGGGCCTAAGTTCATATCCCTCTAGGTTTTTAGAGAGGTGGCATTCCTCCTTGTGAAAACCCTCAAATAACTTGAAGTAAGATTAAAACATAAATATATGAACATATTAGTGGACCTGGTGTTTTCTTAATAAATACAAGTAAAGGAATAACAAAAGATATCAAGGTTAAAACTTAAGCACGATATCCATTCATTCCATCATAGTAATGAAATATCGTTGAAGAATATGAAAAGGGTAGACACATGATAATGAATTTTATATACCAAAGAGCCATAGAATAATTTCATTCATATCAAATCATGAGATCATGAGAAATACATTCATGAGATTCCTACAACTTTAACTGAAGTTTTTGAACCAGAAATGAATTTTCCTCCTGAAAGGGACATGATTGAAAGATTCAAAAACAAATTACAGACTTCATTTTTTGAAAAATGTATGGTGCATGAGGCACTCAACAAAACCCTGATAATTTAACGTTATTTAAGTGCATTCATCCTAATGAGGGACATGGATTTGGCTCATTGAATAAAAATATAAATAAGATACCTGGAAGAAAATAAGAGTTGCAGTCATGGATCAACTTAAATGATGAAAAATACAATTAACAAAACTAAATGATCAATGAATGGGAGGAAAAAGGGGAAATATTTCAATATTTTAATGTACTCACAAAATGTGGAAGGATCGAATTATAGTTATTAAATTCTCTGCTACCTTTTATCACTAAAAATGTAGTCATTAATCATTCTTCTATGTAGTCTTTCATCAGAGAAAATGCAATATTCACCTTAACATGCCAATTAAATATTTCCTCCTGGATTTCCAGGGCATCTTCTTGCAATTGTGCGACTAGGGAAGATTCATATTCATTTATATTCTCAAAAGTAACTAACCATTTTTAATTTCCTCTTCATAAAAAATCAATTATATTATCAAATTTTGACCCCATTGACTCCTTAACATTATTTAAATAATCCATTAATATGTCCTATGGAATGAATGTAGAATCCCTTATCATATGAGAACAATGTATATCATAAAAAAAAAATTACTTCCTTGAGAAAGAAATCACTTATATCATTAATTTTATTACACTCATAAATAATCTCCTCTAATACATTTATCCTTGCAGACCCTATAGCCTTAATCTAATTTAGTATTTTGGCTCCTGAGAGATTTTGTTGTGATCTATGTAGCTTGTTAAGTGAGCTAACCTTTTGAATACACATACATAATTCATTATTTACAAAACTCTAATCATGCTCAATGTCTCTTTTGAGAAATTCGATAAAGGAAGAAATTCTTTGTGCCAATTTTCTTAAATGGAAAGACATTTCCCATGTATCTTTGATAGTCTTCATTCTTTTGCTAATATTACTAACATTTCAAAATTTGACTTCATTGAGGAGGAATTCCACTTTTTTGTTCTTGTGAGGTCTAGAGGTGGATACCACTACTACTTGTGGTTCTATGGAAAGAGGGGTCATAAATAAAGAGAACTAAGTAAGAGCTTCTTATAGATATTTTATTATTCTTTTTAATTGCATATTTTCTTCCTCTTTCTTAGTGAATATATGCTTTAATGCCTCTCCCATCGTATGATCTAATTTTAAGAGCCCAACTCCTACGACTAGTAAAATATCAATATCCATCTCAATTTGGCTAGTAACATTTCTATTTTGAATCCTCATCATTTCAATTCTTAATTTTTTGTTACTTCTATCATAATTTCCAATTTGAAAGGTGATAGGGTTATTTTCAAAAGTGGTTGCATCTACAACTATTTCTTTTATTATTGTCTGGGCTTCAACGTTGCAATTTTTAACCTAATCAATTAGAAAAATACTATCAACTTAAATATCCATGAATTCTTCTATATTATGTGCTTCATTTGAACATTTAACCTTAGATTATTGAATAATATTTTACCTTTCTAGGGTCAAGCTAGGAGTGGTTTATTCTTTGTCTCCTCCACCCAAGATCCTATCGTTACTTTTTATTCTATTCAAAGTAGTATTAATTTTTTTGTTGGGTGGAATATGAAATCGGACGGGCCTTGGGTTTCAAGGTTGGAGGAGGTTCCACAAAAGAAATGATCATGTTCCATAATTTCACCAAAGAATTCACAAACTTACAATAGTGCATTCTTTGCAAATGTTTTTGATAAAATTCTCGACTCTTCTCTAAATGCATGAGAAGGGTATAAATACTATTATAACTAATGTTAAAAAATAGATTATACAAAAATTTGAGGAGGTTTCAAACAACCTTCCTCCTAACTAGTTAACTAACTCCAAAAATAAAGAGTGGCATGATGATTAGAGGCTATGATGATGATTTGATGTTTGCCAGCTTTTCCTTTAAATCGCATATATCAACCATTGGTTTGACTTGAGGAGGTGCCCCAGAATGTGTTCTAACCTGTCCTGCAAAAATCACATCTATGAGAGGTGGCAACATCTGCTTAGTCGAATGGAGAGAGAAGTTAAGGGTCATTATTTGACTGTGTGGCTTGATGAGGTATTGCCAATATGACTCCCAATTGATCTTTCCCAACTTTGTGATTGCTTCCCTTTGAGTTTCTGTCGTTTCCTTCCATCTATTAGGCAATTCATTCAAATCAGGGAGTTCTTTCGGGTTGCCTTCTTTCACCAAGTTGGTGGCAAACAAGGTATGGTTTACCACCTTTACTATATTCTTTGACACCTCGGCCGCTCTTGCCATTGCTAGTTTGGATTTTTTGATCCTTGCATCCCAATTTGTGAAATGAATGTCTTTGTGTGTCTCCTCAATCTCAGGCAGATTGGATTTCCTCCCCTCTTCTGTTTCTTGCCATTCAATGAACTCTGAGATTCTAGTGTTCAGATCAGTAAACTCAGTTCTCTGGTCAATCACTTTATCCGTTAGTTGGTCACTAATGATTAGATAAGGAGTGATATGTGACGTCTTTTGGAAAAATTGTTCTTGCTGCTTCAATAAGAGAGAATTAAGCTCTAACGCCTCTTTGATAAATTCTTCGACAGTAGGAACATCATTATATTTTTCCATATCTTGTTGCAAGTCTTGGAGTTGCATATTTTTGGCCGATATGTTTGCTTCGTGGCTTATTTTAACCACCTCCATGCTCTGTTGCAATTGGGCCAGTTGCTCAGCGGCCTGCCTGTTCACACTTGCCCTTTCTGTTTTGAGCTGTGCAATTTTTTCTTCTTTTTCTTTCAACAAAAGAGATATTTCAGTAGCCTTGTCCATAGTAGCATTTGCATATGCTCATGTAAATTGTGACAATCTCATCAAGTTTTCAGTTGGGTTGGAAGGGACGTCCTTCCAAAATATGTCTATTTGCTCATTCCTAGGTGGGAGTTCAGGTGTTTCAATCCTTCTCCTTTTCCTTTGTCCCCTTACTACAACCTTGTGTAGTGGGCTATAGAATACGTCAAGAGGATGGATTTCAGTTACATTCAAGAAAATGTTCGATGTGGGAAAAGCAGGGATGATTTCAGTCTACTGAGACGTCGTCGCTTTATCGTCCATCGATTCATATTTTGTATTCTTCTGAACATGCAGATGAGTTTGACACTCTGTAGTTTCCTCAACATCTATCGTCCTGGGAGTATCTTATAGTTTCCTATTGAATTGATCACACTCCTACTCCAAACTACTGCTTTTGATCTCCAAAACAATATCTTTGGGTGGGGTACACATACCCTGCTTTTCGGCTAATCTCCTAATCAATTCTGTAGTAGTCTCGATGTCTTGGGCCTTCTTTATGTTCAGTGCTTTCCCTGTATCTGCATGAGACTCGAAGCAAGAATCAGGTGCCTCACTATTGACAGTCACACTGT
Organism: Pinus tabuliformis; assembly: GCA_031772625.1. NCBI lineage: Eukaryota > Viridiplantae > Streptophyta > Pinopsida > Pinales > Pinaceae > Pinus > Pinus tabuliformis. The sequence continues at coordinate 342,340,555 of CM062804.1, read as the reverse complement.
GGGTAGGCTTGTCCTCGATTTTCAACAAATGTAGTGGGATTACCTCGACAATTTTGTTTCTGAACTCCTAAAACCTCTCAAAATCTCTACGACTCAGATTTGTCTTTGCCCATTCAAATGATTGTTCGAAGGATTGAGCCATTTGTAAAAGGTCTTCAAAATTATTAGCCTCATGGTTATAAGGCTTGTTCTTTACCGAAGTGGTGATGTTATATGCTATCTTGTCTAGATCAAATTTCATTTTAGGCAAAGTATGGAGCCTGAGGTCTTCCAGGCTTACTGACTACTTTATCGCATGATTAAAATTTTCCAAGGAAAAAGAACTGCACCTGATAGGAAAAGGTGGCAATAACAACTTCTTGCTTTTTTGAGAAATTTGGTTAGGCCTTTTACCACGGTCTGGTGAGCTATTTGTATTGTGAACAACTTATCAGGAAAATACAAAGGGAGGACATATGAGTCTGCTGTGCTACCAAAAACCCTAATGTAGGTGAACCATTCTTCAAAAAAATATTTGTCAATAGTCAGCAGGTCTATAGCAGCTTATTGAGAAAACCTGGTGGCTTTCTTATTGAAAATTAATTGATAGAGTGGAAAAATAACAACATGAAATATTTGATATAAATGGGGTACATAATGGGATTCCCAAATTTTCTTATGGTTGAGATGGATAGGGTAGGGGTCCTGCAAGGTCCATTTCCAACCCATGATTGGAAATTTAGTGTAGAAATAGTTAGCATCTATAATGTAGGCACTAAAATATAATGGAGGAAGCTTCTCTACAGAGGAGGATGTCTTTTGTCGATATTCGACGATGATGGTGGCTAGGTTATCAGATAGGATGGTGGCCCAATTCATGATGTGGGAATTAACACAGGCATCAATTAGAGGAATCCATTCTATGGAAAACTTAGCATTATTAGGTAACTCGTATAGTCTACTTAAGATAGAAGCTACATAGTTGTAGGGGTTTGCCAAAGAGGCTGTAGGATACATACCCGATTTATAAAATTTGAATTTGTTTTCCAATACTCTCCAGCCCCGAATCATCTCGAGGGGTTCTTCATTCTTCTTTGCGAAGTTGGCCACGTATGTCTTATCATATATATCTTGAGGGTCAGGTATATGGTACATTTTCTTCAGGTTCTTTCCTCTGAATGACCCCATGAGTTCCATTCTCGAATTCCTGAATTTTATATTTCAATGGTGAGGTTTTCCACCACCCACCTGATCATATCAATGTATGGGAGGATTTTAGGTCTCGCTCCTATCCTATGAAGGAAAGAACAGGCAGCATCCTAGAATTGGAGTTCTGAAGGCCTCATTGAGTCAGCTATTGCTCTTGTGAGAATAATCTTGGGACACTTGTCCTCAAGCCTATTGTATATCACCTCCCAAGCCATTGCATCCCCACCAGCACTACAGACCATATCAAAGAATATAGGATACATTTCTGTAAGATCGGACTCAGCAATGCTCAACTTTTTCTTTTTTTGCACCACCTTCCACAATGACATATGTTTTGTAGCTTGCCTGAAATGGACGAGATATATCAATGTAGACAGTATTGGTCGATTAAGGATGAAAGATTTATGAAAAGACTTTGAATCATGGGAGGATTTCAAATGAGATACTCATCATTAACTAGCCATAACTTAAAAAATCATTACCTTTCCTTGAGCCGCTAATTATTAATTACCCTTTCAAACCATTCATTATTATATTTAAAACACGGTTACTTCCCATGCTAGCTGCCTAATTCATGCATCGAAGTTTTTAAAATAATGTTATATAGTGTTACCTGTTCATAACGCGAAATGCGATTGCGGATATCACATTATCGCATTTTGCAAATCGTTGTTGGATGACTTTCTGGTAGGTCTTATTTACTTGCAACTCTTGTGGAATGTGATTGTGACTCCTTAAGGGGTTTTGATCAATATGCCACAGTGAGAGGTTTGATCGCATATCGCAATTTCTTTAAGGTGTTTATGATCATCACATGGAAAAATGTGATTTGCAATTTGCGATGGGGATCCTAAACTTTGGTCATTCTAAGAGTTTTTTCAAGGTGATTTCTTAGAGTTAGGATTTATTTTCTAAAGACTAAAAAATTTAAAAAAGGGTCCCCATTTATATGTGTAACATTAGCTATTACTATACACAAATGGGGGGGTTGTTTCATTGTACAACAATTGGTGATTCACTTGGGAGAACTAGTTATCTCTGATTGGTTTTATGAAATTTCTAGAACTTTCAAATTAAGAAGATTTATAGGAATAATAATTACATAAGTTATAAAGTAAAAAAAATTCTTTAGAATCATAATCACTTAGGCAGTCTATTTATTAAACTACTTTACCCTTTATAGTGATAAAAATACAAATGCCTTCTCGAGTCAATACTAATATTTTAAAGAGATATAGCAGGTGTCTTTCTACAGATTAGTTTTTTGGTTTTTTACTCATTTATCACAGATAAAGCCTCTGCTGCTAGTTGACATTCATTGCCTTGACACGGTTATATTTTAACCAACAATGGGTCACTGTCCCATCTGAAGAAATCTTCAAAATTCAAAATGATATTCACTTTCTTCCTATCTCATTTGGATCTTGTTCTTTTCTTTTTTGTTTCTTAAAAGACATTTTATAGGCTTGTTAACCTAATAATGACAATGCCACTCACTGGTTGTAACTAAACTGAACAAGTTGGCTCTTGATGAGACCCCTTGTCCTTTGGTTGATTAGATCATTAGCTATTACCCTGTTTCAGTATGCAGTTTTGGTAATATCAGTTTAATTATTTCCCTATGATCATGGTAAAAAAGCTCATAATGAGACATATTATCTTCTAAGTATTTTATATTTTAGAATTGCACTCTGAAAAAGGAAAATTTTATTAGATGGGGTGAATCATGGGTTCATTTAAGAGTTTTCCATGATAATGATAGAGTTTTAAGATACTGATCTGCAGAAAGTCCTTACTAGGTTAAAGATTATTTTCTTGACGGATAACAACACATATATACTTTGTAAAGGTAAGAGTTTGTTCATAGAATAAATATTTCAGCAAGATCAAGTTTTTCCAAAGAAATAAGTCTCACTCTAATACTCAAATGTCCTAATTATTTCTTTAAATTCTCCTACTTATAGAAGTGAATTTTTTTTTTTTTTTTATCAAATATTTTATTTTGAAAAACGAAAAAGTAAATACTACTTAACCTTTATTTTCCTAAGAATTTTAAAGGCAATATGGTACAAAATCATAAGAGGTTATCTCCTAGGAAAAGTATTTCTTGAGAATTTGCCCATTAACGGGCAAGGAATCTGTTCTTCCTGATAAGTCCTGTAAAAAAATGTTGATTGAACAATTTTGACCAATGTTATCAATGACTTGGAAAGGGCCAATCCATAGTCTTTGGAATTTGGTATGTTTACCTTTTTCCTTGTGTGCTTTGTCCCATTTCAAAACCACATCACCTACTTCAACACTTTTATAACTGGTAGAGGTTGTATCAAAAGAGGATTTGAATAATTGTTGATGATGGAAGTGGGTTGCTTTAGCCTTTTCTCATTCTTCCTCGAGTCTAAGAATCTGGAATTGTCTTGCTTGCAGAGAGGAGGAAGGGTTTTCAATGATGAATTGCACTAAGGCGAGAGATGGAATTGCTATGTTTGCAAGGAGAACAACTTATTTTCCATAAACTAAACCAAAAGGAGAAGAACTGATGGAGGCTTTTTTTGTAGTTTTGTCTACCCAAAGAGAAAATGTCAATGCTTTGTGGCAATTCCTATGATTTTGGTAAATAGTCCTTTTGATGATTTAGAATTTTTTGTTTGTCGATTCTGCTAGTCCGTTACCTTGTGGATAATATTTTGCTGAATACTTTAGTTTAAAACCCCTCTTCAAAGAAAATTATACCATTATATTTCTAGAGAAATAAGATGCATTGTTAAACATTAAAGCTATGGGTAAGCCAAACCTGGTAATTATGTACCGAACAATGAAGTCCGTAATGATTTCTGTATTAGCTACCTTTAGGGGGATAACTTCCACCAATTTTGTAAAATATTTAGTAGCTGTAAGGATGTATTTGTGCCGCTTGGAAGAATTAGGAACAATCTCACCAATTATATCTAATCCCCATTGTTCGAATGGCTGTTAGACGTTCACTGGTTGCAAAAGGAATGCTGACTTCTTTTCACTTCTAGCAGCAGTTTGATAGGTTTTACACTTTCTTGCATACTCATGCGCATCCTTGAATAGTGTTGGCCAATAATAACCTGCATGGAGGATTTTTTTAGTTGTGGTATTTCTTCCAGAATGTCCTTCAACTGGTCCATCATGGAATCCCTGCATGAGCTTTTTAACTTCGGGTTTTTCTAGGCATCTTAACAATACTGAATCAAAAAATTTTCTAAAAAATACATCCTTGATTAATTCATACTGATTTTATTTCAACCTTAAAACACACTTTGTTTTATAATTGACATGCATAGGGGCATATCCATTCTTCAAATAAAACTTCTAATCAACATATTGTGATTGTGCATCAGTGAGGTTTACCTATGATATTTGCACTTAATTACCTTGGTCTTCTTCTGCTGATAGGTGAGAAGCTCCAGTCAACATCCTGCAAAAGCATTGGCCCCTAACAATTTTAGCCGGCCTGATTTCTACATCGTACTCTTGAAGCGTAGTAACCCAATTGGCTCTTTTCTCCCCTGCTTCTCTTTGAATCAATAATTGCCTTACTGCAGGGTAAGGTACTACTATTTTTGTATGGGTTTTAAGAAGAAAAGGTCTGAAATGTTTCAAGGTTTTAAAAAAAGAAAAATATTGTTTCTCAACAGCTGAATAATTTAACTCGGCACCTTGGAAGTTAGAGTTGAAAAAAGAGATGGGTGCCTCGATATTTTGTTCATTCAGTTGTGTTAAAACACTACATATGATGTATCGGATGAGAAGGTGTACAACACAAAAGGTTTGAGAAAGTCAGGGGTTGTTAAAGAAGGAGCATTGATAATGGATTTTTTAATAAACTCAAATTATTCTCTTTCATCTTTACCCTACTTTAGGACTGTGCTTTTTCTTATCATTGTTTGAAGGGGTAGGACAATCTATGAAAAATCAGGGACAAATATTTTTACAAAATTAAGTTGGCCTAGGAACGATTGCATGGTCTTTTTGTTATGTGGCAGAGGAATTTTTTCAATCTCTTGGACTCTATCAGGATCGATGTAAATCCCTTTCTTGGACACTATAAATCCAAGGAGTTTGCCTTTTGGTAAAACAAAATAAGATTTTTTTGGATTTAAGGAAATGCCATATTTCTTGCATATTTCAAAAATATGATTTAGGTCATTTAAATGATTGTTTCTATCCTTAGAATAGACTATGATGTCATCTAAGTAAATAACAACTGATTTGATAATCAGAACTTTGAAAGCAATATCCATAGCATGTTGAAATGTAGCACCTGTGTTTACGAGTCTGAAAGGCATCTTCTAATAAGCGTATGCTCTCCACTTGGTCTTGAATGTTGTCTTTAATCTATCATCTGGATGTAAAAGAATTTGATTGTATCCTGAAAATCCATCTAGAAAAGACATTAATTCAGAACCTGCAACTGATTGCAATATTTGCTCCATAGTAGGCAGAGGAAAGTTATCCATTTGACAAGCTCTATTTATATTTCTAAAATCAACACAAATCCTAATATCACCATTATTTTTCCTTACAGGGACCATTTTCGATACCCATTTTGAGTGTCTAATAGTAAATATTATTTTGGCTTTGAGGAGCTTGTTTAATTCAGATTTGATTTGACTTTCAAGGTTTGGATGAGTTTTCCTAAGATTTTGTTGTACTGGATTTTCATTTGAAGTCATTGATATGGTATGTTGAATTATACAGGTATCATAGGTCTTGAGATCTGCATAATCCCAGGAAACGACACCTTTATACATTTTTAACAAATTAATGAATGATATCCTTTCTTAAGATAATAAACCAAGACCTAGGTTGACATTTTGAGGTTTTTTAGCTGACCCTAGGTTTACCACTTCAAATCTCAGAGTGGAAATCTAAGTTTTGGAGTTGGTAGTTTTCTTGAATCTATCCTTTAGATCATAGAGATATTCCAGCTTAACTACATACTTCAAAATTGGGTTTTGATCTTGTTCATAGTTGAGTTGTAGATCATGCTCATGTTCATCTATGGTCTATTCCTCATAAGACCCTTTTGATGTAAGTAAATCAACTATATCCGCATCATTATTAAACACTCTCCAATTTGTCACATTATCAGTAATGGATGGCCTAAAAATTAACTCTATTGAAAATATGTATAGAATAAATTCTTTAGAAGGTATAAGATTGGATGCCACATTAGCAAGTAAATCAACACTTGTGTTTTGCAATCTAGTAACTAAAGAAATTTAAAAGAAGTGAAATGAGAAGTAAGATTCTGGGCAAGAGATTGATAATGTTTAAGGTGCCAAGACACACAATGAATTTTATTTCCTACCTGTTTAACAATTATTTCAGAATCCCCATATACTTGCAAATATTTGACATTAAGGCCAATGGATTTATACAGCCCTTGAATTAATGCTTCATATTCTGCGGTATTGTTGGTGCATTGAAATTCAAATCTACAGGCTAACATGGTTTTCTTTCCTTGCATTGATTAAAATACATCCAGCACCTGCACCATCTTCAGATTTGGAACCATCAAAATAAAGAGTCCAAAATAATGAATTATCTACAATTTTATCTACTATATTAACACACTTTGAAGCATCTGTTTGTGAAAAATTCTCTATTTGAGACACTCCAGCATCATTCGGAAAAGGGGACCATTGAGCATTAAAATATCCTAAAAATGACTTAGCTAAGTAATTACCAATGATATTATTGGTGAAGGAAATAGGTCCATTGCTTCCCTCAACATCAGTCACTGTGTATTTCATGAACTTCTCTCGGTCTACTCTAATTTGATATGGTTTACCATTGTGTAGCAGCCACATGTGAGACCAGTCAATTGAGAAGTATCCGTGCAATTATTCAGACCAATCCCTACTTAGAATTAAACCATAAAATTCAGGGATATCATCCACTAGAATATTGATTATTTGTGAAACTTTTGGATTAGAGGAAAGCCTAACTGAAACTGATGCTATTTCTCCAAGTACCTCTACTTTTGTCCTATCTAATTGAACTATGTGTACTGCATATTTTTGAGGTGTAATATTCAATTTGGTGCAAACGGTTCTTCGCATAATATTTGAAGAGGCGCCTGAATCAACAAGGAAATTATGGACATTTCTATTGAAAATCTCATAAGTAAGAAGAAATGGAGGTGTATGAGAGATAGACCTATCACCTATCAGGACAAAATCTGTTGGATTTACTTTGTTTGAATATGAGGGAGGTTTTCCCATATCGTAAGCAGCTTGAGTTACTGCAACATATGGCAGAGGAGATACATGAACCCCCTTTAATTCTCTTGGTAGAATTTTCTGTTGTTTCTTGAGTTTAGTGAGTATATGCAATGAAATTTTTTCTCTCATCTTTTTCATATCTTTGACTATGATGCATTCCACTATGTTTGAGATTACCAATGTTTTGGAGGCATTTGGAGGATCTAGTGGAATAGGGTTAGTTTGAATAGTCTTAGACTTCTTACTTACTATTTTCTCCTTTACATGAGTAGCAGTTTATTGTTTCTGATTTGTGATAGACATATTAGGAGAGTTTTTACTTCTTGTAGTTACTGGCATAGCTTGTGCTTCTTCTTCAGTTGGGAGAATAAAATCCCAAATTCCATTTAATTCAATCTCTTCTTCTGTTTCGACTTCCTCTTCAGTTGTTGAGTCTTCTTCTGTCTCTCGATCAGATTCAGCATTTGAAATAATATTCGGTGGCTGCGATGCATAAGAAGGGTTTCGTTTAAATGAGCGAAAAGGTTTCTTCGAAGCAAATGATTCTACAACCTGCTTCTTGATTTCGACCATTTCATTGGACATGGTTTTTAATACTTTCTGAAGGCCTTCGATATCTATAGGGTCCTTTGAATTTTTGTTTTTGGAATCATCCTTAAATGTTACTTTATTTGATTTCCTTTCGTCTGTCTGTGATCTCTTTTCTAAGGAAATAATCCTTCTTTCTACAAACAGGGCTTCTTTCATGTTTTCTACAAGGGTAGCCTTATTGGCTCTATCTACAAAAATTACAATATTAGAAGGAAGAGAGGATATGTACCATTCTATTTGTACATCTAATGCAGGTTTTGAGGCAACTGGGATTTTGTTTAGTAACTTGCTAAATCTGGATTTGAAGTCTTTGATCCTTTCACCTAAATTTTCTTTTAAGTTAGAAAGATCATTGATTAAGGATCCAATGGTCTTGTCATCACCAAATTTTGCAAGAAATACTTCTTGAAAAGTATCCTAGTCTCTTATTGAACCTGCTGGGAGGGAAAAATACCAAGACCCATCAGATCCTTGGAAAGTATAAGGAAACAGTCTGATCACAACATCTTCATGTGCAACTCCATTAAGATTCATCTCTAACATAAAGTTATTTAGATCTTCTTCAGCTGGAATACCATCATCAGGATTATACTTAGGTACCCATTTTTTTGGGTTTCCTAGGAGAGCATTCAGATTAGCAATGAGAACAACACCAGGATTTGTCCAAGGTTGAGCGGGTTGATTTGCCATAGCTTGAGCTGAAGACTGAAAATATGGGAAGGTCGATCCAGAAGTAGTTATAGATGGCAAAGAACTTACTACTGGGCTAGTACTACTAGTAGCAGTACTAGTTAGAGAAGTGGATAGTTGGGAAGCAGTGGATTGAGTAGAAATGGATGGAGAAGTGAATGGATGGAAGGGTGATGTGATCTCGCTAGTATCTGATTTAGATCTTGATGTAATAACTTTCCTTCATCATGGAGGGATGGGAAACTCAAAAGGAGTTACTCCAAGATTTTCAATTTGAAATCTAGTTAATACACCAGTTTCTCATAATAACGAAGTAACACTTTCTTCAGAAGCTTTGAGCCCCTAGAAATGAATATTTGTTCCAATTTATGTATCAAAGAATGGACTTCGGGATACTTCAGAGTGTAGTCTGGAGAAGGTGGTTGTCTTACTACTTTAGGAGATGAGGGAGATGTTTCTACAACTTCAAATTTCTGATCCAAAGATTTTGAACGAGATCTAGAAGGTGTAGAAGTGGTGAAGGGGTTTTGACTCTTACCAATGTTTTTGGATTGATATTTAGATTTATATGCCATTCATAGTTGGAGGCCCTCCTTCTAGCACCAAAATGTTGAAGCCTCATATTTCTGTTGCTCCAACATGGAGGATAACCATCCAGTCTGGACCCTTAAGACAACTCCTTTTCCATTTAAATTGGTGGCTTTGACTCGGGATAATAGGACCAGTTTCCCAGTATGGGTTTTAAAATGAGAGTGGGTGGTTTACGAGTGATTTCAATAGAATAATGATAACTTGGATGACTTGTTCTATCATGCAAATCTCTAGCTAACTTAATTTAATATAAACCTGGGTATTTCTGTATAATATGCGATCTACAAAGATATATGCTTTCACATGTGATAATAAAGATCAATCACACATAAAACAGAGATGATAACATGTGAAGATAATTTCTTTGGCTAAATAATTAGTCAAAGAAATGTATAAACTATATCGCATATATGATGATATTTATATATGAAAATAATTAATCTCAGCTAGGTATCATACAATAGTGTAATTAATGCTTTAACAAAAAATGATATCTCATATACGATTCATGAAAATAAAGTGTTGTCACTAATTAAACAAAAACATGGATAATCACATAAGATAGAAGTACCATATATGTGAAGTTCTGTTCATTTGACTAATGACATAGATCAACTCCTTCTTCAGATCAAATTATCTTCCAAGTATACAAAAGTGCATCAACAAAGGAAAGTAGTCTGATATTTAAAAGAAACGATCATGTTCCATAATTTCACCAAAGCATTCACAAACTTACATTAGTGCATTCTTTGAATTTTTTTTTGATAAGATCTAGACCCTTCTCTAAATGCATGAGAAGGGTATAAATACTATTCTAACTAATGTTCAAAAATAGATTATACAAAAATTTGAGGAGGTTTCAAACAATCTTCCTCCTAACTAGTTAACTAAATCCAAAAATAAACAGTGGTTTGATGAGTAGAGGTTATGATGATGATTTGGTGTCTGCCAGCTTGTCCTTTAAATCACATATATCGGCCATTGGTTTGACTTGATGAGGTGCCCCAAAATGTGTTCTGACCTATCCTGCAAAGCTCTCATTGTTGAGAGGTAGCAGCATCAGCTGAGTCGAATGGAGAGAGTCATTAAGGGTCATGATTTGACTGTGTGTATTGATGAGGTATTGTTAATATGACTCCCAATCGGTCTTTGCCAACTTTGTGATTGCTTCCCTTTGAGTTTCTACCCTTTCCTTCCATATGTTATGCAATTCATTCAAATAGGGCAGTTCTTTTGGGTTGCCTTATTTCACCAAGTTGGTGGCAAACAAAGTATGGTTTACCACCTTTACTATATTATTTGAAACCCCAGCCATTCTTGCCACTGCTAGTTCGACTTGTTTGATCCTTGCATCCCAGTATGTGAAAATAATGTCCTTGTGTGTCTCCTAAATCTCAGGCAGATTGGCTTTCCTCCCCTCTTCTATTTCTTTCCATTCAGTGAACTCTGAGATTTTGGTGTTCAAATCAGTAAACTGAGTTCTCTAGTCAATTGCTTTATCCGCTAGTTGGTCACAAGTGATCAGATAAGGAGCGATATGTGACATCTTTTGGAAAAATTGTTTTTGTTTCTTCAATAAGAGATAATTAAGCTCTAGTGTCTCTTTGATAAATTCCTCGATAGTAGGAACATCCTTATATTTTTCCATAGCTTGCTGAAAGTCTCGGAGTTGTATATTTCTGGCTGATATGTCTAATTTGTGGCTTATTTTCAACACCTCCATCCTTTGTTGCAATTGGTCCAACTTCTTAGCAGCCTTCCTGTTCACACTTGCCCTTTCTGTTTCGAGCTGCTGCTCGAACTGTGCAATTTTTTCTTTTTTTTCTTTCAGAAAAAGAGATATTTTGGTAGCCTTATCCATGGTAGCAGTTGTGTTTTCTTCTGTAAACTATGACAATCACGTCAAGTTTTCAGTTGGGTTGGAAGGGATGTCCTTCCAAACTATATCCATTTTCTCATTCCCAGGCGGGAGTTAAGGTGTTTCAATCCTTCTCATTTTCCTCTGTCTCCTTACTACAACCTTGTGTAGTGGAATGTAGAATATGTCAAGAGGAGGGATTTTAGTTACCTTCAAGACAATTTCTCATGAGGGAAAATCAAGGATGATTTCTATTTGCTGAGACATCGTCGCTTGCTCGTCCATCGATTTAGAGTCTGTATTCTTCTGAATATGCAGAGGAGTTTGATACTCCGTAGTTTCCTAGGCATCTATCATCTTGGGAGTGTCTTGTAGTTTCTTATTGAATTGATCCCACTCCTGCTCCAGACTACTGCTTTTGATATCTGAAACAATATCTTTGGGTGGGGTACTCATACCCTTCTTTTCAGGTGATCTCCGGTTGGATTTTGCAGTAGTCTCAATGTCTTGGGCCTTCTTTGCGTTCAGTGCTTTCCCTGTATCTGCATGAGACTCTAAGCGAGAATCAAGTGCCTTGTTGTTGATAGTCACACTGGGGTAGGCTTGTCTTCAATTTTCAACAAAGGTAGTGGAATTACCTCTAGCCTTTTGTTTCTGAACTGCTGAAAGCTCTCAAAACTCTAGGACTCAAATTTTTCCTCACCCATTCAAATGATTGTTTGAAGGATTGAGCCGACTGTAAAAGGTATTAAAAATTATTAGCTTAATGGTTTTAAGGCTTGATATTTACCGAAGTGGTGATCTTATATGCTATCTTGTCTGAATCAAATTTTCTTTTGGGAAAAGTATGGAGCCTGAGACCTTCCATGCTTACTGACTCCTTTATCGCATGACTAAAATTTGCCAAGGAAAAAGAACCACACCTGATAGGAAAAGATGGCCATAACAACTTCTTACTTTCTTTAAGAACTTTGGTTAGGCCTTTTGCCATGGTTTGGTGGTATATTTCTCTTGCTAACAATTTATAAGAAACATACAGACAAAGGACATGTGGTCTGTTGTGCTACCAAAAACCCTAATGTAGGTGAACCATTCTTCAAAAAAATATTTTCCGACAGCGAGAGGGTCTGTAGCTGCTTCTTGGGAAAACCTGGGGGCTTTCTTATTGAAAATTAATTGATGCAGTGGAAAAATAATAGCGTGACATATTTTATAGAAATGGGGTACATAATGGGATTCCCAAATTTTCTTATGGCTGAGATAGATAGGATAGGGGTCCTGCAAGGTCCATTTCATACCCATGATTGGAAATTTATTGAAGAAACATATGGCTTCCATAATGTAGGCACTAAAATAGAATGGAGGAAGGTTATCTGGAGAGGAGGATCTCTTTTGTCGATATTCGGTGATGATGGTGGCTAGGTTATCAGATAGGATGGTGGACCAATTCATGATGTGGGAATTAACATAGGCATCAATCAAAGGAATCCATTCTATGGAAAACTTAGCATTATTAGGTAACTCGTATAGTATACATAACATAGCAGTTGCATAGTTGTAGGGGTTCACCAAAGAGGCTATAGGATACATACCTGACTTATCAAATTTGAACTTGTTCTCCAATACTTTCCAGCCATGAATAATCTTGAGGGGTTCTTCGTTCTTCTTTGCAAAGTTGGAAATGTATTTCTTATCATATATATCTTGAGGGTCAGGTATATGGTACATTTTCTTCAAGTCCTTTGCTCCGAATGACCCCATGAGTTCCATTCTCGAATTCCTGAATTTCCTATCTTCAATGGTGAGGTTTTCCACCACCCACCTGATCATATCAGTGTATGGGAGGATTTGAGCTCTCGCTCCTATCCTATGAAAGAAATAACATGTGACATCCTTGAGCTGGAGTCCCGAAGGTCTTATTGAGTCAGTTGTCACTCTTATGACAGTAATCTTGGGACGCTCGTCCTCAAGCCTATTGTATATCACCTCCCAATTTGTTGCACCCCCATCAGTGTTGCAGACCATATCCAAGAATATAGGAGACATTTTTGTAAGCTCGGACTCTGAAATGCTCAGTTTTTTTTTGTTTCTGCATCACCTTCTACAATGAAATATATTTTGTATCTTTCCTAAAATGGATGAGATATATCAGCGCAAACAATATTGGGCGATTAAGGCTGAAATATTTGTGAAAAGACTTTGAATTGTGGGAGGATTTGAAATGATATGCTCAACATTAACTAACCATAACTTAAAAAATCATTACGTCTCCTTTGGCGTCTAAATATTAATTACCCTGTCAAAACATTCATTATTATATTTAAACCACAGTTACTTCCCACACTCTCTTTCTGATTCGCGCATCATAGTTTTTAAAACAATGTTATATAGTGTTACCTGTTCATAATGCGAAATGCGATTGCAGATATTGCAATATCACATTTCACAAATAGTTGGAAGATGACATTGTGACAGGTCTTATTTACTTACGACTCTTGTGAAATGCGATTGCGACTTCTTAAGGGGTTTTGATCGGTATGTCACAGCGAGAGGTTTGATCGCATATCGTGATTTCTTTAAGGTGTTTATGATCTTCACATGGAAAAATTTGATTTGCGATTTGCGATGGGGATCCTAAACTTGGGTCATTTTAAGATTTTTTTCAAGGCGATTCCTTAGAGTTGGGATTTATTTTCTAAAGAATAAAAAATTTAAAAAAGAGTCCCCATTTATATGTGTAAAATTTGCTATTACTAAACATAAATGGGGGGGTTGTTTCATAGTACAACAGATCCATAGATTCAAATTATCATATTATCTTCTCTTTATTCATGGATCCCGTTCCCCATAGGAAATTTTGTTCGTGTCTTAATATCCTTGCAGGTTCATGTCCAGTTGTCATGTAATTAACTTCTCTCAGTTTTTTTTTTGAATTTGATAGAAATGAAGGGTGTATTCATGTCTCCATAATATGGGATACCAAAACTAAATTGGTTCTTACTCAAGATTAAAATTGTTTTGATGGGGTAATCCATTGAAAACATGACAAGTGTTGTCATTCTTTTGTGTTAGCATTGATGTCAATGATGATGCAACACTTATTGGATTTGATATTTACTACTAGTATGATCATTCAAGGAAATTTTGATGATGCGAGAGGTTGATGTCTCTCTTCTTGTGAAACCCATTGCTTATATATGTAGGAGAATGTCAAATTCTTCACTACCTTAATTATTAATGAACAAGTGTTGATTAACCATGACTATACTGCATTCATAACCTAGATTTATTGTGGGAAATAGATGTCTATATCACAAAATTTCTTATCCATAATTTTCATCTCCAGTACTATCAAATTTACCATGATAAATTCCCAAGCTATTGTTGGTCATCTCCTTTGTTGCATGTCATCTTGATTCCAGAAAAATTTACCATGATAAATGCTCAAGGTATGATTGGTTAGCTTCATTTTCTCTAATCAGAGCGATGGCTATAAAAACAAGCATCAAATAACACAAAATGTGTGCATCAATTAAGTAATAATTCATCTTCTCTATTTTGGATTGTGAATGAGTGTGAGGAGCATGTGGATGTATTTATCTGTTCTAGTGCAGGGTATTTAGTGATTTGAGGGATGATCCAATATGTAGTGTGAGTTAGTCTTCATGATTTGAGGTGAGGAAGAAATATTAGTTCTGGTGAAATCACACTCTCTGTTTTGGTGTAGATATGGAAGTGAGGATTGAACTAGTGCATGAATGAAGTTCTCTTTGTTCCAGTGTGTTGAATATGTCTAATTTGTGGCATAGAAAATTCTCATCCATTTAAAAATTGTACATTACAAACAATGTATGAAAGGCATGTGATATGAATAGTAGCCCGTGATCTAGCGTTCTAATGGGACATAAGGTCAAAATTTCTTAGTCTATGGCAGCACCTAATTACAACTGTGGTGACTTGCAATGTTAATGATATCACTTGGTCGTAAGCCTCATTCCGAAGTTAAGGTTCCATTTTATGCTTTATTAATGCCTCTTTGATTTTATATGTATCGTCATCAATACTTATTGCTAAGCTCTCCTAACAAAGCATTACTCTATACTCTCACTCTCTGTTCAAATTGAATAATTGATAACCTTTCAAGGGAATTAGACTCATGTGATTTGCAGAGGATTCCTCCTTGTAATGTTTGTTGTTGATATACATGAAAAATATAGTGGAATAAATCTTGCATGACACATATTTGATAAAATTTGTAGACGAAAGATTGTGAAACTTCCTCCTTTTCATAGTTTTTTGTTTCACAACTAGCCTCTAGTTGATTCTCAATCTCCTTAAACTTATTAGATGAAATACTTGCTTCCTCGGAAAATTTGTTTAGTGAAAGGACATATAAGGAGGTATATGTTTTAGAAGCAACGCTCACAAATAGTTAAAAATAAATTTTTGTTGCCATCGCTTTTATGACACATATTGGGAACACAATATTGATGCCTTAAATTATTATTTTATTCCCTATTTATGTAATGGAAAGATATATTTATTTCATAGATCTCTAGTTAAGATTAAAGGAAAAATAAAGGAGAAGTCTTTTGACTTGATACCTACAGAGCTTATAAAGCATATTGTGCTTTGTAGTGAAATATCCCTGTTGGATTCCTAAGTATTATACATTGATGTTGTATTTATTATAGGTTCTAATATTGTTGTTAAGTCATTGTGAGGTAAAATTCTATTGCGAGACCCAACTATTGTTAAATATTTCTATTGTTGGAGGTGTTTTTGCAAAAATATTATAGGTTGAGTAGCAATGTTCATGAGTAAGTTCATTGGTGTGAATATTTTTTATCAGAGTAAAGTTGTTGTGGTCTACATGATGTTTGGAGTGAGTTTGTCAAAGTTTTTTTAGACGGTTTGTTGTTGTTTGTTATTTGGTGCTGGTATCGATGAGATATGATAAGGATAATTATGGTTACTTGGTTACTTATTTGTTACGGATTGTTGAGGTTGATGTTGTGCATACTATTCATTTTGGTATATCTACGTTTTGAGTCTCAAATAGGACTCATCATCAGGAAATGATGAGTCATGTTTGAGACTCGAAACATAGATACACAAAAATTACTACTGTAGATATTCTTCTTAATTATCACCTATTAAAACTTTACCTCATAAATATCAAACAAAAGTTGTGCATACTATTTGATAATAGGGCATGTCGATAAAAATATTGTTGCTATTGTTGTTAGCATGTTCTAGATTTTCCAGTGTATAATGTTTGAAACTCAAGATTAGAACTTTGATCAGGCTACAATAATATGATGTTGACAAGACATGAATTAACAAGGTTTCTATTCAGGGTTTGAGAACCAATAATCGAAACGCATAAAAACATTAGAACTTATGCTACTATTCTCTTAGTACTTGTTGTTTGGTTGGTGATTTATTTTTCTCTATGCCTAATTATAACTTGATGCTAAGTTGTTGTTGATATACTAGATATTGTGGAGTTCTCCGCTGTCACTGCTATTACTAATGGTATGATTGTTGTTGGGTATTTTTTTCTATGGAGCTTGATGATGTAATTTTGGTTACTAATAATGATTATATAAATGTGAATTTGGACTTCTTGGTGAACATATGACTATTGAATCTATCCTTGTAATGTTTATGTTGATATTTAAACCAAGGCTACTAGTACTTGAAGATTAAGGATGTATTAGAAGTTTTTACTGCTCAAACTTGAATGTTTATTTGTTGCCTTGCATTTTGATGAATATAATGTCTGTGATGAGACTAAGTGGTTCTAACTAACAGCCACGATTGGATTTCTTATTGGGCTACTTATCATCCAACTTTTTTCTTACAAATATGTGTTATGATTTACTACTAATAGAAGTGTTGATGATTGTTAGCATGTTGATAATGTGCTACTGTTGAGTTAGAGAATTTATGTGCTACTGGTGGAAAATTGTATCATTATGTTGTTGGTGGTGAAGACCATGTGTTGAGTTGATTTGTTATTTGGAGTTCAAAATTCAATTATTCCTTTTTTCGGGGTATGAATGATAATTATAATGTTTCACTTGTTTATTGATATGTTGTGATCTTGATAGTTCAAAGTTAATGTTGCATGGATGTGCATTGTTCATGATAGTGTAAGTGATTATAACCAAAATTGCTAGAATGTTTGAGTTTTACTGATCGAGAAGAGTTTACAGAGAGGAATTGTTAATTTATTTGAAGTTTGCGCTGAAGGGAGTAGATCTATTTTGAGAATGGATGAAAGGGAGTTCCATATTGACTTTGGGGTTGGTGCCTCCCGTTGGTTGGTACCAAAAAACTGATCTGATGGAGTAGATTATTCCTACTCGTGGGTTCTAGTGAAATAGTGCAAGGGAGTTGGTGCTTCTTGCTAGTGGGTGCCAACGAAATAATGAAAGGTAGTGGGTTCGAGAAAAACATTATAAGATAGTGGTTACTTTCTACTATTAGCTTGTAAAACAATTATTGCAATCAAAGTGGATAGTTTTTATTGGTTGGTGCTAATGAATTTATGTAAGATAAGATTGAAAATAAACAAAGGTAAGAAGAATGGTGGTTATATCCCTTTATGAGTTTCCATCTAAAACAATTGTGCCTATGTGAATGTTTTTAATGACTTATTTTTGTGTTCCTTGATGTTATTTACATAATTGAATGTCTAATGTAAATGGAAGTATAATTATTCCTAAAAAAATTGATTCCCCCCCCCCCAAGTATTTCCAAGAATTGGTATTAGAGCGGGTCCTTCAAGATTGATTTAAAAAATGGATAGTGATCCAAGGAATTATGAAACATAAATGGAAGAAAAAGAAGTAGACATCTACGAATATGAAGGAAATTCAGATGAAGATCTATGACTATGAAATTAATACATCAAATGTAGTGGAAATATCAACACAGGTCAAAAAAGAACAATCAAATGCAAATAAATTTATGGGTCATCAAGGTGTTCTTATGTTCAATGATGCAAAATATTAGGGTTGGAAAGAAAGGATGAAATCTAGATTAATATCTCTTGGATTTGATGTTTGGAGTTTAGTGTGTAATGTCTCTATTTAAAATCCCCCATCAAGTCAAGAACTATAGAAGAATGCATAGGATATGAATGAAGTTTCCTGTAGTCCACATGATTCAGAATTTGAGAAGATTATGCTTAATGAAATTGCAAAGGATTTATGGGACAAGCTTCAAGTCCTCCATGAAGGAGATAATAGTGAAAGCCATGTAGACGAAGAATAAGTTCAATCTTTAGGCAAGTTTCCATTTTGTTGTGAATGTAAGAATATAAGCAATCTTACCTCTTCCTATTTTGGAAACCATGATAATGATCATGAGAATAGGAATGAGGAAACATTTAATGTGTCTGAATAAAATAGTAGTTTATTAGAAGATGAGTGTGGCCATGCAGAAGAATCTATTCCTTTCATGTTCGATGATGTTACAAATTCAGAAGAAGAATGGTTAGAAAAGGAATTTGATTTTAGAACGAAACTTGTCTATGCCTTACAAAATATCAAGAGTCTCGAGGAGATGTTGAAGATATATGAGAATAGGGATTAGGATGTGGATGAATTAAATAAGACTATAATAGTCCTACAAACCTAACAAGAAGACGTTAAAAGAGACACTAAAGTAATGACTAGAGTGGTTAATGAAAAGGAATGTCATTGTGAGAGACTTGAAGATAAAATCACCTCTCTAAGGACTAATCACTACTACGCATAAGATTAAATTTCAATGACATAGTTTGACAGTATGGCTCGTACTATCACAAATTACAAGAAAAACGTCATTTAAAAAAAAATGTTTGTAATGTACTCGTGTTCATAAGTATTCTAACGAATGATCTATATGGTGTCATTCATCCAACGACCAATATATATATATATATATGTGTGTGTGTGTGTGTGTGTGTGTGGCATCTATCTTTTGACACAAGCATTGTGAATATTATGTGACCATTTGTTTGACTCGTCATATTTGACTTTGACTAGTTAACTAACGTCAGAATTCCAATGATCAATAATTATATAAATATTTCGCATGTAAGATATGTTGCAACATCTTTATTATAAGTACAATAATACTGAAAGGTTATAAGGTCTTTTTGACAAAAAAAAATTGGTTTTTTTTTTATTTATATATATCAATTACATTACACAAATATAATATTAGATTTAGTTACTGAACCGCTCAATTTTGTAACATAATCATCACATAATTGTTTTGTGGTTGGGAAGAATGTAAACAGTGTTTGATGGGGAACTAAATTATAGGAGTTGATTATGTGAAACGCTATTTCCCTTGCACTTTTTGCGGGTGCACATGTTCACGAAGAATTTCATATGATACAAGTGGTAGAAATTGTAGGAAGAATGGGCACGTTGAAGGGGAGAATGAATAGCATATGGTGGTAAGACATTTATAACTCATTATATATATATATATATATATATATATATATATATATATATATATATATATATATATATATATTTTATATTAATCATATTCGTTAAAAAAAATATTATTATAATATTTTTTCTAGAGACTAATTTCACATGCTTGTTTTTAACTATTACAAAGTCAAGGTCGCCCCTTAGGTATTGTGATTTGAATGTTCCAACTATTAGTATTAGAAATGATTTTCTACAAGTTGAGGAACATGGAGTGAATATTGAAGATCAAGATAATTATCCTATGGAATAAGATGAAAATAATAACATAGTTCAAGGTGACAGGAAAAATCAATTGATCCAAGACTTGTTTGATGATGAGATGGTGATGTTATTTTTGATGAACCTGTGCTAGAGAAGGCAGAGACACCACTTTATCAAGGCTAAAGAGAAAATATTCTCTCTGATACATTATTGTTGGTGAAATTAAATGTTTTAAATGGTTTGTTAAACACTTGTATGACACATATCCTAAGGTACAATGTAATATGTTTCATCACACAGTTTTTTTTGTCTTAATTAATTTGTAAAATAAGAATGCAATATTTATGATTAATATTCTTTATACTAAGTAGTTATTTTTTATGTTGTACTATATTTTTAGGTGAATTTTTGCTACCATCGACAAATAAGTTACCTTGCATGTACTTATATTTATATTACATTATAAAAGAAATTGGTTTTGGATGTGGAGCCTAATTATCTTCCAAATTTAGAGGTCTTGTTTCAGCCTTGTTTGGATTGTAAGCCTCGGTGAGAGGGTGTGGGGGGACTTTCACCCCACTATTTCTTCTTGGGGAGTTTGAGGGGGCAAGTTGCATGCTTGGAGCCAGCACCCCAAAAGTTAAAAATAGATGAAAAATTATGTTGTAAAATATTGTAATTTCATAGTCAATCTAGGTCGCTCATTAGGCAGATGATCTGACGGTTGAACTTATGCTAATTTGGGATTTTTTTTCCCTAGATGGAAATCCTCAATTTATATGAGGGAGTTGTATTTTGGTCGTGTATTAGTATTCTGAGTGAGAAAGAGAGAGGAGGCCCTGTGATAGAAAAGAGTAAATTACAATGGATTTCGGGTAGGTTGTATATCTTCATTTTGCTAAATAATATAAAAGGAAGGACTGGTTGTTTCTTTGTGGATGTAGCCCAAATTGGGTGAACCATGTATATCTGCATCTCTCTTATTTTATGCATTTTGTGTGTTTTTGTTCTGCAATATTTTATTTGTTCCATTGCTCTATAATATATAGTTTCTAACAATTCGAATGGAGTATCATGGTATCGATGTATGTCCTAATGATCATATTATATATTATGGACAACATACATTGATTTTTTTTACCAAAATGTGAAATTAATAGATATGGAAGCAATCAACTAACAAAACAAGTGCCTCAAAAGTTTCTTCATCATATTCCCATAACCCCACATTCGCAACGAGTGTCATAGCATAACATAGTTTATGGATTACCATGCATAGAAGATATGGGGATATGGTTTTCTTCAAATTCTTGCAAATGGTTATGCATTTAAGGAAATCGAGGTAAAATGGCATCATTTTAAAGATGAACATTGTAATGTAGGCTTTCATTGGCAGTTGACGATGTTAATCCATTTGGAGGGTTCAGATCTATTTACTCAGTGTGGCCAATTTTTATCATCAACGATAACCTTCCTCCTTGGACATTAATAAAGATGGAGCACATTGTGTGGGCAATGATTGTTCCGAGTATTTTTTTAGATTAATATTTTTAATATTGTAACATTTTCTTTTGTCTTGTTTGTTGCATAATATGTTATATTTATTTATTTACTTATATTGACATATTATAATAGTAAATATATGTAATTTCAAAAAATTAGGTAAGTACCAAGTTAAATATATGCATGCATATATAAAGCCTCTTATCGATGAGTTAACTAAGTTATGGGTTGTCATTACAATGTATGACATCTATAAACCAATAGGGTAGAGGCAATTTCAATTCCATGGAATACTTTAATGGAAAATTCATGAGTCCCTAGGACTAACAAAATTTTGTGGTA
The DNA here is from genome assembly GCA_031772625.1 of Pinus tabuliformis. NCBI lineage: Eukaryota > Viridiplantae > Streptophyta > Pinopsida > Pinales > Pinaceae > Pinus > Pinus tabuliformis. The sequence goes on along the minus strand of CM062804.1, from coordinate 342,318,830 downwards.
TGTAATGTTCCATTTCACTTTGTAAGTATATAATTATTTCAATTATATCACCTCATATAGGTATTTTAATAATCCCTTCATTTATAATTGACATTAATCCATCTCTTGCAGTCCTTAAATAAAGGGTAAATATGCATGTCTAGTTTGTGGTCCTAAGATGAAATCTCGTTGTTCAATAAGTTTTGGAAAGGAGGTGTTTGATGAGTATAAGAACCTCCTCTCTAAGAACCATATCTATCATGCTACTGAAAAGTATATTTTCAATGGGAAAGAAGAGACTAGATTAAAACCACGAAGAATAACACCCCATATATGGAATTTGGAATATAACATAAATCATCATGAAGGACATGGGATTCCATGAGGAATGAAAATTTGTTCCACTCAATTCATGAGGTTTCCCTACTATGAGCCCCTACAAATAACTCATTTGTTTGATATAATGCATATCGAGAAGAATGTGACTAAAATTTTATGGTGATTCATAGATAGTAAGAGGGATAAAGAAAAAATCCTCAAACTTTGTAACGACATTGTGGAAGCCAATCATGTAATGAAAAGTGTGATACAATAAAATAACAATGGAGACCGAAATAGCTATCCATGGTTATTAACAGAGAATCCATTCACTACATATACCATAATATCTTAAGAGAATGCTTAGTAATGTAATCGTAGATAATCTATACAAACATATATAATCCTTAGGAAAACATAGAAAAGTGAGAGGAGCCAAATTTCAAATATATTTAGAAGCAATGCTTGATAATAAATTTACATTCTTATAAGAAAAGATTCTAAGATGGATAGAAAATAGAATATTAAGGTTAGACTTAGTTGCAGAAAATGGAGGATCCATGGTTAGACTTTGACAACCAATGTCAGTTTCTTTTTGACAAAAATATAGTTGGTATTTTCTTTAGACACTTAAATAGTGAATTAAATATTCTAACTTATGGGAAAAATATTGAAGATCTTTATGATAAGTTTATAATAACCTTCTCTACTTCCATTACTAATTTTTTTATAGATATTTTATGTTAAAAAAAAGAACAACCAACCCTTGGTATGATAATGAGTGTAAAATTGCTAAAAAGAAATTAGGGATGCTTCTAATGAGTTCTTGAAATGTGATAGACAATTAGATACAAAGCCTAATTCAAAGGAAAAAGTAGGCACAATTGATCCAGTTGGATATTGGTGGCCACCAGCCTATTCCACTTGGAACCCCACCATTGTTTCTTTTCAGTTTCCTTAATTGTAGCACAACTTAGTATTTTTGGTAGTTTTTCGGGTCTTAAACTTCCGGAGCCATTTTGAGGGACTAAAAGATGTGTTTAGGGAAAACGGGGAGACCTGAAAAGTCCCATTATAATACCTTAGATTGTTTTCTGTCTCCTCTTTGAGATCTTCGAAATGAGGTATTATGCTAGCCAAATGGAGATTGTATGCCAAAGTTACGAGCTTGATAAGTTGATTTACCAATTTATCCAACGGGGCCGACAATTTTGGCACCTCATCTCCTACAGTTAGGTTTTTGGATGTTTAGGGTTTTCCATTATTTCTCAATAATAAATAGGTCTTTGAGATTCATTTTAACAAAGTTCAGAGGTATGTAGTTGTCACATCTCTTCTCAGAGATAAAATACGATCGCCTGAGCTAGTTTATTTGCATTTATTTATGTAAGCATATTTCAGTTCTTTGATATTAATGAAATGAAGTTTTATTTCTACTGCAGATATGTGTATATCTATATTTTGTTGCATTCTTGCATAAGTCTGGGTCAGTGGTATCTGAGCGTTCTCCTCTCTCTATATTTTTCTTTCCATGTCCCAAACGAGGTCAGGGTATAAGGAGTTACGACTCGATCTAGTTAAACCTTTACAAGACTAACCTCACAATCCTTGATGACCTCCCATGGTGGAAGAAAACAAAGATGAAGGGGGGAGGAGATCCTTTCAAAATATTTCACAAGAAATACCTCGATTGACAAAGGAACGCGAAGATGGATAACTTTGCCTAGATCCTTTGGTGGCTACCCACAGGCGATGCATCTTCATCTAGCAGCCACTCTGGATGTGCCACTCATTTTAAGGTACAAGTTAACTTTGACATTGCCATATATGAAGGACATATAGATGCAGACATTGTATATAGATGGTTAAATCTATTGGAAGGACATTTTTTAGTTCATGACTTTTCCAATTGGAAAATATTACTTTTTCACTCCTCAAAGTTGCCCCACATATCAAGGACTGGTGTGAAAACTACTGTGAACAAAAGGACGAGAGGGAATCCTAACTATTTTCAGCTGCACCCACTTGGAATTATTTCTAAGATGCCATCAAAGAACAATATTACCCTACCAGAAGCTATGAAGATAAAAACATAAAGTGGACCATGGTGTGAGAGGGAAGGGATCAAGATGTGCTAGAGTTCACAAATGTTTTCCATAGCCTTCTCACAAAGCTAGGTATCAAATATTTTGAGAGACATTTGGTACTCAAGTACTGTGAATGTCTATGCAAGTACATCTAGAATGAGATGGAGTTCCTAGACATCTCCTCACTTGGCGGCACCCATCGATACCCTGTTAAGATCAAGCATAAATTCAATCAGAAGAAGCAAGACTTTGGATATGTGAGCTTGAAGCAAGGGAAATACGCCCCCAAGCTGCAGAACAAGGGGTAAAGCTAAGGCATGATGACCAAGGACAACTAGTCAAAGCTGCAAGCTAATAACAATAGCATGAATCCAAAGAAGGACACAGGGAAATGGTGTGGGTGAAAGGTTCTCCGCTGGAGTTCATAGTCGATAGGGGGATCGAATATAACCTGATTTTAGCAAAGGCCATGAAGCGGTTGGACCTTGCAAACACATAACACCCACAACCATAAACCATTGGGTGGCTTCACCAACGGCGAGATTTCTACATCAGCCAACATTGTCACCTTCCCTACAACATAAAGCCTTTCACATATGAGCTATAGTGTGATTATCCCCTCTTGAAGTTTATTGTGTTTTATTAGGAAAACTATACTTGTGGCAGTGTCATGTTTTATACGAGTCTAGGCCTCGCACTATTATTATTACTTTGGGCAATAAATTGTATAGGATACCGAAGGTAGCACCACCTACTACTGTTTCTTTGATCACTTCAAAGAAATGCAGTAAGATCATTTCACAGACTAGGAAATTTATTTTCCTTATGATTCTCCCTTAGAGAAAGAAGAATATTATGGCCACAGCCTCTAGACAAGACCCCTCCACATGACAACAATAGATGGACAAGGTTGTAGATGGATACAAGGACATCTTCACCTCACCCATAGGGGTACCTCTACACTGTTAGGTCAAGCACTCCATCGATCTGACCCTGAGCACACAGCTACCCAATGGACCGAGCTATCGATTCTCTGTTATGGAGAATGATGAAATCAAGATGTAAATTCAGGGGCTATTACAGAAAGGGCACATCAAGCCAAGTTCATCACCCTATGGGAGGTCGATCGTGTTGGTACAGAAGAAGCATAGGACCTCGAGACTGTGTATTGACTATTGAGAGATGAACAATATCACTGTCCAGAATAGATATCCAATACCATGGATTTATGACCTTCTGGACTAGCTCAAGGGGGGGAAATATTTCAGTAAGATTGACTTGAAGTCCGGTTATCACCAGGTACCAATCGAACCATTCGATGTGTGGAAGGCTTCCTTCAAATCCAAGGAGGGCCTTTTTGAATGGTTAGTCATGCCTTTCGGGTTGACGAATGCCCCCACAACCTTCATGAGGTTGATGGACAAGATATTGCAACCCTTCACCAACTCTTTCATGGTGGTATATTTGGATAACATTCTGATCTTCAGCCAAAGTTGGGAAGAACACCTCCACCATATTCAAGAGGTCCTCCAAACCCTGCGACAACACAAGTTGTGTGCCAATTTGGAGAAATTCACTTTTGGTACACCCCAAGTTCAATATTTAGGGTACATCATTGATGAGCGGGGTGTGCATGTGGACCCATCGAAGACAAAAGTCATTCAACATTGGCCAGCCCCAAGCATTCTAACAAATCTCTGCAACTTTCTGGGTCTTTCCAACTTGTACCGCGGGTTCGTGTTGGGGTTCTCTCATATAACCTGCCCTTTGAGTCAAGTCACCAAGGCAGGACTGAAATAAACGTTCTTTTGGTCTGAATCCCAACAGAAATAATTTTCTGAGTTGAAGCATCGCCTGTGCTCTACACCAGAGCTCACATTAAGATCAAGATAGATTCCTTCGCCTATGTTGTTGGTGCATTTCTTACCCAGCAGGGGCATCCATTGGCATATCACAGTAAGACACTTTCAAACGCACTCAAAAGTATCCCACCTATTATAAAGAGATGCATTCCATTATGCAGGCATGCCGATAATGGAAGTAATACATTATGGGTAAGGAAATGACTGTCAACATATACCACCAACCCCTCCAGTTCATACATACATAAGGGAAGTTGCAAAATGACTGCCATTACAAATGGTCCACATACCTACAATAGTTCCATTTGAAAATTAAGTACAAGAAGGGAAGAACCAACAATGTTTCAAACTACCTCAGCCGACTACCGGTCATGGCGCTAACCACTGTGCTTGAATCTTATGGGAACGACATTGCGGGGTGGCCACATCTTTACAAGTGCAATCCAGAATTTGGAAACACATATTAGATGCTCCTGGAAGGAAAGCAAGTTCCAAATTTTCACTTCCAAGATGCATTTTTGTGCCACCTCGGACACCTCTATGTTCCTTTAAGCAAGTGTGGAAAGATGATTTGGGAGATGCACTACAGTTAGCTCACTGGAAATTTTGGGGTAGATAAAAGAGTGGTAGTGCTACAAAAATATTTTTATTGGCCAAACCTTCGATAGGTTGTTGGGAAGTACATCATATCTTGCACTTACAACACCATTTCCAAACTAACCATCAAGAAGCAAGGCCTATATACTCCTCTGCCTACTTCTAGTCAACCTTGGGAATCCATCTCCATGGATTAGATGTCGGGCCTTCCTTCTACTAGGAATGGAAATGATTGTGTTATCATGGTCATTGACATATTCTATAAGGTGTCATTATGTCTACCTACAAGAAGAGTATCATAACAAAATCCACTGCTAATATTTTCTTTGAACGAGTGTGGGTACGTTTTAGGATCCCACTGTCTATTATCTCTGATTAGGAAAATAGATTCCTAAGTATATTTTGGTCAAGTCTCTGGTCAATGTTGGATACCAAGCTCACTATGTCCACAACTTTCCACCCCCAAACGGATGTTGAAGCAGAGGTCGTCAACAAGATGATCGTACACATTCTACATATGTACAATTTAAATAATCCATGCACATGGGATGAAAGTCTCCCCTATGTCTCGAAAAACTACAATAGAGCTCTCCATAGATAAACTGACCACAACCCCTTTAAGGTAGGGTTGGGATTCCAACCACTATGCCCCATTGATGTGGCCATACCATTTGTAGGTACTCAGGAAGATTCATCTCATGTCCAGTCCAAAGTTGATAGGGCTAACAAATTCATTGAGCACATTGATCACATCCACTAGTAGCTTGATAACATATTGGAAAAATCCAATGCTAAATACAAGAAATGTCACGATTAGCATTGGGTGCCACACAAGTTACAGGTGGGTGACAAAGTTTGGTTACATTTGCAAAAGGAGCGCCTCACTGGGCCCCACCGCAAGATTTTCCCGCTCCAATATGGGCCTTACACCATCACTAAGGTTGTAAGGGATAATGCTTTCGAGCTCAACATTCCACCATTCCTTGGCCTCTACCCATTAGTCAATGTGGACCACCTTTGACAATACCTTCCATCATTACTGGACACATCAATGATTGCAGAAAAACTCACACTAACAGAGTTAAACCTAGAATGCATGGAACATGCCACAACTATCAAGTCATGGACCTTCAAACAAAAAATAATCACCAGCAGAAGATCCAACTATATCGAGTTGTCAGAGCTAACTAACTCATGCACCAAGGCAAGTGGCTCAACAGGGACCAAGTTTAGCAGAAGTTTCCCATCTCATGGAGGCACTCAACGTAATGGGGACCATTTCTTCCTAATCGAAGTGAACTGATCCAGGTGGATATTGGTGGTGACCCACCTATTCCACTTGGACCCCAACCATTGATTATTTTCAGTTTCCTTTTTTGGGTCCTAAACTTCTAGAGCCGATTTGAGGGACTACAATAAGTTTTTAGGGTAACAAAGGGATTGGAAAGGTCCCCAAATGATCTTGTAGTTTCCTTTTTAGCCTCCTCTTTAAGATCTTCAAAATGAGGTATTATGATAGCCAAACGAAGATCGTATGACAAAATTACAACCTTGAGAAGTTGATGTGCCAATTTACCCAAACGAAGGCCACAATTTTGGTGCTTCATCTCCTAGGGATAGGTTTTTAGATGTTTATGGTTTCCATTATTTCTCAATAATAAATAGGCATTTGAGACTCGTTGTAACATAGTTTAAAGGCATGTATATGCCGCATCTCTTCTTAGATATAAGCTACCATCACTCGAGGTAGTTTATTTCCATTTCTGTATGTTAGCACATTTCAGTTCTTTGATATTAATTAAATGAAGTTTTATTTCTACTACATCTGTGTGTTTATGTGTATATCTATATTTTTTGTTGCGTTCCAGCATAAGTCTCGATCAACTGCATAAATAGAAAGCATGATAAGTTTTTTCACATATCTAAGCTAGATACCATGAAATTCTAAAAAAAAATAACTCATAAAACTAAAGAATATAATATGATTCCCTTGAGGGGCTAGAATTCTCGCCTTAAAAATCTTTATGGATCCCTTGTTTTCATGGAAAAAAATTCAAAACTAATTATAGATGATGAAGTTTTTTCAATAGAATACATGAAGTTTTGGGTTAAGCAACTTGCAAAATGGAAATCTAAGGACAACAAAGGCTACTGAGTTGAAATTTTAAAAATTTGAGGGCCTATTGTCATCTATCACATACACAAGTCTTTAATTTGTAGGCAAGTAGGGATTTCCTAAACCTTGGACTAAAAGCCACACTATACCTATTTTAAAAGGTGTGGATAAAATAAATCTCTCTAATTAGATGACCATTATAATTAGTCAAGTTTTAGCAAAGTTAAGTGGAAATATTTGGTAAAAGAAGATTGAGATATGGCTAGAAAGCCACAGAAAAGGAGAAAAAGGCTAGGTTTTCTTTATAGGTTATCATTCAACCATGGACTGCATTAATATTCTTAGGATCATTGTAGAGGAGTGTCATAATAATTAAATCACACAATTTTTTTGTTTCATTTATTTAAAAAATCTTTTGACACAATGTTCACCACTAATATTTGGAATTGGTTAGAAGAGCTAAAAGCTTATTTCAAGTTGAGAACTATTTCGATAATGTTTAATGGGAACATTATTTCCATGTTTATCAACATTGAGTGTTGGTTGGAAGAAATTAACTATAATATAGGAGTCACACAAGGTTGTCCCCTATCCCCTACCTTTCTTGACCTAGACATTGATAAGTTAGAATATTGTTTGGAAGATGTAGATTGTGTGAATGTAATTGTTTCTTCTAGATTCATCATCACTCTTATTTATGTTGATGACCTTGATCTTATGATAAAGAGTCCTTTTGGCATTTTTAAGCAACTAAGAATCCTAAAATACTTCTCCTTTGGTACAATTATGATTGTGAACACTAAAAAAACGAAGATTATGATGATTAAACTCCAAAAGATCTTATATAACACTTACGTATATGAAAATAATATTTTGGAGGAAGTTCCTTCATACAAAAATATTGGAATCAATATTTATCACAAGCTCGGTTGGAACTATAACATTGTGAAAACGATAAATGGAGGGTGGAGAGTTTATTATGGGCTTTAAAACAAATGTAAATTAGTAGACCTTTGGATTTTGGATAAGAAAAAACTCCTCTTTGAACTTCTCATCACTCTTATTTATTTTATATGGATGTGAATTTTGGGGATGTAGTATCTCTAGATAATTCTAGATAAAGATGGAGTAGAATTAAAATAATTTTATGACTTATTATCTCAAAATTAAAGGCAATAAACCGTATTGTATCCTCCTCGTTGAAGCAAGCCATCCCCCGTTCAGAGCATGACTATGATTAGGTAATTAACGTACAAGAACACATTTTAAATGAAGGATGCACCCATCACATAATGGCCTTGACTATAATGCCAACTGTATTATTCAACTATTTGATGCCTCTATTTGTTCTATTGTGTTATATTTCTACTAGTTTCTTTTTCAAGTCTTGTTCTTATAAATATTCCATGCATAAAATATTTAGTTACTCATCATGTAAAGGTTCCATGTGTCAACGAACATAAGTTGGTTCTATGACAAGGCACAAATACAATGTTCCAAGAATTCACACATATGTATAATATTCCTTTTTGATAAAATTGATAACAATATCCTTCGCTAGTTGTACAAAAAAAGAAACTTATTTTCCTTATGAAGAAGATTCCTCTGAAGTGATTGTTGGATTTTCCTTTAGGCCCTAGATTGGTGTATGCCTAATCAAACAAATAAACACACTAGGAATCCTTAACTTACAAGCAATTTTCACAGTGGAAAAATACAAAAAAGAAATCAATTAAGTACAGAGGGATTTGAGCCCAAAAATTAGCTATTTTATTATTCCATCAATAAAATAATCACGTGGCTCTCATACCAAGGATAATGGCCCTTGAGATTACTAGCACAACTAGTATACATAATATACAAAACTAGGGCTTATGATTTGATCGATCAGATCTAGAATCTACCCAACAATAGAAAAACAAATACACATGAATTACTTGCTCAAGAAGTCCCTTTACAACAACCCTTTCAATCCTCATTTGATCTTTCACCTAGAATTCCTTTTCCTTCAATGAGGTCATAAAGAAATAAGTCATTTTACTCCTCTGCCTACCAGTTACTCACAAGGTATTTTTTCTTCTAGTTATCTTTCATATTCAATCCCCACTAGCTTAGGTTATGATAGTACATTTTCCTTTGAAATCATTGTATACTCAGTGATGAAAACATCAACTACTCATGGAGATATTTGTCCATTAATGTCACTATAAAATTATCCCCAAATCACTTCAACACTCATCGTGAGTTAACCCTTTCATGCATTCTATATTAGCCTCCAATTCCTGTTGTCTAGTGATCCTTTGTTGAACAAACTTCTTGTATTAAGCTCAACAACCCTCTACTTCATCATATCATCCATCAAATAAATAGTCTCACATTGTTAGAACCACAACCACCCTTGTATTACTGAAAAATAGCTTATGTTCTTACTCTAGGGTACCCAACACTCCATCAAAGGCATTCATATTATCCCGTTATTTCTCCTTGAGGAACTCAACATACCTAGGACACCTTTAACCATATTTCTAGGTGTAGGGAAACTTGTGGCCATCCCTAATTAGGCCCTGCAGCTTACAATGTATTGATTGGTTCACATAGTTCATGATTGTGATCATGATTTTATTTTTACTTGTAATAAACTATGAAGAACCAAAATTATAGAAAAAAGTAGCATTTTTCAAATGGGTAGTTATTGTTGTAGACAATTCCATGAGAATGAATCATTGACTTGATTATGTTTATGGTTTGTTAAGAAGATGTTGGGTCGTGTGAAGCCTAAAACATTGATCCAGGTGGATGTTGGTGGCCACCCACCAACCCACCTGGACTCCCACCATTGTCTTTTTCAGCATTTTCAGTTTCCTTAATTGTAGCACAGTTTACTATTTTTAGCAGTTTTTCGGGTCCTGAACTTCCGGAGCCGTTTTGAGGCCCTAAACGACGTTTTTTTGGAATTCTGGGGCGACCGAGCCATATGTTGCCTCCCAAAGTTGTAGTATTCGGATAGATCTTTCTAACGAGCTATCGTACGTGTCAAACGGAGATCGTATGCCAAAGTTACGACCCCGGGAAATTGATGTACCAATTTACCCAAACGGGGCCCACAATTTGGCGTTTCATCTTCTAGGGTTAGGTTTCGGTATGTGAAGGGTTTTCCATTGTTTCTTCAACAATAAATAGGCCTTCGAGCCTCATTGTAATACAGTTCGGAACAGTTCAGAGGCATGTAGCCGCACATCTCTTCTCAGAGATAAGCTACCATCGCCCTAGCTAGTTTCTTTCCATTTCTGGTTGTAAGCATATTTCAGTATTTTCCATTAATGAAATGAAGCATTATTTCCGCTGCATCTCTGTGTTTATGGTTATTGCATCTCTGTATTTATGGTTATCTCTGTAATCTATTGCGTTCTTGTTTAAATCTGGATCAGTGGTATCAGAGCGGTCTGCTTTTTCTCTGTTTTTCTTTGCATGTCCCCAACGAGGTCGGGATATAAGGAGTTAGGGCTTGAACTGGTCGAACCTTTGCAAGACCAGCCTCGAAAATCCCGACGGCCTCCCATGGCGGATGAGAAGAAAGACGAGGGGGCAGGAGATCCTATCAAAATCTTGCTCGAAGAAGCGCTCGAGCGGCAAAGGAACGCGATGATGGATAGCTTTGCGCAGATCCTTCAGCGGCTACCCAGAGGCGACGCATCGGCTTCTAACAGTGACTCTGGAAATGCCACACCGTTTAAGGTACAAGTGAATTTTGAAATCCCCATATTCGAGGGTAAAATAGACGCAGATGTCGTAGATAAATGGTTAAATCTGCTAGATGGGTATTTTTCTGTTCATGAATTTTCAAGTCGGGAAAAGATTGTTTTCGCTCTTCTCAAAGCAGCCCCCCACGTCAAGGACTGGTGGGAAACCTACTGCGAGCAGAAGGATGAAAGTACAGGTTCACTATTTTCATCCGCACCCACTTGGAATGACTTCCGGGATGCCATCAAGGAGCAGTACTACCCTGTCGGAACTTATGAGGACAAATACATCAAATGGACCACACTACGGCAGGGACGAGACCAAGATGTGCCGGAGTTCACAAACATTTTTCATACCCTTCGCACACAGTTGGGTATCAAAGATTCTGAGCTGCATCTGGTACTCAAATACCGTGGCTGCCTACACAGATACATCCAGGAAGAGATGGGGTTCTTGAACATCTCCTCTCTCGGCACAGCATACCGATATGCTGTCAAAATCGAGCAAAAGTTCAAACAGAAGAAGCGAGACTTTGGATCTGCAAATCCGAAGCCCAAAGGACAAAGCCAACGCGGGGTGACCCAAGACAACCCATCGAAACCACAAGAAAAGAACAACACCACGAAGCCAAAGAAGGACACAGGGAAGTGGTGTGAGTTCCACAAGAGTCCCACTCATAACACAAGTGAGTGTCGGACCAAGCAGTCCCTGGTGGCCGAATTGAAGGCTTCCGAATCAGATGCATGTTCTGACCCTGAGCCAGAACCCGACAAGGGGAATGGAAAAGGGAAGCAGATCATTGATGCGGATCCCAGCGCCACTGTTGCCATCGCCAAGATCCAGAAAGATGAGCCCGAAAATCCAGAGGAAGGGGAGCGTCTTTTCCACTCACAGATGTGGGTGAAGGGTTCGCCGCTGCAATTCATTGTCGACAGTGGCAGCCAAAAGAACCTTGTTTCAGCAGAGGTCGTGAAGCAGTTGGGCCTACTGACTACACCACACCTGCAGCCGTACAGTATCGGGTGGCTTCATGAAGGACGAGATCTCAAAGTTCGCCAGCAGTGCCGCCTTCCCTACAGCATCAAGCCCTTCACAGACGAGGTATTGTGTGATGTTACACCTCTGGATGTTTGCGATGTATTATTAGGCCAACCATACTTGTGGAGGCGACATGCTGTGTATGAGTCAAGGCCTCGTGCTGTCATTATTTCTTTGAATGATTCATTATACAGGATACCGGAGGTAGCCCCACCTACCGCCACATCTTTGATCACTACCAAAAAAGGCAGCAAGCTCATATCACAGACCAGGAAATTCATCTGTCTGGTTCACTCCCAAAATAAGGGGAAGATTGTTGCTACATCCATGACCCCTGTAAAGGGTTCCTCCATGCAGCAACAGCAGCAAAGGGATACGGTCATGACAAAACACAGGAACAACTTCTCCTCACCCACATGGGTACCACACAAGTTTCAGGTGGGCAACAAAGTCTGGTTGCATCGACAGAAAGAACGCCTTACCAGAACCCATCAGAAGCTCAGATCATTCCGACATGGTCTTTACATCAGTACCAAGGCTATGGGGAACAATGCTTTGGAGCACATCATTCCTCCATTCCTTCGCCTGCACCAAATGTTCAATGTGGACCATCGTCGACCATGCTTCCCACCATCACTGGACACACCAGAGATTGCAGGACAAGTTCAACAGATGGAGGAACTCAACGCAATGGGGACCATTGCTTCCTAAGGGGGGAGGAATGATCTAGGTGGATGTTGGTGGCCACCCACCAACCCACCTGGACCCCCACCATTGTCTTTTTCAGCATTTTCAGTTTCCTTAATTGTAGCACAGTTTACTATTTTTAGCAGTTTTTCGGGTCCTGAACTTCCGGAGCCGTTTTGAGGCCCTAAACGACGTTTTTTTGGAATTCTGGGGCGACTGAGCCCTATGTTGCCTCCCAAAGTGGTAGTACTCGGATAGATCTTTCTAACGAGCTATCGTACGCGTCAAACGGAGATTGTATGCCAAAGTTACGACCCCGGGAAATTGATGTACCAATTTACCCAAACGGGACCCACAATTTGGCGTTTCATCTTCTAGGGTTAGGTTTCGGTATGTGAAGGGTTTTCCATTGTTTCTTCAACAATAAATAGGCCTTCGAGCCTCATTGTAATACAGTTCGGAACAGTTCAGAGGCATGTAGCCGCACATCTCTTCTCAGAGATAAGCTACCATCGCCCTAGCTAGTTTCTTTCCATTTCTGGTTGTAAGCATATTTCAGTATTTTCCATTAATGAAATGAAGCATTATTTCCGCTGCATCTCTGTGTTTATGGTTATTGCATCTCTGTATTTATGGTTATCTCTGTAATCTATTGCGTTCTTGTTTAAATCCGGATCAAACATCAACCTACAATTTGTTTTCCTTGTGTGTTTAAGATGTAGCATTCTATGATTGAATTTTGAATACATTCAATGTCCAAACAACTATCCTATATTACTAGTAGATATAGAGAGCTATGTCAGTCAACATATTGAAGCATGTCCATAGGATGGTTTACTTACTTGACTACTTTTCCTAACAAATAAAATGAGCTATGTAATTTGGGAAAATGAAGTATGTCAATATTTTTAATCATTACAAGTACATCAATGATGGTCGGAGGCATATGTATCCTAAATGGATCAAACAGTAGGCTCAAAGATGTGGTGAAGAAAGAGCGTAGTTTGAAAGATTCGAGAGTGGGTATAAGTGCTAATGAAGACCATAACTTTCTGTATTGATATTTATAAAAAAAAGATAGTTATGAGAGGGTACTGGGAATAACTTTTTATTTTAGAGATTAATTTGAGGTTTTTTGGAGTTTGTTGAGATATTCTCTTAAGAACTATCTCCTTGTTTGGAATTAGTTAGCTCTGATTCTAACTATTTAAATTTATCATATTTGTGATCCAATATATGAGAAAAACGATTTATTTTTGTGAAATTAGATTTCATTTTATATATACATAGTTGACATTGAAATATTTTATTTATGATTCACATCATGCACATTAAAACATTAATACATGCCCAATCATATTTGGAAGTAAAAAACATAATATCCATAAGACACCTTATATATATAGTTATGTTTATTAGTTATATCTATATATATATATATATATATATATATATATATATATATATATATATATATATATATATATATATATATAAAATTATCAGTATTTAAAATGTTATCTCCATATTAAGAATGTAATAAATTACACACATACTTTATAATAAAAAATGAAAATATAAGTTTTTTTTTAATTTAAATTACTTTGTTTTTATTTATATAAATTTAATATCTAACTATGTTATTTAATATAGAGATTGAAATGTTTTAAGTATGATAACAATAAAATGTTATTTTTTAAATTATTACATGCCAACTAAATATAGAATAGGTTACATATCATGTAACATTAGTTACAAAGTAGTCAAAAAGTTACATCTTTAATATTAAAAGGTAATTTTTTTTCCTTTACTTTCAATTATATTATCTATATATAAAGTGGATGTAAATTAAGGTGGAAATTGATGTATTTGATTTATGGTAAATATTGAATTTTTTTTTGATCACTTTTTTTTACTTGTTATTGTAAGTATTATTTTATTATTTTTAAATATAACATTATAATCTAGAACATCTCGCAACACAAAAACCAACATATATCCATCTTAACTATGGATTTATCAAGTTCTCACAGGGATCAAATCTCTTAAGTTTGACACTCTAAAGAGAGGTTTGTACATTGAGAGATTTGATCCCTCTCTATACTTTATACATAGTTAAGATGGATCTTTCACTTTGTTACACAACATTTTATCAGTGTCCATGTACTCCCCGTTCCTCGATATTGGAGGACCTCTATAGTGAACCCTACATGATTTTCCTTCATGAAGAAACTCCCATTGTATCCCTCTTCATGAGCAGAACAATTCTCTTTTGCACTGTTTCCCCAAAATCTTCTATTTTTCCAAGTTTACAAGACCGACGCTAATGACCGTTGTCCTCCTCGCACCGATATGCAAGGATTAACACTATCCCTAGTGCCGACTGGAGCAACTGAGCTTTGTTCCAGTCGCCTCGATCCTCTTATGGAATGTTTTTTATATAAGGAGCTGAAGCTTCCAGCTCTAAAAGCTTCGTAACATAAGTCTGGTAAATGGCTTGGCCGGATGGAGTTGAGGATGTCAGTTTGGGATCCTTTCCCCTATAAGGATGGAACTACCTCAAGAGATAAGATCTTCTCCCATGAGAAGAGGAACCATCTCCCATCCATTCATGCTATATAAACCTCCATTTTTCCCAAGCACAAGCTAATTTTAATGTTGGTATGCTAGTGCTAATTAAGTTTGGAGTAAACATCAAGCTATTCACAATTGTAGCTCTCTAGTTGTGTCAGGAAGAAGTGTGAATTTGGTTTAGTGTGAAGCCTAAAAGGAAGAGCCTTAAAACTATCATTGTTGACGCCATCATGGAATGCTAACGGAAGTGTGTGGGAACCTGGTTTTGTCGGAGGAGAACAACAACGTCAAGACAATGGTTGTAACCTCTTCTTGATTTAATATATATGCAACTATCGATTCATTTCCTACATAATGTGTCATCTCACATGTTTATGGCTTAATGTTTCTTGACTTTTTAAGTACGTTGAATTACAATTTGTTTATTATCACGGTTGTTGTTTGTTGTTGTTTACTTGTTTCAGGTGTTCGAAGAAGGAAATGAGAGATAGCTGGAGCGAGAGAACAAGGTCATCATCAAACGGGATAAGCATACTAAGAGGTAGGCCCTCTTAATTGGTTCTAACCTAAGGAAATCTTCCATAGAATGTATCAGTTATGGCTAGACCCATTATCGAGCTAGAGGAATAGAACAAGGTCATCATCAAACGGGATAAGCATACTAAGAGGTAGGCCCTCATAATTGGTTCTAACCTAAGGAAATCTCCCATAGAATGTATCGGTTATGGCTAGACCCATTATTGAGCTAGAGGAATTGTTTGTGTCCGCACTCATAATTTTACTTCACCACAAATTGGCAACCATACTCGGGAACCAATCCTTCCACTTGTTTTCTTGAAATTTCATGGTTTTGTGTGAACTTTTATAGTTTCGCCATTTCCCTTTGGTTCTATTTGTTTTCCTTTTCTTACTGGTTTGGGTTTGAAATTAATTGTAGCAAGTCTTGTCCCAGCTTTTAAAGTTTTTTTATTTTTTTCTTATCACCCTCGCTTAGCGCGCTTAATTCACTGAAAGTCGCACCGATCAATGCGATATGCTGAGAAATAGTCACACTGACCCCCTTCTTGCGCTTGTTGTTAGTTAGGTAGTCACGTCAATGCTTGTAAGTGAAGATTAAGTTTTGCCCCAAACCTTGGCCAGTGTGTTTTTCTCTCATGATTTCGACCCTATAAGACTTTTAGATTGTCTTCTCCCTTACTAGAAAACTTCTTTTCATTTGGTTTCTTTGCTTGTCAGTTTGTCATCTTTCTGTTTGATTTCTTGGGTCATTGGATGGTTAGTGGCACTAGGGCATCTAGATTGTCATCCATTCAGCTGGTTGTGAACTCAGTGAGTCGAGTTGTGGGTGCATTTACTCCTTTCATTTTGTTTACAGTCCTTCCATGGCTTTGACCTCCATTACACAAGTTTGAAAAGTTTTCATTTGCTTGTCTAAACGTTTCTTTTCAGGCATGGATCACATTGCTTGTCTTGTTTTTGGTAAAGTCGTTGTTTCATTAGTTTGAAAGAAATTCTCTTTTCGTGTTTTTCATTTGCTTGAGAGCTTAATTGTCTCCAAAACTTTTCCATTGAAGTGTTTTATAAGAAAATTCATTTCGTCATTTCATGAAAAGTATAAAATTCTACTTTACTGCATCAGTATGCTATGGTAGTTAGCATCATTGGAGACTAGGATTGCATTGGCTTGTGAAAAGAATAAAAACTCTCTTTGTTTTGAAAGGACTGTTAGAAATGTATTTGTCAGGAAATTAGGAATTGGAATGTATTTTTCATTAGTTTATTTTCTCAAAAAGTGAAGTAGTGAAAAATCATTTTGCTTTCAGTTGCTTGGTTGTTTGCATTTGATTGTCTATTTTCTAACCTATTTACTATAGATAATCCAACGAATTGAAAGGGTCTTGCCTCATTTAGTTGCATTTAGGATTTTTTGAGTCACATCGCTAAGGCCTGAAAACTGAGAGATAACTCAAGATCAACTTTAAAATGAACTCAATTAACCTAAGGCACATTTGAAATCTAATAATCACATCTAGAAGGTCTAGGCTAGAGATGTGTTCTAGCGTCCTGAAACCTAGCAGCTGTCATTAGCTTCAGCACTAGAGAACATTATTACGGATTTATGCACCCCGTACCATCGAGTATATAACGGGAGACCCCTCTAGGCTGCAATCCTTTTTCCATAGGAAGCTGAGTGGCCACCTTAAAAACGTGATACATTGAACACAACATTTAGGGAGATTGCCTACTCCTACTTCTTGGTTCGGTGGGAGGTATTCTGTAGTTTGCGGTTGCCTGGTAATCCTTTTTACCTAAATCGTCAAGAGAAGTCATTTGAAATTTTTGACTCATTAAACTTAAAAGATCATTCGCATGCTTATCATTTCGACTGCATTTCCAATCGAAAGCGACAGAGTCATCTTTGTTTCTTTCTCGACTCTTAAAACATGAAAGAGCATCAGTCTATTTATGTTTTTTAATAAATTGATTTCCCACGATCTTATAACATCCTGTTAGTATTTTCTAGACTAAATAGTGAGTTTCCCCTAAAGAACATTTTAAAGCCTTGAAGTTTATCTCCCTCTTTTCCTATTAACTAAGATAAGGTCATCGTGGCTAAACCATCTCATTCACCTAGTTCCTCTTCCACTCCTCCGTCTGAAATATTGTCTGAGGAATCTTTTCCTGAATTACCAGAGTCACTCAAGGACCAAGGTTTAGAACTTGGAATCATCCTGAGAATTCAACCTTTTTCATGTCGTCCTCCGCCTACTTCAAATACTGGGTCACCTGTTGATTTTGGCCCGAAATATTCATACAATCCCATTCAAACTCCTGAGAGTTCGCCAACCATTGACGACCAACTTGGACTAGTTATCTATCCTCTGAATCCTTTGTTAGACCCTGTTGTGATATCACCATAGAATCCGTACATTCCATACGATCAGTCAGGTGTTCCTTTGGAATTATCCCCTCATGCCTCTTTGGTCATTCGCCGTCGTTTGTTCCCAGCTATGGAACCCAAAGGCAGTGCTCCAATCACCTCTCCGGATGATTTAGAAGTTTCTACTCCACACATTGTTGAGGAGGAAAAACATAATTTTCCTCGTGAAGGTTTCCCCTCTATAGGGAGCATTCCCATGAGTGTGTATCGAGAATTTCCGCCTAATTATGTATCCTTGACACAATTGGTTTTAGGTACACCTAGTGCCTCATCACTTTACCATAACCCTATTTAGGCATCTGGCGCCATGCCTACTATAGGTCCGTTCATTGTGAACTAAACCTCCTAACAAGCTATTAATTTAGTCCTGGTGCAACCCATCGTCCCAAACTCTCTTGTATCATTCGTCTCAGTCACTCGTCCAATTCAACCGACGATCTCGAAGAATGTCTCTGTCAGTTCTTCAATCCCTCCAGTAAGTGGCCAAGTTGTGCCACTGCCTAAGGGGCAGAATTCGAGTGTTTCTATGGTGTCAAGTGCCACCAATGTGAATGGTTGGTATGAACCAGCCTTCTTCTGGAATTATTCAAAACCCTATTGGTCCTGCTGGATCGAGCAATGTCCAGTACCAACAGGTTCAGAATCTTGTTGGTTCATCTGGGTCAAGCAATTTCTAGTATCAGCAGCCTTGTGAGGCTCAAGTTGAGTACCAGAATCCTTATGTTCCATGTGGTTCTCAATGAATGGTCAATTTGCCTTACGTCGTTTAGTCTGGGCAGTACGTTCATCTTGGCTCATCCACTTTTCACGGTGGCTATGGCCAAATTAAGTTCAAAATCTATTTGGGCACCATTCAAGTACCCTTGGAACAAAGAGGAAAACCTCTATAGCAAAAAGGGAAACCTTTTTCATAGCAAGGGCCATCCACACAATAGGAAGGGCAGATGATACCGCAGCAAAGTCAACTGCAACAACTACAGGGGAAACCCTTGCAACAATTGCAGCCAACCATGCAGCAGCAAATGGAGTATGCTCTACAAAACTATTAACATATGTCTTCACAGGGCCAACCTCTGTAGCCCCAAGTACATATTTTGGAGCTGCAAGGTCAATCATCACTGCAGCAGAGCCAACCCGGGTAGCAAAAACCCTTATATACATATCAGCAGGGTCAACCATTGCAAGGCGAAGGCCAAGGTCAAGTCTTGCAGTAGTAGGCCCTAAATCCTAATGTCCAAGGTCAACAGGTACATAATCCTTTTGGCCAAGGGCAGCAGGTACATAATCCCTATGTCCAAGGGCAACAAGTGTACATTCCTTATTCCCAAGGGCAGCAGGTCCACAATCCTCTTGCTGAGGGGCAACAGGGTCAAAACCCGTATGTTCAGGGACAATAGGTAAAATATCCATATGTCCAAGGTCAATAGGTTCAACAACCTCTTAAACCATATGTTTCTTATCAGTAACCTACGACTGGACAGTTCCAAGGTGTTGAAGGTAAAAATCCTCCCTATGGCCAAAGTAACCCACAATGAGGACAAAATAAAATGCCATATGACCAAAATCCCCCACTATGGGGCCAAAATCCTTACCAGCAGGGATGGGCTCCTTCGGTTGGACCCACTTACGAACCTCCAATGCCTTTTAATACTCAATTGTTGTTCTTGGCCACACTAGAGTTGCGAGACATGTCTCGCCTTATGAATGATTGTTGTTGGGAAAAGTATCCAATACAGAATGCCGCTATCCCACTCTAAGAGGTGATAGTGCCTTAGCAACAAACAAGGAAAGCTATCTGAGTATTCTTCTTTAGGAGATGCAAATAGAGAAAGAAGGATGTAACTAACCGGTGTCTTCCGCTAGTTTGTCGATCCAATCACTTTCTCCCTTTCGTTCGCTTCCCACTGCTTGCTCTTTCACTGGTCCAGCTTCACACGGTTCCTGTAAGATCACAAGAGCAGAAGACTACACGAAAGATATAGATTCACATTCATAACTAGTTTAGGATCAGATGTAAACTAAATATGCAAATATAACAAAACATCATTGAAATACAAGCATATAGGAGAAACTCAAGCAGCTTTATTGATATGATAAACAAGGTTCAAGAGGAGATACAACCAAGTGAGTCCCGATCCAGCATCTACCTCCCAGCAAAAGAATCCCTTCCTCTCCTCCAACAAAGCATAAATCACCCAATTTACTAACCTCAATCTCAAACCAAAGAGTAGGTTATAATACAAGGGTCCTTGAATGACCATCACATTCATTTGAACGATCTTCCCTTTCAATGTGATAGGCACATTGGGGAGGATCCCTAAAGGTCGACTAGTTCCTTTATCGAAGCCTGATAGATTTCTATTTTCAGGCAAAAGCGCTGGAGAACCAAGTGCTTTCCAAGCAATAGAGGAAAGGATACTCACAAATTCCCCCTCATCAATGATTTTGCTAGCCATTACCATTCTGTATATTTGAACGATAATTCTGAATGGTATACTGGCTGGCAACCGGGGTCTGCCTAGTTGGTTCCAGTCGAAGGACACAACCAGGTTGCTTGGTGGTGGGACCGAATAGACGGTCGGATATTGCTCTGACGAACTTCCTTCCTGCGATAAAAGAATGGGTGCATTTCCCCCATGTTCGTTGGAGTCTGTGTTGATGAAGAGAATCTGGATGGTGTCATCCTTATCCTCTTCAGTGACTGTATCATTCGAAGATAAATCCTCTGAAGGCAATATCGGGTCAACTGCCGCCTCGACCTTTTGACTTTCATCTGGTATTAATTCAGTTGGTCTATCCTCAATGATAGATGCTTCAGCTGACCACTTGAGCGGGCCCGCTGGATTTTCAACTAACGAAGGACTTGGCAAGAGTCTTTGATATCCAGGAGGAAGTCGTAACGGTGAAACCGGACGATCTTCCAAGACTCTTTTGGCCTCGTCTAATAAGGGACAACGGTGGAGGGGATGGTTGCCTTCGCACAGTCTACAGGGAGGTCTAGCCCTCCCTTTTTGTCCAGGGACTTCAATTTTTCTAGTTGACGGTGTACTTTCAACATGGCTATCAGAGGTTGATGACACCAGATTGTGCAAACGGGAAGACCAGTCCCTTAGTATTCGAGGAATGCAGGGACAATCTCGGTGAAAGTGGTCGCCCTTGTAGATGACACATGGCGATCTAGGCCTGGTCAGTGCTGTGTGTGGATTTTCATCAGACGAAACTTGTTTTCCCTTATTTTCCTTTGGCTCCTTCTTCTTTTTCTCTTTCTTCTTCTTTTCCTTCTTCTCCTTGGGAACTTGGTTTTCAGTCTTACCAGTTCCGTTACGCGAAGAGGAAGGAAGAGAGGAAGAATTATAAGAAGTAGAAGGTTGGTGGGAAATTCTAGACTCGTCTATTTGTTGATTCGACTGTTCAGGAATAGTGGTGTTCTGAACAACATTGGTTGAAAAGAGCTAGACCGGCAGGCCAATTGTCAGTCCTGGAAGCGACAATGTGGCCATATGGGGCACATCAACATCTCCCCAAGAGGAGAAAGGAATAGGATTTCCACCAAGGGGAATTCTTTGGTTGGTGGGCTCCATTTTGTCAACCTAAAGATCAACGCAGGAATAAAGGGTGATTGTTCCGTTTAAAATAAATTTTTAACGACGCTTAGACACAACTTGCTTTTTCAATTTTAAAGAGTCGAGAAAAAGCTAAAGATGACTCTAGTCTCCTTCGATGTTTTAACAAGCCCGAAGTGACAAATGCTCGGATGGACTTTTTCCGTTATAGAGTCTGAAAAAGGCCAAAATGAACTGCTCTGGAGTTCTAGGTAGAGGGTGTGCCAAACTTTTCGCAAAACCGTAGAATACTCTTTAGGGTACGGGCGGTCAATCTTCCTGAATGTTGTGTTCAGTGCATTGCGATCAGTAGGGCGGCCGACACGGCTTCCTATGGATAAAGATTATATTCCTATAGGGGTCTCCCAATATATACACGACGGTACGTGGGAGCACAATCCGTACTGGTACTAATCGTCCCTCAGGAGGAATCACCCAACCATCAGTGAGGCGACCAGTAACCAGGTTTTACGACGCCGGAACACGTCTCTAGCCTAGACCTCTATGTTGTGCGTTATATTGCAAAGCGTTTTTAAGTTCATTCAATTTATTTTAGGTTGATATTTTTAGAAGTTTGCGTTTCTGGATCACCTTGAGATGTATGATACAATTCCTAAATGCAGTTTAAAGATGATAAGCAAGCTTTGTATCTTTTCAACAATGAAAATCCTAGCTACAAGGGGAAAAGAAAGACACCATCTTTTCTCAAAGAGCATAGAGCACACTGTAATGCACTTTTTCCTAAATCAACATACAAACTGTCAAATGCAAATGCACATATGCATGTTTTTGTTTTCACTTTCTTAATATTGATGCCTAAAAAGAAAGCTGTTATATAAATTTGAATTCAATTTCAAGTGAAAACACAAACAAGTTCCTTTTTCGAAATCAAAAAGACGATTATGACACTTTATGATTTACTTGTTTCGACACTTTGAAATGCATAAATTCAAACCAAAATACAAAAGTAAAAGCTAAATCAACTGTGAACAACAAACAAACTCACTCCTAAGATCAAAATGACACTTACGACAGGTCTAGATCTAGGGGCGACAGTATGACTAGTTTACTTTCGTAATGGGAAACTGCAAATGATGTAACAAATACACAAAGAACAAATACAATTTCTTTATATAACCGAGGCGGAATTGAGGCAAAGAAAAGGGGTTTCAGATAGGTACACTGACTGATAACAAGCTGCAAAAACAGAGATGAAAACTGAGAAAAAGGAAGCAGGGAACCACAGCTGCACAAGGCAAAGACTGATCAGCGCACCCTCAACACAGAGGTTTTGACATTCAGCGTAGGTAGCCTTCACAGGACCTGCGTTGAAATGCAGGCCCTCTTCACAGAGCCTGCGCTAAAGCAGAAATGAGAGTTGTTTCTGGGTTCTGGGTTACAGTTTGCAAGTTTTTCTACAGTTTTTGGCCAGATAAAAGCTATCAATTAGGTACAATTAGGAGGATGATTTATAGGAGGACTAAGATCTATCACAAAGGGCTGTTAGAGCACTTGTGAATCAGCTTCTCAGATCATAAACATGCCCAGTGAGAGGGCTAGAGTAGCTGATCTCTACTTTGCATTTGTAAATAGCAAATGCAGTTCGATTCGGCACTCTTGAGTTTATGGAATGAATAGCAATAGAAACACAAGTAAACCAACAAGATACTCTCCCCGGCGGAGTCGCCAATTTGTTGTCGGGAAAAGTATCCAATACGGAATGCTCCTATCCCACTCTAAGAGGTGATAGTGCCTTAGCAACAAACAAGGAAATCTATCTGAGTATTCTTCTTTATGAGATGCAAATAGAGAAAGAAGGATGTAACTAACCGGTGTCTTCCGCTAGTTTGTCGATCCAATCACTTTCTCCCTTTCGTTCGCTTCCCGCTGCTTGCTCTTTCACTGGTCCAGATTCACACGGTTCCTGTAAGATCACAAGAGCAGAAGACTACACGAAAGATATAGATTCACATTCATAACTAGTTTAGGATAAGATGTAAACTAAATATGCAAATATAACAAAACATCATTGAAATACAAGCATATAGGAGAAACTCAAGTAGCTTTATTGATATAATAAACAAGGTTCAAGAGGAGATACAACCAAGTGAGTCCCGATCCAGCATCTACCTCCCAGCAAAAGAATCCCTTCCTCTCCTCCAACAAAGCATAAATCACCCAATGTACTAACCTCAATCTCAAACCAACAACAATTCTCTGCAAATACAAAATTCCAGCCTCCTAAACCTCTGGGTGAGAGATCCATATATAGATGTGAGCAGAGAAGATGAGTCAGCTCATGTTTTGACTTGTGGCTTCTCTCTGTCAGTTCTTGCTTCCACTTGGAGGTTGAGAACCTCTTACTCATCACTAGTCGAATTCATTGAGGCAAGTGTCATTGAGGAAGATTCTGGAAGCTTCCAGGGTCTTTACACCTCGTTGAATGAACTTGCCATTTGTCAATTCCCGCTCAGCGCACCCTGGTAGTGCTTCTACCTGCGTTGCAGTGCAAGTAGCCAGTGCAGACTTTGCATTTCAGCGCAGACAGCTAGTGGAGCTATTGAATTGATCCTGATTTGACCATTTCTGAGTGGTTTTTGGTGGAGAACTTCTGGGAGAAGCTGTCATTGGTTGACCTTGTTCCTCTAGGGGTAGGAACAACTCATTTAGGGACTTTGGATCCCTTGAATTATTGACATTTCATGCTCAATGCTGTAAGGCACAAAAATGTCTATAACAATGATCCAATCCTTCATTCACCATACTAGCCTACGATTCTGTCCAAGATCCCGAGATATTGTCCTAAGTTTGATGGGAAAGAAAAAGAAGATCCTCAAGCCCATATTATGACATATCACATTTGGTGCTCTTTGAATTCTTATGTTAATGATTCTATTTGTCTTCGTCTTTTCCAACGAATCCTCATAGGCACTCCAACTAAGTGGTACATCGAGCTTCCTTGAAGTACTTACCATGAATTTAACTCTTTAGCCATGGCTTTCCCCACGCATTTCCAGTTTCCGGTTCGCTATGAAACTGGCACCTATTTGCTCACATCGCTTAAGCAATACACTGCGACACACATCTCCGATCACATCCATGAATGGAGACATAGATGTCACTTGATCAAATTCAAGATTGTTGATCAGTTGCTCACCAAATTGTTCATTAAGTCATTTGTAGCTCCAATTTATTGCGATATAGCTATGGGTGGATGCACTACTGTAGAACAAGCCATTTCTCGTGCCTAGTAATTAGATCTCATTTACTCTCAATCTGGCACTTTATATGAGTTATTACCCGATACTCCACGGCCATCATCTAATCTCACAGCATCAAAGTCACAGGCTACACCTCCTATTGATGGAGTAATTGGTTCAGTGTCCCAGACCCCTGCTAAATCTTCTTCCAAATAGAAGTTGGTCTCAAACACTGCTTCCAATAGTTCCTCCTAGAATCCACTTGGCCTTGGTAAAACCTTTGAGGTCCACACTATCCAGTCTACCACAGTGGACAAATGCTCGAAATGTAAGAAGAAAGGCAAAGGAAAGGGTAAAGCCGATGCCCCCAAAGAGGGTCCTCCTAAGTCGTCTGCTAGTTATTCTTCACAATGGAAACCTAAGTATCCGTGCCTCATTTGTGAGAAAGATCACTATAACAAAGATTGTACCCAATGATCTAAAGTTAGTCATCTGCTCAAAGGAACCCCAGCTATCCTGAAAGAGTAGTTTTCATCTCAGCAGACTCAAATGGTAGACCAACCTTAATCATCTGCTTCCTTAGGATCTCAAGTGTTCATGATGAGTATGCCTATTAATGTGGATACTAGATAAAAATATTACCAAACTCCTACTCCGATAGCTAGGAAAGAGAAAGATGCAACCCCTTCTTCTTCTGCCCCGAGTTCTAGCCCTCTTCATATCGAGCACCCTAACGTTGATTCTGCTATTCAGCCACCCTGTTGAGGTGTGCTAAGGAAATCTTCATACAATCCCAATTCTCGATCTGCTCAGCACTATAATATTATGGAGGATTTGGCTGAGGCATCGTCTGCTATGTCGTCTATCGAGGTGCTCCAAAGCTGTCCATCTCAGCAGAAATATTTGTTGTCAACTATTGGGGGTATTGATCCTACCAATTCCAATTTGATATGTTTTGATCTAGAGAACCATGTTTCGCACCTGCCTCATCAGATTTCCTTTTTCATTAAGGTGATGATAAATGAGAAGATCATCCACAAGATTTTCATCGATGAAGGTGCTTCCACCTACATTATGTTGATCGCCTGCTGGAAGGCCATTGGTTCTCCTACTTTGAACCAATCTCCGAACACTTTGGAAGCTTTCAACAGGCATGATTTGTGACCCTTCGATGTATTACCTAACCTTGTGATTACTTTGGAGGTCAAGATAGTACAAGTCGAGGTAGAGATTGTTGACGCTAATCTCAATTATAATATTCTACTCAACCGGAGCTAGACCCATGCCATGCATGTTGTAGCCTCCTCCCTATTCCATGTGATTCGTTTTCCCCATCAAGGGAGTATTATCACTATCAACCAGTTGTCCTTCTTTGCCTCTTCCTCCTCGGGTAGCAATGTTCTGTATGTCAAGCACAGTGGTGCTCCTTATGAGAGTGTGGGGCAAGTCTTTTCAAAGATTCTGCCTTGATAGGAGTTTTTCCATTCCCACCTCCTTATGTTCCCTATGTCAACATGATCTCAGTCAAATTTGATCCTTGGGGCATACCTTCACCAAATCTTGTTGACACTTGGGGCAAGGTTATGCCACTTAATCCTGTCGAAATCAATTACGTGGAGATTGTTTCAACCATGAGTTTTGTATCCTATGATTCTCATGTTTCGAGGACTTCTCTTGATACGTATTCTCAATCCCAATGGCTTGGCACTTTGGAATCTCATGATCCCTTAGCTGAGACCTTTCTTGCTGATGAAAGTATCATGGAAGTAATGTCTCTCGAGGAACCACCTTGGAACAATACTCATCATCGTTCCTCATTCCTGCCACACCCGACAGCCATGTCTACCAGTCTCAAAGATTTCTCTTCTCTGTTTCCTTCCCTCCCACATCCGCCACCAATCCTGACTCATGAAGTATGGCCGGAAGGAAATTTGGGTAATATTACCCCAACTATGCTAATTAATATTTCTGTCAAGCCTGGTCATTGTCGAAAATGTCCATATCAGAGTAACTTGTTCTCTGGATGAGATCAAGACTTTTACTCATCTATTTCAAGAATTTCATGATGTGTTAGTGTGGTTATATGATGAAATGCCTGGCATTTATCCTAGCATTGTTGTGAATGAAATACCAACTTATCCTCATGCGAAGCCCGTTCGCTAACGACTCCTCCCAATGCACCCTAGGAAAGTCACCGCTATCAATGGTGAAGTTGAAAAAATTCTCAAAGCTGGATTTATCTATCCGATTACTCTTAAAAATTGGGTGTCAAATATTGCCCTGGTGACAAAGAAATAATGCATGATCCATGTTAGTGTTTATTATAGTGATCTCAACTGTTCATGTCCTAAGGATAACTACCCTACTCCCTTCATTGATTAGATCATTTATGAATGTGCTGGGAGTAAAATTGTTTCCTTTATGGATAATTTTTCACATTACAACCAGATTAACATTGCACCAACCGATCAAGAAAAGACAACTTTTATCTATCCATGGGGTACGTTCACATACAAAAGGCTCCCTTTCGGACTCAAAAATGTTGGGGCTACATTTCAGTGGCCAATGTCATATGCATTTCACGATATCCGCAACATCGTTCAACCTTACTTGGATGACCTTACCACTCATTCTCGTAAGCGTCAAGATCACCTTGACCATCTTTAGTAGATTTCTCTTCACTGTAGATGATGAGCCCCAAAAATGTACAATTATTTGGGCTCATTCAACCTCCTAAGTTGGCTTAGTCCACCATGCTCATTTGTTCATTGCATGTTTTTTATTATTTTTATGTTAATAGAGTGAATTTGGTTAGTCATTATGCCAACAAGTCTAATGGGTGCTTTGTGTAGCCTCTTTGGTCAACTTGGAGACAAAATTGAAGGTCTTAATGAGCACTTGGCAGCCAAATTCGTGGGAGAACAAGCTAGAGTATTTGTAGGAAGGTGTCCCCCTCATTTATGGGCCCTTACCTCAAATTCTCCACCATCAGCTCGGAGTTCAAGGGCCACCGAATCAATCAGCTCAAGGGCAGCCAAGCAAGTCAAGTTGGACTGCTGTTAACTACAAGTCTTGGGCAGCCAAGTCCCTAAAATTTAGGAGGACTGTTGGGGCCTCAAATTGTATAAATAAGAAGGCTTAGGGCCTCATTTTGGTTAGCTAGTTGGTAGTCATTTTTGTAGCTAGTGGTTAGTCATTTTTGGGATTAGCTAGTTAGTCAATTTGGTTAGCCAATTAGTCTTTTTGTAAGCCAGTTTTGGCATGATGTTAGACTCATGATTATTCAATAAAGGCAGGCAGCTTTGGATTCAATTCTGAGTTTTTAGGGGAGCTATAGCTCTCACGTTAGGGCCCAACCTGAGAGAAATAGACCTCCTCTTCCTTGTATCGTTACTTGTTTCCTTGCAGCACTTTATTTCCTTTGTTTTGACATGCATTTAGAATTTCCAGTCTGCTGATTTGATTTGTTTTGTGTGATTGAAGTAGGATTAGCTTATGGTTTAAGTGCTTTTAGTTGTATAGATTAGAGTAGGAGGATTGTAATTCATTGGAGATCCAAAAAAGGTTGAAAGAGCACTCGCTGCCATCTCTGTTTAGAGATTGGGGGTGTGGGCTGTACCAACCACAAAAAAACGCAGTCTTATACCTTCATGCAAGCTGCAACACAGTCATCTCACTTGTAGATCCATCCATGCATTCTGATCTTGAGCACTACTTCTTCATTCCAACACCATGCACGGTTTTTCTCCACAATTTACATTGTTGTTCGTTGGTTTAATAACACAGTTAGAATAGGTTGATGGAATTCTTGGTTTTGTGCAAGACATAGAGGATTTGTTTCTTTTACACTGCAAAGCATCACTTGATTGTGTTCTTCTTCTTCTCAACCACACCTGAAGCCACTTGCTCGACCTCTGTTCAGCTCATTAGCCTTCCAACCCATCTACTTCTCACGTAGCTCCATCTTTTTAACTTTTCCTTGCTTTCATTCTTCTACCCACCAACCACTTCGTACACTCTTCCTCCACCATATTTCTCTACCCCTGAGCCATCACCAGCTCCATCTCCATATTACCTATCCACCCATACCACTCCATCACTTCACCATCACCCAAACTTCCACTTACAACACATCCTGTAGAATTTCACAGACTTCCTGTATAAATCCCTGAGTTTCCTGTAGGATCCCCTGCAGACATTCTGTAGGAGCCTACAAACTTGGTTGCCGAGCATCCAAACGTTGTAGACTTCTGTAGACTGATGCTAAGGATCCCCTGGGACCTCTCCTAGCCCCCTGACCTTTCCCATGCTTTCCCTCCCTTCGAACCGCTCCTGCACAGTCAAACCCTAATCAAAAGCACCATCACAATAAATCCAACCATTTAATGAAAAAAATACAAAAACATGTCTTTTCAGATGCAAGTAGCTTAGATTCATGTATTTCAACTCACTGCAAGTACTGGCATCATTGGTAGAAGTTTCATTCACATTTTTGCATTGTAAGGGTCAAGCTAGTCAAATTAGGGTTTCTTAGGGTTTCCATGCTTTGTTGGCTTTCAGTTTCCTTTTTGCAAAGTAGGTTAGCTTCCTTCGAGATAGCTTTCGTCCATCACTCATAAAGCTTCTTCTGAGAGCATATAGAAGTTGGCTTGAGCCCTAGAGGACTTGTGCCAGCTGACCAAGTGACAACTGCGACAAGAGCTAGTACTTGTGCATACAGCACCGTCGCTTCCAAGTTTGTACGAACTACCGGGTTGATAAAATTAGAGATAGGGAGCTCCAGGAGTTGTAGCATTATTTCTACAATACTGGAGCCCACCATCTTTTTGGCGCCGTTGCCAGGGAAGGGTCAGAGTATTGGTGATTGTCACTTTTCTTCTATTTTCCACTACAATCTTCTTCTAAGTAGTTTATTTCGTTTCCATTATGCAATTTCGTTTATGCAAAAGTAGATTAGCATTTCCCGCTTTCATAGATTAGCATTTCCCACTTTCATAGATTAGCATTTCTCGCTTTCATAGATTAGCATTTCAATTCCGCAATTTCATTTCTGCAAGCGTAGATTAGCATTTCAATTCTGCAAGCGTAGACTAGCATTTCATTCCTGCAATTTCATTTGAGCAAAATCGATTAGTCCTCTCCTGCTTTCATTTCAATTCCGCATTTTCATTTCAGCAAGATAGTTAGTTGCAGTTCAATCTATTTTAGTTTTGCAGGTAGAAGTAGAAAAAACAAAAAAATCAGCCAAAAAGATTTCATTTCATGCTTTGTAGGAGTAGAGATAAGTTAGAAAAATGATTGCACAACACCCCCACTGCTTCACACAGCCAACGTTCTTCTTCGATGGTTGTGATGAAAGAACCCCTGGGTGGACATCAAGACATATCTGAAGAACCTCTAGGGGAGAAGAAGAAGAAACATTCCTCTGAAGCAAATGGCTACAAGCAGAAATGTTGGGAGCAGTCCCTTGTCCAAAGATGAATTTGCAAATCAGATCGAAGATTTCAAGAGTGATATGAGGCAGTTTCTTGCCATGCAACTGGATACCTTGCGGATCCAAAAGACGCAAGAAGAATCCAAGAGGGCTTTGGCCATTTTTTGTCCCAGGTGCACTAGAAAGCATCCTAGGAACGAATGTCCAATGCACCCTCTAGAAGTGTGTTTCATCTGTGAAGAATACCATCCTACAGATCAGTGCCCTTCCTTACCCAGATTCAAAGCTGCATATCGGAGAGCCAAAGGAGCCACTGAATCACTCTGTTATATGAACCAAAGGAGGCCATATGGACCTAGATCTTACCAACAAGAACTGCAAGGGACACCCGATACCTATTATGACCCCTATCAAGCCACTTTCATGCCTTCTTGGGGTCCCCCTGCTCATCCTTCCTGGTCTACACCTCCTCCTTGGTCATATCCCCCTTGTTCCTTCACAGATCCATATTATGCCCAACCAGTTGCTCATTCGTTTCACTCTTATGCTCAGCCACAGCCTCAGTGGAATGCACCTTATCAGGAGTGGAGGCCCCAGTACAACTCTCATCCCGCTCATTTTCCTCCACCACCTGCTCATCCACAACCATCGCCTCCTCCTCCACCAAGGCAACCCCAAATGCCTACCCAACCACAATGCCATCCATCTCCATCTCAATTTCACACCTCCACTCAACTACCCGTACCATTTCCAAAACCACACAATGGAGTAGCTCAACCCCATTGCAAATCTGAGGCACAACATGTGCAAATGACTCCTCTTGAGCTCAATGATGTTCACCAAAGCTCGGGAAGAGTGTTGCAAAACAAAGATTCTATTGAAGGACCAAAAGCAAAAGAAGATTCCAAAGAGGAGATCAAAGAACCATGGGCTGCACTTGATGAAGAGAAGAGATCAGAATCATAGATCGAGAGAGTTCCCTCATGGTTACCATCAAATCTTTCATGTATTCAAGAGAAAGATCAACAAAAAGAGGAAGATCAGAAGGTCATGATAGAAGGTGACATGAAGAATGATCCAGATCAGCAAAAGAACCAAGGATATCAAAGCTATATTGAGATATGGTTTCAGAAGGTCACTAAGTTGCAGCAGTACTTTATTCCTCAACTTCGTTTGATCCCTTCAAAGCCAGATCATTTGGTCTCTGAGATCTGGATACTTGTCCAAGCATGCATTTCGAACCTTCACATCATTTTTTCTCTAATCTCGATGTGCACATGGCTCCATTGGAAGTATTCTTATACTTGAAAATAATTTTGTTTTTCAAGTAGGGTAGGGTAGAAAAAAAAAGAAAAAAAAGAGAAAAAAGAAAAAATGAAAAAAGAGGAAAATAGAAATCTAAGGTGAAAACCTCCTCGGAGGCGCCTTAGATTGGCTCATTGATTGAAAACCTCCATGAGGCTGTCAATGGGTTGGAAAAAAAAGAGAAAAGAGAATAAGATCTTTGGGTGAAAACCTCCCTTGGAGGCGCCCAAGGCAGGCAATTAGGGTGAAAACCTCCATGAGGCACCCTAGTTGTTTTTCAAAAAAAGAAGAGAAAAAAGAAAAATAAAGCTAATCTCCATTGAATAAGTTCATGTTGCAGCAATGACATTGCAGGTTAAAGAAGGACGTTTCATGAGAGGACGAGCACTCAAATCAAGGTCAAAGGACTCTTTCTTGTGCCTTCTATAGGAAGCTCTGTGTTTCTACAGGAAACATCCTGTAGAACCTTTGGACGAGCCAAATCCAATTTCAAAAGTGAATCTGATGGTGGGAATCTATTGATTAGGCCTACAAGCACTTGTGTGTCCATCCCTTGCCTTCATCCATCATTTTTTCACCTCCTTGTGCTTCTCATTGTGCTTCTACAGGAACTTCCTGTAGAAATTGTGGGAAACTAGGCATGCATTTCAAAAAGTAGTTTGGCAAGCATGGTAGCTTCCTCAAGGGTTCAGAAGCCCTCATGCAATCTTCCAACTCCTCCTCCATCATCTCCATACCTGCATCACAGCCAAAATTCATTTTGTCATACCATGCAACCAAAATGCAAAGTGCCTTGAAGCAAAAACACATAGAGCAGAATTTGTTTTTGCCATAACTTGAAAACCATGCATCCATTTGACAAACCGTTTTATGGGGAATTGTACAAGGTTGATGAAAACATGCCTGAGCAGTTTCATGCAATTCTGGTGCACGGTTTCCAAGGAATCAGCCTCCATCACCATCAGCCATTTTTGCATTTTCTCCATATCCGTACATCCGTTTTAAAACCTGTTTCATGGGGAGATGCAAATGGGTGATAGTAGCCTACCCAAGCAGTTTCAGCCAATTCCGATGCATGGTTTCCGAGAAATCAACCTCTGAAATCTTCAGCCATTTTCCATTTTTCTCGAAATCCGTGCATCCATTGATCACGAATTTGCTATAGGAGATGCATAATGATGGTAGGAACATGCTCACCGAGTTTCAGATCAATCCGATCTACCGTTTTGGAGAAATGGCAAAAAGAAGTTCTGGTTTTGTGACCATGTAGCAGCAGCAACTTGAACGGGCAGAGTTGAACGTGGAAACGATTGCATGCAGCTTAGATCCGGCAAGAGGACACCTGCACAAGGGAAAGCAATCAAATTCATCAGCCACGCCCTCATGCAATCAAAGAATCAAAGCATGCAGCAGCAAGAAGCTTCACAAGCAGCCGTTTGATTTCAGGTACGTGACTAAACCTTGTTCATCTGTTTGCATAGATCTAATCTAAAGCAATGCATAAATGAATGAGATGAGTGGATTCAGCCAAGAAGAGATCCACGTTCAATTGCACTCAGCAAGGCAAAAATCACGCAGCATGATCAGTCATTCACGTGAAAATTAAAGAAAAAACAGTTAGTGGTAGATTTGTTGAACTCCAGTGCACAGGACATCAGCTGATTGACAGATAGATGAAGACATGCAGTTCATAACATTACTGCAGTTCTAAAAAGCCAGCGCACATGTTTTGCCACCTCACTCCACCAAAAATCACGCAGAATTAATGAGCGCTCAGCTGGAAGTCATGAACTGTTAGTCAACTTGCACTTGCATCATGTTAAACCGAAGTATCCATCCTCTGCATCCACAATCAGCTTAACCTATCGACCTCCACTGAGTTTCCTACCTATTTTCAAATTTCTCTAGTGCATCGGGCTCACTCAAAGGCCGAATCACGTTCTACAGGAAACGGGTGAAGTCGTCTACAGGAAAGCAGAAACAGGCTTCTACAGGAAGCCCGAAAACAGAGAAAGGGTCTTCTACAGGAAGCCCGACACTGACAAAAGGGCTTCCACAGGAGTACAGCCTATTGAGGTAGCAGCTAATGACATGAACAAGCATATGGGTGCAAGAGGTACCCCATCTTCTTCCATTCCTAAAAAGGACAAGATGCCAGTGAAACTGGATACACAAGTTGCTTATCATCCTTTGCTCTCTAAAGATCTACATCTACATGACCAGAATGTGAATCCTTCCAAGCAAGTGAATATGAAGCTAGAGGAAGTTGCTCATTCCACTTTTTCCTCAATTGCAAGTGCAAAATCAATCAGAGATTCTAAGGGCAAGTCTGGCAGTGCTCCTTCCGGAGTTGGTTTCAGCTTTAGATGTAATGAGAGAGTTGACCTCATTTGGCTAGGTCGCAGTCAAAGGGAAAAACAACAAAGGTGTAGGAGCAGATCTGGAGCCATACACAGGAGACTTGCAGCAATGTTTGGGACAGTACTAGATTGTCATCTCAAGATAAAATACACAAAACCAGTGGTCACTTTCTTGTTGGCAGTGTTTACTAAGTGGATGAAGTTTTGATGAAGCAAGTGGGAGCCATGTGTTGAGGTTGAATTGGGCAGTTAGAGACCTCAACTAGGAGCAGACCTTGTAGTGATTGGATTGGGTGCCATCGGACCAGTGGAGGGCAGTGTGTTGGCAGGCCAAAGTATCCCTTGACAAGTTGTCCTGAAGGAAGAGTGATAGTTGAAATTTGGGTGAAGTGGATCAGCCTAATGTGCAACCCATTGATGGACTAGTGGACTGCTAGATTGGCAGATTGGAGCAATTGTTGTTCATTAATATCACACGGCCCAGGAATTATTCCTTGAGTCCAAGGGGAAACCATCAACAACATTCCCTTTTCTAACCAAAGCATAAGGAAAGGAAGAACTCTCACCATGCCAAGGAATTCACAATTCATCATTATCCATGGTTATCATTTTAGGTTGCTACGTGCACGTAGACACGGAGTTGATTCACCTCCATAAAAGAAGTTAAGCATTTCCTATTTTCTTCTACAGCCATTAAGTGAATGTGCCACAAAAATAAATGAAGAATTTTGGCCAAAGATATCAGTCCTTCTAACAGTGAGGAAGAAGAGAAGAAAGTGGAAGAAGATGAAGGCTGCCACAGCCAAACTGAAAGGAAAATCGCCCA
The DNA here is from genome assembly GCA_031772625.1 of Pinus tabuliformis. Classification (NCBI taxonomy): domain Eukaryota; kingdom Viridiplantae; phylum Streptophyta; class Pinopsida; order Pinales; family Pinaceae; genus Pinus; species Pinus tabuliformis. The sequence goes on along the minus strand of CM062804.1, from coordinate 342,284,163 downwards.
CAGCCAAGGAGGATACAGTGGTGCTGTCTGTTTCTACAGGAAGACAAAAGACTATTTCTACAGGAAGCCAACGAACTGTTTCTACAGGAAGTTTGAAAAGAGGGAAGCCAAAGGAGAATTCAGCCGAGATGTTAGCCAAAGAAGCCATCAGGGCCATCAGATGAGGAGAGAGATTGGTTGCTCAGAGGATGAGCAACACTTTCAGTAGGAGGGTGATGATGAGCCCCAAAAATGTACAATTATTTGGGCTCATTCAACCTCCTAAGTTGGCTTAGTCTACCATGCTCATTTGTTCATTGCATGTTTTTGATTATTTTTATGTTAATAGAGTGAATTTGGTTAGTCATTATGCCAACAAGTCTAATGGGTGCTTTGTGTAGCCTCTTTGGTCAACTTGGAGACAAAATTGAAGGTCTTAATGAGCACTTGGCAGCCAAATTCGTGGGAGAACAAGCTAGAGTATTTGTAGGAAGGTGTCCCCCTCATTTATGGGCCCTTACCTCGAATTCTCCACCATCATCTCGGATTTCAAGGGCCACCAAATCAATCAGCTCAAGGGCAGCCAAGCAAGTCAAGTTGGAGTGCTGTTAACTACAAGTCTTGGGCAGCCAAGTCCCTAAACTTTAGGAGGACCGTTGGGGCCTCAAATTGTATAAATAAGAAGGCTTAGGGCCTCATTTTGGTTAGCTAGTTGGTAGTCATTTTTGTAGCTAGTGGTTAGTCATTTTTGGGATTAGCTAGTTAGTCAATTTGGTTAGCCAATTAGTCTTTTTGTAAGCCAGTTTTGGCATGATGTTAGACTCATGATTATTCAATAAAGGCAGGCAGCTTTGGATTCAATTCTGAGTTTTTAGGGGAGCTATAGCTCTCAGGTTAGGGCCCAACCTGAGAGCAATAGACCTCCTCTTCCTTGTTTCGTTAATTGTTTCCTTGCAGCACTTTATTTCCTTTGTTTTGACATGCATTTAGAATTTCCAGTCTGCTGATTTGATTTGTTTTGTGTGATTGAAGTAGGATTAGCTTATGGTTTAAGTGCTTTTAGTTGTGTAGATTAGAGTAGGAGGATTGTAATTCATTGGAGATCCAAAAAAAGGTTGAAAGAGCACTCGCTGCCATCTCTGTTTAGAGATTGGGGGTGTGGGCTGTACCAACCACCAAAAAACGCAGTCTTATACCTTCATGCAAGCTGCAACACAGTCATCTCACTTGTAGATCCATCCATGCATTATGATCTTGAGCACTACTTCTTCATTCCAACACCATGCACGGTTTTTCTCCACAATTTACATTGCTGTTCGTTGGTTTAATAACACAGTTAGAATAGGTTGATGGAATTCTTGGTTTTGTGCAAGACATAGAGGATTTGTTTCTTTTACACTGCAAAGCATCACTTGATTGTGTTCTTCTTCTTCTCAACCACACCTGAAGCCACTTGCTTGACCTCTGTTTAGCTCATTAGCCTTCCAACCCATCTACTTCTCACGTAGCTCCATCCTTTTAACTTTTCCTTGCTTCCATCCTTCTATCCACCAACCACTTCGTACACTCTTCATCCACCATATTTCTCTGCCCCTGAGCCATCACCAGCTCCATCTCCATCTTACCTATCCACCCATACCACTACATCACTTCACCATCACCCAAACTTCCACTTACAACACATCCTGTAGAATTTTAGAGACTTCCTGTAGAAATCCCTGAGTTTCCTATAGGATCCCCTGCAGACATCCTGTAGGAGCCTACAAACTTGGTTGCCGAGCATCGAAATGTTGTAGACTTCTGTAGACTGATGCTAAGGATCCCCTAGGACCTCTCCTAGCCCCCTGACCTTTCCCATGCTTTCCTTCCCTTTGAACCGCTCCTGCACAATCAAACCCTAATCAAAAGCACCATCACAATAAATCCAACCATTTAATGAAAAAAATACAAAAACATGTCTTTTCAGATGCAAGTAGCTTAGATTCATGTATTTCAACTCACTGCAAGTACTGGCATCATTGGTAGAAGTTTCATTAACATTTTTGCATTTGTAAGGGTCAAGCTAGTCAAATTAGGGTTTCTTAGGGTTTCCATGCTTTGTTGGCTTTCCGTTTCCTTTTTGCAAAGTAGGTTAGCTTCCTTCGAGATAGCTTTCGTCCATCACTCATAAAGCTTCTTCTGAGAGCATATAGAAGTTGGCTTGAGCCCTAGCGGACTTGTGCCAGCTGAACAAGTGACAGCTGCGACAAGAGCTAGTACTTGTGCATATAGCACCGTCGCTTCCAAGTTTGTACGAACTACCGGGTTGATAAAATTAGAGATAGGGAGCTCCAGGAGTTGTAGCATTATTACTACAATACTGGAGCCCACCAGTAGACACTACAACATTTTGTTAAACCCTCATAAGTGTGTTTTCTGCATAGAATCTGGATGACACCTTGCCTTTATCATTTCCAAGGATGGTATCTGCCTTGACCCACTTAAATTCGAGGCCATTGTAAATTTACCTCCTACATCTTCATTGCACCAACTCGAGAGCCTGCAAGGGAAGGAAAATTTCCTCCATCGTTTTATACCCAATTATGCTGAGCTAGACACAAGATTTACCTGGTTGCTCAAACAAGGAACGACCTTTACCTTGGATGAGGTTGCCCAAAATTCTTTCGATGACCTCGAGGTTTTCCTCGTAAATGCTCATTTGCAGCATCCCCCGGATTATCATCAAGATTACTTCCTTTACGTAGTTGTAGCACCTAGCACCATTGTTATGGTCTAGGTCCAAGACAACGACAAAGATAATGAACATGTTATCTACTACCTTAGTTGTAATCTACTTAACACTAAGACACATTATGCCCATGTCGAGAAGTTGGCTTTGACTGCCGTATAGGATGTTTAGCGCTTTTCGCACTACATCCTCTTATGTACTACTACTACGATTTCTGAATGTAACCCCATGACCTACATCCTTACTCATCAGTTTCTCGGGGGCAAGTATTCTAAATGGATTGCCATCCTCCAAGAATTAGATTTGATGTTCTCTACTGCCAAATCCAATAATTCACTAGTTTTCACGTTGTTGATTTGTTCCCTTCCTTCCACGTCTCTCCCCACTGGGGCAGATGAGCAGCTTCTAGACGAGACTCTTTTTCTAATCATCGCCCTTGAAAAGTGGTATGGTGATATCATCGTGTATCTCTAGATGCCCACATTCTGGTTCATGTTGACTAAGGATGATAGTCGATGCATTCAGCATCACTCCCAACCCTATTGTATTATTGGCGATACTTTATACCATGTCATTGTCGATTTAGTCCTTTGTCAACGCCTTACTCCTGAGGAGGCTGAGAGAGTTCTCAATGACTACCATTCTGGGGCATGTGGTGGTCATATGTCTGGCTATGCTACCGCTCAAAAAATCCTTCTAGCTGGTTATTTTTGGTTGTCCATTTTCAAAGATTGCATCCTTGTTGTTTGCAAATGCCATGAATGCCAAATTTACCAATGCAAGATGTGCGCCCCACCCGTTCACCTACACCCTGTCATTATCATTGGTCCTTTTGCCATATGGGGCATCAACCATATGACATGTAACCCTCGTTTGGCTGAGGGGCATGGTTATATTATCGTTTCTGTGGATTATTTCACCAAATGCGTCGAGGCAATGATTACATACTCTGCCGATGGTAAAACAACGGCTCAATTGCTTCTCAATCATGTTATTTCTTGGTTCGTCATACCTCAAGCCATTGTCACAGACCATGGCTCCCATTTCTAAGATTACATGATGGCTGAGCTGACCTCTACGTTGGGTTTGTGTCACGATGGCTTAACCTCGTATTACCCTTAGGCCAACGGTCAAGTTGGAGCTGTGAACAAAGTTTTGGTTACAATGCTTCAACATACTATTGGGATGCACAAGTGAAATTGGCATGTCATGCTCTTCTCAGCTCTGTGGGCTTACCGAACCTTGACCAAAGACGCAACTGGTTTCACACCATTCCATCTTGTCTACAATCTGGAATCAACGTTATCGATTGAATGCGAGATTCCTTCACTCAAGATAGTTGTCGAACTTCTCCCTGAAACATCGCCTCAGGAAGAGTGCCTCTTAAATTTAGAATGACTGGATGAGACTCGTTGCCTTGCTGCTTTGGTCATCGAAGCACAAAACAAATGATTCAAGTCCCATTTCGATCGGTTAGTCTCCCCCCTTGTGTACTTTGAAGTTGATTTGGTTTTACTATACGACCAAGCTAATGATAAGCTATGGACATGCAAGTTCGAGCCCATGTGGCATGGGCCCTACATTGTAAAACGTGTTTTGCAAAAAGGGGCCTATGAGCTTATTGATTATGAAGGAAATCCTTTGGACAAGCCTGCAACGGGCTTTACGTCAGCAATTACTATGCTTAGGTCATCTTGCATGGTTAATTGTGTACATTAGTGTGTCATTCGTTTTTTTGCAGTGTCATTTGGTGTGTTAGTTTTCAAACAACTTTCCTGTTTACTACATTTTTCCTGCTTTGCAGATGTCTGTGACTCCTTACATTGGTTTCACTAATGGTGCTTTCCATAGTACCCAGAATCTATCCTCTGCGGTATGGGCTATTTATGACCCTCATGGTGAGTTGATTAATCTTCAAGGTATTTGTTTAGGTCGCACAACTAATAACATTGTTGAATATAGTGAAGTCATTGAACTATCGTTAAGCCATTTCTCTTGACATTTGAGAGTTGGTTGTCAACCTAGATTCACATCTTGTTGTCCTTCAACTCAATGGGCAATATTCCATTAGAAACCCTCAGAGATTGAGAATGTATCTCCGTATTCGTCTACTGGAAAGGCATTTTGATTACATTACATATCATCATATTCCAAAACGCATGAATACATTGATAAATGCATTAGCTAATTATGTGTTGGATAGACATACGAAACATGTGAAAAGATAAAACAAATAATTTGTACCATAGTAAGCAAGAAAATACAGCATATATATATATATATGGTGATAACATTTGATACACCAAAACCCCAAAAAATTAAGGTGTGTTCAAAATAACATTAGTGGCTCACAGGCCTCATATATTCGTGGCATGCAGGCCTCAAAAATGGAAAATTTTGGACCTAGGAACTAATCAGCATGGTGATTGTGGTAGCATGACATGGCTCGTGCGACACGAGTTAACAATTGGTAGATCCAATTTGATACTCGCACCGTGTGTTTCTGGTACTGGCAAGGAATATCTCCCACATAAGCATACTCTAGAATACCACGAGTCAGCCCCTCAAGGTTCCTCGCGATCTCCTCCTCGTTGTCACTCCCCTCCTGATAAGGAGCGCTGACATCAAACCGGCGGGCAACGCACCTAGCTATTAGGGACATCCCAGTAGGAAACTCTGGTCCAACATTTGCATTGGCAAAACAAATGTTATAAACACACATATATAAGCAACAACTAAAAAATCACAAAATTAAAAAATTGATTTTTTACCTTTGTCATCAAAATCCTCTCCATCTGGCAATGGGATCTCCGGATCTCCATGGAAGTCAGTGCCACTATATGGCCAGTGCTCCACGACGATCAACTGTTGTCATAGACATGAAACGAAGGTAGGGCTGTAAGATATATGCTGGCCCCCAATGATCCTAGGCATCAAATGACTCCAGCGGACCATCTACGGGTCGCGTGGCAACGGAGGCTCTACCTTAGTCAACTGATACTAGAACACCGACACCCATTCTAAAAAAACAGTCACTAGTATGGATCTGAAGCAAAATTGCTTCAGATTCCCTGCCTTAGTTTTTTTCATCTAGCATTTTCTATTGATCTTCATGGCTTCCGCCCAATTGAAGATCTTCGGTGTTGTGCTGTCAATGATATATAGAAATTTCAGTTTTTTAGCCTCATGCACTACCTGGGACCCTGCCACTTTGTTGATAGTCAATAGTAGCATTCTCAATGTCAGATCTCGCACAGTGAAAATCTCAATCTTGCCGCTCTTAGATTTGAGGGCCTCAAGACAATGTTCGGAAAGTAACATGGATATGCTTGCCCCAATCGGTCGTGACCCATATAAGTTGAATGGTTCCCCTCTCTAGGATAGTCATGTGATGAAATATATGTCTAAAGTTTCTAACTCCAGCTCTTGGTCACTAATGATGAATATTTACCGATTTATGTCCCATAGACTAATTAGGTACCGAAGCAGCTCAGGTTGGGCCTACGTCCCTTGTGTGAGAAAGAACTTGAGGAGCCCATAGTTCCTCAAGTGTTCAGGTAATTTGGGTCATTCAATTCCTGAGTGTCCACATCTTCGTGCTCATGTTCTTTCTAGTCTACCATTTTCGACGATTCTTTCTTGCAAAAACTATAGATTTAAGTCAATAATCATTTTTGGTCCATAAAATTTGGATTCCAATGGTGGTTTTGACGGGAAATTGATTTTTTTCCTATTCATGGCACCAATGCGGCTGTTTTAAAAACAGTTGCACTGAGGGCGTGATAGGTCGTTTTAATCACCCTTGACTGGCGTGATTCCATGCCGAAAGTCGCGTCGGTCGTGGGCGAATTGTTTTTGACAAAACCTCCCTGAAAAATCCCAAAAATGGATGAAAACAATAATAAATGGTATGAAAATAAATCTTAGGGCTTTGGCTCTTACCTGTAACTGGCAACTCGACGAATGACCTCCCGAATCTCTTGCAATATACTCTAGAACAATTAGGGCAAAATTGGGTGAAAATTCTTTCACAGCGAGGTAAAATAGTAAATGGTAAAAAATATTTACTTTCCCTCCCTTTTATTTAATTTTTCATGAAATATTAGGTCTTGTAAATGTTTTTACATATTTTGCCTCAAGAATTGGATAATGCACTTTACCTTTTTTGTGCAGCGACAGGTGATAGATGTTCGATGATGATGCCAAGCCACATTTTAGTTCTTTTCTCAACTCATAAAACTCATATGGAAATATTGATGAGTATTTTTCCCTTTTGACTCATAAAAGAGAATAAAATGGGGGGTCTGTTTTCAAGCTCTTTTCCAACCCTTTAAAAAAGAAAAGATAGTCGAGCCCTTGTCGTTTTGAACTCATTAACAGATGCGAAATAATGTGTGCCTAGTATAGATTTACCCCTTTTTGGGCTGGGATGCACTATTTACGAAAAAAATACTCCTTGACTGAAATGGTCAAGTGGTTCTCTCAAGTATTGTTTTCTACCTTTTCGGGCTCGAGAGACACAAATGTACGAAAAGGGACTATGTGGAGTTTTCTTTTCCATGTCTTTTTCAGACTCTCTAAACATGAAAAAGACACTGAGTTGCACCTTTGTCAAAATCGTTAAAATTTTAAACAGCATCAAATTCGTCACCATGACGAACATGAGCTTCTCCTTCCTAAGGCTCATTAAAATTACTAGGTCATATTCTTCCGAAGGATGAACTTATAATGCAAGCATATGCTATCCCCTTCAAGCTTGTGATTAAAAAATAATTGGAGTACTTGCCAGAAATGGTGGGAGGAAATTTGGAGATCTAATCAGTCGTGTCGGCAGCTCACTCTTGAACATGACACTCTATGTTTCGTGTCAGGTTGGGATATACTCCTTTATATCATTGACCTCGCTAGGTTGGGCCATTTATTTTTTCTTTCCATCTAATCTCTTCCATGTCATCGTGACCACTGATCCTATGGTTCCAAAAGCTCCCGAAATTATAGTCGTGTCACTGATATGTTCAACAGTTGTCCTTCTGCAGTTACACGTACCTCTAATTCTCTGTATCATCCAAAATCATTTTTCATCCATTTGTCTCATGTCGATGATGTGGGATATATTATGGCTCTCCTTCAACAGAGTCACTCCCTATTGAATTCATCTCATTATCCGGGAAGTTGACCGAGAGACTCCCTTCCAGTACAATAGAGCTTGCATGCCCTAATTACGAGTTCTTCACACTCGATAACAAGTTCACATCATTGGTTTTCGATCGAGTGATTTCATGGGTGTTCGACTTCAGTTCCTCTATTCACATTTCGTGGATTGTGCTGATAGTACCTTGAGGACCATTGTAATTATTGGTGGTTTCTCTCACGCTTGTTCACAATTTACATCATTGACTTGTAATCAAGTGACTTTCTAACATGTTCGACATCAACACATCTATTCACATGTTGGAATTTGTACTTTGATCAGGTCGTGTTGGAGCACAAAACCCTGGGCTCAGATCACAAAAGTTTAGGTTGCGAAGTGATGTGATATGGTTATGTTGATATACATGTCTCTTTCAGATGGATGGATGTTACCATACCATGAATCATCATAAGTGATCATTATCATTATTGGATGGATACAACCATACCTTGGTTTCAATATGATCCTCTTTATAAGATGGTTGCGCCCATGCCTGGATCCGTTTACATGATCATTTTCTGGATCGCTGCAACCATACCTTGGTTGCAATATGATCCTCTTTATAGGATGGTTGCACCCATACAATGATTTATGTATCATTTGACAAGGTTTTCAGTTATGTATATGTGTTTGTACTTGCTTGCAGGTTTTCCGATGACAGAATCTGGTTGCCCACACTGATTTATAAAGCATTTCATCCTTCACTCTAGTTCGACCTTCACGCTTTAGGGGGCATCTGTTACACAACATTTTGTCACTGTCCCTGTACTCCCCACTCCCTGATCCTGGAGGGCCTCTATAGTGAAGCCTAAATGCTTTCCCTTCATGAAGAAACTCCCATTGTGTCCCTCTTCATGAGCAAAACAATTCCCTTTTGCACCATTTCCGCAAAATCTTCTGTTTTTCCTAGTTCACAAGACTGGCACTAATGACCCTTGTCTTCCTCATGCCAATATGCAGGGATTAACATTGTCCCTAGTGCAGACCGGAGCGACTAAGCTTTGTTCCAGTTGCGTTGATCCTCTTATGGAAAGTTTTTTAAATAAGGAGCCAAAGCTTCCAACTCTAGAAGCTTCGTAACGAAAGTCTGGTAAATGGTTTGGCTGGATGGGCTGGAAGATGTCAGTTTGGGATCCTTTCCCCCATAAGGATGGAACTACTTCAAGAGATAAGACCTTCTCCCATGAAAAGAGGAACCATCTCCCATCAATTCATGCTATATAAAGCTCCATTTTTCCCAAGCACAAGCTAGTGTTAATGTTGGTGTGCTAGTACTAATTAAGTTTGGAGTAAACAATGAGCTATTCATAGTTGTAGCTCTCTAGTTGTGTTAGGGAGAAGTGTGAATTTGGTTTAGTGTGAAGCCTAAAGGGAAGAGCCTAAAACTATCATTGTTGAAACCATCATGGGGGGAACCTGGATTTGTCGAAGGAGAACGACAACTTCAAGACAATGGTTGTAACATCTTCTTGATTTAATATATATGCACCTATTGATTGATTTCCTACATAATGTTTCAACTCACATGTTTATGGCTTAATGTTTCTTGACTTGTTAAGTAGGTTGAATTACAATTTGTCTATTATCACGGTTGTTGTTTGTTGTTGTTTGCTTGTTTCAGGTGTTCGAAGAAGGAAACGAGAGATAGATGGAGCGAGCGAACAAGGTCATCAGCAAACGAGATAAGTGTACTAAGAGGTAGGCCCTCTTAATTAGTTATAACCTAAGGAAATATTCCATAGAATGTATCGGTTGTGGCTAGACCCATTATTTGGCTAGAGGAATTGTTTGTGTCCACACCCATAATTTTACTTCACCACAATCTTTACTCTTGATCTATCAAGGTTCAAGAGGTATCAAATCTCTCGTTCTACGCTGAAAAAAGAGGTTCACGCCTTGAGATATTTATCTGTTTAGGCCCTTGATAGATCTAGAGTAAAGATGGGTCTAGGCGGTTTATATACATAAGTGTTTATTTTGGAATGTGATTTATAATATAATATAATATAATATTATATTATATTATAAACCATATATGATATAAATGAGAGTTATAATTTCATTTATGAAAAGATAAATGAGAGTTATATTTTTTAAATTATAATATTAAAATAAAAATGTATAAAATATTATAATAATTAGTTATACTTTAGTTATATTTAGGTAGGTAGTATTTTTAATTATATAAATACTTGTTTGTTTTGAAATATGATTTATAATATAATATTGTAAATCATATTATCTCAATGGGAGTTATATTTGAAAAAAAATATAACATTATATTAAAGATAATACAATAAGACATATACATGAAAAATACAAAAGTAAAATATAAATATAAATAAGAATTATATTTGTAAAAACAATTATAAGAGGAGGATAAATAAATAAAAATATATAGAACATTGTAGTAAAGCATATCTTAGTAGGTAATATGTAATTAGGAGTATATTTTGGAACATGATTTAAAATAAATTTTATATTATATTATAAACCATATCATATAAATGAGAGTTATATTTTGATTTATGAAAATATAAGTGATAGTTAGATTTGAAATATAAAATTATGTTATTTAATATTGATATTGGAATATTTTATTTGGTTCATTGCAGTACTTTTATATTATCAATAGGGGTGGGATGAGGGAGACGGATTCTTCTACATCCCAAAGGAGAATTTGAAATTAAGTATGCTTGGGGGTGTGATGCAGGTAAGTTCCCTCTGTGGATAGAGACAACCCCTCTAGCCCTAGAATGGGTCTAGTCACAGCAAGACAAAGACAATAGCTAATTACTTAAATAGTTATCGTTAAAGAGGCCTACCTTATACCAGTGTTTGATGAAATCTTCATCACGTCACTTCAGCTATCGCTTTCTTCTACTTAATGAATGATTTACCTGAAACAACATATGAAAACGACAAAACACATAATAGATCACAACAACAAACTATCTACTTATAGAGTCAAGGAACCATAAGCTACCAACATACATTTCATATATGATATAGGAAATAACCATTGATTGTATTAATATAAACAACAGTAATGCTTACAACCACGCCTTGACGTTGCAAGCTTCCTTGAAGGGTCCGATCAGTATGTTTCCATAAGCATTCACTCTTAAAGGTCTCCCAGAAAGAATGATGACTCTCTCTCACCCAAAAGCACAAGTATGAAACTAAGGCAATCACAACAAGGTTTCCTTCTTACAAAACCATTTTACACTTTCAGTCCACAACATGAAAGGCTATTCTCATACCTCACAAGCTCTTGCTAGGCTATCAACAATCCAACTATAAGCAATCAATCGAACAAACCAAGAACTAGCTAACTCCGAACCAAGCACTAACTGATCATAGCCATGGAAGATGCTTTTATAAGAGGAGGAGCCTCCATAAATGAGGGGAGAGAAAGCTTATCTTCATGGGAGGTTACTCAAAAGGTGGAACCACCATCTTAAATGAGGAGAGGCAAACTTCTTTGACCCAACAACCAGTTCCAGAACCACCCAAAAGTATTATGTTTGAACTAATTCGCCATATCTAGATCGTCGCGAGTCAAACACTGAGACTCAGAAATGACATTGTGAGGCGTTAGTTCATTATGGGCTATCATCACAGGCACGATACTGATGACCTGCGATAATTTTGAAACATGGGCAAAATGGGGTCAACTTCAACATCCATGAGCTTAGGCAATATTCTCGAGTAATATGGAAGATTTGCACACATATTTTGGTATATGAAAAAGAGCATATGTCATTTAGGGACCGACTCTATCTAGGATCAAGGGACGCATGGTTGGTGACAAAATACTATGTAACAGGGGGCTTGGGAAAAAATCAAACAACTTTGCATAGATGCATGAGTTGTATTATGGCATCCAGAGAGCCAAGAATCATAATGTCTCTTCAACAATAATTATTGGGGATTTTCTTATTACCATCTAGCACCTCCTCAAAGGATCTAATTCAATGAATAATTAAATATCTCTCCTTCTTCGAAGAATTAGAACCATGTTGGAGGCATTCTCACCTAAATCTTATTTCCACATCTCTAGAGGGTAGAGATAAACACTCAAGAAAATTAGGCATATCCTCTAGAGGAAGATCGAGAAAACGTTTTTGTGTTATGTATTGATGCTTGCCTTACGGGGTTGGGTGGTGTGTTAATGCACACAAATTATGTGGTTGCTTATGAATGAAGGAAACTAAAACTAAATGAAAAGAACTACGTTGTTTATGATTTAGAATTAGTCGTTGTTATATAGGATTTAAAGATGTGGAGGCACTACATATTGGGAAAAATGTTTATACTTATTACTAACCACATAAGAGTAAAGTAATTTTTCAGTCAATCTGGTTTGACTATTAGTAAGCTAAGTGGATGAAATTTTTAAGCGAATTCGAATTTGACATAAAAAACATCAATTGTAAAGAAAATAAAGTAGAATATTCCCTAAGTAGGAGTGAAAATAAACTAACTGAAATTTCTATTTTTAGCCCCAAGACATATTTTGTATAACAAATCAAAATTTTGGCTAAGAGTTATATTTTGATTTTTAAAAATATAAGTGATAGTTATATTTGAAATATAAAATTATGTTATTTAATATTGATATTGAAATATTTTATTTGGTTCATTGCAGTGCTTTTATATTATCAATAGGGGTGGCAGGACGGGGATGGATTCTTCTAAATCCCAAAGGAGGATTGGAAATTAAGTATTCTTGAGGGCTTGGTAAAAAATCAAACAACTTTACATAGATGCATGAGTTATATTATGGCATCCAGAGAGCCAAGAATCAGAATGTCTCTTCAACAATAATTATTGGGGATTTTCTTATTACCATCTAGCACCTCCTCAAAGGATCTAATTTGATGAATAATTAAATGTCTCTCCTTCTTCGAAGAATTAGAACCATGTTGGAGGCATTCTCATATAAATCTTATTTCCACATCTTTAGAGGGTAGAGATAAACACTCAAGAAAATAGGGCATATCCTCTAGAGGTAGATCGAGAAAACGTTTTTGTGTTATGTATTGATGATTGCCTTACAATGTTGCGTGGTGTGTTAGTGCACGGAAATTATGTGGTTGCTTATGAATGAAGGAAACTAAAACTGCATGAAAAGAACTACGTTGTTTATGATTTAGAATTAGTCGTTGTTATACGTGATTTAAAGATGTGGAGGCACTACATATTGGGAAAAAATTTTATACTTATTACTAACCACATAAGCATAAAGTAATTTTTCAGTCAATCTTGTTTAACTATTAGGTAAGCTAGGTGGATGAAATTTTTAAGTGAATTCGAATTTGACATATTGTAAAGAAAATAAAGTAGAATATTACCTAAGTAGGAGTGAAAATAAACTATCTGAAATTTATATCCATAGCCCCAAGACATAATTTTTACATAACAAATCAAAATTTTAGCACAGAAAGATGAAGTTTATCTGAAATCACAACATAAATTGTAGCATACATAGTTACATGGCTATGCAAAAAATCAAGAAAAATTGTTAACTTTCCGAAACATAATTTATGTTCCTAATGAAGTTCCACTGAAAAAACTTATTTTGAATGAGCATCACTGGAAGCCTTTTCCAGGACACCCTCAATATTAGAAATGAATGCAACATTGTGAAAATAATTTAATTTTCTTGATATGAAGAAAGAATTGGAAAAATATTTGGCTAAAAGTTTAGAGTTCTAGGAGGTGAAAGTAGAACACCAACTCCAAGTTGGACTACTAAACCTATTACCCATTTTGAATGGAAGTGGGAGGTTATCTATTTATATTTTATCATAGGTCTTCCAAATTTGTGAAGACAACATGATTCCATTATGGTCGTTGTGGAAAAACTAAGTAAGGTGACACATTTCATACTTGTACAATCTACAATGGGAACAATAGATTGCAGACATATTCATGAAGGAAATATTTCGATTACATGGAATACCGAAAACAATAATATGAGATAGAGACACTAAATTCAATTCTAACTTCTAGAAGAGTCAAGACACTATTTGAAGGAATGGATACAAAGATCAATTTTGGTACTGCCTACCATCCTCAAACAGATGGTCAAAAGAAGGGATCAACTAGATTTTAGAAGACAAGCTAAGGATGTATGTTATGGATAAACCCACTAAGTGGGAGGATTTTTTACACTTAGCCGAATTTGCATACAATAACAAATATCAAGCATCTATAAAAAAGAGCCCATTTGAAGCTATGTATGGAAGTAAATTCCACACTCCCTTAAATTGGAGTTAGTCAGAAGACATGTTCATATTGGGTCATGATGTTCCTTAGGAAATGGAATGGGTAGTAAAGAAAATAAGACGAAATTTGAAAATTTGACAAGATAGACAGAAACATTATGCAAACCAAAAGAGAATAGACATGGAATTTAAAGTGGGAGAACATGTGTATATCAAAGTAAAACCAAGGAAGAACACTTCGAGACTAGTTACTTCTGCTAAACTAGCACCAATGTTTTATGGTGCATTTGAGATACTACTTACAGTTGGGCCAATTTCTTGTCAGCTAGCATTTTCTAGTCATATAAAAGTGTATAACGTTTTTCATGTCTCTTTACTGAAAAACTATCTTCATGACAATTCTCAAATGAATGAATGAAATTTGGTATAAGTTGAACCAAAAGGAGATTTCTAGGTAGAGCCACTACAAATATTAGGCTAGAGAGGAACCATGCTCTGGAATTGACCCATCACCCAAGTTAAAGTGCAATGTAAACACTTCACCGCAAAGGAGGATACCTGTGAGATGGAGGATGTGTGAGGCATTTCCAACATTTCTCCAAGAGAAAAGGAAACACCAAGGATGTTGTTAATTTTTAGCGGGGGAGGACGTAACACCTCTTTGTTTTTTTTCAGACATTGACTATTTTTAGAATTTTAAACTATTATTGGATTTAATGGTTGTAGAAGACAGAATGAGAACTATTTGATGATGTAATTATTTTTTATTTTTGAGTTACTAAATAATTTGTTGGGAAATATTTTGGAAATATCGCTAGAGTATTAGAATACTTCCTTCTAGCTTATGAAAAGTTGTTAGTGGTTAAAGTCCACATCGTCGACCTTCCCTAAGGGTCTCCTAAAAATCCCTAGTAGAAAGTTGTTAAAAATTCGAGCATAATGGGAGAGAAATATTATGTTAATCACTTAGTTCGAGAGAAATGCTAAGAGGGGTGAAAATAGTAATAAAGGGAAGCGGGAGAGAAATGAATGCTTTAAAGAAAATTAAAATAATCTTAAAAAAAAAAAAAAACTAAAAGGCCTAGGAAAAAAGTGGGTTGACCATAAAACATGACACTGCTAAAAATATGCTAGTAAGAATATATAAAATAAACCACATAGGAATCAAATAAGTTATTGATTCCTCAATGCAAGAAATTCTTAGCTCAGGAGGAACTATGGGAGATAGTTCATGGTTGGGTGGAACATGCTTTGCTTCTAGATATTCGCTAAATTGAGTTTAAATTGTTCAATGATATTTAGTGCTAGAATAGGGAAACCAATGCCTATTTGTACACAACTGTATATATTGTAATTATATGTGCATGGTATAGCCACTATTTTCTCTTATATGTTAATGTTAAATGTATAAAAACTTCTCTATGAATGCATGGAAAATAGATCATAATATAATTATATGTATATGAACTTCTTTATGTATGTAAGTATATCTATTGGATAATAAATTTCTTTTAGTAGAAATTGAAAAGAAATATGGGGGTACTAAAAGTATTATATGAATAAATCTACATAGAGGTGGAACCTAAAGTATATTTCCTGTGTGAGCCACTTCACATCTTGAAATGGAAGGAAACCGTGCTTTGGAATCGATCCGTCTCCCAGGTTAAATTGTAGTGGAAAAACTGGAGAAACTTTTAACCTGAGGAGGCAACTTGGGAGCTAGAATATGATATGAAAGAAGCTTACCCAACATTGTTTCAATAGAGACAAAGAATAACAAACACCGAGGACAATGTTATTTACGAGAGGGGAAATATGTAATACCCCTTCACTGCTATTGAAACATTTTATTTGTGTTTGACTATTTATAATATGTTGGATGATGAGCCATGATGATCTGAATAGTATGAAAAATTATGTAAATTAAATAAATAAATTTGATGAATAAAATTAGAAATTGTGAGAATAGAAACACTGAAAAGATAAATGCTTGCCTAAATCTAAATGTTAGTGAAATGGATCAGATTGTAATTAAATATTCCTTATATATACTTAGTTGAAGATAATAATGAGAAAAAGTATTGAGAGAGAGAAAAGCAGACTTTTTGAGGAAAAATAAAAAGAAAAGCCTAGGCTCAAGGGAAAGGAGATCCATGAAAGGCATGACACTACCAAGGAAAAATCTGTTGAAAACTAATGCTAAATAGGCATTAAGAGAATGAGAAGAGGTTATTGATTCTAGGTAAGGATATTGTAGCTTGGGGGTAATGAGAGCTTGATTCATGGTTGGGTGGTTCCGAGTTTCTGTGACACAATTTACGACACAAACTCGCTGGTTTGAGGGCAATATTATTGTCGTTATTCTCAATCATTGATTGGTATGTGTTGAGAATTTGTATTATTAGATGATATCAATGGTTTTGTATCACTAGGAGAAAAAAATCTATGACAATAGTAAGGATGATAATTGTAATTTTTTATGCTATTAGCAAAAAAATGTGTGTTTTTATTAATAATTATGATGTTTTTTATATGATGAGATTTCTCTCGATACAATTCATAGGATTATTCTAAGCGTCGTCACTTTTTTTATTCATCAGCAAACAAGGAAGAGTATTGCTTTTTAATATCTAGCTGTGATTAAGGTTACATGTATAACTGCATAAAGGAATATTTATTTATGGTTTTCTTTAAGCATAGGTCTGGCCCAGATATATCAATAATTAATAAAGTGTGAATTATATAGGAGGGTATAAGGGTATCTAAGTTGATATTGTGAGGGATCCAAAACCTTAATTACTCTAAGTCACTAATAGATGTAATGGAAAATTTATAATCCCATTGTGTTCATCTATAAGAAAATTCCACAAAGAAGCGAACACTTAAGTTAAGACCGATTTTCTTCATATATGATGTGCAACATCAGGCACCTACAAAAGGAGGTGACATAATCATGGGGAAAGGAAAAGAGGCTAAATGATGGAAGAAGTATTTAATGATATAATCAACAAAGAGTGGTTAAATCGAGTGTAAAATCATCAAGAGAAGCATTTAGCAGGAAAACCCGAAAGGAAATCTTGCATGTCTCTTCTCAAAGATAGGAGGGAATTTTTAAATCAGTAATGACAAAATTATATCAATATAGAAGGATCATAGGCACCTGTATCGCTTAAACCTTAGCTACTAATGTAACACAGTGAATAGAAAAAAAGAGATTAATCACGAGAGAAGGTAGTTTTCACTCACAATAGTGGGAGTATTAAACTCAACATCAATTATTTTATTGTGTAATGCCCCTCCCTTGTTTACTAAATTATTGTAAACCTAAGCTAAGTTAAAGCTAGGTGTGATATCCTCCCTTTTGTGTTAAATGGGAAAGCTAGGTTCGCTAGCCTCCTTTGTGGGTTAAACTATTCTACACCTAAGCTGAGGAAATCTAAGTGATATGTAATATGAAAAGAAAATTTATTATTAAATAAATAAATTAAATACATCACTTGAAAGGTGGAGCACCAAGAGAGAGGAAATGCTTGCCAAATCCCATGAAGAATGGGATAAAGATGAATCGTTCATGATAAAGATTCAAGATGTGATTCTAAATAAGCTTGGATGGATTGGATATCCATCGGATGGATGGGAGATATAGATCCATCGGACATAAAAGCTTTGTGGGAGATAAAGGCAAGCTTTTATGTGGAAAAGCATCGTGGGAGATAAAGACTATATTTTCCGGATAAGACCTAGGCAACTGGAAAAATCCATTAAGTGGGACGCTGCTAATGGTAACTAAATCATGAAAGAGGGTATTAAATACCGAGTGCATTAATCAATTGAGGACAGTTGATCCTTGGCAAAATCTTCGACTCGGGGGGAATCAGAGGTGATTCATGGCTGGGTGGTGGTGCTCCTCCCTCCAAGTGAGATTTAGTTGGTGTCATATATGTGGGATGTTTTTATGATGATTCTTACTCTTTATTTACTATATTCTCAATTTGTCTATGAAAAGATTTATGTTTCCTCACCATTAATGAATGAATTAAATAAGATGCATATGAGTAGATTACTGGTGTTTATCCTTCATTCTAATACGAGTCACTAGCATGAAATATGTTTTATCTTAATTCTTACTTTATTATGGAGACAATGGTTTCCATTATGCATGTTGCATTCTAGAGTGAAGTTAGCAGTATAAGTGTATGAAGTGAGTGATAGTACTTATACCCATGAGCTATCTGATTCATGATAGAAATTGCATGCACCAACTATAAGTAGATTACCTGTGTTAATGATTTTTATAATGTATTATACATGTGACTCCTTTTATATCCAAGAGTAGAGTTTATAGTGGAAGCATAATACGTGGGTGTAAATACTAATGGTGTTTAAGAGGAGATCACATATGAATATGTGAGATAGCTATGAAATCTACATATTATATTTAAATAATAAATATAGTTTGCCTATAATGTTATGTGATAAATTAAATAATTATGCATGCGGAACAATTGTAGAATTAATGCTTAATACTCCTCAGTGTATGGCCAATCGTTCAACTTATCTGTGTTGCATGTCTAAGACTGCCTCCTTTGAATGAAGGGTTGGTCAGTAACATACTCACTATGTGCAGAGGACTATGATCATGAAACACAACCATACTAGGATGCCTACCATCACAAGTTTAAATGGTGGATCATATATATCACACATGTTAATGAATCTAAGGTTCCATATAATGGAACGAGTAAAACAATTATAAAGTAATTTGTACAATGTACTTATCTGTGTTGCATGTCTAAGACTGCCTCCTTTGAATGAAGGGTTGGTCAGTAACATACTCACTATGTGCAAAGGACTATGATCATGAAACACAACCATACTAGGATGCCTGCCATCACAAGTTTAAATGGTGGATCATATATATCACACATGTTAATGAATCTAAGGTTCCATATAATGGAACGAGTAAAACAATTATAAAGTAATTTGTACATTGGCCTAATAGTAATATGGCTGAGGTAATTTTAGAAGACAAGAACTCCAAAGAGGGGTAAAGATTTCAATGTGAATGAACCCAAAATTTTAAAATTTACGAGCCTTCAAGGCTAAATTCTCGAATAGGCTAAGGAGGTTATTAGGGACTAAGGATTGGTGTTCCGTTAAACATTTCCAGATTAGCAGCATGATTAGCAGCAAGTCATATTGCATATGCAGTGAGAGATTTACAAAATTTCAAAGAGAGTTGTCAATTATTGGGTAGTCATATATAAACACATCCATAGAACAATAGTAGAAGAAATTTAACATGTATTACAAATTTATATAAGACAACAAATATGTGTGTAGCTCTACAACACAATTACATAAACTATAAACTTCATGCCATGACATAGTATAACTTGATCAACCATTAAATATCACAATTGATAACTGAGGAGCAAATAAAACTCATAATCTGAGTACTCAAAGCTCAAGGCTCAAGGTTGGGGGCACCATCAAGGCTCAAGGCACAAGGAGGGGCCCCATCAAGGCTTTAACCCATCGGGCAAGTTTTTTATTCATTATCAGTGGTCTTGCCCTACGGGTTGAAGCCTTAATGGGCCCCTTGTTAAGCCTTGATGGGACATTAAAAAGAACCAAGACAACATTTCTTCCATATATATAATAATTCAGTTGCCATTAATAACATTGACACAACACCAATATGGAATAATACCAGAAGTAAATTGATCTCAAGCTCCGAGTAAATTATTCATATCAAACAAAAAAAAATTAAAAATATGTATACAGTTCTTCAAAGATGAATGATAAATCAATTTCCATCTATAACCCTGGCATGCAATGCTATCAACAAGCATATTATAAGGAGGAAACCACTCCTGAGCCAGGAGCATAGTATTAAACAACAATTCATAATATGTCTTGTACATAGCTAGTTTATATATAATAAAAAAACTAGGGTCAAGGGTCCGCGCTATGGCCCTAGCCACAAAAAAACATTTAAATAGGAAAAAGAATTGACGATTCCAGAAATTGAAATATCAAGGCGAGTCCACTAAACGCGTTGGAAACCTTCCATCTACCCATGGGTGGTAGAGACGCCAAGGACATGAAGCATGGTCAAGTTCACCAACCTGTAAGTGAGAATACCTGTGTAACTGACCACCAAACGTTCACGATGATGTGGGTTTTTGTTCCTAAGGCAGGCCGATAGCGTATCAGCGAGAAGGAAAAACCCGAGTGAGTAGAAAATTCACAAAGTGTGTAAAACTCCAAATTGCATGTAAACCTAACTCGGTAATGCAAGCAATATAGACATATGGGTAGAGCACTCGAAAAGGAACAACACGTTACATATCGAAGGGTGTTCGAATGTGGGTGCCCATCCCTGACGCTAAACCTGACCTTAACCAAAAAAAAACATATCCTAATTTAGGGGTGCCATGGAGAAAAATGGAGAACAGAGGTGGATAAAATGTTAATCCAATGGGTACTATAGAATTTACCTAAAAGAGAGGTTATTTGTCTGGAGGTATCCATACCATATTCACCGACCATTGTAGCTGACCTGCTTCTGGAACCCTCGCTGTCAACTTTGCTTCTGAAAAATGTTGAAACCTTTATGGAATTAGGCAAGAATATATTAGCAGAACTGTAAAATGGGTGCGGATGAATTGATGAAGTAAAGAGGAACTGAGAAGCAGTTACTTGTTAAACAAGATTGTCCATTCCGGTGGTGTTTATAATCCTCCGACTGCAGGGGGGAAATTCTGAAGGGAAACCTCAACACATAATGACATGGACTGAGCAACAATGTGTCGGCTGAATGGAGTCCGAGGTGTGAAGGGCTATTGACTGTAAAAAGACTTGGTAGTGGTTGTACCCGAGGCTGCATAACGCCATGGCCGATCCCTAAGCTTAGAAGGCTTAATAACAAAAGAAACTCAGTAAGCGAGACATGGTAGGAAATATTAGGGTTCCAGGAATGATTATGCATCGTGGATTGATCAGGGATAAATCCGGAGCGTTGCTATCTTTGCACCTCAAAACCAATGAAAGTTCACGTGGTCAGGTACTCCAAACACATGGCCAGCCCTAACGTGTAATGCCAGGATTGGAGGTAACACCACAATTGAGAACAATTGTAACCAATTCCACTTCTCGAGCCAAAAGGGTGGAGTAGGTTAGTTAATGAAATATAAATTGCCCTGGAACCATTAAAATATCGTTCATACCATGAAGTTATTAAGTGGATTAATGTGGGAGGAAAATCGTATAAGTGGAATTACTCCTACATTGAATCTATGTAGGAGTAGCTATCTCATGTTAAAATATCACCATTACAACTTAAGAACATAAACTCACCGCATTCCTTCTGTGCGTGATCATAAATTTATAATGGGCTATAACATAAAAATATATATTTTCTACACTACATTTATAGTGTTACATTGGTGCAATTAACAGTAATATAGGTTTCTTGGGAAGAGGAGTGTGACAGTTGTTAGATCATTTCCTTTTATATTTGTAGTGATGATAAACCTTAGTAGTGGGTTCAAAATGTTGACACCAAAATATTAATTATATGTGATTATTTCAAAAACGTTTTTAATATATTAATTATTATAAAATTATTTTGAGTGAGAGAGAAAGAACAAGTTTATGGAAATAATAAGGATATTGTTTTCTCTAATACAATACAAGTGAGACCCTAAGTCTAACTTTTTAAATAATAATATAGAAAATGTAATATAAGTCTAATTTAGTAAATGATAATATAGAAAATGTGAAATAAATGATAAGAAAGATACACTGCACATTATATAAAATGATGGAACATAATATTGATAGGCTGAAATTGTAAGTGCCCTTTAAAAAAGTAGTATGGCTACTATTACCATAGATATAAGGATATAGTGCCTATGAGTGACTACTATATAATATATAGACCAAGATAGTCCAAGTATATTGACATCCCAAAAACCCTTGACATTTAGAACAATATAAAATTCAAATTACTCACGAATATAAATGAAAAATATGGATAGATAAAATAATCTATATAATTAAATAGAGAAGTTTTAAAATCCATTGGATGGATTCAATAACTAATATGATGAAAAAGTTATGTATTGTTATGGGAAAGAAAACCAATTATTTCATAATTAAGACAAGTTTTACATTAGTCTCCTCGATTACTTGAGTAAGTGTATCATATTTCTAAAAGTAAAGATTACAAAAATTTTAAAAATGAGTAAGTGTATCATATTTCTAAAAGTAAAGATTACAAAAATTTAAAAAACGCACGAGTGTCTATTGAACAAGGTAATTTAAAGTAAATTAATAAGAGTCAAAGCCATGGCCATAATATTCAAACACTAATTAAGGCTCACAGCCCGAGCAATTATATCAAACTGTGGGAGGGTCGGAATCAAACAAACAAGTAACATTAAAGGACACCTTGTAATGGGTTGGGAAATTCATGAGCCACTCTTATAGGCCATGTGCTTCACATCGTCATACGAAGAATGAGAAATTGGTAGAAAACTCGATGTGTAGACCAAGAAGTTGGAACTAATGTGTTGAAAACATATTGGAGTACTTAAGATAATCTTATCAAATTCCCTGGGGCCAATGTTATACCTGTAAGAAAGAGAAATTGTGAAGGGAGGTATATTTTGGTCACATAATAAATTATATGAACTGGTAAATGAGTAGTGGAAGGAAGGGTTATCATATAGAATTATTTACCTCTGGGCAAATACATTCCCCACCTATAAAGAAAAAGGGAGGGAGACTATAAAATTTTGGGTAATATCAAAGTGTATAACAAATTCGAAGGAAAATAAATCTTTGAAATATGCCATAAGCATCCAAGGTCCTAGAAACTAGTAAAAATCACAAAACCCCAAGTGAAAACGAGATTTTGGAGTCTTAGGAAAGACATAATACCACAAAAGTGAGAAGACAAAGTTACTTACTAGTACTATTTTAAAATCTGTAGCATCGGAAAGGCACTGGATTCCTATTCCTTAATTAACCCTACAAGAAAACGTAACGAGGGTCTCAATAGTCAAACCCTGGAGAACAAACATCAACGATTTGAAATTTAAATAATTTAACAAGAACGTTACGTTAGTGCATTACTAAGAATTGGGAGGGTTATGTTATGAAAACCCTAACAGGGCTTTAAACCCACCATAGTATTGAACACATTACCCACGTACCTGTTATAAAACCTCAAAACTTGGTAAGCATGAAGAAAGTGACAAATAAAATTTATAGAGGAAATTAAATAAACAAACTCTGGTAAAACCCTCAAATTAAAGAAGAAAAACTCACCTGCGACTGTGGTGGCCACATGGACGCCAAAACTAATAAGGTAGGTTTCACACCGGCTGTAGTGAAATCAATATGACAAGGTAGCCAAGGAATAATGTAGTGCAGCCAGAGTGATGCTTGGATGCCAAAGAAAAACAAATGGAAACAATTAGTGAGTGAGAGGGTAGGGTCAGTCATTTGAAAACCCTAAACTCAAGTCATTAAATAATAGATGTTCACATATTTCTGAGAGACCAATGGGTCAGTTAAAGAAAACAAGTAGTCTTCGTAATTAAAAATGATAGAAACAAAATCATCTCTTGCAAGTAAAAGTAGCAAGCTTATTAGTTCCCTAGTAGGAAATGGACCACTGTTTAATATACCTAGATATAATGGAAATTATCCAGAGACATCATAAGAAGGCGTATAGAACTTATGCAATGTTAGAGTCATCAGGAAAGTACAATGATACTAAAGTATTAAAAACTGGAACGAAGAGATATCATGTGGTTGTTTGATATTTATAAGAAGGAAATTATATTTTATAAATTTTTTTATTAATATCTTTTAAATTTTAGATATCAATTTCATGTTAACCATACAATAAATTACATATATCATATATAATGAAAAATAAAAATATTGGAGTTTCTTTAAATTTAATTTTTTTTTATAAGTTTTTTTCTTAAATCTAAATTGTTTTGTTTTTCTTGATATAAAACAATGCTATTTAATATACACATTGAAATATTTATTTATCACTAACAACAAAAAATTTTTGTGTTATCAATGCATTTTTATTTTAATTATTATATACTAACTAAACATAAAATGTATTAGAATGAGTTACCTATTATGTGATATTAATTATATTATTTTTACATGTTATGTGAAAAAGAGAATTGCATAAATATTTCATGTTAAAAAACCATTGTTTTCTTTATTTTTAATTAGTTTATCTCTATATAGAGTGGATGTAAAATTAGAATGTAAATTGAAGTAATTTATATATGGATGACACTATTTTTTTTACTATTACTAATTTTATATTTCAAATATTATTTTAATAATTTCATATTTTGAACTATAGAACACCTCTCGCAACAAGAATTCAAGATTTAATATCTAGTGTTTCTTCTAGGCCACCAATTTTAACTTTATGTGATGTGCTTTGGTCATATTTTCCTTACACATTAGTATATTTGGACTCATGAAATAATATCATATTTAATTCTTGCCTCTATCTTTATTTATACTTTCACCCTCATTCCTTTTGTTCACCATCTCATCTCATTTCATTCTTTCTAGATTTTTTTTGTTTTTTTTCAAAGCTAGTATTTTGCATTCACATTTTTCCCTCTTTCTACTATATTCTGTAACAGCCATAGACGATGATTGTGGCTCTAGAAACCCGTAGGCGACATCTGCACCATCACTAGGTAAAATACAATTGAATAATTGGTGGCTCTTTTGTTTTTCTAACTACATTTTGAAACAAATAAATAAATAAAAAATGTGTGAACAAAATCGAGTTACACTATAAAAAAATAATATAATAGTTTGTTACTAATTGTAAAATTGTTTGATGTGTGTTTTTTAAGGGCTGATAGTGTCGCTTAGAAGGGGTCAACATATGGACGAGACATGATGTTGGTGGTGCATATGGTGTGGTGAAAATGAGAATTTGTGGTGTTGCAATTAGTGTGGGGACAATGTGAATAGGTGGTGTGACGACCTCATCTATTTCTTTTGGATTCTTTGTCTCTCTCTCCATATATATATATATATATATATATATATATATGTATATATATATATATATATATATATATATATATATATATATATATATATATACATTCATTAAAAAAACTAACATAAACATTCATTCACTTTCTCAAATACATCTACAAAAACACCAAGAATTACACTAAGATTTACCACCTAAAATCCACTCAAATTTCTAAATTATGGAAAGAGTGTATTTGAAAAAGATTAATTTCCAAATAGTCTTATATAATTATCTAGAGAATCCATGAAAATATACTAAAAGCTTCCATGTTTATCCCATCCTTAGAACTACTTTTCTTAGATGTCCCCCCCGAGCTCTACTCCTACTTGGTTAGAAAACAATTTAGGGTCTTTTCTTCAACTTCCCCTCCTTAACCCTTTAGTAGTGTCCTACTATTTTTTGGGGTTCAGGTCTAGTCTTTCTCTCTCACTCGGCTTTCTTTTCAAAATTGGTTGTCTTTATCTCTCATAGTCTTCTTTACACAAGTTCCACCTAGGTCTAGTCTTTCTCTCCCACTAGCCTTTTTTTTCAAAATTGGTTTTCTTTATTTCTCATGGTCTTCTTTACACAAGTTCCACCCATGACATCTATCTCCAATCATGAAATTTTTGCCGATTTTTCCTTGCAAATAGTTCAAATGAATGGGAAAAATGGGGATTTTTCTTCTTTTGTTCCTTTCCCCTTCCGAGGCATAACTGATTCCAATTATTTTCCTTGAATTGAGGAGTCTATTCTCACATGATAACCTTTAATATATTTTCAAAAATAATAACACAAAAACATTTTTTTTATTAATCAAATTAAATATGTACATTGTCACATCATGTCACTTGTCCCCTTTGAATTTTCAGTGACATGCTTAATATAAATTTCATAAAAATAATTTTACTAGAGATCTTACATATTTCATCTATTAAATTTAATTCCTGCAACTCTCGCCTTATCTCTATTTATTATTTCACCCCAACTCATTCTCTTCCCCAATCATCACCTTCATGCTTCATTTTCCCTTTTATATATATATATATATATATATATATATATATATATATATATATATATATTATTTTGTTATGATTCACATTCTACACATTAAAATCTTAACATATGCCCCAATAATCATTGGAAGTAGAAACATATATCTATAGGACACTCTCTTTATAGAATTATTTTTGTTATAAATATTTTTTGAAATGTTTCATTTCTTTTTGTGTGTGTGAAGCTCATATTTCTATTACTGAAGTGAATTTTTACAAGTCATGAATATTTGTGTTATTGGTCTTCGTACTTGGAAACGAGACCAGTAACACATATTTAGTGTCTTGAAGTTAAAAGTACCCTTGTTCAACATATTGACAGAGAAAAACTAAAATTTGCTCCAAAGAGCATAACTGTACATGAGAGCATTGATATGATAGCTCTACTTTCGAGAGTGATTACAATTTAAGCAAGAAAAAATGAGGACAATTACAAAAGAGAGTTAGGATACCTACAAACCTATAAAATATTTGAAGTAGACCACAACTACCGAGTTTAGTTGCGACAAATAACTAATGCTGCCATGATCAAGCAACAATCGCAAAAAACCTTCGCAACCTTATCTAGACTACAATAGTAGAGAGTCGTTTTTAGACCACTATCTTGCATTGAATCTCACAGAGTAGTAGCCATTGAGAGACTACCCCAACTAATAGAGTAACAAGTGGGCGCAAAGAAAAATAGAAGCGAAAAGCCTAGAAAATGCCTCCTGAGAAAGTAAAGGTATGAATAGTATCCAGAGTAGAAGAAAAGATGGTTGTGGTAGGATGCTTTCCAATTTGGAGCTACCAATAACCAACCAAGCAAAAATACTCTTTTTTCACATTGAAGTAGATACCACAGGATCCTTGGATGGGAGAAGTCGGAATACCATAAAGAAATTAAAATCATCGGTTGTTCGCATGGAGGATGGATAATGAACTATAAATCGAAATTATCATCGTAAGTTTGGGTTTCCAATTGAAGCTCCCCAATGTTGACCTAGCTGGATGAATATTATCAAGCCAAGGGAGGAAAATGATTGAGAATCTCTAGTTTTGAGTATGCCAATGCAATCCAGAGTACAGCTCAACCATAAAAAGTTGGGAGATAATGAAGATAATGGGCAAGGTAGCGATGTATCAAAAACTGAGAGCTGTTAAGCATAATTGAAAGAGGTGAGAAATACAATATGCCACGCACCAAGTCTAGAGGCATGCCTAAATAATTGTTCCAAGCAACCATGACGCCATAGCAGTACTTCCCTAAGGGAAGCCATGTCAAGTAATCTTACATGTTTTTTCCATTTATCAAGTTCTCTGTGATCTTCTAGGCTTGACTGGTGGCTTGAGGAGCCGTGAACGAGGTCCATCTAATTTTCTAAAGTCACCTAGGGATCACACCCAACCTCGGCCACACCAAACCTGATATGACTAGACTTTTTAGCATGTTTCATCCCCTAGCACAGGGCACAACCAGCCCCCATGAGGTTTGATCCTAGGTTGCCTTGCTAACAAGGCCCATCCTCTACCACTTGTGTTAGTGGGACTCGAAGGTAATCTTATATGTTTATTTTTCTTTGTGTGTATAATTAATTTTTGTTATTAGTATTTAAAATGTTACATGTCAATTGCATATTAAAAAATAAATGAATTACAAATCTACGTAAAGAACCTATTAATAGAATACTAATTGTCTCTTATGTATAAATTCTATATTAAATTTTTTTAACTATATATATATATATATATATCCTCTGTTTTCTATAATGCATACATAGTTGACATAAAAATATTTTATTAATAATTCACATTAGATATATATTAAAATGTTTGTACATAATTTGGAAGTAGAAAAGATATATCCATAGGACACTCTCTCTCTAAAAAATATTTTTGTTATTAATATTTAAAATGTTACATGTGAGCTTCACATTAAACTAGCATTTGCACCAAATGTTGCAAAGGAAATGTCGTAAGGCATAAATTGAGGAACAATAGTGACATATGAATGGGCATTGAAAGTAAGAATTTATAGAAAATACTGAAAGCAAGGGTGGAAGATTGAGTTACAGTTGCAACTATATCCTTGAGTCTCCGAATATGGATATTTTGTTAATAAAAATAGTCTCATGTAGAGGTTATCCAATATCCATGTAGTTGCTATGGTTTATGTGAACATGTTATGGTGTAATATTTGAAGGTTTATTGTTTTTAATTTTAAAACAAGTTTGAAGGACAAAAGATTGCAAAACATATGATATTTTTCTTCATTTATGCTATTTTTCCACATGCTACCTACTTATGGCAACAACTACTGCTAGGATGGTTGAAAATTTCAGAGTTGCAATAGAGGTCAAAATTCTAAATCTGGGGGTCGAAGTTGTGCTGCTGGAAGAGATTTTTCTGGGTTTGATTGGGACAAGGGAAGCACATCATCTAGAATGATTGGAATTGGTCTTGGAGGGTATAGGGACATCATCTAGAATGATTGGAATTGGTCTTGGAGGGTATAGGCACTCCATTTAGAATGATTGGAATTGGTCTTGGAGGTTATAGGTCTTGGTATAGAAGTCTTGGAATTTGTCAATTGAAGAATATATAAAAAGAGGAGATTTATGGGTTTTTCTCTCAAGTGGAGAGGTTTTGGCCTTGGCTTGCAACCTACATTTTGTGTTCTTGTTCTTCTTGTTTTGGTAGTTGTTTGATGATATACAAACATAATAATAAGTAATGAAGCTAATAAGTAAGAAAAAGTAAAAAGAGATCACAAGCAGTAATTTTTCATTGTTTAAGTTGCATTTTCACCTATATATAAAATGGATTCAACATCTTCAAAATTTAGTTTTTTTAAACTACTTTATTTGTCTATAAGTTAATATAAGATTATGTTATTTCATATTTCCTATGGACATCTAAATTTTTACCACTTCTTCTTAGTATGAACACTATTATTGATATTTTATAATACTTTTAATTAAACAAACAAGCAAATTCAAAGTAATATGCTTAGCATGTTCTCCCATTTGAAGAATATACAATTGGAGATTTGTATTTGCTTATCAAGTTCTCCCATGTGCAACTTTATTATTTATTTCCAAATATGATTGGATGTTTATCTTTGATCAATTTTTGCAACAACAAAAAACACATGGAACCAACGAGATTTTTGTTATAAGATTAGTTGCATAACAATTAATAATATTTAATATAATATTAATAATTATGCCATTCAAATTAGTGTTAAATTCAAATTTAGTGTATTATTTGATAAAAATACTTTGAATCCCCGGATGCGGGTGATTGAAGGGACGGGACAGGCGATTAATCGCGGCCACCTGCCAGCCATGCGCAGTGGAGCAGTTCACACATGGGGGCAGGATCGTTATCAGCTGCGCGGGAGTGGGATTTATGGCATTCAGCAGGGGAGCATAAATGCTCCATTCACCTCAGCACGCAAGCCAGGGTCTGGCTCCTTGTCTCCCATGAAGGCTACAGTAATGGCAGGAGGGCCTCGAGGCGCAGGCAGGTATGATATATACAGTTGTGGGTTGGGCTTCACATCGCATATTCATGGTCTGTTCACTGTGCAAATTCATGGTATGTTCATGCAGCCTCTGGATCTGCGAGCTGCTCCAAGTGTTTTCCTTTCTATTTGGGCTAATCCCCCGCCTGCGTTTGGTCTCCCCGGGACTATTCTGGAACTCAATTTAGCATTGAGATCTATACATTTAGGCCCTGCAATCATGGTTCGACCTCGACAATGAATGCTCAGCCGTCGAGGCACCTCCCGTGGAGGATCTTCGCGCCCCCCTGTCGACGAAATCTCTCCCCATTGCTGCCATTTCCATTGCCATCGCACTCAAGAAGCAAACATCCTTCGGTCCAGTCAATTCCTGGATTCCAGTGCTCATGATTCCGCTTCCTCTCCCGCCTTTGGGTCTGCCATTTTCAACTTCAACAATTCTTTGAACTATCCCAGGATCAGCGCCCATGTTTCGGTGCTCTTCATTGAGGAGTCCCCTGATGGAAGCGATTCTAGAGACAGTCGGGGGACGATGCCAGCTGATGGCTCCGCGAAAGACAAGGAGACTCCCTCTGCAGATCCTGTGAATGTTTCAAAAAGCCCTCTTGCTGGTCCCTCGGGAGCTCAGGAGGCGATGATCAACCAAAAAGAAGATGTCAATATGGAGATCGTTCCAACTGCAGCGGAGGTGGCGGAATTCGGGTGGTGCAGGGTAGTGGAGGAGGATCCTGAAGACTAGATGTGCCTTCTTACTAGGTCTCTGTGGCCCATCTGTGAGGGCATTCGGCCACTCTTGTTGTTTTTGGATATGTTTTGGATATATGTTACTGTCTCTGTGTCATTTCTGATGGCAAATTGTCTATGTTTGGGTTCTGGAATTTTTTCTCTATGGCTGGAAAGTGTTTGTCTCCCCTGCGCAGGATTAGTTTGTTGTTCCACTGGCGCCCCTGTGTGGGTTGGTTTTTTTGGTTTGGTTAGTCCTCGGAGACTGCAGTCTCAGCTGTTCCAGGCTGCCATTATGTAGGTTTTTTTGGTTTGGTTAGTCCTCGGAGACTGCAGTCTCACCTGTTCCAAGCTGCCATTACTTACAACTGGTTCTCTCTGTTTTGTAATGATGTAAATTCATGTATATAATAGAAAAATTTTAACCAGAAAAAAAAAAAAAAAAAATTACTTTGAAGGTTGAATATATATTATTTAGTGTATTATCTCATAAAAATACATGGGAATAAATCTTAAAAAATCCAAATAGCTATTTCTAAACTATGGAAATAACCAAACTAATTTAAGTAAATTTGTTATTTCTACATGTAACCTATAATGCATATAGGAAGGTGTGAGTTAGACGCTTCTGTTCAGATCGTGTCGTAACATGATTTTAAAGAGAAGTGGAGTCCGTAATTCGTGTCAAGAACTCCGTATATTGGCTGGAAAATCTGTATAAAGATCCTGTGAAAGGTTGGAGCAATATAGCCAGGAATAAGCTGTTGTACGTTGCGCACCGTCAAAGTAATTTTAACCAGTTTTTTAATCAGTTTTGTGTTGGCCTGGATTTTAAACAGTTTTTTACATTGAAAATGAGTATGACAACTGATTTTAAATTTAGAAAGCAGAAAAAAGATTACGAATTCATGCCAGGAAAAAAGAAAAATCATTACTCAATAAATAGGAGGTGAGTCTCAATAACACATCAAAATCAATAAAAATAAATAAATTTGTTTTTTATAATATTAACCTTACAAATTGTAATTTAATTTTTAGTCAAAGGGTGAGAAATTGAAAGTCAAACACATATTAAATGCTAGCAGAGATAACAATAGAAAATGGAATATAAGTAATTACGATAAAATTAGCAAAATCATGCCAAATCTGTTAATAATTCACCGGTGTCAGCCAATTAAGAAGGTGTTAGCCAATTCCAGATAATAAAACGTTTCGTGACATTCACAACATATGTATGCTGAGAAGTGAGTCAAACAGACATTGCCTATTGTTCTTTTAAACCCACCCTAGAATGGGTCGATCACCTGGTATGTGGGGCTTTAGCAATTTCTGAAAATGATTTCATGGTACGCAAATCAGAACGCGATGAGAATCGAACTCGGGTAAAACCCAACGTAAAAGTACACTAAATAAAATTGGGTAAAAGTATCCTACATAAAATTGTCAGAAAATTAAATAGATTCAAATCTATCAGATCAATCATAACATAGTACAACACAATCCATTAACTAATTATTTGTTTAAATCAAGGATCTAATTATTTATCTAAATCAAATACATCCTTACCGTAATCCAATGAACATTAACTGCTACCACAGACATTAGGTCCCTTGGTCGCAAAAATTGGCTTAATTTCTTAAATTATTAAACCCAAAAAAAATTAACCAGGCTTCGTAAGAAAGATCAATTATACAATGTCATAAAAAAGATTATTGATGTAAATTCCTTCCTCCCACGGAGGAATTATAATTCGGATCATAAATTCCGCCATGACAGAGGAAACAGTCTATTTCATCAGAGCCCAAATTCTGCCATGACAAAGGAAACAGTCTTTTTCATCAGAGCCCAAAATTGCTGACCTAAAAGCTCAAACCCCATGGTGCCATTCATGGTTTTTCCTCTAAACGGTCCTTCATTGATCTCCAAATCGCCAGAGAGAATATCAGCCTCGCAGTCACAGTGACTGTGAAGGATGTTGTTGTTATTTTAAAACTCCCCATTGTTTTTTAAAGCCTGGAATGGGCCGATCTCCTGGTATATGGAGCTTCAACGATTTTCGAAAATGACTCTATGTGCCTGAAATCACATGTTGGTAGACATTGATACAATTGTTGTACACCATTTTGAGGCAAGAAGTTTTTCCAACTCCCGCCATGCCGTAAACTCCAACTATGCAAACTTGGGGTTTAGTAAGCCATTCCTATACCTGTCTTTGAGTAGAATTTATCCCAGAACCATCAAACCCAGAGTTCGGCACATCTTGAAGCAATGCCTTTTGCGGTGCTGATTTGGAAATCTGCTGAGCATTAACAATTGCTAACAAATCGTCTCTAAGGTGTTGATAGAAGTTATCGAAACTTACCTTCCATTCTCGTATTTGCTTTGAGAGTCTCACCGGCTTGCACACAGGACATTCGAGATACCGTTGTCGTCCCGCGGATGGATGAAGTAGGCTCTGCGCTTCTGTAAAGGATCTTTGCAGCACTTCCAAAACATCCTTCACAGTCTGCGGGGAACTCTCTGTTGGTCCTGGAAGATGGTGCTGATATCCTGTACAAGTCTGTCCATACGCTTCAAATCAGCTTGTAGAATCTCACGGTTTTCCTCTTTCTGAATAACATCTTTCATAAGTTGAATCACTGGATCGAAGACGACATTGCTGATTGTGGTACTCGCAAC
This sequence comes from Pinus tabuliformis, assembly GCA_031772625.1. Lineage (NCBI taxonomy): Eukaryota > Viridiplantae > Streptophyta > Pinopsida > Pinales > Pinaceae > Pinus > Pinus tabuliformis. The sequence continues at coordinate 342,250,978 of CM062804.1, read as the reverse complement.
TCCAATTAAAATTTCCATGGCTTTATAGCTTTCTTGATGTTCTTGCGGCAGGAGCAGAGTAGACTTTCTTGATGTTCTTGCTACAGGAGCAGAGCAGAGTAGACTTTCTTGATGTTCTTGCTGCAAGAGCAGAGCAGAGTTGGAACAAAGCTACTAGAGGCGGGAGATGGATTTAGCTGAAGTATGCAGTACCACTCCGCAACCAATTTGTAACTATTTCCAATGCATTTGTAACTATTTTGATCGAACAGTTGAAGTTTCTATAATCGTCTAACATTTAATCGTAGGGTGCATAAAGATGTTGTAGGGTGCATAAAGATGATAAGTAGGCAAAAGGGGAGTGGATTTCAGAAAGCACGTCTTACGGCTTAAAATAAATGAATTACAAATTTCCCTCAAGAACTTATTAATAGAATAATAATTATCTCCCTTTATATATAAAAATATGTATTAGATGTTTTTATTTCACACACATTTATATATTGGGTTTGTTTTTGTTTTTTATATAGTTTACGATTAAAATATTTTATTTATGATTCATATTTTACACATCAAAATATCAAAACATATCCCATATCCCAATCATATTGGGAAATAGAAAACATATCTACATAGGACTCTCTCTATATAAATTTATTTTTGTTATATATATATATGAATGAATTATAAATTTTCCTAAAAAAATATATATTAATGGAATAAGAGTTCTTTCTTTCTCTCCTTTTATTGTGTAGAGTTTATTTATGATTCATATTTTACACATCAAAATATTAAAACATATCCCATATCCCAATCATATTGGGAAATAAAAAACATATCTACATAGGACTCTCTCTATATAAATATATTTTTGTTATATATATATGAATGAATTATAAATTTTCCTAAAAGAAATATATTAATGGAATAAGAGTTCTTTCTTTCTCTCCTTTTATTGTGTAGAGAGGTGCTCTACATCCTAATATGGGGTAAATCTCACGTACATATAATGTTTAACATTTTAACATTTAATATTTTTAATTTAATGTGGGACCTATTTAAAAATCAATCTTATTATTATTATGTATAAACACAATATAGATTTAAAATATAAAGAGGTTTACGGACACTCAAAAAAGAGGTATGGTAAATAAATTAAAATATAAATAAACTAGAGGTATGGCAAATAAATAAAATCTATTTTTATATTTACTCCATTAACCACTTTATATTTATAAAAACATGAAACAAAGGTTTTATTTCCGTAAGCCTATTTTCCAAATACCATTTTAATACGGTGGAGAAAATACCATATTTATAAAAGAGGTATGGTAAATAAATAAAAATATATCAAATAGGATTAGAAATCAACATCTAAACTCCTAGATAAGGCCTAGATAAAAAACACCATGGGTCAAATATCATGGTAAACAAAAGAAGTATGATAAATAAATAAAAATATAAATAAACCATAGGTGTGATAAATAAATAATAACCTTGGTCACACATGAAGATCCATCTTAACTCTAAATCTATCAAGGTGTGAGTCAAATCTCTTGAGGTGCAAACCTTTCCTCACGTTTTGCACACAAAAAAGAAGTTTACACCTAGAAAGATTTAATAATATATTTTTAATTATATTTATCCATTCTATAATCTATATTAAAAATATATAAATTACACATATCCTTATAATGAAAATGATATATATATATATATATATATATATATATATATATATATATATATATATATATATATATATATATATAATTTATAATTTAAAGTACTTTGTTTTTATTTTTATTGATATAAAAATATCTTATTCAATACCAATATTGAAATATTTATTTATAGTTAACAATCAAATAATTTTTTGTTATTAATATATTTTTATTTGATCTATTACATACTAATTAAACATATAATGAATTATCTAAAAATATATATTGTTTTTACATGGCATACTTTCACAAAAAATTTCATATCTCTTTCCTATAAAAAGAAAATATTTTTTTCTCCCGAACGGGATGCGAGAGGGTGTCAGAGGCAACAGGCCTTGAGTTGACATAGTTAGTACCAGGGCTTTTATTACAACTGCCCCCCACATGCTTAAGGCAGGGGGTGTGGTATCCTTAGCCATGAATGCATGGGATGTGGGCTGGCAAGGTGGCAGAGGGAGGAATAAGGAAGGGTGGTAGAGACGGGAATGGTATTCGACGTGTCGAGCAAGTCAATTTCGCAATGGAGAAGGAAGGAAGTTTAGAGTGGAAGAGAGGAGGAGGACCTTCATTTGAGTGATAACGCCGAATTTCTGGTATGTAGTATGGTCTCGCCCTTGTTTAATTTCTATGCTCTGGTTAGGTTCCTGTAGTAGTTACATGCATTGGTGGGGGTTCCACTGGGGGGGAAGGGAGAGGCAAGGGGCCGTCCCAATGGGGCTTAGCACAGTCAAGGAGAAACCATGGTAGGAAAGGGAGGACCATGGCCCAGCTCTGCGTTTCATTCATTTTTCTTTTAAGCCAAAGTTTAGGCAACGGTATGGACAATAAGGGGCCGAGCCAAGATACAGGCCCCTACCTGTTTGCTCAGAATTGGGGTATTAGGGATAGCAGGCATGTCATGTCGTGAGGACTGAGTGATCCCGAGAGAGGTAAGTAAGAGCCTTAGGCACGGGGACAGGACACTAGCAAAGCCAACAATTCGCTGAGAAAACCTTAGCATTTGCCTATGCCTGTTAGAAAGAGCGTAGCTAGGGACCCTGGGTGGCATAAGTGACAGAGGGGAAAGCACACCCTTGGTAGGAAATTGCTAGCTGAGGGAGGGGCATGCAGGTATGACAAGAATTGCAAAATTTGGTTCGAAATGGGCTTAAAATCTTGGCTCCAACTATAGGGGGTGACTAGCAACGACACCATGGTAAGGGTGAGCGACATAGTGAAGAGACTGGGGACCCGAGCTATGAACCAATTCCCCTAGCCACTTATGGTCACAGGGATACCTTAACCCATTGCAGGCTAGGCAGGGCAGAGAAGCACGGCATGACCATTCGTGAAGGGTTGATGTGAATGGTATGAGGAATCTAATGGTGTTTTAATGTCTACTAGACATCAAGGAATAGGGCATGGCTCCAGTAAAACGAGGACATGGTCGTGGAAGCAAGGGCTCGCCCACCCAGGCAGCCAAGAGACCCAACTCGATGAAAGGTTGTAGGGGCCGCAAGCCTACTGAGCACAACACAGAATAGACAGTCGTGGCATACATGGATGAAACTGATGAAGGTATCTGAAAGTTGATCTAGGATTGGGAAGTCGAGATAAAACAGGAAAGGGAACCAGAAGACGAGATAAAAGTGTGGAGGATGATGGTTCCTGACCCAGGGAATACATGACGTAGAATTACGTACTTCAAACACACCCTACACCTGTACTTCTTGATGAAAATTCTGCTTGGTATATCAATGGAAAAAATTTCTGTGGGGATGGTAGTCACACTGTAGGGGCTGCCCAATTACAAAAAAATACATGGAGAAAATCCTATTTCAGTTGCATAAACAGTATATCAGGATGGATCGTATCGACCGTCACATCCATTGCACTGTAGAGCTGTATGGAATTCCAGAGGAAACTACTGAGATCTCGCCCCTGTTGCCTTAGACTTTGAGGAGAAGAATGTCAAGAAGGATTAATTCCTCTATGCTTAGTGTTTGTTTATGCGGATAGCATTTAAATTTCCTATTGTTTATGTCATATGTTATATATTATTTGGACATGAGTCTAAGACTTACCTAGCCTTGTTAGAGAGATTGAAGCAATTTTGTTTCTGGATGGTGTCTAATGCTGACTGGTGGCCAACAGACTCAGTTTCCCCTCGGGGCGAGTTGAGGCCACATCGTAAAACTATGTGGTGTAAATTTGCCTTATATATATAATAGAAAACGGATGGTCCTACCAATCATTATATATATATATATATATATATATATTTTATCTCTACCTAAATATTCTTTATAAAACATAAAATAATGTAAAATTAAATTATTTTATTTATAGGGAATATTGATTTTTCTTATTATTACTTTATTTGAAATATTTATTTTATTTTAAATGTGAGAACATCTCTCTCAAAAAAAACCTACAACACCTATTACAACACAAATTCAAGATTTAATATCTAGTATTTTATCTTTTCTGGTTAAGCGACAATAGATTTGGACTAGTGCATTAATGACATTTAATTCTTTCTTAGATTTCTCTTTATTTATAGTTTTACCTCCCCTCCTTTTCACCATCTCATCTCATCTCATCTCATCTTATCTATAAAAAAAATGGATTTTATTTTGAATAGAGGCAACATATTTGGAAAATACTTCCTTAGTCAGTAAAGCTATGAATAATATCCACAGTAGAAGAAAAGTTGGATGTGTTGGGATGCTTTCCAATTTGGAGTTGCCAATAACCAACCAAGCGAAACCACCCTTCCAATTTTGAAATAAAAACCATGGGATCCTTGGATGGGAGAAGTCGGAAGACCATGAAGAAATTAAAATCATCGGTTCAGCAAGAGGATGCAGAATGACGACCTGGAAAGCCAAATTGTCATCGTAATTCTAGGTGGCCACTAAATATCCACATTGTCAACCTTGGTGGATGAATATTATCGAGCCAACAGAGGAAAATGATGGAGAATCTCTCCAGTTTTGGGTATGTCAATGCAATCCAGAGTATGGGCCAGCCATCGGAACCGAGGACATAATGAAGATAATGGGAATGGTAGCCATGTCTCAAAAACGAGCATAATTGATAGAGTTGAAAAGTACAATATGTCAAGCACCAAGTTTAGAGGTTGGCCTAAAGGATTGTGCCAAGAAACCATGATGCAACCATTGAGCATAATTGACAGAGGTGGAAAATACAATATTCGAGGCACCAAGTCTAGAGGTGGGCCTAAAGGATTGTGCCAAGCAACCATGATGCCATAGAAGTACTGCCTTGAGGGAAGCCATGTAAGGTGAGCTTACATGTTGTGTGTGATCCTCTAGGCTTTACTTGTGCCTTCAGGAGCCGCAACCCAGGGCCAGAAGTGGGCCTAAAGGATTGTACCAAGAAACCATGACAATGATGGGACTCTAAACGAGACATAAATTAAGGCCCGTGCCTCTAAATTAAAACATAAATTAAGGCCTACGACCATCCTTCAGTACATTAAACCTTTATTTTTGCATTAAATAATTTATTTTTAACTTTAATATATTCATTAGGAAGGTTTATGAATAATTGAATATGTGTGCCTAATATTTTTTATTTTTGTGGAATATTATGAGAATATTGGGCAGATTATGAAGATGTGGAGGAGGAGATATTTTAGGGACTTGTTCCCTACTACTGGAAGATCAATAATAAATAAGAAATCAACAAGATATTATGGAATTATGACACAGATTGTGGAACTCCAATGATTGAGAAAATCTAGGAATGTGTTCCACTAATGAAGGGAACAGATCCATTAATCAAGGGATTTTGGTGGGCAAAGCTTCCTCCATTCATGGGGAATGATTCCTAATCATTTTGTATAAGTACCAAGTCGAATTTCCCTCTAGATATAGATTTTCATTAGTGTTTTTGTGGAGAGAACTCGAATTTTTGTAGCTCCATTGTATTTTCTTGCAGGGATGTAATTCTATTGATAAAAATAATGAAGATTGGTGTCATTTTCAGCTTCTAAATCTTTTTCTCCTCCACAAGTCTTTGATTTTCCTTGGGCTTGGCCATCCCAAGAACCTCATAGCCCTTTTGTATCATTTTCTTTCTTTCTTTTCACTTCTTATTCACATACATCTCTAACTTTTGTTTCTTTCTATTTTTGCATTTAGTATTAATGATTTATTGTTGTAGGATTGAGTTAAATGGTTGATGTAAGTTCTTTTTCAGGATCACAAACACTATTTCATCCTTGGAAAATCTTTGGAAGTTCATAGTAATCATTGAGCTACTTGGATTAGTCTTCTTATTCCCAAATCTAGATTGTTGGAGCTCTGTTTTAGCAAAGAACAATAAATTTATGTTATTTTTAGAGCATGCTAACAAGCTTCAATTGAGTTGGTTCCAATTTAATTAGATCAAAAAAACATTCTGGTTCATAACAAAAATTACCACATTGCATTTGCACTTGATTTGGTTAGACATTTTTTAGATTTACTAGCTCACTAGTTCTCGAATTTCTATATTTTCGACTAGTAATGTTTTTTATTTTTCTGCATGGGTTACATAGGTCTTTTTGAGTGATTCCACTTGGAATAGGGACCTAAGACATCTTATTTAATAAAAAAATTTGTCCCATCCAATTTGGATTTGATTTGCTTGGTCATTAAACCCTCACCAATTTCATCATTTCACAAGGAAACTTCTCCAAGCTTTTTGAGCAAATCCATCCATCTCCCAACTTTGGTTTTGAGTTCTGAAGTGGTCCTAGGCACTCCCTTGCCTCATTCCATCCACCAACCACCTTCACTAATATTCCCATCACCTTCAAAATCCATCATTTTTCTCTCGGCTATATCCTGTAGGTTTTTAATACATCTTGTAGGTTTGCCTGTAGTGGTTTGTTTTGAGGCCGAATTGAGGGAAAACCTCCAGAAAGCCACACAAGGTCACCTAAGGGTCTCCAAAGCCTTCCAACTATCCTCCATCATCTCCAAGCCACCTTCCAAATCATCAAAAGAGATTAGCTTCCACACTCTCACATGAAAAAAGACAAAAAAAAATAGATTTATTTTATTCATTTACATGCATAGCAGTAGAAGGTTTTTATGGTTTGAATATGCATGCTTAGGACAATACGATTGCATACATATTAACTTAAAATTATTTTGAAGCAAAACCTCTTAGCAGTTAGTTAGAAAATGGTGTGTTTTAGCATTTGATTTCAATCTCTTTCCTTGTACTTTCTTTCTTGCAATAGGTTAAAGTTCCATTTCGAACATTTCATTTTTTACAATTAGTTTAGGATTTGGCTTTAGTACATGCACTCCATTACATCATGACAACAAAGGAAGGAAACATTGTATGTTGCTCATATAGTGCTAATACCTCTTAAGTTTGTACGAACCTTGGGTTGATAATTAAAGTCGGTAGCCTTGGGAGTTGCAACATTCATGTTGCAATACCGAGGCACATCACCATCCACTTTTGCAGGTAGAAGAAGAGGATGGCAAAGGATGTAGAAGAAATGGATGGAGATGATGACAATGAGGAAGATCCTCTTAGATTTTCCATTCAAGATAGTGATATCAATGTTCACATGAAGAACATCCCTCCATCTTTTCTTCCAAAATTTCATGGTCTAAGGTTAGAGGATCGGGAAATATTTCTCTTTCAATTTGAGTTTGTTTGTAGATCTTGAGGTTACTTATTGAACACTCAAAAATTGAGATTGTTTCCGGCAACGTTGAAGGATAGAGCTCTTAAATGGTTCATCAGTTTAGGGAATAATTCAATAAGATCATGGAATGAGATGCAAAAGATATTTTTAGAAAAATATAAATATCATGATCTTAAAGAAGAAATATTTAGAATGAATAAAAGAGAATATGAGAGTCTAGAGGATCTAATAGAGAGGTTCATGTACAATGTTATAAGGGGAAACTACATCATTTAGGATCCGAAAAAATAAAAACCCTCTTACTTATAACAATTAGGGATGAGTTGATTGATCTCCTTGATCTCACGAGTAGAGGTGATGTATACCAACTATCATTTTAAGAAATTTGTGAAACATGCAAACACATATCAAGAGGAAAAGCAAAAGTAGTTAAATCAGCATCAAGATTGGTAAGTCAAGCTAAAATTGGAAATCTTTTAAAACATAAATTATTAGCAATCTAACAAAACAAGTAGAAATGTTAAGAATTCAAGATGAAGGAAAAGAAAATGTTGATATTTGTGTTGAAAAATCACATGATGTTAAGCATGGTCCATCATTACCAAGGTTGAAGGAAGTTCACCAAGAAGACAATGGAGTAAGTCAATTGCCAATGCAACAATGTTATGTAGCTCCAAGAGGACCATGGCAGCCTATTCAGCCTGATATGATGCAAGAGCCTAATTCACAATTACAAGCTTATGCACATCCACCTCAAAGTAATTGGAACACACCCTTTCCTTGGAAGCATTGGCCATCCCAACCTCGTATCCAAACATGGCAACAAGGTTGGAAAGGGACGTATAGGAGCCATCCATAATATCCTCAATATCCTCCATACCCAACTCCATGATATCCCTATCATTCATCTCCTCCACAACCACAACCCCATCCACATCCATCTGAAATATACACTCCCACTCAACTACATGTACCACCATTTCCAAACCCACACATTGAAGTAGCTTAGCCCACTTATAATGCTGAGGTACAACACTTCCAAACATATCCTCTTAAGCTCAATGGTATTCACCATAGCTTAGGAAGAGTATTGCAAAAAGGAGATTCTCTTGATATCATTAAAGGACTACATCTAGAGAAAGGAGATTTAAAAAAGAAGATCAAATAATAATATGGGATGCAATTGATGAAGAAATGATAATAAAATCAGAGATAGAAAAAGCTCTCTCATGGTTATCATCAATTCCTCCATGTGCTCAAGATAACAATCAACAAAATGAGGAATATTTGAAGGTCATGGAAGAATAATACATCCAAGATGATCCAAATCAACAAGTGAACAAGGGGCATCACAACTATATTGAAATATGGTTCCAGACAATCATTAAGGTGGTGCATCACTCTCTTCTTCAACTATGCTTGATCCTTTCAAAGTCAAATCATTTGGTCTCTGAAATCTAGGTACATCTCAATGTTGGCATTATGATGTATGTATTGCACTTGATGGCAACCCGCTTGTAGTAGAACAAATCTCTTGTATATGGTGACTAGATGAATCTACAGAAGAGATATCAGATGTGATAGAATGCATGACAGAAGTGTTTACAAATGTGATGAAATGCAGGGCAGCTTCAAGGAATCAGTTCAAAAGGAAACTCACTCAGATAACATATCACAGTACTGCAGGTTAACAACATAGAATTACATATCAGATTACACAGAATGAAGAAAGAGAGGTATACGCATGTTCACCATTGACCAAGTCGCGTATACGCGCGGGTTCACTGTATACAAGTCACATATACATACATACACACTTTCACAAAAGGAAAAGCACGTATACCTTGGAAAACTAAATGTTTGGTCCGAAGTATTTGGTCCATGGTATTAGTCCAAGGTATTGGGTCCGAGGTATTGACCCTAGGTATTTGGTCCAAGGTATTGGTCCTAAGTGGTTTTGGACCATGGTATTGAGAAAGGCCTAAAACTATAAAAGGAGGAGAAGATCATTAGGCCAATGTGTGCAAGTATCGAATATCTGATATAGTGTGAGATCTAATATGCAGGTTATTGGCTTATGGTGTCATGCTTGATCTGAACTGAGGAAGAACCTTAGCGCTTGATGAAGGATAAGATCTAATGATGTATCAGGATCTTAAGGCGTGAAGTGAATTATCTTTATGTGGTTTGATCATGTATCTGAATAACTGACGCATGTTGTAGTCTGTAAATATGATGATCTAGGTATGATTAAAGTCTGGAATTGTTGTTATGTTTAAATCATCTTTTACAGATCTGTACGTAGGTTCACTTTAGAAAAGAGACTATACACATTGGTTCTACATATCAAAACAACGTATACACCATAAATTTGATTTGCAGATCTGTACGATGGTTTTATTTGAGGAAAGTGCGTGTGCACGCTGGTTCGACACATGGAAGTAGTGTATACCTTATAAAATATGTTTTATTTGCTTCTGTTTGCTATTGCGGTGTTTTGGGTTATTGCTTGGGTTCTAGTTACTGTATTCTAGTGATAGCATTCTAAATGATCAGAGTGATTGATTGATTCAGTTGTGGTTGGTTCAAAAGGAGATTGGTTGATGCATATATATTTGATGATTGAATGATGTTGTTGATGGATCTAGTCTAAAAATTTATGAAACACGGTCCCTGGAAGAAAAGAGAAGGTTGTAGCCTTTTGTAGGCTAGCACCTACGTACTAGTAAACATATAATCTAGTATAAGGGGGTTGTAGCTCCCTTCCAGTAGAAGCTGGAGAACAAGAGAAGGTTGTAGCCTTCTGCAGGTAGAAGCATGTGTACTGGTATAAGACTGCACTAGTACAAAATTGTAAACAAAATTCTATTATTATTAAAAGAAGACAGAGATGATTGCAGCAGGTGGTTTTCAGCCACATTGGCTTTCTAACTTATATCCTGGTGTTCATGTGTGTTTCTTATGTGTGATGATCTGTTTTGTTTTTACTGCACCTGGTTATTGTTTATATGGTTCTAATGCACTAATTGAAGATCAATATATGATGAATTAACTGAATCATAAGTTTGTTGGATATACGCTAGTTGCTCTAAACATAGTTACGTGTACAGGTGAGTTCCCTTAACTGAAGTAGCGTATATGAATCTGATTATAGAAATGAAAAATTATTAGTTTGGTAATAATAATTCACCCCCACCTCTTAGTATTATTTCCAACAATTGGTATCAGATCAAGTCCTTCAGAAGAAGCTTGATCGCTTGAAGGAAGATCCATCATCATGAGTAATCAAGAAAGCAGGGGATCCATCAGACTGCCAATCTTTGATGGGGGAAACTTTTTTTACTGGAAGGTAAGAACCACAACCTATCTTCAATCTCTTGGAATAGATGTTTGGGAAATCGTGGAAGGAGGATATGCATTTCCAACAGCAATTCCTACAGATGCAGTAGGTAAAAAGCAATATGAAACCAATGCCAAGGCTGTCAATACATTATTGGGAAGTCTGTCACAATCAGAGTTTGTCAAAGTTTTGCAGCTCAAATCAGCCAAAGAAATATGGGACAAAATTGTTCTAAGCTATGAAGGAGACTCTTAAGTAAAACATGCTTAACTGAAAACTCTCAGAATTCAATATGAAACTCTCAAGATGCATAATGATGAAAGTGTAGCTAGCTACTTCTTACGTATATATGACATTGTTAATTGCATGAAGAATCTGGGTGAAGAGATAAAGGAAGTTACCTTAGTTGAAAAGGTTTTAAGATCCTTATCTGCTAAATTTGAATCAAAAGTATCTACCATAGAAGAAAAGCAGGATCTACAGACTTACTATGACATAGCTTCATGGAATCCTAACTGCCTATGAGATGAGAAAAGGAGGTCCATCAGATATGAGAGAAGCCGCATTTAAAGCTTCAGCAAAAGGAAAAGAAGAACTCAATGAATCGGGACATATTTCAGAAGAAGAAGAGGAAGCGAAATTTGTCAAGAATCTTCAACGGTTTTCCGGTAGATCCAGAGGTAAACTACCTTTCAAATGTTTTTCCTGTGGTAGAGTTGGTCACTACGCTGCCAAATGTCCTCATAAAGATAAATATGATAAAGCGAAGGAAACTGCAAAATGGAATAGAAAACAAAGTGTAAGTAAAAAGAGCTACTATACTCATGAAGATAGCGATGGTTTATCAAATATTGATGAAGATGAAAATAGTAATGACTATAGACTTCTAATGGCTTATGAAGATGATGATTTTTTGGATGCTTTAGATGAAGATGACCTTTATGAAGAAATCTCTAAACTCCAAATCTATTTAGAAGAAAAGAACATGATTATAAATACCTTCACATACCAACTTGCTGAAAGAGAAAAACACAATGAAAAGCTAGAATGTGAAATTGTGGATCTAAGAAAGGATCTTGAGAAAACAAAAGCTCTCAATCTTAGATTTGCTAAAGGATCAGAAACCTTAAATGAAATTGTCAAAGTGCAGCGCTCTCCTCTGATAAAGATAGGTCTCGGATATATTGAAGAAACATCTCAATGATAGAATTCGTCAACCTCCACTAAAAGCTATCATGATGCAGCAAACAGGAGTGAACAATTCAACAATCGTTAGAAAAGGCATAAAGCAAATCACTAGGTGAATCAGGCTCAATTTACTTCAAGGATGAACATAAGCCACAATAAATCTCAGGTAAATCGTACTCAATTTGCTTCAAAGAATATCAATCAACAGGTCAGTAGGAGGAACTTCAACTACAATCAACAGGTCAGTAGAGTCGATCGCAGGAACTTCTTTAATGGTCAATGTTTCTCATGTCATAATTTTGGACACAAAGCTTCTCAATGTGTTGCTTACAAAACTATCATGACTAGAGAAGCACGAAATCAAAGGAATGTGACAAGGATCAAGAAAAGTTCCTATATTAACTTTTCTCTTCTTGAAAATGAAATAGAATGCTCAATCTGTGACAACTTTGGCCATGAAGAATCTGAATGCAGGAGTAAATTTCCGCAAACAGCTTAAAAATAGCAAACTCCATTAAATCCCAAAATATGGAGAAAGAAAGAACCGCAAATAGAAAGATGTTGTATAGCCTTGTATGCAAAAGGACAAGAAAACCAGTGGTACATCAACAGTGGATGTTGAAAACACATGACAGGTGACAGAGAAAAACTACACTCATATAATGCCTTAGAAAAGGAAAAGAGTGTCTCATTTGGAAATGACACTCCTACTATCATAATAGGTAAAGGCTCTGTTTTCTTGAAAGAAAAAGTTAAAGCTGGGAATGTTATGTATGTTGATGGCTTAAATCATAATTTGTTGAGTGTGAGTCAAATGTGTGATCCAGGAAATGAAGTAGTGTTTTGATCAAATGGATGTGTTTTTCGTGAGCTTGATACAGGAGAAACTATGATTAAAGGGACAAGAACTCCAAACAACCTATACATTCTCAATGGAGGACAACAACAATGATATCTAAGCAAAATTGATGAAAGCTGGCTATGGCACAGAAGATTGGGACATCTAAGCTTTTCTCAAATAAGAAAAAGAATGCAGATTCCAGGTTGTTTGTGATCTTCCAAATGTCAACATTCCTGAAAATACTGTATGAAAATCGTGTCAATTCAGTAAGCAAACCAGATCTCAATTCCTAGAAAAGGAAGGGCTAGCTAGTAAGCCTCTTGAACTTGTTCATACTGATTTATGTGGTCCATCAAGGAAAAAATCACCTCGTGGAGAAGAATACTTTATATTGCTCATTGATGATTTTTCCAGAATGTGTTGGATAGGTCTTCTAAAGCATAAAGATGAAGCATTTGAAAAGTTCAAAGACTTCAAAGCTTTGGTTGAAAATGAATCAGATTGAAAAATCAAATGCGTCAGATCTGATCGAGGAGGGGAATTTACCTCAAATGAATTCTTTGACTTTTGTGAACAACATGGAATAAAAAGGCAGTTCTCCATCGCAAGGACTCCTCAACAAAATGGAGTGGTAGAAAGGATGAACAGAACTGTTCAACAAATGGCTCATGCTATGCTAGATGAATCTAGAAGTCCTGCAACCTTCGGGGGTGAAGTTGCATTCACCGCTGTCACTATTCTCAATCAAGAAAATGTTCAGGTAAAAAGCACTCAAACTCCACATGAACTTTGGTATGGTAAGGCTCCTACAGTAAAATACTTCAAAGTTTTTGGAGGCAAATGTTACATCAAAAGGACTGATGAAAAACTTGGTAAGTTTGAACCCAGAGCAGATGAAGGTATTATTTTTGGCTACTCTTCCTAAATTAAAGGATATAAATGTTACAATAAAAGACTTGGGAAAATTATTGAAAGTATTGATGTTGTGGTTGATGAAGCATGAAAAAATCCAAAACAGATAAAAACCGAAGATTATGACTATGAAGAATATGAGGATCATTTTCCCACATCAAATCACATTGATTCTAAAGAAGAAACCAATGAAGCACTAGAAGAAGAGATAACAATAGAAGAAAAGAATTCGTCCAGGTATGTTAAGAAAAATTATCCAGAAGCTCAAATCTTAGGAGAAAATGGGGTAGGTGTGTAGACTAGAAGAACCATTGCCGAAGCTTCAAGCTATCTAGCATTACTATCTTCCACTGAAACTCAAAATGTAAATGAAGCATGCAGAGATGAATGTTGGGTCAAGGCCATGAATGAAGAACTTGAGCAAATTGAAAAGAATAATACTTTGGAATTAGTTCCTAGACCTCACGATAAGAATATCATAGGAACTAAATGGATATTCAAAAAAAGTTGAACGAAAATGGAGAAGTTATTAGAAACAAGGCCAGACTTGTTTGTAAAGGATATGCTCAACAAGAAGGTATAGACTTTGAAGAAACTTTTGCACCTGTTGCTAGACTTGAAGCCATCAGAATGTTTCTTGCTCTTTCTAGTTTTCAGAAATTCAAAGTATACCAAATGGATGTAAAATCTGCCTTTCTTAATGGAGACTTAGAAGAAGAAGTCTATATTGAACAACCAGAAGGATTCATTCTTGGAAATGATGCAAAACCTATATGCAAATCTCTCTATGGTCTAAAACAGGCTCTAAGGGCATGGTATTACCATCTTGACAAACATCTCCACCAACAGGGTTTTTCAAAGGGGTCAGCGGATAGAAATCTATACACAAAGATGGACACTGATAAATTGCTAATAATTGTTGTGTATGTTGATGATATCATTTTTGGTAACAATGAAGAATCCATGAGTCAGAATTTTGCTTCAGTAATGCAACAAGAATTTGAAATGTCATTGCTTGGTGAGCTTACCTACTTTCTTGGTCTACAAGTTCAGCAAAATAAAGATGGTATTTTTCTCTCACAAACCGAATATCTCAAACAGATCCTGAAAAAGTACGGCATGGAAGATTCTAAACCAGTATGTACTCCAATGGTAATAGGATGTAGTCTTAGCTCAAATGATGAATCTGCAACGGTACATCAACCAACTTACAGATCCATGATTGGCAGTCTTCTTTATCTAACATGTACCCGACCAAACATCATGCATGCAGTGGGAATAGTTCGAATATTCCAAGAAAATCCAAAGGAATCTCACCTTCAGGCAGTCGAAATGATCTTCAAATATCTTCAAGGAACACAGAACTTTGGTTTATGGTATCCTAGAGATATTGATCTTACACTTCATGCATATATAGATGCAGATTGGGTAGGAAGTGTTGATGACAGAAAAAGCACTAGTGGTGGTGCATTCTATATGGGTTCCAGGTTGGTGTCTTGGTTCAGCAAGAAACAAAGTTCAATTTCATTATCTACAACTGAAGCAGAATACGTGGCTGATGCATCTTGCTGCACACAATTACTTTGGATGATGCAAACCTTGCAAGATATTCAAATCACATGTACTCCATGCATCTCCATTCTATGTGATAATACAAGTGCCATCAGTATTTCAAAAATCTAGTCATGCACTCCAAGACCAAGCACATACCCATCAAATATCATTTCCTACGTGAACAAGTGCTTGAACAAAAAGTCAAATTGGAGTATGTTCCCTCCAAAGAACAGGTTGCTGATATATTCACTAAACCACTGCCTAGAGAGACATTTGAATATCTCAGACAAAAGATGGGAGTAGTTTCTGCATCATCCTGATGTTAAATCCTATTTTTCAGGGAAAGGTGGTTATACGCGAGTTTCTGTGGACATAGTCGCATATATGTTGGTTTGAAGAAAATCAGTGGGCCAGACTCAGAAAAAAGGGGGTCTGCTATGGTTCTGACAATTATCTGCTCTATTTGATGATGATTTCAATCTGCTGATATATTGGTCCTCATAGTGTTATTGATCACTTGATGTATATCTGATTGATGATGATGCTTTGATATCTCTTATTGACATATGCAATGATCAAATCTGACAGTGAACAGGTGGCACAGGTTTAGGGGGAGAACATGGTTGATGATATTTTGGGAACTACTAATGGACATATACAGGTTGCTGGCCTGGATGTTGTTGACAAATGCTGCTGATGATAGTTGCTGATGACTATCATGGTCTTGTTTAAGACATTTGGTCTCTGTTATATATGTCATGTATATATTTTAAATGTAATGGTCATGAAAAGACCTAATTTGTAACCCCACTATTCATGGGATGAATGATGTAATTTTTCTTGTTTTTGACTTGTATAAACAATTGATATATTCACACTTGGTTGGGTGGATGAGTCAAATTTGGTATATCCCCACTTGGTTGGGAGAAGGATGCATGTATGAGTCATTGGTGATAGGAAGGTCATTTGTGATGTATGTATAGAGTCATGTTCTTCTTTTAGAACATCTTTTTTTAGACTTTGCTTATGCTCACGGGGAGCATGGACTCAATCATGGGAGATCAATCAACACTTCAGCATATCAGATATTTCAACATGCACTTAGGGGGAGCATGACCCTTTGCCCTTGATGTCAAAGGGGGAGAGTGACATGGTATGGATGTTGCCATCAAGTCCAAAGGGGGAGATTGTTGGCATTATGATGTATGTATTGCACTTGATGGCAACCCACTTGTAGCAGAACAACTCTCTTGTATATGGTAACTAGATGAATCTACAGAAGAGATATCACATGTGATAGAATTCATGACAGTAGTGTTTACAAATGTGATGAAATGAAGGGTAGCTTCAACGAATCAGTTCAGAAAGCAACTCACTCAGATAACAGATCACAGTACTGCAGGTTAATAGAACAGAATTACATAATAGATTACACAGAATGAAGAAAGAGAGGTATACGCAGGTTCACCATTGACCAAGCCGCATACACACGTGGGTTCACTGTATACAAGTCGTGTATACGTACACACACACTTTCACAAAAGGAAAAGCATGTATACCTTGGAAAACTAAATGTTTGGTCCGAAGTATTTTTTCCATGGTATTTTGATCCATGGTATTGGTCCAAGGCATTGGGTCTGAGGTATTGATCCCAGGTATTTGGTCCAAGATATTAGTCCTAAGTGGTTTTGGACCATGGTATTGAGAAAGGCCTAAAACTATAAAAGGAGGAGAAGATCATTAGGCCAGTGTGTGCAAGTATCGAATATATGATATAGTGTGAGATCTAATATGCAGGTTATTGGCTTATGGTGTCGTGCTTGATCTGAACCAAGGAAGAACCTTAGCGCTTGATGAAGGATAAGATCTAATGATGTATCAGGATCTTAAGGCTTGAAGTGAATTATCTTTATGTGGTTTGATCATGTATCTGAATAACTGGCACATGTTGTAGTCTGTAAATATGATGATCTGGGTATGATTGAAGTCTGGAACTGTTGTTATGTTTAAATAATCTTTTACAGATCTGTACACAGGTTCACTTTAGAAAAGAAGCGTATACATGCTAGTTCTGCATATCAAAAGAACGTATACATCATAAATTTGATTTGCAGATCTGTATGCTGGTTCGCTTTGAGGAAAGTGCATGTGCATGCAGGTTCGACACATGGAAGTAGCGTATACCTTATAAAATATGTTTTAGTTGCTTCCATTTGCTGTTGCAGTGTTCTGGTTTATTGCTTGGGTTCTAGTGATAGAATTTTGAATGATCAGAGTGATTGATTGATTCGGTTGTGGTTAGTTCAAAAGGAGATTGGTTGATGCAAATATATTTGATGATTGAATGATGTTGTTGATGGATCCAGTCTGACAATTTATGAAACGTGGTCCCTGGAAGAAAAGAGAAGGTTGTATCCTTCTGTAGGTTGGCACCTATGTACTAATAAACATATCTGCTAGTACAAGAGCTAGGGTGTTGTAGCTCCCTTCCAGTAGAAGCTGGAGAACGAGAAAAGGTTGTAGCCTTATATAGGTAGAAGCCTGCGTATTGGTATAACACTGCACCGGTACAAAATTATAAATAGAATTATCTTATTATTAAAAGAAGACAGAGACGATTGCAGCAAGTGGTTTTCACCGACATTGGGTTTCCACCTTATATATTTGTGTTCATTTGTGTTTCTTATGTGTGATGATCTGTTCTATATTTATTGCACCTTGTTACTATTATCTCGTTCTGATGCACTCATTAAAGATCAATATATGATGAATTAATTGAATCATAAGTTTGTTGGATATACGCTAGTTTCTCTAAACACAATTGCAAGTACACGCGAGCTCCCTTAACTGAAGTAGCATATATGAATCTAATTATGGAAATGAAAATTTATTAGTTTGATAATACTAATTCACCCCCCCCTCTCAGTATTATTTCCAACAGTTAAAGCATACATTTCAAGCCTACACATCATTTTGTCTGTCACCTTGATGTGCACATGGCCCCATTGGAAGTATTCTTATACTTGAAAGTGATTTTGTTTTTCAAGAAGGGTAGGGTAGAAGAAGAAAAAAATGATGAAAAAAAAGAGAGAAAAATAAAAATCTCAGGTGAAAACCTCCTTGGAGGCACTTGAGATTGACTCATTGATTGAAAACCTCCATGAGGCGGTCAATGGGTTAAGAAAAATGAAAAAAGAGGAAAAAAAGAAAAAGATCCTGGGTGAAAACCTTCTTTGAGGCGCCTAGGAAAACATACCAGTTGAAAACCTCCTTGAGGTGGCTAGTAGGCCTAGGAGAAAAGAAAAAAAAAAATCCTTGCTCCATGTATCTCTTTGATGAATGTAGGTACTCTCCAACATCTGCAAGCAACAAAAACAAGTTGGTACCAAAAGGAAAATTGGTCAAACCTAGTCAAAAGGAGTCAAATTTTGACTTTCTCCTCCTTTTCTCAAATGCTCCAACAAGGCCAAGGCCATGCCAATCCATCAACCTCACCTATTTTCACCATCCACCCATCATTCTCAAGCTTCTAACATTCACTTTGCTTTTTTTCCTAAAAAACTACAGGATGCTCTGTTTTACTACAGGATACAAAAATACATCGAGCAGAAATTTGTTTTTGCCATAACATGAAAACCATGCATCCATTTGCCAAGCTCTTTCAGGGGGAGATGCATATGGATGATGGTAACATGCTCAAGCAATTTCAGCAATTTCCAGTGCATCGTTTTTGAGAAACCTGTCTCCATCACCTACAACCATTTTTTCATTTTTGTGATATCCGTGCATCCATTTAAATATTTGTTTCATGGGGAGATTCATATGGATGATGGTAACATGCTGAAGCAATTTCAACAAATTTGAGTGTACAGTTGACAAGAAATCGACCTCCATCACCTTCAGCCATTTTTAGTTTTTCTCGAGATCCGTGCATCGATTGACCAATTTTTTTATGGGGAGGTGCATAATGATGATGGAAACATGCTAAGAATGTTTTAGGTCAATCCATTCTACTGTTTGGGAGATATGGACAAAGAAATTCGTTGTCCTAAAAACTTAGACGATTCCGTGAGATCCTATAAGATACAGAACATCACCTACAGGATTGGAAGTGAGCAGTTTTAAAAGGGAAAAATAGAGGTTAGCTTCATCAAGTAGTGTTAAGGAGGTAGGATCTACATTTCCCCACATTTTTCCAAGTGAAAGGAACATAAAAAATCCTTCTAGTTTGTTGAAAGTGATTGCAGCATAAGGGAATTGTATACACATAATTTTTAAATTTGGTATCAGACATATACAAACCTCCATCCATATGAGAAAAATGATAGGGGGAACCCATCAACACAGTGAGGATTTATCATCACCCTCCTGTACTAGAGATATTCACAAGGCACAATTGGATGGGTTTCTTTGAAAATTGAGGGGATATGATGATGAAGTAGCTAGATATTTGTAGTCAGCTTCAGCATGGAGATCCAGAGGTCAAAGAAGCTCCTCCAGAGCTTAGCAGCAGCATCAAGATCATCAACATCACCATCCAACACCTGAACATCAACATTAACTCAACAACAACATGCATGTCTCTCCAGCAACCATCAGGTAGGTACATGTATGCAATATTCTTGACCTCTTCTCTTGAGCATATTATAGTTATAAATTTGTTGCCAATTCATGAGAGATGAGGTTTTATAAGCTAAGAATGGGTCAGTAGTCTCAGACGCCTTCAACTAGGTAATTGTAGCTCACTCCTTCACTCATGCAATGCTGACAAGTCAAATTATGAAGGTTGTTGATTTCAAGGAATGAGGACAACAAGTAAAAGAAGAAATTTTTTCAAAGGCTAGGTCACCACAACACTCCAAGCCCTCCATCCGCTTCATATTGGCTATATATTCATCATTCATCCATCCCATTTCCTTCTTGAAAAAAAAAACAAATAGAGCATCCACTCCATTTTCACAAACCTACACTACTCCCTTTGAGCCCTATCATCATCATCCAATCCCTCTTCATCATTTCTCATCATTGTCATACAGTTAGAAGACCCTGAAAGAGGAGGAATGACTACTATAGGAAGGCAGAATGTTGCTACAAGAAGGAAGAAATGAACAAATTATGCTAAACACCAAGATGGAAGAGATTTTTTAGAGAACTCCAAGGCCATTAGGCAGTCATCTAGGCCACAAGAGAGAAGAAGAAGGCAACAAAAATAAATGAGGCACTCAACATCAAAACAAAACTCAAATTGCATGATGAAAAGATGTTTTACAAGAGGTCTCCAATCTCTTTCTAGCTTTTGTCCAAGGCCTAAAAATGGGAAAAAAACATGGGAGTGAAGTTGAGGGCCTGCCCTAACCTCAGACTATCATTTATGCTCAAAACTGGTTTCCTATAGTTTTAACAGGGTTTCCTGTAGTTTTGACAGGAATTACTGCAGGATGTCATAGTTCTAATCTAAATGCATTTTTAAGGTGTTAGAGGTGTCCAAATGGCAGAACAAGGTAGCAGAAGGTTGATAAGGATATGGAAGACCTTGCTAAACTGAAAAAATATTCAAGAACCCATCTTGAATAAGGGCAAGAAAGAAAGCTAATGGTCTCAAGAAAGAATGATTTTTTTGTACAAATATGTTTTTGGGCTTGTCCTTGCAAAACTTACAGCCAAGATTCTTAATGCACAAGAGAGAGACCACCAGGGCCATGGATGAGGCACAATGAGGTGACTAAGTTGCTTAGAGGATGAGAAACACTTTCAGTAGGGGGGTATGATGGGCCTCTAAATTAGACATAAATTAAGGCCCATGCCTCTAAATTAAAACATAAATTAAGGCCTCTGACCATCCTTCAACACATTAAACCTCTCTTTTTGCATTAAATATTTTATTTTTAACTCCAATATATTCATTAAAAAATATTATGAATAATTGAATATTTGTGCCTAATATTATTTATTTTTGTGGAATATTATGAGAATATTGGGCACATTATGAAGATTTGGAGGAGGAGATAATTTAGGGATTTGTTCTCTACTACTGGAGGATCAATAATAAATAATAAATCAAAAAGATATTATGGAATTATGGCACAGATTGTGGAACTCCAGTGATTGAGAAAATCTAGGAATGTGTTCCACTAATCAAGGAACGAGATCCACTAATCAAGGGATTTTTGTGGGGAAATCTTCCTCCATTCATGGGGAATAATTCCTAATCATTTTTTATAATTACCAAGTCAAATTTTCCTCGAGAGATAGATTTTCATTAGTGTTCTTGTGGAGAGAACTCGTATTTTTGTAGCTCCATTATATTTTCTTGCACTGATGTAATTCTATTGATGAAAATAATGAAGATTGGTGTCATGTTCAGCTTCTAAATCTTGTTCTCCTCCATAGGTCTCTAAGTTTCCTTGGGCTTGGACATCCTAGGAACCTCAGAGCCCTTTTGTATCATTTTCTTTCCTTCTTTTAACTTCTTATTCACATGCATCTCTAGTTTTTATTTCTTTCTATTTCTGCATTTAGTATTAATGATTTCTTGTTGTAGGATTGAGTTAAATGATTGATGTAAGTTCTTTTTTTGGATCAAAAACACTATTTCATCCTTGGAAAAGCTTTGGAATTTCATAGTAATCATTGAGTTGCTTGGATTAGTCTTCTTATTCCCAAATCTAGATTGTTGGACCTCCTTTTTAGCAAAGAATAGTAAAATTCTGTTATTTTTTAGAGCGGGCTAACAAGCTTCAATCAAGTTGGTTCCACTTGCATTAGATCACAAAAAAATTCTAGTTCATAACAAAAATCACCCCATTGAATTTTCACTTGATTTGGTTAGGCATTTTTTAGATTTACTAGCTCACTAGTTCTCAAATTTCTATATTTTCGACTAGTAATGTTTTTTATTTTTTTGCATGGGTTAACAGAGGTCTTTTTGAGTAATTACACTTGGAATAAGGACCTAAGACATCCTAGTTAATAAAAAAATTTGTCCCATCCAATTTGGATTTGATTTGCTTGGTCATTAAACCCTCACCAATTTCATCATTTCACAAGGAAACTTCTCCAAGCTTTTTGAGAAAATCCATCCATCTCCCAACTTTGGTTTTGAGTTATGAAGTTGTCCTACGCACTCCCTTGCCTCATTCCATCCACCAACAACCTTCCCTAATATTTCCATCACCTTCAACATCCATCATTTTTCTCTCGGCTCTATCCTGTAGGTTTTGAGGGGATCCTATAGGTTATTAGTACATCTTGTAGGTTTTCTTGTAGTGGCTTGTTTTGAGGCCGAATTGAGGGAAACCCTCCAGAAAGCCACGAAAGGTCACCTAAGGGTATCCCAAGCCTTCCAACCATCCTCTATCATATCCAATCCACCTGCCACATCACCAAAAGAGATTAGCTTCCACACTCTCACATGAAAAAAGACAAAAAGAAAAATAGATTTATTTTATTCATTTACATGCATAGCAGTAGAAGGTTTGATCGTTTGAATATGCATGCTTAGGACAATACGATTGCATACATATTAACTTAGCATTCTTTTGAACCAAAGCCTCTTAGCAGTTAGTTAGAAAATGGTGTGTTTTAGCATTTTATTTCAGTCCCTTTCCTTGTACTTTCTTTCTTGCAATAGGTTAAGGTTCTATTTCGAGCATTTTATTTTTTTCAATTAGCTTAGGATTGGCTTCAGTATATGCACTCCATTACATCATGATAGCAAAGGAAGGACACATTTTACGCCGCACATATAGTGTCGATACCTGTTAATTTTGTACGAACCCCAGGTTGATAATTACAGTCGATAGCCTTGGGAGTTGTAGCATTCTTGTTGCAATACTGAGGCACATCACCATTTGATTTTGCAGGTAGAAGAAGAAGATGGTAAAGAATGTAGAAGAAATGGATGGAGATGATGACAATGAGGAAGACCCTCTTGGATTTCCCATTCAAGACACTGATATCAATGTGCACATGAAGAACATCCCTCCATCTTTTCTTCCAAATTTTCATAGTCTAAGGTTAGAGGATTCAAAACCCTTTCTCTTTGAATTTGAGATTGTTTGTAGATCTTATGGCTACTTATTGAAAAATCCAAAACTGATAGTGTTTCCAGCAACTTTGAAGGATAGAGCTCTTAAATGGTTCATGAGTTTAGGGACTAATTCAATAAGATCATCGAATGAAATGGAAAAGATATTTCTAGAAAAATATAAAGATCATGATCTTAAAGAAGAAATCTTTAGAATCAATCAAAGAGAAGATGAGAGTCTAGAGGATCTAATAGAGAGGTTCATGTACAATGTTAAGAGGGGAAAACTACATCATTTAGGATCTGACAAACTAAAAACCCTTTTACTTAGAACAATTAGGGATGAGTGGATTGATCTCCTTGATCTCATGAGTAGAGGTGATGTATACCAATTGTCATTTGAAGAAATATGTGAACATGAAAACACATATCAAGAGGAAAATCAAGAGTAGTTAAATTAGCATCAAGATCGGTAATTCAAGCTAAACTTGGAAATTTGTTTGATGATTTTAAAAAAGAAATTCTTAGCAATATAACAAAACAAGAAGGAATGTTAAGAATGCAAGATGAAGGAAAAGAAAATGTTGATATTTCTGTTGCAAAAACACATGATATTAAACATTATCCATCATTACCAAGGTTGAAGGAAGCTCACCAAGAGGACAATGGAGCAAGTCAGTTGCCAATGCAGTAATGTTATGTAGCTCCAACAGGACCATGGCAGCCTATTCAGCCTTATATGATGCATGAGCCTAATTCAAAATTACAAGCTTTTGCACATCCACCTCAAAGTAATTGGAACACACCCTTTCCTTGGAAACATTGGCCATCTCCACCCCAAAACCAATCTTGGAAACAAGGTTGGCAAGGGATGTACGGGATCCATCCACATTATACTCAATATTTTCCTTAATATCCTCCATACCCAACTCCATGTTATCCCTATCATTCATCTCTGCCACAACCACAACCCCATCCATATCCATCTCAAATATACACCCCCACTCAACTACCTGTACCACCATTTCCAAACCCACACATTGAAGTAGCTCGGCCCACTTACAATGCTGAGGTAAAACACTTCTAAACATTTCCTCTTCAGCTTAATGGTATTCACCATAGCTCAAGAAGAGTATTGCAAAAAGGAGATTCTCTTGATATCATTAAAGGACTACATCCAGAGAAAAAATATTTGAAAGAGAAGATCAAAGAATCATGGGCTGCACTTGATGAAGAGAAGATAATAAAATGAGAGATTGAAAAAGCTCCCTCATGGTTATCATCAATTCCTCCATGTGCTCAAGAAAACAATCAACAAAAAGAGGAAGATTTGAAGGTCATGGAAGAAGAAGACATCCAAGATGATCCAAATTAACAAGTCGACCAAGGGCATCACAACTATATTGAAATATGGTTCCAGATAGTCATTAAGGTGGAGCATCACTCTCTTCTTCAACTATGCTTGATCCTTTCAAAGTCAAATCATTTTGAAATCCAGGTACATGTCAAAGTATACATTTCAAGCCTACACATCATTTTGTCTGTCATCTTGATGTGCACATGGCCCCATTGGAAGTATTCTTATACTTGAAAGTGATTTTGTTTTTCAAGTAGGGTAGGATGGAAAAAAAAATGATGAAAAAAAAGAGAAAAAAATAAAAAATCTTAGGTGAAAACCTCCATGGAGACGCCTAAGATTGGATCATTGATTGAAAACCTCCATGAGGCAATCAATGGGTTGGGAAAAAAGAAAAAAGAGGAAAAAAAAAGAAAAAGATCCTAGGTGAAAACCTCCTTTGAGGCGCCTAGGCAGACCTACTAGTTGAAAACCTCCTTGAGGCGGCTAGTAGGCCTAGAAGAAAAAAAAAAAAAATCTTTTCTCCATGTATCTCTTTGATGAATGTGGGTACTCTCCAACATCTGCAAGCAACAAAAACAAGTTGGTACCAAAAGGAAAATTGGTCAATTCTAGTCAAAAGGAGTCAAATTTTGACTTTATCCTCCTTTGCTCAAATGATCCAACAAGGCCAAGGCCATGCCAATCCATCAACCTCACCTGTTTTCACCATCCACCCATAATTCTCAAGCTTCTAACATTCAATTTGCGTGTTGTCCTAAACTACTACAGGATGCTCTGTTTTACTACAGGATACAAAAATACAAAGAGCAAAAATTTGTTTTTTCCGTAACTTGAGAACCATGCATCCATTTGCGAAGTTGTTTCAGGGGAGATGCATATGGATGATGGTAACATGCTCAAGAAATTTTAGCAATTTCTAATGCATAGTTTTCAAGAAATATGCCTCCATCACCTACAACCATTTTTGCATTTTCGTGATATCCGTGCATCTATTTAAAATTCTGTTTCATGGGAACATGAATTTGGATGATGGTAACATGCCCAAGAAATTTCAACAAATTCCAGTGCACAGTTTCCAAGAAATCGGCCTCCATCACCTTCAACCATTTCTAGGTTTTTTCGATATCCATGCATCCATTGACAAAATTTGTTTTATGGGGAGGTGCATAATGATGGTGGAAACATGCTCAAAAATTTTTAGGTCAATCCATTCTACCGTTTGGGAGATATGGACAAAAAATATCATTGTCCTAAAAACCTACAGGATTCCCTAAGATCCTACAGGATAAAGGACATCACCTACAAGATTGGCAGTGAGTAGTTTTAAAAGGGAAAAATAGAGGTTGGCTTGATCAAGCAGTGTTAAGGAGGTAGGCTATACATTTCCCCACATTTTTCCAAGTGAAAGGAACATAAAAAATCCTTCTAGTTTGTTGAAAGTGATTGCAGCATAAAGAAATTGTATACACAAAATTTTTAAACTTGGTATCAGACATATACAAACCTCCATCCATCAGAGAAAAATGACAGGGGGAACCCATCAACACAGTGAGGATTCATCAGCATCCTCCTATACCAAAGATATTCACAAGGCACAATTGGATGGGTTTCTTTGAAAACTTGAGGGGATATGATGATGAAGTAGCTAGAGATTTGTAGTTAGCTTTAGCATGGAGATCCAAACGTCAAAGAAGCTCCTCTAGAACTTAACAACAACATCAGGATCATCAACATCACCATCCAACACCTGCACATCAACATCAACTCAGCAGCAACATGCATGTCTCTCCAAGAAGCATCAGGTAGGTACAGGTATGCAATATTCTTGACCTCTTCCCTTGAGCATATTATAGTTAGAAATTTGTTGTCAATGCACAAGAGATGAGGTTTTATAAGCTAAGGATGGGTCAGCAGTGTCAGCCGCCTTCAACTAGGTAATTGCAGTGCACTCCTTCACTCATGCAATGCTAAAAATTCAAATTATGAAGGGTGATGATTTCAAGGAATCAGGACAATAGTTAAAAGAATAAATTTTTGCAAAGGCCAAGTCACCACAACACTCCAAGCCCTCCATCCACTTCATATTGACTATATATTCATCATTCATCCATCCCATTTCATTCTTTAAAAAAAAAACAAATAGAGCATCCACTCCATTTTCAAAAACCTACACTACTCCCTTTGAGCCCTAGCATCATCATCCAATCCCTCTTCATCATTTCTCATCACTTCCATACAGTTAGAAGACCCTGAAAGAGGAGGAATGACTACTATAGGAAGGCAGAATGTTGCTACAACAAGAAGAAATGAACAAATTATGTTAAACCCCAAGATGGAAGAAATTTTTCAGAGAACTCCAAGGCCATTAGGCAGTCATCTAGGCAACAGGAGAGAAGAAGAAGACAACAAAAGTAAATGAGGCACTCAACATCAAAACAAAACTCAAATTGCATGATGAAAATATGTTTTCCAAGAGGTCTCCAATCTCTTTCTAACTTTTGTCCAAGGCCTAAAAATGAAAAAATGGCATGGGAGTCAAGTTGAGGGCCTGCCCTAACCTCAAATTATCATTTATGCTCAAAACTCGTTTCCTATAGTTTTAACAGGGTTTCCTATAGTTTTGACAGGAATTACTACAAGATGTCCTAGTTCTCATCTAAATGCATTATGAAGGTGTTAGAGGTGTCCAAATGGAATAACAAGGTAGAAAAAGGTTGATAAGGATATGGAATACCTTGTTAAACTGAAAAATATTCAATAACCCATCTTGAATAAGGGCAAGAAAGCAAGCTAATGGTCTCAAGAAAGAATTGGTTTTCTTTGAACAAATATGTTTTTGGGCTTGTCCTTGTAGAACTTACAACCAAGATTCTTAATGGCAAGAGAGGAGCCACTAGGGCCATGTATGAGGCACAATGAGCTCACTAAGTTGCTCAGAGGATGAGAAACACTTTCAATAGGGGGGTATTATCGGCCTCTAAATTAGACATAAACTAAGGCCAATGCATCTAAATTAAAACATAAATTAAGGCCTATGACCACCCTTCAGCACATTAAACCTCTCTTTTTGCATTAGATAATTTATTTTTAACTTTAACATATTCATTAGGAAGTTTTATGTATAATTGAATATTTGTGTATAATATTATTTATTTTTGTGGAATATTATGAGAATATTGGGTAGATTATGAAGATTTGGAGGAGGAGATAATTTAGGGACTTGTTCCCTACTACTGGAGAATTAATAATAAATAATCAATCAACAAGATAATATGGAATTATGGCACAAACTGTGGAACTCCAATGATTGATAAAATCTAGGAATGTGTTCCACTAATCAAGGGACCAGATCCACTAATCAAGTGATTTTGGTGGGGAAAGCTTCCTCCATTCATGGGGAATGATTCCTAATAAATTTTTATAAGTACCAAGTCGAATTTTCCTCTAGAGATAGATTTTCATTAGTGTTCTTGTGGAGAGAAATCGTATTTTTATAGCTCCATTGTATTTTCTTGCAGGGATATAATTCTATTGATGAAAATAATGAAGATTGATGTCATGTTCAGCTTCTAGATCTTTTTCTCCTCCATAGGTCTCTGTGTTTCCTTGGGCTTGGCCATCCCTAGAACCTCAGAGCCCTTTTGTATCATTTTATTTCTTTCTTTTCACTTCTTATTCACATGCATCTCTAGTTTTTATTTCTTTCTATTTCTGCATTTAGTATTAATGATTTTTTGTTGTAGGATTGAGTTAGATGGTTGATGTAAGTTCCTTTTTAGGATCACAAGCACTATTTAATCCTTGGAAAATCTTTGGAAGTTCATAGTAATCATTGAGCTGCTTGGATTAGTCTTCTTATTCCCAAATCTAGATTGTTGGACTCCTTTTTAGTAGAGAACAATAAATTTTTGCTATTTTTTAGAGCATGGTAACAAGCTTCAATCGAGTTGGTTCCACTTGAATTAGATCACAAAAACAATTTGGTTCATAAAAAAAAATTACCCCATTGGATTTGAACTTTATTTGGTTAGGCATTTTTTAGATTTACTAGCTTACTAGTTCTCGAATTTCCATATTTTTGACTAGTAATGTTTTTTATTTCTTTGGATGGGTTAACAGAGGTATTTTTGAGTGATTCCACTTGGAATATGGACGTAAGACATCCTAGTTAATAAAGAAATTTGTCTAAGACATCCTAGTTAATAAAAAAAAATGTCCCATCCAATTTGGATTTGATTTGCTTGGTCATTAAACCCTCACCAATTTCATCGTTTCACAAGGAAACTTCTCCAAGCTTTTTTAGAAAATCCATCCATCTCCCAACTTTGGTTTTGAGTTCTGAAGTGGTCCTAGGAAATCCCTTGTCTCATTCCATCCACCAACCACCTTCCCTAAGATTTCCATCACCTTCAACATCCATCCTTTTGCTCTCGACTCTATCCTGTAGGTTTTAAGGGGATCTTGTAGGTTTTTAGTACATCCTATCGGTTTTCCTGTAGTGGCCTGTTTTGAGGCCGAATTGAGGGAAAACATCCAGGAAGCCACACAAGGTCACCTAAGAGTATCCCAAACCTTCCAACCATCCTCCATTATCTCAAAGCCACCTGCCATATCACCAAAAGAGATTAGCTTCCACACTCTCACATGAAAAAGGACAAAAAGAAAAACAAATTTATTTTATTCATTTACATGCATAGCAGTAGAAGGTTTGATGGTTTGAATCTACATGCTTAGGATAGTAGGATTGCATACATATTAAATTAGAATTATTTTGAAGCAAATACTCTTAGCACTTAGTTAGAAAATGGTGTGTTTTAGCATTTGATTTCAGTCTCTTGCCTTGTACTTTGTTTCTTACAATAGGTTAAGGTTCCATTTCGAACATTTCATTTTCTCGGAATTAGTTTAGGATTTGGCTTTAGTACATGCACTCCATTACATCATGACAGCAAATAAAGGCCACATTGTATGCCGCAGATATAGTGTCGATACCTCTTAAGTTTGTACGAACCCCGGGTTGATAATTAAAGTCGGTAGCCTTAGGAGTTGCATCATTCTTATTGCAATACGGAGGCTCATCAGATGCCATAGAAGTACTGCCTTGAGGGAAGCCATGTAAGGTGATCTTACATGTTTTTTCTGTTTGTCAAGTTGTGTGTGATCCTCAAGGCTTGACTTGTGGCTTCAATAGCCACAACCGACGGCCATCTAGTCCGTTAAAGTCACCTGGGTATGGCACCTATACTCGGCCCTATGATAAATAGATTTTTTAGCACGTCCCCTCCCCCTAGGACAGGGCACAACCACCCCTAGTGAGGATTGATACTGGGTCTCTTAGTGTCAGTCTTTCCAGCCTTCCTCCAGTGATCAAACGTGCTCTTACAAAGTGATCTTGAAGTGTCAAGGTCAAATTTTGTCATTTCAGTGAGTCTTCAAGAAAAATTTGGTCACTAGGCATTAGGTCTAGCATTTGCTTTCACTCTTTTCAAAATTGCCCAAATGTCAGTCCATGTCATCATTCAGCTGAGTGCATCATCATTCAGAGGGTTGTCATCATCATATTAGGTTCCATTGGTTCATGTTACACCTTGTTCATGCTTCAGTTGTGCCTTGGCAAGGTTCATTTCCCTCTCCTAGGGTTTTGAAGGAAATTTCTCTTAGATGGTCAAATCATTAGAAAAACTTATATCCTGATGTTCGTACACCTTACCCTATCCTTAATGTACCTTATCAAATGCTTCCCATCCCTTAGATCCGCCAAATTCCTCATTTTCGCACAAACCCTAGTTTCTTGCTACAACTTGGCAATTTTCTAGGTTGGGCCCGTGTTTTTCCCTTTTGGACCCCTTCCCTTCACTCGATCTCCGTGATTCCACTTTCCTCTACTCCCTAACATCCCTCCCTACTTCCAAAAATTTCCCCAATAATTTAGAAGCCACTTATCCCCTTCATTTCGCTTCATTTCGACAAAATTCCTTGTTTCACACATCGGGATAAGTTTCACTCAAAAGATGTTTCAGAGCAATCAAAGATGAATTTTGGAACACTGAGAGAGGTTTTTGTCCACATCATGCCAAAGAAGAAAAACCTTCTTCACTTTTTGCACAGGTGTCATGGTTTTAGAGAAATGTCAAAATTACAATCGCCAGATCCAAGGAGGTTGGCCAAGGCACTAAAACGACGGAAAAGGCCCGATCCACTCCAAATTTTGGCCAAAGCCTCTTTGACTGAGCATGGTACTTGATTGGGGACTCCCAGCCCAAATTTTAAGAAATTTGGAGAAACTTTTGTCAATTGTGAATTTTTTGTGCCAAACACAGGTTTTTGCCCTCAACGCGTAGCGCGCCGCGCGCTACCCTGAATACGGGCAACTCCATTTCATGAAAACTCAGCATTTTTGGATTTGTCATGCAAAAATACACTTTCTCAGCAATTTCTAAGAGATTCCATCAAGTTTTGAGCCTCCAGAAGGTCAAAAAACAAGCAAAAAATGACTTTCTGCCACCTTTTTGACACACAAGAAGCAGTCTTGGGAGATTGCAATTTTGGAGGGGCAAATGGTCACCAAATTCAGAAGTTCCACTTGGGTTGGAATGTAGACATCCAAACCTTTCCAACAAGCCCACTTTTGCCTCATTTGGACTCCGGCAAGTGCCTCAAAAGCAGGCCC
This sequence comes from Pinus tabuliformis, assembly GCA_031772625.1. NCBI lineage: Eukaryota > Viridiplantae > Streptophyta > Pinopsida > Pinales > Pinaceae > Pinus > Pinus tabuliformis. The sequence goes on along the minus strand of CM062804.1, from coordinate 342,219,728 downwards.
AAAGGCGCGCTACGCGTTGAGATTCAGGGCGCTATGCATCAGGCTATTTTCACAGAAATGCACCTACAGCTCAGCAAAATGCAGTTTTGACTAGGTTTGACTTTTTGGAGTGGATTTTGATCCTCCTTGATGTAAATGATGTAATTTTATGATACTTTGACACTTATTTATCTCTTCTAGAAGATTCATTCATGAAATAGGCAAAAATTTAATGAATGAATTAGTTTCCTAGCTTATAGAGGCAAGTTGTTTTAACTGCCTAGACTTTAGTGCTCAGTTTATAATTGGTTGAAAAAGCTCCTAGGCTAGTGAGCTCGACCCCTAGAGGCAAGGAAAGATGTTAGATTGCCTATATTATGTACTTTCTTGTTCATTTTCATGGTTGGACTCTTGAGGGAGAAAGCTTCTATTGTATTACTCATTGTATCTTTGCAATTTTGGCAACGGAAGAAAGACCAGGGTTTTGCAGTCCTTTTTGGGATTCTTGTGGTTACATGTATTGATGGTGTGTTTCTCTTTGTACTTGTAAGTTTGTTATGTGAATCATCTTCTTACTTTTCCTTTTGCAAATTAGGCAAATGAAGTGTTAAAGTAGAATTCATGATTGCCATGCTCTGCTTTTAAGTTTGCTTAATATCAATGTTTTCATCTGTTTAAGGGGAATTCAAGGTGATTGCTTGCTCTCCTTAGCTCCTCACCATTCATTCTCATCCATCCAACTCTTTCAAAGGCATCAATATAGTGTCCTATCTTGCCCCAAAGAGCCCCCTGCGAAAAATGTGTCCAATCCCCGCACCCAAAATTGCCTTTCCCCAATTTTCCACCAAAACCCTAAAAAACCCAAATCAAACCTTTTATCAGTTTACTAGCCTAAAATCAGTGTTCTTTATTGGTTATCTCCGCCCTTTGAAGATCTTTGCCAAGATATACCGGAGAGAGCCCTCTCCTGCCCCGTAGGGCTAGCCACGAGGCTAAGTGGTTTGATGTTGCCGTTGAGTTTGCCTTTCTCAGCCTGAGGTGAAATTTCAAGCGCTAACAGGGTCGACTAGCTAACGACGCTCATCTCAACCGGTTGTACTACTGGGACTTGACAGTGATCTTACTTGTTTATTTATCTTTCTGTGTGTAATTTATTTTGTTCTTATTTAAAATGTTACATGTCAATTCCATATTAAAAATTAAATAAATTATGAATCTACCTAAAGAACCTATTAATAGAATACTAATTCTCTCTTATGTATAATTCTATATTAAACTTTTTGAATATATATATATATATATATATATTTCTTTTCTTTTGTATAATTTATACATAGTTGACATTAAAATATTTTATTCATGACTCAATTCTCTAGAAGTAAAAAGGTTATATCCGTAGGACTTTCTCTATAAATTTATTTTTTATTATATATATATAATTTTTGTTATTAATATCTAAAATTTATCATGTCAAATTCACATTAAAAGACAAATGAATTACAAATTTTCTTCAAGAACTTATTAATAGAATAAGAATTCTCTCTCTTTATATATAAAATATATATTAAACGTTTTAAGTTACTTTTATATATATATATATATATATATATATATATATATATATATATATATATTTCACAGTGAAATATTTTATTTATAATTCATAATTTACACATTAAAATATTAATACATACCCCATGCCCCAATTATATTGGGAAATAGAAAACATATGTACAAAGGACTCTCTCTATATAATTTTTTTTTGTTATATATATTAAAAAATGAATGAATTATAAATGTTCATAGAAGAAATTTGTTAATGGAATAAGAATTCTCTCTTTTCTCCCTTTATTGGGTTGAGAGCCCAGTATGGAGGTAAATCTCATGTAAACGTAAATGTAAACATAAAATTAGACGTAATTTCTAACAATATAAATTTAAAATATAAAGGTGTGGAGGTAAATCTCATGTAAACGTAAATGTAAACATAAAATTAGACGTAATTTCTAACAATATAAATTTAAAATATAAAGAGGTTTACATAAAATTAAATCTAAACATTTAACAATATAAATTTAAAATCTAAAGAGGTTTACGAACACTCAAAAAAAGTATGGTAAATAAATAAAAATATAAATAAACTGGAGGTATGGTATATAAATAAAACCTCTTTTTATATTTTCTCCATAGGTATGGTAAATAAATATAAATATAAATAAACTAGAGGTATGGAACATACATAAAACATATTTTTATATTTACTCCATAAACCACTTTATATTTACAAAAACGAAAAAAAGAAAGTTTTATTAAGCGTATTGGCCAAATAGCATTTTAATACCATGGGCCAAATACAATACTTATAAACTAGGTATGGTAAATAAATAAATATAAGAGGTATAAAGATGTATGGTAAATAAATAAAAATATAAATAAACCAGAGGTATGGTAAATAAATAAAAACTTCATTGCACATCACTGAAACAAGCCTAGATCCATCTTTACTCGAGATCTATCAACAAGCCTAGATCCATCTTTACTCGAGATCTATCAAGTGTCTAGCCAAATCTCTTGAGGTGCAAACCTTTACTCAAAGTTTGCACTAAAAAAATAGGTTCACACCTCAAGAAATTTGATCCCTCTACTCCCTTGATAGATCTAGAGTTAAGATGGATGGTATATATAATTCATATTAAACTTTATTTACTTAGTAATATCTTTTTACTTTTATTCATCCATTTTATATTGTATATTAAAAATGTAATAAATTACACATATCTCTTATAATAAAAATGATATACACACACACCTTGAGTGAGCTTAATGGTTAAAAACATGTGTTTCCTCCTAAAAGATCACATGTTGAAATCTGAAAAAGGTAGAGTATGTATGCCTATCAGGAGGTAAGTCCTCTGTACCACAAACAAGAGATTCTCATATACCAATTTTACATATTTCCTACCTATAAAAAATTAATTTTTTTTAATATTTTCAATTTCTTTATCTCTACATAAATATTCTCTATAAAATATAAAATTGAATTATTTTATTTGTACCTATTAATTTTTTTATTAATACTAATTTATTATTTTGAATATTATTTTATTAATTTTAAATGTGAAAACATCTCTCGCAACAGAACCCTACAACCCGTCTTACAACAGAAGTTCAAGATTTAATATCTTCTATTTTATCTAGGGGACCATCTTTTACTTTATGTTATGTGTTCTCAGCGGCCACAGATTTGGACTAGTGCACTAATGACATTTAATTCATGCCTCTATCGCTCTTTATTTATAGTTTCACCCCATTCCTTCTTTTTACCATCTCATCTCATTTCATTTCTTTCTTTTGGATTTTATTTTGAATTGAGGTGACAAACGTGGAAAAGACCTGTTGAGCAACTAAAGCTATGAATCGTATCTGGAATAGAAGAAAGGTTGGTTGTGTTGGGATGTTTTCCAATTTGGAGCTGCCAATAATCAGCCAAGCAAAACTACGTTTGCAACTGCGAAGTAGAAACCACGGGATCCTTGGATGGGAGAAGTTGGGAGACCATGAAGACATTAAAATCGCCGGCTGACCGAAAGGAGTAAGAATGACGACCTAGAAAGCGAAATTGTGATCGTAAGGTCTAGATGGTCAACTGAAGATGCACCATGTCAACCTTTGTGGATGAATATTATCGAGCCAAGTGAGGAAAATGATGGCGACTCTCTAGACTTTAGTATGCCAATGCAATCCAGAGTACGGGCCAACCGTAGCCATGTATCAGAAAACCACCATCAGAAGTGAGGAGATAATGAAGATAATGGGCACCTTCTGATGAGATAATGAAGATAATGGGCATGGTAGCCATGTATCAGAAACCCGAAACCGTTGAGCAGATAATAAAGATAATGGGCATGGTAGCCATGTATCAGAAACCCGGCCAACCATCAGAACTGAGGAGATAATGAAGATAATGGGCATGGTAGCCATGTATCAGAAACCCGAAACCGTTGAGCATAATTGACAGAGGTGACGAATACAATATGCGAGGCACCAAATCTATAGGTGGGCATAAAGGATTGTTCCAAGAAACCGTGACGGTATGGTAGTATTGCCCCGAGGGAAGCCGTGTCAGGTTGTTATTTATGTTTTTTAAGTTGTTTGTGATTTTTTAGTCTTCATATTTGGTTCGAGGAGTATTTGGTTCGAGGAGTCGTGACCGAGGGCATTTAGTTAGTTAAAGTCATTTGGAGATCGCACTAGGGCCACACTAGACCTAATATGACATGATTGTTTACCTGTGTCTTCTTCTAGCAGAGGCAAAACCACCCCTTGAGGATTGATGGTGGGTGACCTTTCTAACTAGGCCATCTTCAATCTGTTGTGCTAGTGGGACTTTGTTGGTAATCTTAAATGTTTATTTATGTTTGTGTATAATTAATTTTTGTTATTAATATTTGAAATGTTACACTTGAATTTCATACTAAAAAATAAATGAATTATAAATCTACCTAAAGAGCCTATTCATAGAATACTAATTCTCTCTTATGTATAAATTCTATAGTAAACTTTTATATATATATATATATATATATATATATATATATATATATATATATATAATATGTATACATAGTTGATATTAAAATATTTTATTCATGACTCATATTAGATATATTAAAATGTTAGTACATGATCTGGAAGTAGAAACGATATATCCATAGGACTCTCTATAAAAATTATTTTTGTTATATATATAATTTTTTTTATTAATGTTTAAAATGTTACATGTCAACTTCACATTAAAAGATAAATGAATTACAAATTTTCTTCAAGAATTTATTAATAAAATTAGGATTCTCTCAAGTTAACGTTTAGCTTTGTGGTGACCTAAAAATTGAATAATAATAATAATAATAATATATAAAATCTATATTAAAATTTTTCACTAATAAATTGTTATATATATATATATATATTTTGTTTTATATAGTATTTACATAGTTGACAGTAAAATATTTTATTTATGATTCATATTCTACACATTAAAATATTAATACATACCTCATGACCCAATCGGATTGGGAAATAGAAAACATATGTACATAGAACTCTCTATATATAAAATTATTTTCTGTTGATATATATATGAGAAAATAAATGACTTATAAATTTTAGTAAAAAAAATATTAATGGAATAAGAATTCTCTCTCTCCCTTTATATATATAATTCATGCTAAACTTTATTTCCTTATTAATATCTCTTTAATTGTATCTATCCATTCTATATTCTATACTAAAAATATAATAAATTACACATATCCCCAAAATGATATATATATATATATAATGTAATAAATTACACATATCCCCAAAATGATATATATATATATATATATATATATATATATATATATATATAGATATATATGAAATTTAAATATATATATATATATATATATATGAAATTTAAAGTACTTACAAAAATTATATATATATATTCAAAATGTGACAAGTAAACTTCATACTAAAAGATAAATGAATCTCTCACACACACACATATATTCCCCAATCATATTGAGAAATAGGAGTTCCCCTGGGGTAGCTCAAGTGGCGTTAGCCGACCTGAGATCTTGGGTTCGAATCTTGCGCTATCCTCGCCGGGTAGCGGGGTGAATAATGGACATGTAAACTCAAAAATTAGAGAATCCTACCAAGCTTACAAACAAAAATATTGAGAAATAATATTGAGAAATAGAAAACATATATACATAAGTCTCTCTCTCTATATATATATTAAAAATTAAATTATAAATTTTCCAAAAAAAAAAAATTGTAAATAGAATAAGAATTTTCTCTTTCTATGTGTATATATATGATTCATATTAAACTTTATTTCCTTGTAATTTTATTTGTCCATTCTATATTCTATATTAAAAATGTAATAAATTAAACATATCCCGATGATATATATATATATATATATATTATTTTTATTGATATAAAATTATCTTATTTAATATGAATATTGAAATATTTATTTATCATTAAAATAAAATATTTATTTGTTATTAATATATTTTTATTTGAATTATTACATACTAATTAAACATATAATGAATTCCCTTAAAAACTAGATCATGTTTACAAGGTATATTTTTACAAAAAAATTCCATATTTCTATCATATAAAATTTTTTTTTCTAAATATTTTCCATTACTTTATTTCTATCTAAATATTCTCAATAAAATATGAAATAAATATAAAATTAAATTAAAATTTGAATTATTTTATTTAGGAGTTGTTGTTAGTGTGATTTTTATGGAGATTTGAGGTAAATTCTTGATTTGTGTTATTTAAACTAGTATTTTGACTATATATAGATTTTCGGCAGTGAAAAAACCCTAATGCTGCCACATTTAGCAATTAGAGAAATTAAACCCAAAAATTCCACTAGAAAAGCTTTCCTAAAAACAATTAATTTTATATAGAAGAAATATTGATTTTTTATTATTAGTAGTAATTTATTATTTTAAATGTCATTTTATTAATTTTAAATCTGAAAACATATCTCTTGACAAACCCTACAACGCCTCTTACAATAGGAATTCAAGATTTAGTATGGAGTGTTTTATTTTACTTTATGTAATGTGTTTTGGTCGTATCATGCTTAAGCCACAATAGATTTGGACTACTGCACTAATGCCATTTAATTCCTGCCTCTACCGCTCTTTATTTATAGTTTTACCCCCACTCCTTTTCTTCACCATCTCATTTATTTCTTTTTTGATTTTATTTTGAATAGAGGCGACAAACCTGGAAAACACCTCCTGAGCAAGTAAAGCTATGAATAGTATCCACAGAAGAAAAGTTGGTTGTGCTCGGATGCTTGCCAATTTCTGTGTTGGGATGCTTGCCAATAACCAAGCAAAACTACCATTCCAATTGCGCAGTAGAAACCACGGGATCCTTGGATGGGAGAAGTCGGAAGACCATGAAGAAATTAAAATCGTCCGCTCACCATGTCAACGTAGGTGGATGAATATTATCGAGCCAAGGGAGGAAAATGATGGAGACTCTCTAGTTTTGAGTATGAGAGTGCAATCCATAGTACAGGTTAGCCATTAGAAGTGAGGACATAATGAAGATAATGGGGATGGTAGCCATGTATTAGAAATCCGGAACCCTTGATCATAATTGACATATGTGATAAACACAATATGCAACCGTGACGTTACAAAAGAAAATTAATCTAATAGTTTGTTACTAATTGTAATATTGTTTGATATGTGTGTTTAGAGCCGGTAGCAAGCTATTCGATTGAGCCGCCATGTTGGTGCTGCAAATGGTGCTGGGACGGTAGGAGTTACTTTTGCTGCACCGAATACGGCGAAAACAAGGTAGAGAACCCGCCGGCGCCATCACTGAATTACTAAATCATTAGATGGTGCTGCACCGAAGACGTTGCGGATGGTGCTGCACCAAAGAGGGATGTTGGTGATGCATCTTGTAACTACTAGATTGAATAATAAGAATGTTTGGGTGCCTCAGATGCTGCGAAGACACTACTTATATGTCATGTTGCAGCTATGGATATAGACTCCATTATTGTTTATGTTTGTTTTGGAGCGAATAATACATGTAATAATGTTTTAGGGTTTATTTTATGGAATGCCTTAGCCATTTTTATGAAGATTTTTTAAATGTTTTTGTGTTTAATTATGTGTTTTTCAAACAATTCTGAATATTTCATTCTCGTTAAGTTTTTCTATTTAGATTCAGGGGTATCCAGTGGGAAAAATGCAAGTGAAATTTAAAAAATGTTATATAATGTTATGGGTTTGATATTGAATAGTTTACTTAATATCTTTTCAATTTTATATATATCTATATCTATCTATATATATGGTTTATATATTTGCAATATAATATTTTTTTTTTTTATCTAAATATATAATTCATATAAAATTATTTTATTTAAAATAGGTATTAAAATATTTCATTGATAGCTAATTTTTTATTTTAATCTATTATATATATCAAAATATATGAAATTATTGATTTTCAGTTATTTTAACTCTCTATATAAAGTTGATATAAAATTATGTTACTATGGACATTGAAATATTTTATTTATCGCTAACACTTTTCTTTTATTAATATTTCTTTTTTAAATATTACATGTCAACTCTGTGTTTAGTATGGAATGAATTACACACATTTTCTTCATACTAGGGTGTAAGATTACACATGCTAGCTCCATATTGAGTCATGGAGGAATTACACATCTCCCTCATACTAAAAAAAGGAGTTAATTACAGAGGAAATTGGAGATTTTTCACAATAAATTACTTTATCTCTATATGTAAATATGATGTAAAATTAAGGTTGACATTGAAGTTCCCTAGATGGGTTATTTTCCAAGGACTAGTGGGGAGGGGCATAATTCCACCACCCCAACATGCATTAATAGATGGAACATGAATTTATGTGCCACCAATATTATTTATCACAACCACCCTTACTATGAGCAGGTGTTGGAGATCACATGCAACAATTTCATTTCAAGGTACTGGGTTAATTGTTGGTCTTAGGTGGAGGTCATGCTCATCCATGGTTTGTAATATTGAGTATCCATGGCTATTGAATGGACCTATTCTTATGACATGAAGAATGTCAAAATGTGACCTCAAACAATGAATAGGAGAAATTTGGTTTCATGGTCTCAAATGACATGAGAGAGGTGGTCTCCTAGCAATAAATACTACTTCCTCAACCGCATTATTGTTCTTTATGGTGCAAGAGTTCTCTGATAACAACAAGTATGAGCAATTATTTTCTCCCATGGTCTATTTAGTCTCATTTCAAAGTTTATTTTCACCCACCTATTTTTTGGCTTAGCATGGAGGGTATGTGTTAGTTGATTTTTTTTTGTTTCTCCTCGTCAAAATATTTTATCTCTCCTAGCCTTTTATTCTTCTTACTAATTGAAATATTATAAATTTGTATGTGGGTTCCTTCATTTTCTCAATTTTCCACTCTTACCCCTACATATTATTCACCATCATTCATTGTTTTCCCATCATTTTTCCATCATTATTGTCACATTTCCCTAATGTTTGATATGTAGCATACCTCACTAGGGAACTTCCATCATCAATATAACCCATGGGTGTTGATCAACACCTTCCTCCACCACATTTTCCATCCCATACAGCCATAAAGGTTACATCCATAGGCCATTCAATAGCCCCCTCCCCACCCCTCACAACCATTTTGACTACCATTGTTCTTTCTCAAGTGGTTTCTCGAGATAGCCCCCATGTAGTACCCCAACCATTAACCCACAATGGAAGTTTAGTAGATGGAAGAATAGATGTTTCCTATGAGTAGGTTGTATAGCTAACTACTCCACCCATTAGTGAATCTTCATCATTGGGCGAGACATTAACAATGACATCATTAATTGATGGTTTTTTTTATTTATGATCAATTGAAGTGATTCTAGTAATTTTTTGTTTAAATTATATGCTTGAACTCTTGTAACTATTGAAGAATGGTATAGTAGAGAGGTTGGGGATGTGGAGGAGGAAAACACCCACATGATTGATTAGACATATTTGGTGAGTTTTATGGGCTTGAATTATAAAGTATTATTTTATAAGTGTCTAATTTATTATGGAAAAATCGAATGAGAATGTTGTTTCTTTGTATAGTCCCTGTAGAGAAGAAGCAAGCCCAGAAAGCTAAAAATATGAGCTCCTTCTAGTAAAAGGAGAAAGGTCGACTTCACGGATGCAAATGATGGTCGTGATGGTGTAAGTGGTCAAGAGACCCATTTTTTATATACAACATCATATGCAAGATAATCATGTTTGGGCAAGAGATGTTGTTCGAATATTAGAATATTTTTTTATATAGATCACCGCATGCCATACTTCCATGTTTAGGCATGAGGTGTCATTCTATATATTGAACACATTGTGCCATTTTGTTAGATATGTATATTTGAGACAATTTTGAGTGTGTGTGTGTGTGTTTGTGTGAATTGAAGTGCATTTTACTTTATGTTGAAGTGTTATATTATTAGGTTGAATTTGCATCTATGTCATAGTGATGCAATATCATCTATTGTGAAGAGATCACTTTGACATGTTTTGTTGTTCAAGGTGTTTGTATTGGGATTTTAAGGACATGTTAGTTAGGGATATTCCTAGCGATACACTAGTTGATGATCCCAAACAAATTGTGACAAGCTTTATCACTTAGGGAACACTTCTCCAAGTGTATACCAAATATGGAGATATATTTATTTCAATAATTTATGTAATGGAAATATGTTTTTTATCCTAAATTTCTATATTCAATCACTTAAAAATTTCAACCTTATATTATATCAAATCAATATGAATGATAAAACTTGAAAATTACTCAATCACAAAGGCAATGCAAGAAGAAAAATAAAATTTTCAATCACACAATTTTGGATAGAAGGATACTTTATACATAGATAGAACAAATAAAATATGTGTGAAAAAATTTATCACAATAATTGGTACAATATATAGCTCCCAAATTTATAACAATCTAAAAATAAGAAAATATAGCCACCATTAAAGATCCACAACAAGCTAGAATCATCAACAACAAGTCTGATCCAGATTTAAACAGGAACTCAACAAATTACAGATATAACCATAAATACAGAGATGCAGTAGAAATAATACTTCATTTCATTAATGTAAAATAATGAAATATGCTTACAAACAAAAATGGAAATAAGATTAGCTCGGGCGATGGTAGCTTATCTCTGAGAAGAGATGTGGTGGCTACATGCCTCTGAACTACGTTACAATGAGGCTCAAGGGCCTTTTTATTATTGAACAATAAGAGCAATCCCTAAAAAACCAAAACCCTAACCCGAGGAGATGTAACACCAAGAGTTTATGGGCCTCGTTGGGGTTAGTTCGACAACCAAATTCTTGGCACCATGACTTGGTCATATTATCTTCGTTTCATGTGCTTGATACCCCATTGGAAAGATCTCTGTGAGGACTATGCCAAAAAAGACAATTTTATCATAAAAGTATTGGTGGTAGATTTCCAAAAAAACATCATTTAGGGCCTCAAAATGCCTCTAGAAGTTTAAGACCCACAAAAAATGCTAAAAATAGTAAACTATGCTATAATGAAGGAAACTAAAAAACTGAAAGAGACAGTTGTGGGGGTCCAAGTGGGATAGATTGGTGGCCGCAAACATCCACTTTGATCATTCCTCCCCCCTTAGGAAGCAATGGTCCCCATTGCATTGAGTGCCTGCATGAGATGGGGAAACTTCTATTGAACTTGGTCCCTAGTGAGTTGTTCTGCAATCTTTGACATGTCCACTAATGGTGGGAAGCATGGTCGAGGGCAGTCTACTTTGAACACTCGGTGCAAGCCAAGGAATGGGGGAATGTTGTGCTCCAAATCATTTTTTCCCACAACCTTCATAATGGTGTAAGGACCATATTGGAGTGGTCTAAGCTTCCGATTGGCTCTTGTAAGGTGTTCTTTCTACAAATGTAACCAGACTTTGTCACCCACTTGAAACTTGTGTGGCACCCGATGTTGATCTTGTCACTGCTTGTTCTTGGCATTTTCCACAATGGAGTGGCAATATATTGGCCCGTTGGGTAGAGGTGCTCCAGGATTCAGATCAAACGAATGCTTGACCTAACAATGCAATGGTACCCCTCTGGGTGAGGAGAAGATGTTCCTGTATCCTTTCATGACTGTATTCAACTGCTTCTATTGCCTGGAGGAACCCTTCTCGGGGGCCATTTATGTGGCTACAATCTTCCCCTTACTTTGAGAGTGAACCAGAAAGAAAATAAATTTCCTAGTATGGGAGATGATCTTACTGCCCTTCTTACCAGAGATCAAAGAAGTGGATGTAGGTGGAGCTACCTTTGATATCTTGGATAATGTATTACATAAAGAAATAATATCAATGCGAGGCCTTGACTCATACACAACATGTCGCTTCCAAAAGTATGGTTGGCCTAATAATACATCACAAACATCAAGAGATACAACATCACACAATACCTCATCTTTGAAGGGTTTGATGTTGTAGGGAAGGCGACACTACTGGCGACTCAGAGATCTCGTCCTTGGTGAAACCACCCAATCCTGTATGGTTGCGGGTGTGGTATGGTCGGTAGTCCCAGCCGCATCATGACCTCTGTTGAAATGAGGTTCTTCTGGCTCCCACTGTCAATAATGAATTGCAGCAGTGAACTCTTCACCCACATCTATGAGTGGAAAAAATGCTCCCCCTCCTCTGTATCTTTGAGCTCATTCTTCTGGATCTTGGCAGTGGAAACAGTGGCGCTGGGCTCCGCATCAATGATCTGCTTCCATTTTTCATTCCTTTTCTCAGGTTCTGACTGAGGGTCGGAACATGCATCTGATTTTGAAGCCTTCAACTCGGTCACTAGCGACTGTTTGGCCTGACACTCACTTGTGCTGTGAGTGGGGCTCTCGTGGAACTCACACCACTTTCCTGTGTCCTTATTTGACTTTGTGGTGTTGTTATTTTCTTGCGGCTTCGACGGGTTGTCTTGGGTCACCCCGCCTTGGCTTTGTCCTTTGTTCTTCGAATTCACAAATCGAAAGTCTCGCTTCTTTTGTTTAAACTTCGGCTCTATCTTGACAACATATTGGCATGCTGTGCCGAGAGAGGATATGTCCAGGAACTCCATCTCATTCTAGATGTACCTGTTTAGGCAGCCACTGTATTTGAGTACCAAATACCGCTCAGAATCCTTGATATCCAACTTTGTGCGAAGGGTATGAAAAATATTGGTAACGTGTGGCACATCTTGGTCCCTTCCTTGCCGCAGTGTGGTCCACTTTATGTATTTATCCTCATAGCTTCCGACAGGGTAGTACTACTCCTTGATGGCATCTCGGAATGAATTCCAAGTGGGTGCGGCTGAAAATAGTGAGGTCGTACTTTCATCCTTCTACTCGCAGTAGGTTTCCCACCAGTCCTTGACGTGGGGCGTAGCTTTGAGAAGAGTGAAAGTAATATTTTCCCGGCTAGAAAAATCATGAACAAGAAAATACCCTTCTACCAAATTTAACCATTTATCTATGACATCTACATCTATCTGACCCTCGAATATTGGGATTTAAAAATTAACTTGTACCTTAAAGGGTGTGGTATTTCCAAAGTAGCTATTAGATGTGTCACCCCTGGGCAGTCGCTGAAGGATCTGGGAAATGTTGTCCATCATCACATTCCTTTGTCACTCGAGGGCTTATTCGAGAAAGATTTTGATAGGATCTCCTGCCCCATCGCCTTTCTTGTCTTCCTCCATGAGAGACCGTCGATATTTTTGAGGCAGATCTTGTAAAGGTTCAACCAGTTCAAGCCCTAACTCCTCATATCCCGACCTTGTTGGGGACATGCAAAGAAAAACAGAGAAAGAGCAGATCGCTCTGATACCACTTATCCAGATTTAAACAGGAACACAACAAATTATAGATATAATCGTAAATGCAGAGATGCAGTAGAAATAATACTTCATGTCATTAATGTAAAATAATGAAATATGCTTACAAACAGAAATTGAAATAAGACTAGCTCGGGCGATGGTAGCTTATCTCTGAGAATAGATGTGCTGACTACATGCCTCTGAACTACATTACAATGAGGCTCAAGGGCCTTTTTATTATTGAACAATAAGAGCAAACCCTAAACAACCAAAACCCTAACCAAGCAGATGTAACACCAAGACTTTATGGGCCTCGTTGGGGTTAGTTGGACAACCAACTTCCCCGGGTCGTGACTTGGTCATATTATCTATGTTTGACACCCATGATACCTCATTGGAAAGATCTCTCCGTGGACTACGACGGAAAATATAATTTTAACAAAAAATCACTAGCAGTAGATTGCCAGAAAAACGTCGTTTAGGGCCTCAAAACAACTCCGGAAGTTTAGGACCCGAAAAACTACTAAAAATAGTAAATTTTGCTATAATTAAGGAAACTGAAAAACTGAAAGAGACAGTTGTGGGCATCCAAGAGGGATAGGTGGGTGGCCACCAACATCCACCTGGATCAAAGTCCTCCCCTCGCTTCAATAATCTTATATCACATATGCTCTTCACACTAGAATTATTTTCTTCCTTAGATTTTATGAACCCTAGCCATGTTGCATCACACAAGTGCATGGAAAGACAATATAGTCCTAGTCTCCATCCCAAGGTTTGTTTACTCAAATCCTTGGCCTTCAACACTTACATCAACATAAACAACAATACATATGTGGAACATCATTAAAGATATAGTAACCAACTTGTCTTCTAATAAAGGAATGACACTATGCTCATGAATCATAAACTTCATCTCATGATGATGTTTCCGTAGCCTCACATCCCATAAGAATAAGGTTTTTAAATCATTCAAGATGTTATCTCCACTATCCATGTCTTCCAGTAGGTTATAAAATATAGTAGTACAACAAGATCCACCACAGCCATCATCATGGATTACACAAAATCCATGTCCTTTTGTAAGGTCTAAATGCATAGCATAAACACCAACATCACATGAGAAAACCTAAAATTCACACAAAGGAAATCTCTCCATGAAATAGACAAGACATCTCTATCTCTCATGTTTTCTTATTTTAGGGTTTCCACATGCACCTTAATGTCATGCTACTAGGTTTTCCTCATGTACCTAACCTATTTGTCCCTATAAGATATAAGACAATACAATGAATAGATTATAATGATGATAAAATTTACATCAACTCTATCTTCCCTTATATATAAATAGGTGAGGGATGCTAAAATAAAAAGGACATAATTCAATACATGTTAAACATCCTCCGAGCATGATCCTCCTTGATATCTGTTATAACCCTATGCCACTTTGTTATAGTGAGATAAGCCCAAGTTCAGCTTATCTCATTTGCTAGAAGAACGCATCCCCTTTTCACCTCTACATTTACTTATGTGATGTTTTTTCCATGTGAAAAAAAGGAAGGCCTAGAAAAGATTAAGTGGGAGTGATAACAAGAATATGAAATAAAAAATAGATCAAACACACCAAAGTAAAATATTTTAGGTGAAAATTTCCACAACCAAAACAAAGCACCACCACCTACAATCAAAGAAAGAAATCAAGAATGAAATCAATCAAGAAAAAGTGATAAAGGTCAACCAAAGCCAAAAATGGTCGCAAAACTAAAATCAAAAGTAGATCTTAGTTGTTATATATCAACCAAATAGATCTAAAAATTGAGATCCAAGGATGAGGACAATAGACCCAGACAAATCACACCAAGCCTCCAAGGAAAACCATAGAGAGGTAAGAAAAGGAAGGATCCAACACAAACCAAGAAAAATGGTCTTAGATCAAGAATGTTTAACAGTTCATAATACTTGTGACAATTGATCGACAAGACCAAACTCAAACCAGAGAGAAGAGGAGGAATGGAAAGCCAAATGATGAAGTAAGAAACCATTCTCAAGAGAAAAATACACAAATCCAATTCGACAAACCACCAGGGATCATATCTGCAACATATCTAGACTCCACACAGAGGGTAAAAAATAAATCAGATCTAAGAAAAAGAGCCTTTAAGGGATTGTTAGGGTTTTTTGTCTCACAAACTTGAATGCACAGATTAGTAGCAGTTCAATTCATCTACAACCTCACTGAGAAGGGGGAATTCAAGAAGTTATAAAGCTCCAACTGCTCTGTAACCTTACTTGTTGTGAGACCAGGAGGTAACTCCTCAAATGTAATCGTATTATTCATTCAGGTTGTTCATTATTATATACAATAGGGAGTGATTGTTCAGTTCATCTCTCGATGACTCTTCATTTCCTTTATTATGTATTTACACTAATTCCAGTTGTTCACCCAATCCCTATGGTTAGGCGTCAATAGTCCCCTCCTTAATCTGAAGGGATGTAGGTGAGTCCAAGCATCATTCTGAATTTTTCAAGCTTTTCTCTTCCAAGCACTTTGGTGAAGATGTCTGCAATTTGCTCATTAGTGGAACAATGAAGAAGATGGATTGTTTTGGCCTCAACATAATGTCAAATTAGATGATATTTTGTATTGATGTGCTTCATTCGATCATGGAGCTCTGGGTTCTTGGCCAACTTTATTTCCGAGGTGTTGTCAACAATAAGTGGAGTCGATTGTACTTTTTTTACCTACAAATCTTCCAGAATTTCCTTGAGTCACTCAATTTCTTTTGTTGCCTCAGCTGCTGCCACATATTCTGCCTCTGTTGTGGAATCTCCTAGAACTGATTGTTTGCGTGATCTCCAAGAGACAACTCTTGATCCAAGACTCATAGCATAACCTGAAGTAGATACCTCAGTTCCTTTGTCTCCATCAAAGTTTGAATCAGAGTATCCAATTAAGCTGAAGCCGCCCACCTGTGTATACTTGATTCCAAAGTCTTGAGTTCCCTTAAAGTACTTTGGAACTCTTTTTACAGCAGACCAATGTCCTTCACAAGGATTTTGCATAAACCTGGAGAGAATTCCAACAGCAAATGAAATGTCTGGTCTGGTAGTAGTTAGATAGTTGAGACTTCCTATAAGTTGTTTATAGTTTGTTGCATCCTCAAATTATTTTCCTTCAATGGATGTGAGCTCTAAGTTTTGTTCCATTGGAGTAGTCAAAGGATTACATTCAGTCATGCCAAACCTGTTCAACAGATCTCCAATGTACTTCTTTTGAGAAAGGAATATGGAATTCAGATGTTGAGTTACTTCAATACCAAGATAGTAATGAACATAGCCCAAATCAATCATTTAAAAACCTTTCCTCAATTCCTTATTTATGGATGCAATGTAGCTCTCATTGTTCCCTGTCATCAAAATATCATCTACATATACCACAAGATATACAATTGTTTTTCCAACCTTCTTGACAAACAAAGTTGCATCATCAAGATCATAATGTTTGAAATTGAGCTTCATAAGATGCTCAGTGAGCTTTTCATACCAGGCGCGAGGTGCTTTTTTGAGGCCATACAAGGATTTCACAAGTTTGTGTACTTTATGTTCATCTCCTTTTATAGCAAATCCTTTAGGCCGGCACATGAAAACATTCTCTTTTAGATCTCCATTCAAGAAAACAGTTTTTACATCCATTTGATGGACTTTCCAACCATTCTGAGCTGTTAGGGCAAAGAGTGTTCGAATGGTAGCCCATTTTACTATGGGGGCAAAAGTCTCCTCATAATCGACCCCTTCTTTCTATGCAAAACTGTTTGCCACAAGCCTAGCTTTGTGCTTGTCAAGTGAGCCATCAGCTTTATACTTGCTCTTGTAGACCCACTTGCAGCCAATTGGTTTGGTTCCCAATGGATGATCAACCGGCTTCCAAGTGCCATTCTTTATCAAGGCATCATACTCCTTTTGAATCGCTTCTTTCCATTCATCATGAGAAGAAACTTCTTTGAAGGAAGTTGGTTCAAAATATGTAGACAAATTCAATTCACAATCATAAGAAACATCCATATCAATAGGTGAATCAGAGTCATCTACATCACCTCCATTTTGTTGGGTTGAATTTCTAGTTCTTGTCTTTCCAACCTCATTAGGATGAACACTTTAAAGTGTCTTTGTTAGCCACTTTGGGGGACCTTTCTGAGATGGTCCAGGCTGCTTTGTTGATTGAGTTTTGACTGAATCAAGATTGAGTCTCCCAATTCTGTCAATCACATCACTCAAAGTATCATCTGTTGTTGGAGTTTCATGCGGGGGAGAGAGTGCTTCAGAAGAAGATTCCACAGGTTGATCTAGTATAGGAATCCCCCTTTCAAGATGTGGAATCTGATTATCAAATTCTTGAAATGATTTTATTTGTGAATCTATCCAAGCGATCAAGTTTCCGCTCAACAACATTGTTAGTTTTGGATGATTCAAGAAAGATTACATCTCTAGATACAACAAATTTTTTATTGAATTCATCATACAGACGGTATGATTTGGAGGTGTTTGAATACCCCAGGAAGATACACTGACGACTTCTTGCACCAAGTTTGTTTCTATATACCTTTGGTATCAAGGTAACATGTGGAACCAAAGACCCTGAGATGCTTTGCCGAAGGAATGTGCGCATACCACATTTCATAAGGAGTCTTGTTTCTAATAGCATTAGATGGACATCTATTCTTACATATACAACACATAGAATTGCATCAGCCGAAAACATCATTTTTATATTTTTGAAAAACATCATGGAGCGCACCATATTTAAGATTGTCCTATTCATTCTTTCAGATACTCCATTATGTTGGGGATTATAAGGCACAGTTGTTTGATGTTTGATCCCATGTTGGCGAAGATAGTTTTCAAATTCATTTGAAGTGTATTCTTTTCCATTATCAGTGCGAATAGATCTAATATGAGATTGTGCATCATTTTTAATCCATGTATGAAAGTTCTTAAATGTTTGAAAAGCATCAGATTTGTTCTTCAATAAATAAACCCAACACATTCTGGTGTAGTCATCAATCAATGTCATCATATATTTATTTCCATTTGCAGAAGGAACAAGCATTGGACCACATAAGTCTGAATGAATGACTTCAAGTTTTCTATGTGCTCTGGAATGTGAATAATGAAAATCCTGTTTGCTATGCTTTCCTAGAATGCAAGCATCACATTGCTTAAATTTTTTAGGAATTGTAGGAAAACCAGTAACACCATTTTTCCTCAACAAGCAGAGATGTGTTATGAAACCAGCTCAAGAAAAGATAGAAAATATAGATCAACGCCTTAGAATTCAGCCTCTTCGAGGGGGCAACCTCCTTTACATTACATAAATGAACAATTCTTCGATGATTCAAATGCCAAAACCTCCTTTCTATATATAGGAGTCTAAGGAGTCACAATATAATCCAACTGACCTAACAATAATAATATAAAGCAACAAAAATAACAATAGAGGGATTCTATGGGCACATCAATAACAATATGGGGGCAATGGGGGCACAACAATATAAATAAGGGGTATAGCTACAATAGTAATGGGGTAATCACTAGTATTATAGGGACCCAACATGCCCCTCTCCTTCAAAAAAGTGTTGTCCTCAACGCTTGAGTAGTTCTAGATACTTCTGCATAAAATTCTCATCCTCCCATGTGGAATCTTCAGTGGATAAGTTCTTCCACTTGATAAGGTACTCTGAAATTGATCGATTTCGTAGCTGTCGAGTTCTTGTTTCTATAACTGCTTCCGGTTCCAATATAATTTTTCCTTCCTTTTCAAGTTCTGGCAATATTGTTTGAACTGGGAGCTTGTCGCCTATAACCTTCTTTAAGCATGAAACATGGAAAACTAGGTGCAATCGAGAAGCTGCAGGAAGCTCCAATTTGTATGCCATAGTACCAATATTTTGCAACACCTTGTACGGACCATAATACTTTGGTGATAATTTATTATCCTTCTTAGCTTGCTTGAGGGACATTTGCTTATATGGTTGTAGCCGTAGGAATACCCAATCACCTACATCAAAACTTCTTTCACTGCGATGTTTATCTGCCTGTTGTTTCATTCTATTCTGTGCCAACACGAGGTTATCCTTTAAGAGTTGGAGGACTTGTTGTTGATGTTCGATGTGATGTTCCACTGCCTGAACCTTAGAATTTTCTCTTAAATATGATGTGATGGATGGTGGTTGATACCCATAAAGTGCCATAAATGGGGTCATTTTTTTTGTTGTATGAAAGGAAGTGTTATACCACCATTCAGCTAGAGGCAACCATTTGACCCATTGTGTCTATTTATCATATACAAAGCAACGAAGATATCCTCCAAACATTTGTTTACTATCTCAGTTTTCCCATCAGATTGAGGATGATAAGATGAGCTATGAGCTAACTGAGTACCAAGACAAGAAAATAATTTTGTCCAAAAATTTCCAGTGAAAATGGGATCTCTGTCACTTACAATAATCTTTGGGTTTCCATGTAACTTTTGAATTGTTTCCATAAATGCAGTAGAAACTGTACTGGCTTTAAATGGATGTGATAATGCACAAAAGTGTGCATACTTGGTAATTCTGTCAACTACCACCATGATGACACTCTTTCCCTCAGACTTGGGTAAACCTGTGATAAAATCCATTGAAACCTCCTCCCAACATTGGCTTGGAATGGATAAATTTTGTAATAGACCCGGTGTCTTAATTGTTTCAACTTTATTTTGTTGGCAAACCAAACATTCTGCCACAAACTTTTGAATATCTGATTTAAGGCCATCCCAAAAAAATTCCTTCTTAACCCTGTGGTAAGTTTTTAAAAATCCTGAGTGCCCTCCTAAGGGAGAAGTGTGCAATTCCATAAGAATCTTTTGTTTTAGTTGGGAATTCTTACAGAGGTATAAGCGATCTTTGTACCATAACGAATCATTTTGCCAGCTAAATGTATCAGACATACTGGAATCTTGTTGTAGCTTTCGAATAAGTGCCCACACTTCTTCGTCATTCTTCCATTCCTCCCTTGCTTCATTTATCCAATCTGGTTGGATGATAGAAATAGTGCACAACAATGCTTCCACATCCTCATCCTTTCTTGAGAGTGCATCTGCCACCACATTTTGCTTCCCTTTTTTGTAGATGATTTCAAAGTCATAACCCAACATCTTTGTGACCCACTTTTGTTGCTCTTCAGAGAATAATCTTTGTTCTAAAAAGTATTTAAGGCTATCATGATCCCTTTTTACCTTGAAGTGTCTTCCCATTAGGTAGGGTCGCCATTTCTTAAGTGCATGGAGTATTGCCAACATTTCCTTCTCATAAATAGCTTTGATTAAAAACTTTCCCTTGATTGGACGACTTTCAAAAGCAATGGGTCTTTCATCTTGCATTAGAACAACACCAATTCCATTTCCTGAAGCATCACATTCCACAATAAAGGTTTTTGTGAAGTTCGGTGTAGCTAAGACCGGTGCTTGGCACATTGCCTCTTTAAGATGTTCAAAGGCCTTTGTTGCTTCCGTAGTCCATGAAAATGCATCTTTCTTCAATAATGTCGTTAGAGGTGCTGCTATTCTCCCATAATTCTTAACAAACTTGCGATAATACCCTGTCAACCCAAGAAATCCGTGCAGATGCTTTATGGATGTGGGGATTTTCCATTCCTTAATGGCTTTAATTTTGCTAGGGTCTACCTTAACTCCTTCATGAGATACAATATGACCCAAATATTCCACCTCCTGGACTCCAAAGAAACATTTGGATCTTTTTGCATATAATTGTTTCTCCTCCAATAGTTGTAGCACCCTGTCAACATGTTCAACATGATCCTTCCAAGACTTGTTGTAGATAAGTATATCATCAAAAAATACTAACACAAATTTTCTAAGGAATGGTTTGAAAATTGAATTCATCAAACCTTGAAATGTTGAAGGTGCATTGGTAAGGCCAAAAGGCATGACCAAAAATTCATAATGACCCTCATGAGTTCTAAATGCCGTTTTCAGAATGTCTTCAATCTTCATTCTAATTTGATGATATCCTGAACGAAGATCCAAATTGGTGAAGTAAATTGATCCATGCAATTCATCCAGTAATTCATCAATGACAGGAATGGGGAACTTATCTTTAATAGTGAGCTTGTTGAGCTCCCTATAATCCAGACACATGCGCCATGATCCATCCTTCTTGTGCACCAATACTACTGGAGCAGAGAAAGAACTTTGACTCGGTTGAATTATACCAGCCTCTAGCATTTCTGCAACCATACGTTCAATTTCACTTTTTTGGACATAGGGATATCTGTACGGTCTGATGTTTGGAGGAACACTTCCTGGAATCAGATGAATAGCATGATCATGATCACGCATAGGTGGGAGACCTTTGGGAGTCTCAAATACCTTGGAATGATTGTCCAGGACTTTTTGGAGATCTGGAGAAATAGATGATTCTAATGTGGAAACATCTAGCGAACATAATTGTGCAATTACACCCCTTTGCTCCTTTTTTAGAAGCTTTGTCATACCATTAGAGCTGATTATCTTTCCTAGTTTCCCTGCAATACCCCTTAATTCAACTTCCTTTCCTTCCGTAGAAAATTTGATGAAAAGTTCTTGAAAATTAAAAGCTATTGTACCCAAGGATTGTAGCCATTGGACTCCTAGTACAACATCAACACCTCCCATTGGAATGGAAAGCATTGGGCTAGTCAATACATATTCTCCCATGGATAGCTTGATATTATGGCACTTTCCAGAGAAATTTATTGTTCCTCCATTTGCAATCATCACTTGACACTCTGGTGCTGGATATAGGAAGCAATTCAATTCTTTTGCTACCCTACAATGAATAAAATTGTGGGTGCTTCCTGAATCAATCAACACTATTACCTTTTTCTTCTTGATTTGTCCTTCTATCTTGATGGTTTGAGGAGTGGTAATTCCAGCCAATGCATTACAAGATATGGTTGGATTTATTTGTTCTTCATCTAGGCTTTGTTCCTGGAGCATATCCTCTTCTTTTGACCTTTCTTGCTCCTTTTCTTCTTCCTCTTCACAATCTATGTAGAATAATTTCTTCTCAGCACACTTATGACCTTTAGTGTATTTGCTATCACAACTATAACAAAGCCCTTTTGCTCTTTTTTCTTCCAATTGTTGTGGTGTCAACCTTATAGGTTGTGGAAGACTAGGGGCAACTACACTTCCGTCTTTATAGTTGTGAGTGATGTGCTTCCTGGTTGCCATAATTTTGCTTTCCATTTTTCTTGCTAACCTGAATGCCTTCTCTAATGAATCGGGTTCCTAAAGGCGAACATCATGTTGGATATTATCCTTTAAAGACCCTATGAACACATCAATCCTATGTTCCTCTGGAATATATTTTACCCTTATGTTCAATTTTTGGAACTCCTCAATGTGCTCCATTATTGAACCCTTTTGTTTGAGACTTATCAACTGGCTAAAAAAGTGTTGCTTTTTGTATCCTCATAATGTGCTATCAATTCTTCCATAAAAATTGCCCAAGTGATAATTGTTTACGAGAGCAAAGCCATTGATACCATACAAACTAATTTGGTTCCAAATATAAAATTTCCATATGTACCTTTTGTATGTTTTGCACATTATTGAGATCGAAGAACTGCTCCATCTGTAATATCCATGTGGCGGGATCCTTGCCATCAAACTTCCTCATATCGATTTTTGGAATATGGTGGGTCTTCGATCCAACATTAGAGTCTATGGAATCATGATTAACATTTCTTTTGTTCACATCATGAGTATCCTTTACAAGCTTTTCACCATTAGTAAGTATTTCTTGTAGAAAATTTGTCAAATCTGTCTTCAAATCTGCCATGTCTGTCTTCAAATCTATCTTCAAATCATCCATCTTAGCTTCAATGCCCTTTATATTAGATTCCACTCCATTTATCTTATATTCCACGCCATTTATCTTAGCTTCTGTTAGCTTTTGTGAGCGTGACATTTGTTGCACTTGTTCTTGTAATTTTGATATATCATGTAGCATTTCTTCCTCTTCTTCATGAGTCATGCTAGAGCTTTCGGGTTCCTTACTAGGTGTTTGCATTTTCTTTCCTTGGGGCATCATTTACTGATAATAATGCTTTACTATGCCCTTTGAATTCCTTCAAACCAAGCTTATGCAAAAATTTAAAAAAAAACTGCACACCTTTTTTCACTTTGTAGAAGCCTGATATTGAATCTGATGTATCTCTAGAATTTCATATCATTAAGTTCTGAAATTTTGACCTGTAGTAGCCTTCTAAGTCCTCTTTCCAATTCCACAAGTTTGACCCAAATTGGTTTCTCCAAGGAAGAGTTATATGAAATCTCCCACAGTGACTTGCTTATAGACTAGTTCAGTAGAGCAAACTTGTACAATGTGCCACGAGTCATTGTTTCGACCTATGGATCTGAAAAATGCATACAAGAAACTAAAGTCCGTCCTCTTTCTTTACCTTCTTATGAAATTTCAATCCAATCCTCTGAGGTAGGCTATTCTAGCTCTTTGTCTCTATCTCCAACACACATTTGCTTCCACAGCTCATTGTAAATGAGAGTGTGTTTGACTTTCCACAACCATTCAGGATGGTTCTCCTTCCTGGTGAGAACCACTCCCACAATAGATATCAATGAATGCATTTCAAAAAATGTGTAGTGTAATTCAACTGCTGGTTAACTTTGTAACCAATCAGCTACGTTTAAATCCGGTTATGTATGTGGATTTTCTCTTTAAGGGTATTGCTTATCTGACTAATCATTGTCGGTCCCTTGTTGATTTCTCCTTTTATCAATCGCTTCAATCTGAACCATTGATCTCACTACTCTAGATCCAACAAATATCGTGTCCAATGAAACCGAAACGAATCAAAAATCGAGTTCATAAGCTTATCACGTCCATTTTTAACATCAACTTGCGCGCACTTTCGGAAGTGATATGCATCTAATCAATCAACCAACGAACAATCTTGATGGCTAGAACTCAATGAGGTTTTAATCCCGTTGTATAAAACCTTATCACCATCAGATCTAACCCGTCTAATTGAATGGCTATCGCGTCACCCACTCACCAACTATCTTGGCCAATCTCCACCATTGATAAATCCTGCTTGATCCAATGTCTATCGCGTGAAATCTTGCACGATGCATAACAAGTCGAGAGCGTGTGAGAAAAGTGGTTTTCTCGTGCTACGTGTCACCCGCTAAGGTTAATCGCTTGAAATTTTGGAATTTCGCTTATAGCCTTTAGGGTGCGCGAGATACCGCTTACACTTATCAATACCACCCATGTGCTTAATTCATATTTGTAATAAATGCATGCTTAAGGAAAGGTTTATCACTTAAACTCAGTATTAACGCTTAAATGCAGTATTTAGCGCTTAACACTAATTGACTGTGATTTATAAATAAAATGTATGAACAGAGAAAAACTACCTGATAACTAGCCGAATGTTTGCAGCAGTTGCCAGAGAGGGGAAACTGTTGCAAAAGAGGGGAAAACCTATAGAACGGTTATCAAATTCTTGAGAGAGGCACACCTGTGGTTAGTTCTGCAAAATAGACAGAACATAGGTAGAAGGGAGTTACAAATTAGAGAGGGAAGTCAAAAATGGAATTGGCTCTAATACCGTGTCAGACCAAGAGGTAACTCCTCAAATGTTATCGTATTATTCATTCAAGCTGTTAATTATTATATACAATAGGGAGTGACTATTCAATTCATCTCCCGAAGACTCTTCATTTCCTTTATTATGTATTTACACTTATTACAGTTGTTCACCCAATCCCTATGAGTAGGTGTCAACACTTGTGGATGCAATTGAAGAAGGAATTATACTAGCTAACTTCGAACAAGAAAACACCACTCTCATTTATGAACATATTCATGAGTGTCGACATCGTAAGAGGTTAGTGCGAACCAAGATCCCTAATTAAATTCCTAGGAAATGGTTCATTCATTCGTTGCTACCTCCAAAAGCTAAGGATGTATCTATGTTCAATTTTGTTACTGAGGAACAAGCTACCTTAGCTAGCCAATAACTAGATTTGATTTATTCTCAATTGGGCACGCTTTATGAAGTAATTCTGAATGATCCTCACCCTTCTATAAACCTACCTAAACCTAACCTGTGGCCACACACTGGTGGTAGGATTGGTTCCATCTCTGAATCTATGAGTTAACTTGTTTTTGAACATTGAAAATTGATCATGACATCAAAATCCCTAGCATGTGTTCCTGATGATAAAATAAAATTGTCTTATGAGAAAACCACTGATGTTCTCATGGTGAATTCCACAACACCTAAGAACACTTAGCAACCTAGTGGGAAAAAGAATAAGAAAAAAGAACAAAAGAATCAACCCGCTCATGAGAGTGAACCAAACCCATCTAATTAGGGAGGGTGCACATCTTAATAACATTGTAAGATCAAGTTCCCTTGCAACATTTTTCAAGGTGATCATTTGACTCACGAGTGCATTTGGATGGATGAAGTTCATACACTTCTTGCACCACCACCTACTACTCAACAACTAGTTTTTTTGACTCATCTATTCCCTGCACAACCACAATAAAAAATGGTTGCCCAGGTTCCTCTACCTACTTAAGGGGGAAATGAGGGGCCTTATTTTCATTCTCTTACTAAGTTACCCATCCTTATGTGCCAATATCAAGTCAATGTAACAACACTAGCCAAAGAATATGATACTCTTGAGTCAAGATCTTCTCCTAAGGACTCAACAACCATGGATACTTCCACTGGACCTCTCATAATAGATAAGCCTACGGAGCCAGTCCATCGCTCACCTAAGGTTTTCGTTTACAAGACTTCACACAACTCATCTACGTGGGCTTCCCAACATTACAATATTGTTGAGGACTTAGCCCAAGCTCATTGTGCCATGTCTGCTTTAAATTTTTTGCAAAGCTACCCTTAGCAACACAAATCCTTGTTGTTTGTGATCGGAAGGGTGGATCCCTCTAACTCAAATCTTATCACATTCAATGTTGAAATGACCAGCGCTTAACTTCCCCGCTATATCAACTTTTAGATTACTGCGCACATCTTTCATAGTGATATTCATCCCACTTTGGTGGAGGAAGGCTCGCATACTTTTGTCATGTTAGCATCATGCTAGAAATCTCTTAGTTCTCTGGCACGCAGCAAGTCCACTACTACTTTATAACCATTTTATAGGCACAATTTCGTAACTAAGGGGGTTCTTCCCAATTTTTCCATTGAGCTAAGGGGTAAAACTTCATACATGAATGTTGAAGTCATCGACACTCCTTTTGATTATAACCTTCTCCTTGGACCTTCTTTACTTTTCCGATGAAGGAAATATCATCACCATTGATGAAATGGACTATTGTGTGACTTTGGATCAGGTTACTACTACAGTGAATTTAGTCTGACTTTTTGGAGATAAACCTAGTCATTATGAGAGTTTTGGTGTGGGCTAGTTCAAAATATTATCCCTCATTGGTATCTTTCCTCAATTACCACCACCTGACATTTCTTCGTCCTCTTGTAAATATCCTATGCATATGATCTCTTTCAGCACCTCTGGACCCCATAGACATCTTGATCCTTGGGTGATGTCTCCTAATCTTATGGAATTTGATCAATCTATTTAGAATTATATGCCACCATTTATGGAAGACATTGCCTCTTCAATAGTCTCGTTAGTATCTCTGAACGCTGATTAGAAACTCCACAACAATATGGAATATGACCAAGATTCTTTACCCACACTGTTCGTCATTTCACCTATTCCATGTGACTCTATTGATGTTGAGTCTCCTTCTTGACAAGTCATCATGGAGGTCATGGATTGACTTGTTTCTCATCTTAGTGAGATTATGTCTCTTGATGCCTATAGTCTCCCTCATTTGGAAAAGGTATAGATTGGAAACCTAAACCTTGAATCAACCTAGGGGGCATCTCCTTAGCCATCCTTGGAAGTGCCACCCTTAGAGTGAGTCAAGTCTTGGGCTTCTAATATTGAACTTGCTAGTGAATTTTCCATCTCATATCCAATTATTGATGAGTGTCTTGTACCCCCTTTATGTCTTGATAGTCCTTGTCAAAGAGATACTTTAGCTCATGAGACCACTCACCTTCCTTGCTATCATTAATTTTTGGGAAACTAAAAGTTCAACTTTCTATGGCATGGCCCCATCCTGATGTGCAACATGGTATCTCCACTCTTCCATGAGTTCGTGTATGGGAATCCTTGGCTTGTGCCTGGTAGTGGGCACACTTTCACATGACCTATTAGATTGAGTTGTGCTTGTACATATTGTACATAGGAGTGTGATACTTTTATCTCTTTTTGGTTTGGTGTGCGACATGAGCATTTTTCCAATATCATCACATCCTAAATATGAACCATCGTTGCTGGTTCGAAATGTCGATGGAAAAGAATCCTTATGCGATGGATCCGGAAGAGAATCTAAACAATGATGAAACTCGCAGAAACCTCAAAGACAAGATTATATATATAATTCAAAAAAATCCAAGAAATGTGGTCCTGTTTTTACCTCATCCATGTTTATTTATTTCATTATGTGATTTAACCATGGGTCTAGTCCTTCTGGATGGTTTTTACAAGATAGGGTGGCATTTTTATTGCAACATCCATTGGACCTTAGGTGAATTTTTCTTGAACTTAGCATGTAGGGGTAGGTTATATCTTGTCATCTCCATTTCATTTTGTGACCATCAATGCCATACTTGTGCTTAAGTTCCAATCCTTAAAGTTGCAACATAAGCCAATATTCTCTATGCACATTGTAGCTTGGAAATATAGCTTACCTGACCATGGATACCCTACCTAGCACCTCGCTTTCTGTATTGGCGTCCATGTAGTCATTTTTACTCCTTGTCGGAATCCCTCATTATGAATCACCAAGACCTAGAATCTAAGCCTCGTGTCCTCTTCTTTGTTATATTATTGGCCTTACCCAAGGAGGATTTCACACTCTTATCCCTCGTGATTTCAACTTTTTATCAGCCTATGTTTACTATATGAGATTGGGTTTTTCATTCCACTGCCATCATCTGCTTGGCTTATCACTCATTTTAACTTGTTATTTTTACCCTTTCTTGGAGGAACCACTACCATGAGTGGTCTTATTATCCAACCTCTTAACTCATATATGTTTTTAGAATTTCCATCATGACCGGAACTAGTTGCTACCCTTTATAGTAGTCATTCCTGCAAGAGGAGTTTCCTTTAATCTCTTTTCAGACTCCTTAACTTAGAATAAATTATTTAGTGATTTTTTCTTCTTCATGCTCTCTAAAGTACTGGAAGTGACATCGATTGAGGATAACTTTAACCCTTTTCCAAATTGAGTAGACTAGTTACAAAAACTGAATACTCTAGTCCTTTGTGGCTAGAAGGTTCCCCTTTGTGTTGTTTTATCTCTTTTTCGGGCTTGGGGGAATAAATTTAAGAAAAAGGAACCTATTGGGCATACTTGTCTTCTATTTCATGCTCATTAAACCATGAAGGGAAATAAAAAGAGAAAATGGGAAGGGAACAATTATTTTTGTTAGTCATCCAAATGGTAGTGGTAGTTACATCACCCTTGAACATGGCACCTTTTTGCATCATTATCTTATAGTTGGGTTTTAGCTTTCCTAGGAGTTGTACCATACATATGAGTTTGTTTACTCCTTCGGCCGGTTAATCTTTTAGTGATATGAATCGTGATTCAATGCCTCTTGTATTATTGTACGATATCATCTAGTGCTCATTAATCATGATGCTTAGTCACTCTTGTGTCATGCTATTACATGTTTAAGGGATTTATCAGCCTCTGTCATCCATCTGCAGTTGCCTATTGACATTTTTGAGTCAATCATCCCTGTGTCACTTGTACTTCGTCATCTCATGACTTCATCCATTCACGTCACCTTTTGGTCTGTTTTGTGTCAATTAATGGGAGATACATCAAGGCCCTTCTTCAATGGATCTTCTCTTTTCGAATTTAGCTCATTATCTAGGAGCTTGATTTAGGAACCAGTAGTACCTTGGATCTTGCAGACCTTAGTTGCAGGTTTCCTTGCGATCAATAGTGGGTTTACATTATTGACTCCTAATCAGTCGAGTCTGTGAGTGTTCGATGTCAGTTCACATATTCACAAATAGTGGACTATATTAGGTACCTTGGGGTTAATTCTCATCATTGGTGGATTCCCTCGCATTTGCTACAAGTATACCTCATTGACTAATAGTCAGATGATTTCTCCCATGCTTGACATCAACACATTTATTCACATGTTGTAGATTTTTACCATTGGGGTTATGTCAAAGACTCTGGGTTAGGGACATCTCACTCTTATATGGAACCCTTCATAGGCTATGTTGGAGTGATTTATCATCTATGTACTTTGAGGACTACTCTGGGCCACCACTTATCTATTATGTGTCCATAGTCCTGTTGATGTATACTGTGACATAGATCCACATTGTATTTGCTGGTGGCTATATTCTATCTGATGAATCACATGGATCCACTATGTATCACTCATGGACATGTCTCAACATTTCATTTCATGGATCTACAGTGTATTTTTGGCAGTCATGCTCAATATATCTTTATGAGTGAGCATGGGTATGCCCGTGTCAGGTTTTCATTAACACATATGAGAATTTAGCATTTTGGATTCTTTTGATCCAATTTATTAGCTTTGTCTCCTTCCTCCCATTTTGACCTATGAGCATTATTGTAATGCATTTCAACAATCAATTTCTCTTCTAACCTCATGCATTACGTGGCATAATTTATAACCCTATTTTCCACTCTATTATAGTGAGAGAAACCTAAGTTCAACTTATCTCAATTGCTGGCTAGAATGAATCCCCTTTTCACCTCTACATTTACTTACGTGAGATTTATTCCATGTGAAAAAGGGTGAAATTACATAATTTAATTTTCTCTCATAATTATTTTCTCACAATTTTATAATTATGAGATAATTATTATCTCATAATTGACAACAATTTATGAAAACCTCATAATTGAAAAAAAGTTTCTAGAGGCTTATTTTCCCAAGGAGATCAACTTGATACACTTGTTTATGCTTTGGATAGGGGTCTATTATTCGATAATCTTCCTAACTTCACTTCACCCTAATCATCCATTTTTATCATCATGGGATATTGTATGGTTTTATATATACTAGTCTATCCTACAGGGTCAAGCTAGCTAGAGAGCAAGGGAGAGAATTGTATTATTCTGTTGCTACTTTGATTCAAATTTTTGTTATCGATTAGCTTTTGAGGTCATACAAATCATATAAGGGGAGACTTTGTCATATTCTGGAGAGGATATCTTATGCTTGAAGGTATAATTGTACCATTTTATTTATGATTAATGAAATTACATGTTCCCTTCCTTGTAAAACTATGCTTATGGTTGATTATACATGCTAATGTTTATTTGAGCTAACAATATTTTATGGAAGGCTATTTATGACCTCTGTTTGGTGACTCATGTGTGTAGGTGGTAGATCTATTTCAAGGTGAAATATTTATTTGTTGGAGTGGAAGGTTTCTGCAACAAACTCAACACTCCACAAATCTGTGAGGGATACAAGTGTAAGCTAAAACCCTTAATGTAGGGTTACATGTATGTGACTGCTTGAGCATATAGATCATGATTTATAAATTTGAATGAGTTATTCATATATTTTTATGTATGGTAACCTTGCTAGGTCCATAAGGTTAGAGTGAAATAGCTCCTTGTGTGTGAATTTTTCCACAACAGTATTAAAATCCAACCTTTAAGATGGTAGACTCTTTAATCAGTTATTCGAAAGCTTCCTCTTCCATGGTTTACTATTAAAGTGTTTTCATGCAAGAAGGTTCTCCTCTAATTATGTGTTACTATTAAAGTGTCATCATGCAAGAAGGTTCTCCTCTAATTATGTGTCTCATGTCCCCAACATTATTTTGGTTTGATTAATAGATTTAGAACCACATTTGGGCACCTTAAGAAGCTCCTGATTATATTGGGAAGCTAAATTATTTTACTAGATTCTTATCTTTTACATTAAATTACCATTAACATCATAACATTCTATTTTCATGCACTATATATATTTATCAACAACTCCCCAAATACATGTGAGGGGGTCTTTCGACATTAAGTATTTCATTCAGACTATTGTTTAGATTCAACTATATGTTAGTCCATTATAAGTCTTTTCTAATAGTGACAACGTCCTCTTCAAACTTTTCACAAGCGTTTCCTTTATCTTTGAGCTTCTCTTACAAGGTATTTTGAATTTTGTTTTTGTATTCAACTTTCAAGAGAAGAGTTTTCATACCTTCAGAATGACCTTTTGCCATCAATTTTCTACATCTTATTCTTCTTCCTTATCCTTTGAATTTCATCTAAGGCTCTAATTAATTCACCTTATAGGTCTACCTTGGCCACTTCTTCATCAGACTCACCGTGATGTTCTTCTAAAGTGTCTATGGCCATGCGCATGAACCCCTTTTAGCTTTCTTGAGCTTTTCCCTCATCAGAAGATTGATTATCTTCATATTCCGAGGAACTATTATCTTTAGTATAGAATTTTTTTATTTTTAGCATTCTTCTCCTTCTGCACTTTTCTATAATTCTCCATAGGTTCACGTTCATTCTTTTTATTTTCTGGACACTTAGAAACATAGTGACCTACTTTACCAAAATTTAAACACTTGGAGAGTAGCTTAAATTTATATTTACTTGATCCTCTCTTCAACTTTATAACAAACTTGGCTTCCTCTTCTTCAAAGTCACAACATGAGTCTTCTTGATTTTCCTTAAGATTTTTTTTACTTTGAAGGATACCTCCCTTATTGTATATATTCTTTCTGAAATCCTCATTTCATAGGCAGTGAGTGTACCATGCAATTAATCTAGTGTAAGAGTATTAAGATCTATTATTTATTTTGTAGTTGATACCTTGGGATTTAATATTTTAGGAAGTGGCCTTGGCATCTTTTGGACTACAACTCATTGTTTTAGTTCTTCACCAAGTCCTCCTTGGTATTGAACACTTCATCCACTCAAAGTAAAAATTTGATATTTTCTCATCTTCATTAATCTTTAGATATTCAAACTGCATTCTAAAGCCTTAGAGTTTACCTCCCTTTACCTTATTTTTACATTCATAGCAGCTACTCATCTTCTCTCACATTTCCTTGGAAATATTGCATTCCATGGATTTGACCTATTCTAATTCAAGAAATCTAGTAAGGAGTACATTCATTGCCTTATAATTATATATGTGAACTCCATTTAATGATCTCCGATAATCACAATTTGTGTCTTTTCATAAACCATCTTGCACCATATCCCAGATGTTAGTGTTAGTATATGCATACTTCCATTGGGGATCAAATCTACTCTTTGCATTTTCATTGTAGGTCTCTCATACTGAAATTTTTTATCATTCCACTAGGTCATGCCAAAAATGATCCACTGATGGTTGTTTTCTTCTTCTAAGAAAATCTAATTTTCCCTCATCAGGTATATTTGCTGACCCATCTTCATGTTTCATTCAGTTATGGTGTTAGCTATATTATTTTTAGAGTTAAGGTAGTCATGTCTCCACTAGGTCTTAGGGTTCATTTCCAAGGTCAAAAGATTTGTTTTATTGTAAATAAAGGGCAGCAAGGTATGAGGAAGACCAATAAACAAAGAATGGTTGGTATTTAGTGATGATTACTGTACAAAATCCTTATTTCATTAATGTAATTTTCATCTCAAAAACATTGTTTTTTTAGATGAAAACAGAGTATTTTAGTTTTTTCATATCCTTGATGTAAGTCAAGTCATTTTATGTAATAATTTTCCCCATAAGTTTCCCAAAGCACTTCTCCTTGCTGCAAGAGAGGAATCATTGAAGGATAAACTCAATCAAAGCATCATCCACATAAAAAGAGACAAAGAAATAAAAGCATTAGATAGAGATTTGAAGACAGTAAAAAGTTCCAAACAAACATTATAAAGTGGGTTTTTCTATGGAAAAATCCAATTCATCCTCTATATAAGATTTCAAAAGCATTTTTTAAACTTCATCATGCTCATTTGACAAAGAGAAAAGCCGAGTTGTAGGGAATTGGTGGCCGAAGAAACCACGGGCGCTGCGCATAGAGCTTGGGCGTTGTGCATAGAGCAAAGAGCATTGCGCACAAGGCAAAGTTGTGGGGCACTGCGCACACAGGTAGGTCATTGTGCATACCACTGGAGCGTTGCGCATAGAGCCCACACGCCTGTGTATTTTTTCATGGCACTGCGCATACAACAGGGTGCAACACACCTGTAAACGGTGCTACGCATAGGGCAACAATCATCAAAACTATCCTAACAACCATCCAAATCGCTCCTTTTGCTGCATAGAACCTCAAGTAATTAAGTACACTCCCTAAGTTGTGCTCCCAGTACTCATTTCAATATTTTTGAGTTTGTTCGCTATTAAAAATTTCAAACCCTAGGTTGTCTAAAAACCCTCCCTACTTATCATTTTCCTGTTCATTCCCATATCTTATTGTCATATCCCTAAATATCATCCCCATTCCCTATTCCCTACTATCAAATACACTTATCCCCTATACCCTAGTCCCCAAACAAAATCCCTAAACCCCTACTTACAAAATAGTCCCTATTAAAAAATAACCCCCCTTCTCATTATCACATCATACATATCTCATTCCTACATCACACAAACTCCTCTCCCCTTCCCCTATTCCTACTTACCATAACTCACTTCCTCATTACCTTCTTTAGGGTTTCTAAAGCTTCAAACTCAAAAACATGTATAAAGAGGATAAAGATTATGAGGAAGAGGAAAACAGTGGTTGTGAAAGCATGGAAGATGAAACTCAGCATCAGAGAAAACCACATAAGGGAGGTAGAATTTTCAGAGAGGAACCATCAAACATTAGAGAGTTAGAGGCTTCCCCTATGACTATCTATTGTTTCAGGTATCTGGGATGTTATGAGTTTTGTGAGCAAGTACAAAGAGTTCAACGTCATCCTGAGCTGACTAGGCTTTTTGTAGCAAATCTCCATGATAACAGGGTAACTCTTGCCAGGGTGACATTTACAATTTCCACCTCCATCATTGCTGATGCTACAAGGATTTCGAATGTGGGGGGGAAATGGTATAAAGCACAAGATTTGTATGAGCACTACTATGAGCCATACATCAAATCTAGCTACATGAATGAAAAGAAGAGGATCTTTCCTTTCAAGTTCATTCACGAAAAGTATGCCCCTATGATGAGGATCATTATGAAGTATTTTACATGTGAGGGCAAATTTTCCAGATTATACACCTATCATATTAGGCTTCTTATGCACTTCACAAGAGTGAAAATGTTGAACATCCTGTACTTCGTATTCGGGAACATCGAGAAGATGGCCTACATTGTATAGAAAAGGCCATACCCCCAGCAGATGAATAGTGTTTATCACTATTCCTTGATTAAGATTATTGTGCTACATCATCTCAACCTCCTCAACATCTCCTGGGATACATTTATTGCCAATGACATCTTCAAGGGTCCTCATATTCCTCCACCAGTGCCTCAAGAAGCAAAAAGGCCTTCCAGTAGTACCAAAGTAAAGAAAAGTAAGAAGGCTAAAAAGACTAATTTTAGGTCCCTATAATACTAGTGATTCCCCCATTACTATTGTAGTTGTATCCCTTATTAATATTGTTGTGCCCCTATTTTCCCCATATTGTTATTACTGTGCCCCATAGAATCCCTCTATTGTTATTTTTGTGCCTTTATATTATTATTGTTAGGTCATCTTGGTTATATTGTGACCCCTTAGACTCCTATATATAGAAAGGAGGTTTTCTCATTTGTATCATCCAAGAATTGTTCATTTGTGTAATGTAAAGGAGGTTGCCCCCTCGAAGAGGCTGAATTCTAAGGCGTTCAAATATCTTTTCTATCTTTTTGTGAGCTAGTTTCATAACATTTGGTATCAGAGCTTTGGATTCTAGGGTTTCGCTGCTCCAAATAGGTCATGATGGAATTTTCACTATAACTTTTTTTCTGTGACGTTTCAGAAGCAAAAAAAAAAACCCTTTTGAGACGAAGTCGCTGATGAGCCCCAAAAATGGATAATTATATGGGCTCATCTAGCCTCCTAATTCGACTTAATACACCATTCTCATTAGTTGATTGCATGTTTTTTATTATATTTATGCTAATAGAGTGAATTGGGTTAGTCATTATGCCAACAAGTCTAATGTGTGTTTTATGCAGTCTTTTTGGTCAATTTGGAGACAAAATCAAAGGTTTAAATGAGCACTTGGCAGCCAAATTCGTGGAGAGGATTTTTAGGAAGGTGTCCCCTTCATTTATGGGCCCTTACCTCGAATTCTCCACCATCAGCTCAGAGTTTAAGGGCCACGACATCAATTATCACAAGGGCAGCCGAGCAAGGGTTAGTAAAGGTGTTGTTAACTACAAGTTTTGGCAGCCGAGTTCCTAAAGTTTAGGAGGGTTGTTGGGGTCCTCAATTTGTATAAATAAGAAGGCTTAAGGCCTCATTTTAGTTAGTCACTTTGTAGGCAGAAGTTAGCTAGTTGGCAGTTCGATTTTAGTCATTTTTTTAGTCATTTTTTAGGCAGTAGGTTAGCTCTGCATTTCAGCACATTTTCAAGCTTTTCTTGTAGACAATTTTCAGAATGTAACTATTCTTTTGATCAATAAATATGAATCCAACTTTACACCAGCTCTAATCTCTCTTAGGAGGCTGTAGCTCTTGGGGTTGGGCCGAACCCAAGTGCCTAGTACCTCCTTTGTTTAATTTTATGTGTTTTTGCTGCATTCTTAGAATAAAATTTGCTATTTAGATTTAAATCTTGTTTTGTTGTTTAGGTTGCTTTTGATGATTAAAAAGGTTTTTCATGTTCAGATTGATTTGATAGGTTAATAATAGAGAAGATATTCAAAAAAAAGCTATCAAGCACCTTTGATCTCACCTCTCCCTCAGTGGGACCATGAGCTGGGACCAAGGTGTCCTTGCTGCCACCAAAAACACTGTTTTTGCTTCATCATGCAATTATTAGTATTAGATTCCCATTTGCAGAACTTGATACCAGTTGTGATTACATGCTCAGGTTCATGATTGCTTAGTTTGCATAGCTAATTCACATGATTTCATTGCAAATAAACTGTTGTTCATTTTCTTTGCTGTTATTTAGGACATATTAGGTTAAAGTAGCTAGGTCCTTGATTTTCTGAGTCTTTTTTGTTCAGTTTGATAAATAACTTGTAAAGTACCTATGATACCTCCTCATCTATCCTTACCCCATCCATGAAACCTGCTTCGTCCTCTAACTTCGATTCTTGCCTCTCATTTGCTACATTTCTCCCTTTGCCCTAATTTCTACATTCTTGTGCATCATTTCTCCCTCCATCCTCAAATGAATCCAATCGCTCCTTAGCCTCATTCACTAGGTCCTAGACCCCTTAACATCCTTATCCAACCTCCATTTCCACTTTCCCACCATTTTTCCTCCGTCAACCCTCCAAAATACTCTTTTTGGAACATCCTGTAGAAATTTCATAACATCCTGTAGAAGCCCTGCAGACTTCCTGTAGAAGCTCACGAAAGTGGTTTCTTGATAGCCAAACTCTGTGAAACTCTCCAGAAAGGTGCTAGGGACCCCTTAGGCCCTCTTCTAACCTTCCCAACCTCCTGCAAGCATTTTCGTTTGCCAATCCACTTATGCACAGTCAAAATCAGCTAAAGCACATGCACAATAATTCTGCCAACTTACTTAAAAATACAAAAAGATGTTTCTTTTCAGATTTCACTTCAGAAGTAGCTAAGTCACATGAATTTTACCTTTCTAAGAGTCAGTGGCATTCCTTTCTGTAGCTTTCATCATTTTTCTTGCACTAGTAGGGTTAGTCGATAAAACTAGGGTTTGCATTTCCTTTCCGCTTTCAGTTTCTTTCTGCAAGTAGATTAGCCTCCTTTGAGTTAGCTTTCATCCGTTAGTTAAAAAGCTTCTTCTAAGAGCTCATAGAAGTTAACTTAAGCTCCTAGCGAACTTGTGCCAGCTGATCAAGTGACAGCCGCGACAAGAGCTAGTACTTGTGCATACAACACCATCGCTTCCAAGTTTGTTACGAACTACCAGGTTCATAAAATTAAAGAAGGGAGTTCCAGGAGTTGCAGCATTATTGCTGCAATACTGGGGCCCACCATCTTTTCATCATCGTTGCCAGGGAAGCGTCAGAGTATTGGTGATTGCTGCTTTTCTTCTATTTTCCATTACAACCTTCTGCTAAGTAGTTTATTTCATTTCAATTCCGCAATTTCAATTCTGCAAGTGTAGATTAGCATTTCAATTATGCAAGCGTAGATTAGCATTTCATTCCTGCAATTTCATTTGAGAAAAATAGATTAGTCATTCCCTACTTTCATTTCAATTCCGCATTTTCATTTCAACAAGATAGTTAGCTGCAGTTCAATCTATTTTAGTTTTGTAGGTACAAGTAGAAAAAAGCAAAAATCAACCAAAAATATTTCCTTTCATGCATTGTAGGAGTAGAGATAATTCAGAAAAATGATTGCACAACACCCCCACTGCTTCACACAGCCAACCTTCTCTCTTCTTTGATGGTTTTGATTAAAGAACCCTTAGGTGGACTGCAAGAAATATTTGAAGAACCTCAAGGGAAGAAGAAGAAGAAAACATTCCTCTGGAGCAAATGGCTACAAATAGAAATGTTGGGAGTAGTACCTTGTCCAAAAACGAATTTGCAAATCAGATGGAAGATTTCAAGAGTGATATGAGGCAATTTCTTGCCATGCAACTGGATACCTTGTGGATCCAAAGGAATCAAGAGGAAGCCAAGAGGGCTTTGGCCATATTTTGTCCCAGGTGCACTATAAAGCATCCTAGGAATGAATGTCCATTGCACTCCATAGAAGTGTGTTTTTTCTGTAAGACCATCCTACAGATCAGTGCCCTTCCTTGCCCAGAATCAAAGCTGCATATCAGAGGGAAAAAGGAGCCACTGAACCACTCTATCATCTGAACCAAAGGAGGCCACATGGACCCATACCTTACTAGCAGGGAATGCAAGGGACATCCCAGACCTATTATGACCCCTATCCAGCCACTTCCATCATTCTTGGGATCCCCCTACTCATCCTTCCTGGTCCACACCCCCTCCTTGGTCGGATCCATCTCCATATTATGCCCAACTAGCTGCTCATTCATTTCACTCTTATGCTCAGCCACAGCCTCAGTGGAATGCACCTCATCAAGGGTGGAGGCCCTAGTACAACTCTCCTCCCACTCCTTTGCCTCCACCACCTGCTCAACCGCAACCATCGCCTCCTCCTCCACCAAGGCAACCCCAAATGCCAGCCCAACCACAATTCCATCCACATCCATCTCAAATATAAACCCCCACTCAACTACCCATACGACCATTTCCAAACCCGCATATTGGAATAGCTCAACCCAATTGCAAATCTAAGGCACAACATGTCCAAATGACTCCTCTTGAGCTCAATGATCTTCACCACAGCTCAGGAAGAGTTTTACAAAAAAGAGATTATCTTGAAAGCATTGAAGGACCACATCCAGCAAAAGAAGATTCAAAACAGGAGATCAAATAACCATGGGCTACGCTTGATGAAGAGAAGACATCAGAATCAGAGATCGAGAGAGATTGCTCATGGTTACCATCAAATCCTCCATGTATTCAAGAGTAAACTCAGCAAAAAGAGGAAGATGTGAAGGTAATGATAGAAGAAGATATGGAGAATGATCCAGATCAGCAAAAGGACCAAGGATATCAGAGCTATATCGAGATATGGTTCCAGACAGTCACTAAGTTGCAGCAGTACTCTCTTCCTCAGCTATGTTTAATCCCTTCAAAGTCAAATCATTTGGTTTCTGAAATCCGGATATCTGTCAAATCATGCATTTCAAGCCTCCACATCATTTTGTCTCTAATCTCGATGTGCACATGGCTCCATTGGAAGTATTCTTATACTTGAAAATGATGTTTTTTTCAAGTAGGGTAGGGTAGAAAATAAAAAATAGAAAAAAATGAAAATAAGAGGAAAATAAAAATCTAAGGTGAAAACCTCCTCGGAGGCAGCTCAGATTGGCTCATTGATTGAAAACCTCCATGAGGCAGTCAATGGGTTGGGAAAAAAGAGAAAAAAAAATAAGATCCCTGGGTGAAAACCTCCCTTGGAGGCGCCCAGGGCAGGCAATTAAGGTGAAAACCTCCATAAAGCGCCCTAGTTGTTTTCAAAAAAAAAAGAGAAAAAGAAAGAAAAAAGAGAAAAAAATAAACATAATCTCTATTGAATAATTGCAGGTTGCAAGAAGGACATTGCAGGCCAGGAGGATCGCTCAAAACAAAGACAGAGGAGTTCTATGCCTTCTATAGGAAGTTATGTGTCTTCTACAGGAAGTCTACACACAAGCCAAAATTGATATCCGAAGAGGACCAGAAGGCTGAGAATATGTCCATGAGGCCTACAAGCATCCAAGTTTCCATCCCTCACCCTTCTCCATCATTTTTTCCATCTCATTGTGTTTCTTTCCTAAAAACTGCATGTTCTACAGGAAGTTCCTGTAGAAATTACAGGATTTCTACAAGAAGCCAGAAATGGATTTCAAAAAGGCAGTTGGCAAACATGATAGCTTCCTCATGGGTTCATAAGTCCTCCTACAATCCTTAAACCTCTCTCCCATCAATTCCATGCCTGCATCACAACCCAAGCTCATTTTCCTTACCATGCAAAAAACTGCAGAATGCTTGGAAGCAAAAATACATAGTGCTGAAATTTGTTTTTTCTCTCACGTGAAAACAGCGCATCCATTTACAAAACCGTTTTATGGAGAGTTGTATAAGGATGATGGCAACATGCCCAAGCAATTTCAGCCAATTCTGGTGCACGGTTTCCAAGAAATCAACCTCCATCACCTTCAGCCATTTTTGCATTTTCTCCATATCTGTACATCCGTTTCAAAATCGGTTTAATGGGGAGATGCATATGGTTGATAGTAACCTACCCAAGCAGTTTCAGCCAATTCTGATGCACGGTTTCCGAGAAATTGACTTCTATAATCTTCAGCCATTTTCCATTTTTCTCGAAATATGTGCATCCATTGATCACAATTTTGCTATGGGAGGTGAATAATGATGATAGGAACATGCTCAGAACGTTTCAGATCGATCCGGTCTATCGTTCGGGAGCAATGGAGAAAAAAAGTTTCTATCCTGTGAAAATTCAGCATCAACAACATGAGGGTGAAGATTTGAACGATGAAGCAGGCTCCTGCAGCGTAGATCCGGCCAGAGGGTACCTGCACAAGAAAAATGGCCATGAATCGGCAACCAAGCCATCATGCAACCACAAAAGCAAATGCAGCAGCAAAAAGCACCTCACAGTAGCCACATTCGACTTCCAGGTATGTGACTAAACTCGTTCCTCTGTTGCACGAATCTAATTTAAGAACTGCATGAACGAATGAAATGGTGGGATTCAACCATAAAGCTAGCCAGTTCGATTGCACTCATCCAGGGATCACCAGTGCATGTGTGTAGTCATTCACAGGAAATTAAAAAAAAAAAACAGACAATGGTAGAGATTTTGAACTCCAGTGCAACTAATGGTAAGGGATTCCAGGCAGAGAACATACAGTTCATCATAGCACTGCAGTCTGCATGTTTCCATGTACACCTGGCCATCTCACTCCCTCACCACGGATCATGCCGAAATTAAACGATGCTCGACTGAAACTCTCACCACTCTTTGTTCAACTGCGGTCACAACTGAAGCACGCATCCACCATGTCCAGATCAGTTAACTAGCAGTCCTTTGCAAGATTCTTGCCTGATTTCTCGAGATTTATGTCGTTTTTAAAAAAATCTCCTGCTTATCGGGCTATACAGGGAGCGTCGTTTCGTTCTACAGGAAGGCTTCTACAAGAAATGCAGAAAACAACCATGCAAAGAGAAAACATGGGATTTTCAGCGAATTTCAGGCTCAAAACAAGGTAGAATCGGGGAAACTTCTTTGTGCATGATTTGTTGGTGAAAAATGGTAAATTGAACATGGCATTAAATTGAAAAATGAGAGTAAAAAGTTTTCCTTTTCATTGGGAACAGTGGAAGTTTGCCTGCATGATTCACTCAGTTTACCCATTTTTTTTCTTCTACATCCAAAATCTCCTCATCAGTGTTAATAAAGAAAATAAAGCATTCCCTTGCAAAGAAGACATGCAGCAGTAGAGACCAACCTGTGTGTGTGGAAAAACCTGAATTTACATATCTATCAATGTGTTGGAAAAAACCAATGTCCTTATGCCCTGCTTTGTAAAAAAATTTCTTTCATAAAAAGACAAACCAATTCTAGGTGACAACAGTTTTAACACAAGGGAATTACTGCCATTTGATGTTGTAAGGAGCATGAAGAATTCCTTATTTGGTCTCAGAAAAAAAAAAAATAAAAAAAAAAATCAACTATCCTCTGTCGCAGTGAAATGACTGTTTCCCTGAACAATTTTCTTTTTTTTTCTGGTTAAAACAAAAACTCAACACCATGCCAACTAAATAAATTGAAAAGAACGTTGATGAGGGAGCACAAGACATTCATGAAAAGGGCAAAACAGAGGAAGAACAGAAGGAAAAAGAGGAATTTGACACGACCGCTGAGCATGAGACAGAAAAGGACACAACAGCAAAAACAGAGAGGGCGAAAAAGGAAAAAGGTTGGGAATAAAAAGGCCAAGAAAGCCCAAATGAAAGTTGTCACAACCAAGGCAACCACACACAAATTAAAAGGAAATACACATCCAGCCAAGCAGACCAAGCAGACGAAAACAGTTGACACTGGACTTTCTACAGGAAGCTAAGACAGTTCTACAAGAAACTCGGGCTAAGCTAAGAGAGACCGAGAAATTGGAAGAAAAGGCGACCAAGCAATCATAGGAAGAGGGAAAGACAAGGAAACATCTGATGAAAAGCAAAGAGAGGACATGCTGCAGGCTGAGGTGGAGGTGCTAACAAAACTGCTACAAGAAAAGGAGCACAGGCAGTGGGAAGAAGTAGAGAGAAAAGCATGGTTTCATGACCGAGAAGAGGACATCAATTCAGAAGTTGAAGAGGACATCACTTCAGAAGCTTGGCATGACAGGGAGGCCACCAAGGCCATCAAAGATGGAGAGATAGATTAGTTGCTCAGAGGATGAGCAACACCTTCAGTAGGGGGGTGATGATGAGCCCCAAAAATGGATAATTTTATGGGCTCATCTAGCCTCCTAATTCGACTTAATCCACCATTCTCATTATTTTATTACATGTTTTTTATTATATTTATGCTAATAGAGTGAATTGGGTTATTCATTATGCCAACAAGTATAATTTGTGCTTTATGTAGTCTTTTTGGTCAATTTGGAGACAAAATCAAAGGTTTAAACGAGCACTTGGCAGCCAAATTTGTGGAGAGGATTTTTAGGAAGGTGTCCCCTTCATTTATGGGCCCATACCTCGAATTCTCCACCATCAACTCAGAGTTCA
This sequence comes from Pinus tabuliformis, assembly GCA_031772625.1. NCBI lineage: Eukaryota > Viridiplantae > Streptophyta > Pinopsida > Pinales > Pinaceae > Pinus > Pinus tabuliformis. Next base: position 342,176,639 of record CM062804.1, on the reverse strand, counting down.
AGGGCCACCACATCAATTATCACAAGGGTAGCCGAGCAAGGGCTAGTAAAGGTGTTGTTAACTACAAGTTTTGGCAGCTGAGTTCCTAAAGTTTAGGATGGTTGTTGGGGTCTTCAATTTGTATAAATAAGAAGGCTTAGGGCCTCATTTCAGTTAGTCACTTTGTAGGCAGAAGTTAGCTAGCTGGCAGTTCGATTTTAGTCATTTTTTAGGCAGTAGGTTAGCTCTGCATTTTAGCACATTTTCAAGCTTTTCTTGTAGATAGTTTTTGGAATGTAACTATTCTTTTGATCAATAAAGATAAATCTAGCTTTGCACCAGCTCTAATCTCTCTTAGGAGGCTGTAGCTCTTGGGTTTGGGACCAACCCATTTGCCCAGTACCTCCTTTGTTTACTTTTATGTGTTTTTGATGCATTCTTAGAATAAAATCTACTATTTAGATTTAGATCTTGTTTTGTTGTTTAGGTTGCTTTTGATGATTAAAAATGTTTTTCATGTTCAGATTGATTTGATAGGTTAATAGCAGAGAAGATCTTCATAAAAAGGCTATCAAGCACCTCTGATCTCACCTCTCCCTCAGTGGGACCATGAGCTGGGACCAAGGTGTCCTTGCTGCCACCAAAAACATTGTTTTTGCTTCATCATGCAATTATTAGTGTTAGATTCTCATTTGTAGGACTTGATACCAGTTGTTATTACATGCTCAGGTTCATGATTGCTTAGTTTTCATAGCTACTTCACATGATTTCGTTGCAAATAAACTATTATTCATTTTCTTTGCTGTTATTTAGGACAGATTAGGTTAAAGTAGCTAGGTCCTTGATTTTCTGAGTTTTTGTTTGTTAAGTTTGAGAAATAACTTGCAAAGTACCTATGATACCTCCTCATCTATCCTTACCCCATCCATGCAACATGCTTCATCCTCCAACTTAGATTCTTGCCTCTCATTTGCTACGTTTTCTCCCTTTGCCCTAATTTCTACATTCTTGTGCATCATTGCTCCCTCCATCCTCGAACGAATCCAATCGCTCCTTAACCTCATTCACGAGGTCCTAGACCCCTTAACATCCTTATCAACCTTCATTTCCACTTTCCCACCATTTTTCCTCCATCAACCCTCCAAAATCCTCTTTTCGGAACATCTTGTAGAAATTTCAGAACATCCTGTAGAACCACTGTAGACTTCCTGTAGAAGCTCACAAAAGCGGTTTCTTGATAGCCAAACTCTATGAAACTCTCTGGAAGGGTGCTAGGGACCCCTTAGGCTCTCTTCTAACCTTCCCAACCTTCTGCAAGCATTTCCTTTCGCCAATCCACCTCTGCACAGTCAAAAACAGTTAAAGCACACGCACAATAATTCTGCCAACTTACTTAAAAATACAAAAATATGTTTCTTTTCAGATTTCATTTCAGAAGTAGCTAAGTCACATGCATTTTAACTTTCTAAGAGTCAATGGCATTCCTTTCTGTAGCTTTCATCATTTTTCTTGCACCTGTAGGGTTAGTCGGTAAAACTAGGGTTTGCTAGGGTTTTCATTTCCTTTCAACTTTCAGTTTCTTTCTGCAAGTAGATTAGCCTCATTTGAGTTAGCTTTCATCCATCAGTTAAAAATCTTCTTCTAAGAGCTCATAGAAGTTGGCTTAAGCTCCTAGCGTACTTGTGCCATCTGATCAAGTGACAGTCGTGGCAAGAGCTAGTACTTGTGCATACAACACCATCGCTTCCAAGTTTGTTACGAACTACCGGGTTGATAAAATTAAAGAAGGGAGTTCCAGGAGTTGCAGCATTATTGCTACAATACTGGGGCCCACCAGTCGCGTTGAACGTTGGTTCTGAATTTCAGAGCTTTTTGAACTATATTTGCGGAGATATTATGTGAGGAAGTTGGCCATTTTGCAGACTCTTGAATGACATTTCAAATAGGTGACCTTGGGAAAATCATCATAACTTTTTTTTTGAGCATAAGATTGAAATTTCGTAAGAAGTTACAAAAAGAGGATGGACTGTAGTTTCCTTTGTATATTTTTTAGGTACTAAGGTCAAAATAGTGACACGTGGCACTTCATACAAGTTCACTCTTCTGGAAAGGTCTATAATCAGGTCATCTTGGGAGATTGTGTATAACTCTACCTTGGAGAATCTAAATTCGATCAGAATGGTGGCATTGGAAAGAGGACACAGAGGGCTACTGCAAGTCACAATTTTAGAACTGGATGATATGAAATTATAGAGATACATCAGATTCAATATCGAGCTCCTACAAAGTGAAAAAAGGTGTGTAGTTTTTTTTTAATTTTTGCATAAGCTTGGTTTGAAAAATTAGTTTGTGTTGGTATACGACCAAAGTCCCACATTGACTAGAAGTGGGGAGGATCATGGGTATATAAGGATGGACAAATATCTCCATTGGTATAAGGCCTTTTGGGGTAAAGCCCAAAAACAAATCAATGAGGGCTTAGGCCCAAAGTGGAAAATATCATACCATTGTGGAGATATGTGGTGTCCAGAGTCCTAACAAGTGGTATCAGAGCCATGCCCCGAAGTTAGCCAAGTGGATGAATCCTCGAAGTTAGCCAAGTAGATGAATCCTCGGAATACCGAACGAAGGTGGTGGGCCATGGTAATATCACGATGATATCCATGGATGAGCTCGGTTAGACAGGAGGTGTGCTCCAGATTCTTCATGGACGTGTCCTGGTCCCAACACGGTGAAGAGGAGTTGACGTGGGATAGAGCAAGCTCTCGAGGCAGGTGGTGATCCATGTAAGGCGTGTGCTTCCAATGCATTGGAGTGGAGAATCCTGGTTGGTAGAGAGTGGATGGATGGATAATCGTTTGAGGGGAGGCTTGATGGTCCTTTCTTCGAGGGGAGAATTGTTGGTATATGACCAAAGTCCCACATTGACTAGAAGTGGGGAGGATCATGGGTATATAAGGATGGAAAAGTATGTTAGGCCCCTATGCTACTAGTGTAACCCCTTATTTTTATTAGTATGACCCACTTATTATATTGATGTACCCTTGTAGTGCCCATATTGTTACTATTGTGCCCCATAGAAGCCCACTTTTGTTATTATTGTGCCCTTACATTATTACTGTTATGTCGGCTCTGATTATGTTATAACCCCTTAGACTCCTATATATAGAAAGGAGGTCTTTTCATTTGTATCATCTAATAATTTTTCATTTATGTAATGTAAATGAGGTTTCCCCCTCGAAGAGGCTGAATTCTAAGGCGTTGATCTATCTTTTCTATCTTCTCTTGAGCTGGTTTCATAGCATTTGGTATCAGAGCTTTGGATTCTAGGGTTTCGCTGCTCCAAACAGGTCATCGTGGCATTTTTGCTATAACGTTTCTTCTGTGATGTTTCAGAAGTCACAAAAAAAACCCAATTGAGAAAAAATTGTGCTGAACCTTGGGTCCGAATTTCAGATATTTTAACGCGATATTTGCGGAGATATGATTTGAGGAAGTTGGTCTTTTTGCAGACTCCTAAATTACATTCAAAACAGGTGACCTGGGGAAAATCATCATAACTTTCTCTCTACGGATCGGATTGAAATTTTGTAAGAAGGTACAGAAAGAGGACGGACAGTAGTTTCTTGTACACATTTTTCAGATCCAAAGGTTGAAACAGTGACACGGGGCACTTCATACAATTTCGCTCTTCTGGAAAGGTCTATAATCAGGTCATCGTGGGAGATTGTGCATAACTCTTTCTTAGAGAATCCAATTTGGATCAGACTGGTGGCATTGGAAAGAGGACACAGAGGGCTACTATAGTTCACAATTTTAGAACTTAAAGATCTGAAAGTACAGAGTTACATTCGTTTCAAGGTCGAGCTCCTAAAATCAAGAAAAAGCAAGAACAGGAAGTTTTATGGCAAGGATCTGGTAAATTGGATACTTCAGATGGAGCAATATTTTGATCTACATGGTGTACAACTGTTACAAAAGGTATGTATTGCATCTTCATATTTAGAACCAGATCAATTTTTATGGTATGAAGGGTTTTGTTCTCGTAAAAAAACTTGTTACGTGGTCAATTTTCACGGAGGAAATGATAGCACATCATGAGGATACAAAGAGCAACACCGTTTTTAGAGCAACACCACAACAATTGGAAAGAGTAAAAGGGATTTGTGACATAATGGAAACCAAAATTATGGAAACCATGAAGCATACCCCTCACAACTATAAAGATGGAAGTGTTGTTTCTCCCAACCTTCCACAACCTACAAGGGTTACACCACAACAATTGGAAGAAAAAAGAAAAAAGTGCTTTGTTACAATTGTGATAGCAAATGCACTAAAGGTCATAGGTGTGCTGAGAAGAAATTATTTTACATAGAATATGAAGAAAAGAAACAAAAGGATCAAGAAACATCAAAAGAAGAGGATATACGCCAGGACACCACCCCAGAGAAAGAAGAAATGAATCAGACCATATCTTGTAAAGCATTGGCAAGAATTACCACTCCTCAAACTCTCAAGATAGAAGGACATATCAAGAAGAAAAAGGTGCAAGAAGTGAAAGATCACATCGAGAAAGAAGAAATGAATCCAACCATACCTTGTAATTCAATGGATGAAATTACCACTCCTCAAACTATCAAGAGAGAAGGACACATCAAGAAGAAAAATGTTCAAGAAGTGAAAGATCACATCGAGCATCAAGAAGTGAATCTGACCATATCTTGGAAAGGACTGGAAGAAATTACCACTCCTCAAAAAATATAAGGACATATCAAGAAGAAAAAGGTTCAAGCAGAGAAAGATCACATCGAGCATCAACAACAAGTTCTCCAACTTTTAAAGGATAACACCACTTCGGTGCAAAATCAAATGAAACAACAGGTAGATCAACATCGTAGTGAAAAATGTTTTGATGTAGGTGATTGGGTATTTTTACTGCTACATCTCAAGCAAGCTATTTATGAGAAGGAAATGTTGGCAATACTACATGCACTTAAAAATTGGCGACCTTACCGAATGGGAAGACTCTTCAAGGATGAGGATGTGGAAGCATTGTTTTGTGCTATTTATATTATCCAACCAGATCGGATAAACAAAGCAAGGGATGAATGGAAGAAGGACGAAGAAGTATGGCCACTTATTCAAAAGTTGCAAAAGATCCCAATTCAAGCAATATTGCCAGAAATTGAAGAGGAAGGAAAAATCATATTGGAACCTGGAGCAGTCACAGAAACAAGAACCCGACAACTATGAAATCAATCAATTTCAGAGTATCTATCAAGTGGAAGAACTTACCCGCTGAATATTCCACATGGGAGGACAAGAATTTTATACAGAAGCATCAAGAACTACTCAAGCGTTGACGACAACGCTTTTTAAAGGAGAGGGGCATGTTAGGCCCCTATACTACTAGTGTAACCCCTTATTGTTATTAGTATAACCCACTTATTATATTGATGTACCCATGTAGTGCCCATATTATTACTATTGTGCCCCATAGAAGCCCACTATTGTTATTATTGTGCCCTTACATTATTATTGTTATGTCGGCTCTGATTATGTTATAACCCCTTAGACTCCTATATATAGAAAGGAGGTCTTTTCATTTGTATCATCCAATAATTGTTCATTTATGTAATGTAAAGGAGGTTGCCCCCTTGAAGAGGCAGAATTCTAAGGTGTTGATATATCTTTTCTATCTTCTCTTGAGTTGGTTTCATAACATCTCTCCATTGGTATGAGGCCTTTTGGGGTAAAGCCCAAAAACAAATCCATGAGGGCTTAGGTCCAAAGTGGACAATATCATACCATTGTGGAGATATGTGGTGTCCAGAGTCCTAACAAGTGTGACAGGTGAGGTGTTACAAGATGCTTTGATTCTTTCTTTCGAAAATATTACTGATTCCTGGGTGGTAGATTCAGGGGCCTCATTCCGTGCTACACCTGATAAGAAATAGTTTCATGACTATGTTCAAGGAGATTTTGGACAAGTTCGTTTGGGTGATGATAAACCCTATAAAATTATGGGAATGGGTAAGGTTCTTGTAAAACAACAGAATGGAAACCAATGGCTACTAAAGGAGGTAAGGCATGTTCCAGATCTAAAGAAAAATCTGATTTCAACAGGGCAGCTAGGCGGTGAAGGTTGTGTGACAACTTTCATAGATAAATATTGGAAGGTCACCAAAGGAGCCCTGGTAATAGCAAAAGGCAAAAAGGTTGGTACATTGTATTTATGTAATGGTATTTCTAACTCTGTTAATGCTTTAACTTCCAAAGGAGTAGATGTAGCATTATGGCATCATAGGCTCGGACACATGAGTGAAAAGGGGATGAAGATTCTTCACTCAAGGAATTTGTTGCCGGGTTTGAAGAATGTTGATTTGGATTTCTGTGAGAATTGCATTTATGGAAAACAGAAGAGAGTCAGATTTATCAGAGTTGGGAAAGAAAAGAAGAGCGAAAAAATTAGATCTTGTGCGTACAGATGTATGGGGACCTGCTCAGGTATCATATCTCGGTGGCTCTCGTTATTATGTTACTTTTATTGATGATGCAACTAGAAAAGCTTGGATATATTGTATTAAGAATAAATCTGATGTATTTGATACTTTCAAGAAATGTAAAGCTTTGGTTGAGATTGAGACAGGAAATAAATTGAAGTGTCTTAGATCAGACAATGGAGGTGAATATTGCAGCAAAGAGTTTGATAGGTACTGTTCAGAACATGGAATTCGCAGAGAGAAGACATTTCCAATAACACCACAAGAAAATGTTGTATCAGAAAGGATGAACAGAACAATCATGGAGCGTGCAAGGTGCATGAGATTGCATGCAGGATTACCTTTACAGTTTTGGGCAGATGTTGTAGATACTGTTGTTTATCTAATAAACAGAGGGCCTTCAAGTTCCTTGGATGGTGGTGTTCCGGAGGAAGCATGGACAGGTAAAAAGGTAAACTACTCCTTTTTAAAGCCTTTTGGTTGGGAGGCCTTTGTCCATATTGATAAAGAAAATAGAACAAAGCTTGAGGCAAAGTCAAAGAAATGTACCTTTATTGGATATGGTGTTAATGATTTTGGTTATCACTTATATGATTACGAAAATCACAAAATCATTAGGAGCAGAGATGTAATATTCAATGAAAAGGTCTTGTATAAGAATCAGTTGCAGGAAAAAGAAAACAAGGAATACGCAGTTCTTGATGAAATCACTGAAAAGGTAAAGGCGCCTGAAAATAATAATAATCAACAACAACAACCACGACAACAACAACAGGCACCCCAAACACCTGAAAGTGGTGTTATAAGATCTACCAAGATAAGTAGACCCCCTGAACAATACTCTCCTTCATTATATTATTTATTGTTGACTGATTCTGGTGAACTCGAATGTTATGAAGAAGCAATGCAGGTTGAAAGCAGGAAGAAGTGGGAGGTAGCCATGGAAGAAGAGCTTGTATGGCTTAAAACAAGCTCCAAGGTAGTGGTATCTACAATTTGACAAGTTTATGTCTGAACAAGGTTATACTAGATGTCACTCTGATCATTTTGTTTATCTGAAAAAGAAAAATGATGGTAGCTATATTATATTGTTATTGTATGTGGATGACATGCTTGTTGAAGGATCTAACATGCAGGAAATAAATGTACTCAAAAGAAAATTGGCAAATTCATTTGCAATGAAGGATTTGGGAGCTGCAAAACAAATCCTTGGTATGAGAATCACTAGAGAGAGGAAAAATCACATATTAACATTGTCTCAGAATGAGTACATACAAAAGGTGTTGAAAAGATTTAATATGCACAGTGCAAAACCAGTTAGTACACCTTTTGCTAGCCATTTCAAACTTAGTAAGGAAATGTGCCCAAAGACCCAAGAAGACATGGATTATATGTCTAAAGTTCCATATGCATCAGCAGTTGGAAGCTTAATGTATGCAATGGTCTGCACAAGGCCTGATATTTCACATGCATTGGGAGTTGTAAGAAGGTACATGAACAATCCAGGAAAGGAACATTGGATGGCAGTGAAATGGATTCTCAGATATTTGAAAGGTACCACAAATCAAGCATTATGCTTTGGTGGTGCAAACATTTCTCTACAGGGATATGTTGATGCAGATATGGCAGGTGACAGGGATAACAGGAGGAGTACTACAGGATATGTATTTATTGTTGGTGGAACAGCTGTCAATTGGATTTCAAAAATCCAAAGTGTTGTTGCACTTTCTATAATAGAAACAGAGTATGTTGCTGCTACAGAGGCTAGTAAAGAAATGATTTGGTTACAAAGGTTTATGGGTGAATTGGGTAAGGAGCATGATATGGGCACATTATACAGTGATAGCCAAAGTGCCATTCATCTTGCAAAGAACTCAGCATTTCATTCTAGGACTAAACACATACAGCTCAAGTACCATTTCATACGATCAGTGTTGAAAGATGGAGAGTTGAAGCTGGAAAAGATACACACTAGCCAGAATCCTGCAGATATGCTAACAAAAGTTGTAACCAGGGAGAAACTGAGAATATGCTCAGTTTCAATTGGTCTTCAAGGATGACGATGAATATGAGAAACAGCCAGGTCCAAAGAGGAGTCATTGTCCAGCAAATGAAGCAGTGGTGGAGTTTCTACAATCATTCTCCAAGTGGGAGATTGTTGTGTGTGGAGCATGATTGTACAGAGGCCTTTGTTTCAGCCGGATGTATACCCCAGGAAGTTTGTACACCCCTCCACGCGGGCGGGTGTGGGGGGGCCGATCCCCCCCGTCTGGGGGGTCCGGGGACCAGCGGTCCCCCGGCGGGGGCTCGGGGGCAGCGCCCCCAAAGCTAAAAACAAATGTAAAATTGCCTTGTAAAAGTATAGTAATTTCTAGTCAATCTGAGCTGTTCATTAGGCAGATGATCTGGTGGTAGAACTTATGTTTAGTTTAGGGTTTTTTGCCCTAGAAGGCAACCCCTCTCTTTGTATGAGGGAATTGTATTGGACACTGAGATATAGATGTGTATTCTGAGAGCGAGAAACTGAGAGGTGAGACTGTGGGAGAAACAGAGGATACTACAACGGATTTGATGTAGGTTGTGTCTCTTCATTTTGCTAGATAATAGAAAGGAAGGACTGGCTGTTCGGGGTGGACGTAGCCCAAACTGGGTGAACCACGTATATCTGTGTCTCTCTTGTTTTATACGTTCTCTGTGTTTATATTTCTGCAATATTTTATGTGTTCCATTGCTCCGTAATATATAATTTTCTTACAAGTGGTATCAGAGCCATGCCCCAAAGTTAGCCAAGTGGATGAATCCTCAGAATACCGAACGAAGGTGGTCGGCCCTGATAATATCACGATGAGATCCATGGATGAGCTCGGTTAGACAGGCGGTGTGCTCTGGATTCTTCATGGACGTGTCCTGGTACCAACACGGTGAAGAGGAGTTGACCTGGGATAGAGCAAGCTATCGAGGTAGGTGGTGCTCCATGTAAGGCGTGTGCTTCCAATGCATTGGAGCGGAGAATCCTGGTTGGTAGAGAGTGGACGGATGGATAATAGTTTGAGGGGAGGCTTGATGGTCCTTTGTTCGAGGGGAGGATTGTTGGTATACGACCAAAGTCGCACATTGACTATAAGTGGGGAGGATCATGGGTATATAAGAATGGAAAAATATCTCCATTGTTATGAGGCCTTTTGGGGTAAAGCCCAAAAACAAATCCATGAGGGCTTAGGCCCAAAGTGTTCAATATCATACCATTGTGGAGATATGTGGTGTCCAGAGTCCTAACAGTTTGAAGGAATTCAAAGGGTGTAGTAAATCATTATTATCGGTAATTGATGCCCCAAGGAAAGAAAATGTAAACATCTAGTAAGAAACCTGAAAGTTCTAGCATGACTTATGAAGAAGAGGAAGAAATGCAACATGATATATCAAAACTATGAGACCAAGTGCAACAAATGTCACTTGCACAAAAAGTAACAGAATCTAAGATGGATGGTTTAAAGAAATATGTAGAAGCTAAGATGGATGGCATGGAAGCTAAGATGAATGGCATGGATGCTAAAATGGATGGCATGGATGATAAGATGGAAGTATTGAAGATGAACTTGAATAAGTTGCTACAAGAAATGGTCACTAATGGTGGAAGGGTAGTAAAGGAAACTCATGATGAGAACAAAAGAAATGTTAATCTTGATTTCATAGACTCTAATGTTGGATCGAAGACCCACCATATTCCAAAAATCGATATGAGGGAGTTTGATGGCAAGGATCTAGCAACATGGATACTACAGATGGAGCAATTTTTCGATCTCAATAATGTGCAAAACACACAAAAGGTACGTATTGCAACTTTATATTTGGAACCAAATCAGTTTGTATGGTATCAGTGGCTTTTCTCTCGTAAATAAATTATCACTTGGACAATTTTTACAGAAGAAATGACAGCACATTATGAGGATACAAAAAGCAACACTTTTTTTAGCTAATTGATAAGTCTCAAACAAAAGGGTTCAATGATGGAGCACATTGGGGAGTTCCAAAAATTGAGCATAAGGGTAAAAAATATTCCAGAGGAACATATGATTGATGTGTTCATAGGGGCTTTAAAGGATAATATCGAACATGATGTTCGCCTTTGGGAACCTGATTCATTAGAGAAGGCGTTTAGGTTAGCAAGAAAAATGGAAAGCAAAATTATGGTAACCAGGAAACCTACCATTCACAACTATAAAGATGGAAGTGTTGTTGCCCCTAGCCTTCCACAACCTATAAGGTTGACACCACAATAATTGGAATAGAAAAGAGCAAAAGGGCTTTGTTAAAGTTGTGATAGCAAATACACTAAAGGTCATAAGTGTGCTGAGAAGAAATTATTCTATATAGATTGTGAAGAGGAAGAAGAAAAGGAACAAGAAAGGCAAAAATAAGAGGATATACTCCAGGAAAAAAGCCTAAATAAAGAAGAAATGAATCTGACCATATCTTGTAATGCATTGGCTAGAATTACCACTCCTCAAACCATCAAGGTAGAAGGAAATATCAAGAAGAAAAAGGTAATAGTGTTGATTGATTCAGGCAGTACCCACAATTTTATTCATTGAAAGATAGCAAAAGAATTGAATTGCTTCCTATATCCAGCACTAGAGTGTCAAGTGATGGCTGCAAATGGAGGAACGATAAATTTCTCTAGAAAGTGCCATAATATCAAGCTATCCATGGGAGAATATGTATTGAATAGCCCAATGCTTTCCATTCCAATGGGAGGTGCTGATGTTGTACTAGGAGTCTAATGGCTACAATCCTTGAGTACAATAGATTTTAACATTCAAGAACTTTTCATGAAATTTTATGCCGAAGGAAAGGAAGTTGAATTAAGGGGTAATTCAAGGAAACCGGGAAAGATAATAAGCTTTAATGGTATGACAAAGCTTTTAAAAAAGGAACAACGAGGTGTAATTTCACAATTATGTTCGCTAGATGTTTCCACATCGAAATCATCTACTTCTCCAGATCTCCAAAAGTCTTGGACAATCATTCCAAGGTATTTGAGACTCCCAAAGGTCTCCCACCTATTCGTGATCATGATCTTGCTACTCATTAGATTCCAGGAAGTGTTCCTCCAAACATCAGGCCGTACAAATATCCCTATGCCCAAAAGAGTGAAATTGAACGTATGGTTGCAGAAATGCTTGAGGCTAGTATAATTCAACCTAGCCAAAGTTATTTCTTTGCTCCCGTAGCATTGGTGCACAAGAAGGATGGGTCATGGCACATGTGTCCGGATTATAGGGAGCTCAACAAGCTCACTATTAAAGATAAGTTTCCCATTCCTATCATTGATGAATTATTGGATGAATTACATGGATCAATTTACTTCACCAAGTTAGATCTTCATTCAGGATATCATCAAATCAAAATGAAGACTCAAGACATTCCGAAAAAATCATTTAGAACTCATGAGGGTCACTATGAGTTTTTAGTCATGCCTTTTGGCCTTACCAATGCACCTTCTACATTTCAAGGTTTGATGAATTCCATTTTCAAACCCTTCCTTAGAAAATTTGTGTTAGTATTTTTTGATGATATACTAATCTACATCAAGTCTTGGAAGGATCATGTTGAACACGTTGATAGGTTGCTACAACTATTGGAGGAGAAACAATTATATGCAAAAAGATCCAAATGTTTCTTTGGAGTACAAGAGGTCGAATATCTGGGACATATTGTATCTCATGAAGAAGTTAAGGTAGACCCTAGCAAAATTAAAGCCATTAAGGAATGGGAAATCCCCACATCCATAAAGAATTTGTGAGTATTTCTTGAGTTGACAGGGTATTATCACAAATTTCTTAAGAATTATGGGAAAATAGCAGCACCTCTAACAACATTGTTGAAGAAAGATGCATTTTCATGGACTCTAGAAGCAACAAAGACCTTCGAACATCTTAAAGAAGCAATGTGCCAAGCACCGATCTTATCTACACCAGACTTCACAAAAACCTTTATTGTGGAATGTGATGCTTCCGGAAATGGAATTGGTGTTGTTTTAATGCAAGATGAAAGACCCATTGCTTTTGAAAGTCGTCCAATCAAGGGAAAGTATTTACACAAAGCTATTTATGAGAAGGAAATGTTGGCAATACTGCATGCACTTAAGAAATGGTGACTCTACCTAATGGGAAGACACTTCAAGGTAAAAACATATCATGATAGCCTTAAATACTTTTTATAACAAAGATTATGCTCTGAAGAACAAAAAAAATGGGTCACAAAGATGTTGGGTTATGACTTTGAAATCATATACAAAAAAGGGAAGCAAAATGTTGTGGCAGATGCAGTCTCAAGAAAGGATGAGGATGTGGAAGCATTGTTGTGCACCATTTCTATTATCCAACCAGATTGGATAAATGAAGCAAGGGAGGAATGGAAGAATGACGAAGAAGTGTGGGAACTTATTGAAAAGTTACAACAAGATTCTAGTACATCTAATACATTTAGCTGGAAAAATGATTCATTATGGTACAGAGATCGCTTATACCTATGTAAGAATTCCCAACTCAAACAAAATATTCTTGTGGAATTGAACACTTCTCCCTTAGGGGGCCACTCAGCATTTTTAAAAACATACCACAGGGTTAAGAAGGAATTTTTTTCGAATGGCCTTAAATCCGATATTCAAAAGTTTGTGGTGGAATGTTTGGTATGCCAACAAAATAAAGCTGAAACAATTAAGACACTAGGTCTATTACAACCTTTATCCATTCCAAGCCAACATTGGGAGAAGGTTTCAATGGACTTTATCACAGTTTTACGCAAGTCTGAGGGAAAGAGGGTCATCATGGTGGTAGTTTACAAACTTACCAAGTATGCACACTTTTGTGCATTATCACATCCATTTAAAGCCAGTAAAGTTTCTACGGCATTGATGGAAACAATTCAAAAGCTACATGGAAACCCAAAGATTATTGTAAGTGACAGAGATCCCATTTTTACTGGAAATTTTTGGACAGAATTATTTTCTTGTCTTGGTACTCAGTTAGCTCATAGCTCATCTTATCATCCTCAATCTGATGGGAAAACTAAGATAGTAAACAAATGTTTGGAAGGATATATTCATTGCTTTTTATCTGATAAACAGACACAATGAGTCAAATGGTTGCCTCTAGGTGAATGGTGGTGTAACACTTCCTTCCATACTGCAACAAAAGTGAACCCATTTATGGCACTTTATCGATATCAGCCACTGTCAATCACATCATATTTAAGAGAAAATTCTAGGGTTCAAGCAGTGGAATATCACATCGAGCATCAATAAGAAGTTCTCCAACTCTTAAAGGATAACCTCATCTTGGTGCAGAATAGAATGAAACAACATGCAGATCAACATCGCAGCAAAAGAAGTTTTGATGTAGGTGACTGGGTATTCCTACGGCTACAACCATATAAAAAAATGTCACTCAAGCAAGCTAAGAAGGATAATAAATTGTCACCAAAGTATTATGGTCCATACAAGGTGTTGCAAAAGATTGGTACTATGGCATACAAATTGGAGCTTCTTGCAGCTTCTCGAGTGCACCCAGTTTTCCATGTTTCATGTTTAAAGAAGGTTATAGGCGACAAGCTCCCCGTCCAAACAATATTGCCAGAACTTGACGAGGAAGGAAAAACTATATTGGAGCTGGAAGCAGTCATATAAACAAGAACTCGACAACTACTAAATCTATCCATTTCAGAGTATCTCATAAAGTGGAAGAACTTATCTGCTGAAGATTGCACATGGGAGGATGAGAATTCTATACAAAAGCATCCAAAACTACTCAAGCGTTGAGGACAACACTTTTTTGAAGGAGAGGGGCATGTTAGGTCCCTATAATACTAGTGATGCCCCCATTACTATTGTAGTTGTATCCCTTATTAATATTGTTGTGCCCATATTGTCCCCATGTTGTTATTACTATGTCCCATAGATCCCCCTATTGTTATTTTTGTGCCTTTATATTATTATTGTTAGGTCAGCTTGGTTATATTGTGACCCCTTAGACTCCTATATATAGAAAGGATGTTTTGTCATTTGTATCATCCAAGAATTGTTCACTTGTGTAATGTAAAGGAGGTTTCCCCCTCGAAGAGGCTAAATTCTAAGGCGTTCAACTATCTTTTCTATCTTTTTGTGAGTTGGTTTCATAACAATTAAAGTTGTTGAGAAGCCACAAACCTACAAAACATATTAGAGTGGTGCTAGAAAGTTGTTTGCAGCAGATAGGCAAGTGTTTACTCCACCTAATGTGGAAGGGGCCTTGCCTTCTTCATCAGCTCATAGGAAAATGCTTGTTCCACAAACTGTGGAAGTGGCTTTGCCTTCTTCATCAACACAACAGGTGTAGTAGGTACAAAAATGTAAGTAAAGGATGTTGGAGGAAATCGTCAATGATGAAGAGGAAAGGTAATTTGATTTGATGGAACATGATGAAATACAACAGCCACAAATTCATCATGGCATTGAGATAGTCGACTTGGAGGCTCAAGATGAGGCAACAAAAGAAAATATAATCATAAAGGAAAAAGATGCACAGATCCAAGCACTGATGGCCAACTTGGCGAGAGCTACGTATGTCATTTCATACCTTGAGCAAGAGAACATGCAACTAAGTGAAAAACAGGTCCTCATGGAGCTAGAACATCTCAAGGAAAAGAAGGAAGATGACAAAGGCAAATCATTAATGCAAGAGGAAAAGACCCCAACCACCTTGATTACGGAACAAAGCCTTGAAAAGGAGATTGAGCAAGATAGAGGAACGTGGCTTTACACGGTCAATTTTCATTTGGAGAAGCTTCTAAAAAGGACCAACAGAGACAATCAAATCATCAGGCACATGGCTTGCCATTACAGGACCCGGAACAAGATTTGTAACATAAGAGTCAGGCAAATGAAGACAAGGCTAAAATAAGACCTCAAAGGCAAAAAGGAGGGTGATAGGCTTAGGTTTCTTGCTAAAGCTTCCTTGGCTGACCCAGAAACTTGATGGTGGTGTTCTTCCACAAATTTTGAGCAAGTTTTGAGAATTTTTGCATTTTTTAATAATTCAGTAGTTTTTGACAGAAAAATTGGCTCTATGCGCAACGCCACTGGCACTGCGCTTTTCCTAGGAGCACCCAATGGCCAAAAGAAGACCACCATTGGATTCCTAATGATTTAATCATGCTCCCTGTGCATTTTCTAAGCTTTTGGAGCAAAAATGGTAATCCAAAAGGTCAAAAAACACCTAAAAAATCATGTTTCTACCCCTGTTTTGACCATGGCATTGTGCATAGAAGCAGTCTTGGGAGAATCAGTTTCTGAGGGGTAAAATTTGGAAAGTAGATAGGAAAGCCTTTCCAATGAGGTATCATGAGCTCAATTTGGACACCGGGACGGCCTCCAAAATGGCCTTGCAAAAAGTGTTGCGCATAGCCTTCTAACACTGCACATAGGACAATTTTCTGCTAAATTTTCACTTTACTATGCCATGACTATAATTTTTGGGTTTTCTCTCATGGATGATGTTTTTAGTCATGTAAATGGTAATTAGGAATGTAAATAATATGAATATTAGTTAATGGAGGGTTGATCCATTGGATCAAAAGTTTTCTTGAAGTCAAATGAATCAGTTTTCTCCCTTTCAGAGGCAAGTTGTTAGGTTTTCTTAGATTCTAGTTTCTTGTTCAACTTTTGATGGATTAGTTCCTCATCTTAGGGATTTGACCCCTGAGGATGGGAGGAGGTTGAATTGAGGCCTATATCTTCTTTTTCTTTCTCATTTTAAAGCGTTGGATTCAGTGGGATTGCTTAGGCTTTGATAGACATCATTTTGTACCAGTTACAACAGGAGATTAATGAAACATTGCAGCTATTTCTTTGGGATCCATGTGGTATGATGCTCAGTTCAATTTTTCTTATTTTTTCATATGTTAAAATGTATTTTTGACTCCATTTCATTATTTCATGCTCTTTATGTGAATGTATACAAGTCTGAAAGGCAGAATCCATAACTTTTATGCTTTGTTTTGGGTAGACATTTCATAGTCTGTGTTTTCTTCAGTTTAGGAAGAATCCATGAGGTTTACATGCTCTTCCTAGCTCATCACCTGTATTTTCACCTCATTCATCAAAACCTAAGGTTTTGATCATTGTGCCTCCCTTGCCCCATTGAACACCCTACAGTTTTGACCTAATTTCCTTACCCTAACTGTTTGTCTCCTCTTGATCCAGCAAAACCCTTAAAAATAAAATAAAACCTTGTGCTACTATACCTAGCCTAATATTAGTTTCTAGACCCAGTCAATTTGGCTTAGATCCTTACGGAGAGAGCCCTCTCCTAGCCTATTAGGGCTAGCTACTTGGCTAAGCATGGTTTGTGGCTACCTTGGCATTGCCTTCCTTCAACCTGAGGTTCAATCCAAGTGCTAACGCCAGACATCTACACCAAGTGATTGTAAGTAAGTCCTCATTCTTACCTTTCAGAATGTATAGTTAGTCCTAGTGAACATAGCAGCCATGTTGGTGTTTCCTCCTTCTTGGATAGACACTGCCCCTGAATTTCCTCCCAGCTATTAGAATAATCCTGAAGGAACCTTGCTATGATACTAAATGTATGAAACTGGGATAATACTGAGAGGGAGGTGGTGAATCAGTATGATGACAATTTAAAACTTCTTTCTCAAAGTAAAGAATACTCAACGCCAACAATAATAGCACATCAAACTCATAAATTAGGACACAAGATATAACATGGAAACCCAACTAGGAAAACCACCAATTATTTTTTTATTATGATGCAACTAAAGATTCAACTTATCTTACATAAAATTTTAGGCTACAACCTATTGAAGGTTTCAACCCTCTTTCTTACTGTAAGCACAAACTTTTTATTTTCTTATGCGCCAAGTTGAATGGATCTCTAACTCCCTATTTTAAAAACGCCAACTCACTATTATACAAGCACCAACTTGCACAACCCTCTAGATCCTTCTTTCATATAAATTTTCACACTCGTACCATGAAGGCTTTTCTTATTCAAAATATTTCTCTTTCCTAGTGACCAAAATCACATATCTCAATACACCTTTGATTTCAATTCCATTAAAATATTTCGTGTGTATATGCTCATACCAATTTTTCTTCTTATAAGTATTTTGAGCTACTAATTTTAGAATTAACAATCATTCTAAATTTAGCTTTGTTCTTTTAATTCAATTATTGTTCTCTTGTCATTTATTTCCTTCATGTTATTCTTTTATGTTATAATCTTATTTGATTTCAATCATGGTGTCCTTCTATTGACTTTATTCAATTATGAAATTCAATATTAATTTTTGGCTCTATTTGCAAATTTAATTGCACTTCCAAATTTGTTTGGTTACCAAGTATGGGATAAACAAAAAAATATGGCTTTCAAATCATAGAGAACTAATTTTTGTGCTTAGGGATAATTCAAGACTGTAGAGTAGTTGTATTAAAATGCACAAAGCACTACTCATATGCTTCAAGCCTCCCTATTAACAATAAGACCATGTGATACATAAATGGTTTGAAGGCACAAATCTTTGGCATTGAGGGATTGACGCCCGAACGATAATCAAGACTGTATAATGGTCTATGTCCTTATTATATAACCACGCCACTTTATATAGCATCCAAAGGCCCAAAGTGTTGAACCCATGGATTTTTCATGTTTTGGTCCCATTGTTTATAAAATCATTTAACACATAAATTTATTGCAAAACATGACTATGGTACAATTCCTAATGCCTTGATAGATCTTTAGCTGATAACAATATTCCTGTCCCTTAGGTTTTTCAATATTGACCATGTTCATTACTATGCCTTCCACTCAACCTCTGGGGTGAAACGTGACACTTCACATTTGTTGATCAAGAAGTTTTTTCCTCTCAACCTTCTTCAATTGCAACCTATTTTAATATTTTCCACTATTAGGAGCTCTTTGATGACATGACATCATCATATGTCACTCATATTCCATGTGTTTTCTGACACTTTGTTCCATGTGTTACACATATTTGGCCCACTTAGCCACTCAAAAATACTTAATCAACATGCCACATGTCTTCTTCTTAGAATACCATGTCACTTGTGTTGACTATCTAATGTCATCATGCCATGTCATATGCCACATCACCTTGGTTAGCCAACGAATTCATGCCATGTTTCCACCACTTATCTTTATGAAGGTGTTTTATTGAGCATTCATGTTTAGTGCCCAAATAGATATGGGCCTTATATTTTTTGTTCATTGAGAGTATGGATGATTGTTATTTAATCATGGATCCACCCTTCCTTCTCTAATGTTAACGAGTTAGGGGTGATCGCTATTTGTCATTATTGGTTGTTAAACCCCACACTATTTTGTCAAAACATGCTGAAAGTCAATCTCTGACACTATTGATCCAATAGTCTAGATTTATAGTAGAACCCCCTTGTATTTGATAGTTAACAATGGGGAATCTACTATTTGGATGTAGTAGAACAAAAAGCTTGGAACCCTTCCAACTCACACTTTAACTTGTCAAACTTTGAAAAGGATATCTCCTAATCTAGGAGGCTTTCCTTAGAGTGCCATATATCATTGGAAAGGTGTTTCTGAAACTTTTTAGGATAATTTGAACTTTATATTAGTACTTAAAATTACTCAAAATATAGGCTCCATTATGGACCTAAAAACACCTTAAATAGGTATAAAAACATACTTTGACATCAATGAGAACACTTTTGCAACATAAAGTAATGAAAGTGTGACTGATGAAGAAAGGAGTTAAATATTATTCAATGATGAGGCTAAAGAACTTGAAGAAGAATTTGATTATGAGGTAGAACTTAAAAGCACGTTGAAGGTAATAAAAATCCTTAGGTAGAAAGAAAATCAATTGATGCAACAACATCACACTACTACATATGGGAAAACAAATTGATGCTTTAATTCAACAATACTGATATAATAATTCATACTATCATATTTTATTTGGATTTTTTTAAAGCCCTAACCAATGTCATATATCTGACACTGAATAAATGTGTCAAATAACTGACACTCTTGATGGATATTCAACACATTCTTATACATGTTAGAAATTTCATGTGTATGTTGTGAGCGTTGGATTTATGACATCTAACCAAGTCAAATATAACAATGCTGGAATACTGATGGTGGAGGAGATCATTTATTTTGGCCATTATACAATGTTTATCCTTAATATTTTGATGGTATAAATCTAACAAATACACACACACACACAAACACACACACACACACACACACACACACACACACATATACATACATACATACATACATACATACATACATACATACATACATACATACATACATATAATGGAATTAAAAATTACATCAAAAATAGTGAAGCTACAATTTATTTCGTAAGATAATAAATACTGAAAGATTGGTAAGGAAAAATGGATGATGATAATTGTTATTTCCCTTGTACCAAATGTAGGGTCTACAAGAGGAGGAGAAACATTGTAGATATTTTGGACTCCTTGAAGGCATGAATGAATGCTATCCCTTGGTAATTTATTCATTATATATCTATATATTGCATTTTTTTGTTGTTTTAATTTAGCGGTTTATGGTTTAAGGGGATTAACATTATGGATTAAGGGGTTAGCACGGATTATGGGTTAATAGTTTGTGAGACTAGGGGGTAAGGGTTTATTGGTTAAGGGCTTGGGGGTTAGAGGTTAAGGGCTTAAGCCTTAGGGTTTCAATTTTTAGATAAGAGGAATAAGGATAAGGTGTTAAGGATTAGGGAGATAGGATCTAAGGAGTTAGGAATTAAAGTGTTAGGATTTACCTGGGGATGGGTTGCTAATCTCTCTCTCTCTCTCTCTCTCTCTCTCTCTCTCTCTCTCTATATATATATATATATATATATATATATATATATATATAAGATTTAAATATTTTTAAGTGGATTTTTAATTGATGTTGTTGTCAACTTTCATTCTGGTCATATGGTATGAGTTATATTTTGAGCGATAGGTGAAGGAAACATAAGAATAGCTTATTTTTGTTGGTTTTGACTATATATCTCACAAAGTGTCTCTCTTTCTACATGTTAAGAAAAGTAACATTTTTCCTAAATTTTTGCAACATATTCCATAAACATATTGATAAATTGCACAAGATTCATCATTGATTCATTATTTTTGTTTCCCACTCTCACCTAAGTTGATTGCTCCATCTGGACTGCCAACCCCTAAGTACCTCTAACACTTGATTTTTTTTTCTTTTTTTTTTTTTGTAAATCGAAACTTTGTATTAGTTGTTGTTGGGTGTGGAGCTTAATTATATTCTGTATTCAAAGGTATCGCCACATTGGACCCCAGTTCGAAATCAGACGGCAATGCCGCCCGAAAAATATTCACTGCAGGGGTGGTCCAAGGGGGGGGATGCCCGCGACCTTTGGGGAGCCCCCCCTGGGGGGGGTTTTGAGGGCAGCGCCCTTTAAGCGAAGAATAGATGTCAAATTGCCTTGTAAAATTATAGTAATTTCTAGTCAATCTGGGCCGTTCATTAGGCAGAGATATGATGATAGAAGTTAAGTTTAATTTAGGGTTTTTTACCCTAGAAGGCAACCCCTCACTATAAATGAGGGAATTGTATTGCGTCTATGTAGATCAGTATTCTGAGTGAGAAAGAGAGAGGAGATTGAGTGCGAAGAGGGTGTTACAACGGATCTGTTGTAGGTTGTATCTCTTCAGTTTGCTGGATAATATAAAAGGAAGGACTGGTTGTTTCTCCGTGGGCGTAGCCCAAACTGGGTGAACCACATATATCTGTGTCTCTATTTTTTATGCGTTTTCTGTGTTTATATTTCTGCAATATTTTATGTGTTCCATTGCTCCATAATATATAATTTTCTAACAACTGGTATCAGAGCCGAAGGTCTTTTTTTTTGGCTGACAAACTCGCAGGAGAGAAGGATTCCTAGTTCAAGTGGGAGAAATGGCAGAAGATGGTAAGTTTAGGGTCAAGAAATTTAACGGCCAAAACTTCTCGTTGTGGAAGATGTAGATGGAAGATTATCTGTATCAGAAAGATCTGTACCTACCATCGAGCGGAAAAACAAAGATTCCAACGGGTATGACAGATGAAGAATGGAACCTTCTCGATAGAAAGGCACTCAGAACAGTACGGTTGTGCCTCGCAGTGTTGGTTGCCTTCAACATTTCGAAGGAAACAATGACGGAGGGTTTGATTAAGGCGTTGGCGAAACTATATGAAAAACCCTTGCCCTGAAATAAGGTATTTCTTATGAAGTGTTTATTTAATATGAAGATGTCGGAAGGTGGATCTGTTGCAGACCATTTAAATGATATTAATATTGTTACAAGTCAATTAAGTTCTGTAGGGGTAAACTTTGATGATGAAGTTAGAGCTCTGTTATTCTTGTTCTCATCGCCAGAAGGTTGGAATGGTTTAGTAATGGCCATTAGTAACTCTGTTTCTGGATCTAGTACTTTAAATTTTGATGATGTTGTCGGTGCTATCCTTAGTAAGGAAATGCGACGAAAAAGCTCCGGTGAGACATCGGGTAATGCTTTGAGTGCAGAGTCTATGGGAAGAAAAATGGAAAGAGGAAAGAGCTTAGGATATTGTTACACTAAAATTTGTCACCATGACTATTTTCTGTTAGTATGGCTCCATCAACTGTCATACTATCCTCTTTGACAAGCCTCATACCTCTGCTCTCCATGTCAAACTTCAAGAAAGAGAGAAAGTCATTAAAAATCTATATATCTCTGGGTACGCAGTTTCTCTTAGCCTTACCTGTGTGTACGCACTCCAAGTTCACAATACCTGCGTACTTGTACGCTCTGTATGTAAAGCAATGGATGCGTACTCCTGTAAAGGTCAAAAGGCGCAAGTTTCACTCCAAAAAGTTACTTGTGGTCATTTCTAGAGCCTTCTAGAAGCTTGTTTGACGTGTATGAAGCGCCTCCAGATGGTTCATGTATCCCTACCAAAGAGGAACTTATCCCATCAAGAGGGGAGCTATCCCATCCAAAGAGGGGCTTATCCCATTTATGGTGGACCTGAATAACTTCCTCTAAAACACTATAAATACAAGCATTGGGCCAGAGGGAGGAGAGGTTGAAAGTTGAACATTCCTAAGGGTAGATGCTGCTGGAATTAGGACTCCCTTGTAAAGCTTGAGAGGAGAGATTCCCATCCTTTCCTAGCCTTATTTGAGAGTGGGTGAGCTGATCAAAGTAAAGGAAAACTCTTGCTGGACCCTAGGAGGGACTTGCAAAACACCAAGGCTCAGGTTGTAATGGTTCCTTTTGTTACCTTTTAATGCAAATGAACTTATTTTTCTCAACAGATTGTTATTCATGGTTTGTTTCATATACTCCTTGGTCTGTATGATGGATATGTATTGTTTTATGAGTTTATCAGGTGCTATTTAATCTTTTGGCTTGTTAGTGAATGCAGGTTTCGAAGAGAAGGAGGAGCTCATCCGGATCGGCGAGGCTGGACTACTACAAAGCGTTGGACTAAAGGTATGTTAAAGATCCCCTGATTACTTGTATTTGCAATGCATGTTTAGAGAAAGGTAGCTTTATTTGTCTTGTTTGTCACTAGAAAGCTTTTGCTTCTAGGGAGGTCGGTTGTGTCCGCACTAACGACTCTTTCTGCATGAAAAAATGGCGACTCCGTTGGGGAATCCATTGATGTGAATATTTTTTCCTTTGTATGAACTTTTGATCTGAGAAAAGTTATTTGTTTTCTGGTTTTTGTCTGTCTGACTGTGTATTTGGGTGGGCTAGCTTAGGGTTAAATTAGATTTTAGTTTTTCTTTGTTTTGCTAGAAGTGCGCAGCCTCTGAGTTGAGCACAGTGCATACCTGTACGCACTGTCGCTTTGTGCACAGAGCATGCCCGCACCTGTGCAAACAGGTCGCCTGCGTACCCCTGTCAAAATAAAAAAAAATTCAATTTTCTTCTTTTTTGCCTTTTACATTTTGTTTTTAATTTTTTTTCTGCCCAGATCCACTAGTTTTCTGCCATAAATCTTCACCTAAGCTTGTTTTGTCAGTGTCGAGGGTTTTAGTAAAATTCATAGGGATTTTGCCTTAGGGTTTGATTTTTAACTGGTCCTGTAGTGACTTTGGCATTAGAGGTTGTCAAACTTTGGATCTCCCTGGTTTTGTTCAGTCCTCTTAGGAGTCGGGCCTGTCATAGAAGTCACCCTTGTGAGAGACCTACCTTTGTGTCTTCTCTTTGTGAATCTCGAAAACGTTTGTTGTTTGAACTTTGAATTTTATTCTTGAGAAAAAGAACAAAAAGATTTTGATTTTTGTTTTTGATTAGTTTTTGGTTCTGCATTGACTAGTCCTTAGTTACATTTTTACTCAGTAAAACATCCAGGAATCATCTTTAGTAAGCTTTTGACTCGTTAGATTCACTTTTAGGTGCTTTTCTCTTAGATTCGATTTTGAGTGGAATTGAGTTGATTTGATTGCCATAGCTTTTTTAACTTTGATTTTTGTTAAAGTAAGTTTTACATGCTTTATTAATTAGGAAAAAATACAAAAATATCTTTTGAAGGAAAGTTTGCTTTGGTAGCATTTGTGTCTTTGAAAGAAAAAGGAATTTTCGTGAAGTGATTAGTGGTCATGTGTTGTATGTTTTGAAACGACAAAGAGTTTGTTTCTTTGTTTTTCATTGCCAAGAAAGTTGTCTTTATTTCAAATTTGCATCCTCCAACTCTCTTAGCTAAGGAATTCATTGAAAAAGAAAAAACTAGTGTAAATCATCCTAAGTGCATCTTTGTAGTGGATTTCGGTCGAGTCTACACACCATCAGTTTCATCTCCATTACCTTTTGTCTTAAAGAAAAGCCATAAAAAATTAACGCTTAAAGTAAAATCAACTTAGTAACTTTTATTTACTAGGGCTCTGAAACACCAATATAGATCAGGCTAGTGTCTTGGAGTAGGAGAGTAATTAACTCTCCAAGACAACAAAACCAAACAAGTAGCTCATCTTGTGGTAGGATAAATCCAACTGTTTCATTTGTACTCCGGGAAAGCTCCTCTTAAGGGAGAAGCACGAGCTCGTGTCTGAACCAGTGAGGGGATCAATCCTCCCTCGTTGGGAACGACGCCAGACACGCACGTATTACAAACGGTAAACCTCGAATTAACCATTGTCTAGGAGCCAGGGGTCACTTGTCGGTAAACCTTGGATTGTTGTCAAGGAGCTGGCAAGGGGATTGAGCTTGATACTCTGCCCTTGCGTGCTGTCGGAGTGTAGACTGTTCCCCCAGGTGCATTTGTTGCTGTTGGTAACCTTAGTGACCATTATCTTTAGGATTATACCGAGGTGACGGTGGAGGGAAGATCCCACTGTACCTGGAGCAGACGTCGGCTAGACTCACTTGGATTTTGGGGGGGTTCACTTCACTCGAGACGGTTAAAGTGGAGGAACTTGTGCTGATCTATTCATTAAGCAGGTTTCCGGGGTAACTGTTCCGCCCACCACTTCTGTACTGAATTCGGCGATGCTGGGTTTCATCTACAACTAGTATTTTCAGTCTGGGAGGCTACTGTTTGTGTATGGTTTGACGCCCTAGATTCTTTAGGCGTGTGATTCAAATTTGTTTGGTTCTTTAGAGACTTTAGGTGGTTTGCTTTGAGATTTTACTTTGTTTCTGTGTGCAGTAGTTAAAAGTTTTTAACTGTGGCTGAATTACCGAGACAGTCCCGTAGACTTCGGGGCAAGTCTCCTGAGATTGTTACCGTGGCCGATTTGTTGAGGAAGTCCCGTAGATTGTGGGGCGAACCTCCTGAAGAGGTCCCGAGTCATTACGAAGGTTTAAAGGTCCTTGTAACGCCTAGTGATAGTAAAGTAGGTTCACCTGAAGAACGAGAATCGTCATTGGTAGTCCATCCAGATTACCAAGGTCTAGGAACGGGTTATAATCCCGAAGCAGTTGTAGTTTCTGAGCTTGTTGGTAGTTTTTCATCTACTAGTGATATAGGCGAAGAACCTAAAGTATCTGAACCTGTTACTCCAACTTCTAGTGCACCTGATTCACCTAGGGTAGAAAGAGTCATCACCGAAAATCTTCCTGCTGGTTTGATAGCTATTGAAGAACTTGCTCCAGAGGAAGAATTAGGCGTATCTATCCTTGAAGATCAACCTACTATTGATCTAAGGGAGCGTGAATCTATCTTTTACAGTCCTCCTAGAAGTACTACTTGGTACCTTTCGTTAACCAATTATTTAGACAACTCAGGAATAAGTTTTTCTCCACCTTGAACTCCTTTTCCACCTGGAGGTATTTATACTCCTGTAAATATGTCTGGTCAGTCATTTGTGTTCACTCAATCTTCGGAATCTTTCTTTTACGGCGGTCCTTCTGTTCCCTCTGGGTATCAGTCACTTTCTGGTACCTTTGCGGGAGCATCTCCTCAACCCATTGAACATGGGTTATTAGCTGGAAACAATGGTAATAAACCGTTGGGTGTAGGAGACATTTACATGATGTCAGGTTCAGTTCCCGGTTCTCAACCTCAAGGTGGCCAATTACCGCCTGGGGGGCAGCCTCAATTAACGCCTGGGGGGCAACCTCAAGGTACACAAATTGCGTCTGGGGGGTAACCTCAAGGACAGTATGTACCCATAGTACAATACATTCCTCAAGGTCAACCCCAACCTCAATATGTACCCCAAGGTCAACCTCAGTATCAGTATTTACCTCAAGGGTATCAACCTCAAGGTCAAGGTCAACCCCAGTATCAATATTTACCTCAAGGTTATCAACCTCAAGGTCAATACTTGAGTCAAGGTTATCAACCACCTCAAGGTCAATCATATGTTCAAGGTACGGGAACTGTGCCTTTCAGTTATCAATCCTATCCTCAATCCGGTTATGGATCTCAATATCCTCAACCTGTCATGGGTCAATACCCGGGAATGAACATAGTGTGGGATCCATCGCAAGTTCAACAGGTATTGCAGCCAAGTATACAATTGTCATGTCAAGCTGGAAAACCCTTAGTTGTTGGTCCATCCCAGCAACCGGTCCAGTCTAATGTTCAAACTTCTGTAACTTCGGTAGTTACTCAGCCGCCAATCGCACCTAGTACTCCATCTCAAACAACGGCTGCTGCAACTACCGCAACATCTGCTCCTTCCACCACACTTGCTTCTGGAGTATCGACAGCTCCGGTTTCTACTGTCTCTGCAACTACTCCTCAGACATGTTTACCATTTTCTGGATCTACGATTCAAACTACGGTTCAGATGCCTGCAGGACAACCTGGTTTAAGTACGGTTGTCACTAGTCAACCACAATTCACTTATCAACCGTACCAGGGATAGTACCAATATGGGCCTGCTGCCAACAGCCGATTTACCAGTATCAACCGTATCCTGGGTACACTTATCAACAACCTCAGCAACCCCAGTACGGTCCGGTTAATCCTGGTTTTCCAGGAGGATATAATATCTCGAATGCGATTCCTATTCCAAGTTATCCTGGATATCCTCCTCCTGGGACTGGCCTTGTGACCCAAAGTTTTAGGGATCCTAATCGGCAGTTACCGTTTATCGCAACTTTGGATTTACTAGACTTGTCGCGCCTAACGAACGATCCAATACAATATCTTTCGTTCTGGCCGCCAATGCAAAATAAGTTGCCGAGTGATATACCCAAGTTCGAAGGTAAGTCTGGAGAGGATCCGTCCAATCATGTGATGACTTACCACCTCTGGTGTGCTTCAAATTCCATCTCGGATGATTCGATCCGCTTACGTCTTTTCCAGCGTACGCTCATTGGTCTCGCAGCCAAGTGGTACATTGAGTTACCACGGGCCTCTTTTTACAATTTTAGTCAGTTAGCTACCTCGTTCCTAACTCATTTTCAGTTGCCGGTCAGATATGATAATGGCACGGAGCTATTAACTTCATTAAAACAGTCGGCCTCCACTTATATTTCCGATCATATACATGAATGGAGACATCGACAATGATTAGTGAAAGTTTTTATCCCGGACCAAATCTTAGCTGAATGTTTTGTTAAATCATTATTACCGAAGATTACTGAAGATGTAGCTAAGGCCGGAGTAGTTACTGAAGAGAAAGTAATTGCTCAAGCGCAGTACCTTGACTTAGTTTACACTCAGTCAGGCACGTTACATGAAAAGATCCCAGATCTTCCAAAGTCAAATCAAATCGGTGTTGCTCCTTCGGGATCTCATGCTGCTGATGGCATAATTGGTACGGTAAATACTAAAAGCAAGAAGAAATCTTCAAAGAATTCTTCGCCCATTATAACCTTACCAGATTCCCCGACAGGAGAGTCTTCTCCTGAAATTTCCGCCGATATTCACGCTGTAGAGTCATCTATAGCTAAATCAAAAAACGGTGGGAAGAAGAAGGGTAAGAAGAAGGGTAAAGCAGACAAGACTCCAAAGGAGAAAACATAAAAGTTGGAAACCAATGAAGAAAAGTGCAAACATTGATATCCTTGTCTTATTTGTAAAGAGGATCATTTTATGAGAGATTGTCTCCATCGGGCCGAGGTTGTGAAAATCGTCAAAGGTTCCTCAACTCCTGCTGTTTTGAAAGATCCATTTCCAAAGCAGGAGAGTAAGATGATAGGTTCTTCCTCGAGTGCCACTGAAGAACCCATATTGATGATGTCTCATGTAAGGATTGCGACTGGATCTCACGATTATGGTAGTAAAAGTCCTGTTGATGGATCGAAAGAAGCAGAATCTTCTCATTCAAATCCATCAACCTCAGCTCCCGGTTCCGATCCACTACAGATCGAGAAACCTAACCCTGACTTAGTAATAAAACCGCCTGCCAAGGGTGTACTTCGAAGGTCTGCTTTCAATCCACATGCGAGAGCGGCCCAGAATTACAACATTGTTGAGGATTTAGCTGTTTCACCCTCAGCAATGTCGGCTTTAGAAGTGCTGCAATCATGCCCAGCACAGCGAAAATTACTTTTTTCGGCTATAGGAGCTGTTGATGTTCAGGACCCGAACCTGATAATCTTTGATCTAGAAAATAGTACACCGCGTCTCCCTCATCAGATGGCTTTCCAGATTCCAGTGATAGTAAAAAACAGACCTATTCATCGGACTGTAATTGATGAGGGAGCTTCCACGTGTATTATGTCGATTCAGTGTTGGAGATCGCTTGGTTCTCCTTTGCTGAACCAATCCCCGACAATCCTTAAGGCCTTTGATGGCCGTGGGTTCCATCCGTTTGGCATTTTGCAGGATTTGCCTATAGGGGTTGAAGGAAAAACCATTAGTCTAGATGTGGAGGTGGTTGATGCCCCTCTAGACTACAACCTTATTTTGGGTTGAAGTTGGTCTTACGCTATGACAACGGTCGTTTCATCGCTCTTTAGAGTAATAAAGTTTCCACACAATGGCAAGATCATGACAATAGACCAGCTGGCTTATTTTTCATCCAACCCAGCCTCTTCAGAGAGTATCCATCATGTCAGTAAAACGACTATCCCTTATAAGGATGTTGGCATAGGATTAGATAAAGATTCCAGTTTACTGGGAACTTTTCCTTTTCCTTCGATCAACAGAGACCCTTCATTCACATCCATTCATATGATTACATCAGACACTATTATTTACGATGATCCTTGGATTGTCCCATCTGAATCTGAGATAGACTCATTCGGTGATGCAATGCCTTTGAGTCCATATGAAATTTCCTATGAAGTCGTGCAGTCATTTTCCGACCCAAGTTCAACCCAAATCGACCAAATGAATGTGGTCCGTGAGGAATCCCTTTTCGCGTCAACCTAGGAGTTAATAACGTTTCCCGAAGTTGTGTCATCTGACGAACAACTTTGTGAAATCCTGTGTGTAGACGATTTACCATGGGAAGATCTCCATCATAGATCTTCGTTTTTACCTGAGGATGATCGTTTTGAAAACGATTTCTCATCAATCTTTACAGCATAATATGTCAAAGACGCTCAGAGTCCAATGAAACATCCTGATTCAGAGTTGAATTTGGGAAATGTTTCTCGCACTATTCCCATTGACATTTCAGTGAAGCCTGGAATTGTTGAACACATTCATATAGGTGCCTCGTGTTCAGATGACGAAATTCAAACATACAAGGCCCTATTTCAAGAATTCTGCGACGTGTTTGCCTAGTCCTATGAGGAAATGCCAGGAATTGATCCCTCCATTGTTGTTCATGAGATCAAGACTTACCCGGACGCTAAACCCGTTCAGCAACGTCTACGTCAGATCGAGCCTCGGAAAGCGGCTGCAATTAAAGCAGAAGTTGAGAAGCTGTTGAAAGCAGGTTTCATTTATCCGATCCCATTAACGGATTGGGTATCGAATATTGTTCCAGTTAACAAGAAGCAGGGAACAATAAGAATATGTATTGATTATAGGGATATCAATCGTGCTTGTCCCAAGGACAACTATCTGACGCCCTATATCGATCAAATAATTGATGATTGTGCCGGCAGTGAAATATTTTCCTTTATGGACGGTTTTTCCGGTTACAACCAAATCAAT
Source organism: Pinus tabuliformis (assembly GCA_031772625.1). Lineage (NCBI taxonomy): Eukaryota > Viridiplantae > Streptophyta > Pinopsida > Pinales > Pinaceae > Pinus > Pinus tabuliformis. Next base: position 342,146,566 of record CM062804.1, on the reverse strand, counting down.
ATTCTACCTGCGGATCAACCAAAAACGGCTTTCATTTGTCCATGGGGGACATTTGCTTATTGCAAATTACCTTTTGGGCTTAAGAATGCCGGAGCCACTTTCCAAAGGGCGATGTCTTATGCATTTCATGACATCAAGCACATTGTGCAACCGTATCTCGATGATTTGCCCGCTCACTCCTTACGTCGAGCTGATCACCTTGTCCATTTACGAGCAATTTTTATGAGGTGTGGGCATTATCGTATACGGTTGAACCCACACAAATGTGTCTTCTGTATAGAAGTGGGACGATTGCTGGGATTTGTAGTTTCAAAAGTCGGCATTCACGTCGGTCCCTCGAAGGTCGAAGCTATCATCAAATTGCCTCCTCCTTCGAGTTTGCGCCAACTCCAAAGTTTGCAAGGGAAAGCAAAATTTTTACGCCGATTCATTCCTAACTACACCGAGATTACCAAGGGTTTTACCTGGTTGTTGAAACAAAATGCTCAATTTTCTTGGGATGAGATAGCTCAGAAATCTTTTGATGCGCTGAAGCACGCGTTGACCCATGCACCATTGCTGCATCCTCCCAACTACAACCAGGATTACTTTTTGTACCTCGCCGCCGCTCATTCCACCATTGGAATGGTCTTAGTACAGGAAGATGAATTCGAAACGGAACATGTGATATATTATCTTAGTAGGACGTTAAATCCCACTGAGCTAAAATATTCGCATGTGGAGAAATTGGCCCTGGCAGCTGTTCAGGCTGTCCAACGTTTTCGTCATTACATTCTTCTCCGTAAAACTACAGTCATTTCGGATTGCAACCCTATGATCTATATTTTGACTAAACAAATTCTACGGGGCAAGTACTCTAAATGGATCGTTATCCTGCAGGAGTTCGACTTAGAATTTGAAAAGTCTAAGCCTAAGAAATCTTTAGTTTTTGCAGAGTTGATGTGTGACTTCCCACGTGCTGACACGGAAACTGTGGCAGAGGAATCCATTGCGGACGAATCTCTGTTTCTCATCAGCACTTTAGATCCGTGGTATGGGGATATAATTGTCTATCTCCAAACCTAATCCTTTCGGCCCTAAGCTTCAAAGTCAAAACGCCGAAAAATTCGATTCCAGTCCCAACAGTACCAAATTATTGGAGATACTCTTTATCGTCGTGGGGCAGATTTGGTTTTTCGTCGTTGTTTAACTCATGAAGAGGCAGCAAGGGTTATGAATGACTGTCATTCTGGAGCGTGTGGCGGTCATATGTCTGGGTATGCCACAACTCAGAAGGTGTTGCGTGCTGGCTACTTCTGGCCGTCCATGTTTAAAGATTGTATCATTGCGGTCCGAAAATTCCACAACTGTCAAGTGTTTGATCGCAAGATGCGTGCACCACCTGCTCCTCTCCACCCTATAATTACCGTTGGTCCTTTTGCTAAATGTGGTATCGATTTTATTACATGTAACCCTCATTCGGCCGGGGGGCATGCGTATATCATCCTTGTGGTTGATTATTTTATTAAGTGGGCCGAGGCGATGCCTACATTCGAGGCAGACGGTAAGACAACTGCGATTTTCATATTCAATCATATTATTGCTAGGTTTGGTGTCCCACAAGCGATGATCACTGAACATGGGCGCCATTTTCGAAACATTATGATGACAGAACTTACAAGCCAGCTTGGTTTACGCCATGATAGTTCTACTCCTTATTATCCTCAAGCAAACGGTTTGGTTGAATCCATCAACAAAGTTCTAGTTATCATGATCCGACGAATCATTGGTATTCATCGGTCGAATTGGCACAACATGTTATTTTCAGCGCTTTGGGCGTACCGAACCTCAGTGAAAACATCAACAGGGTTCACTCCTTTCCAACTAGTTTATGGTTTGGAAGCAGTGTTGCCCATTGAATGCGAAATCCCATCACTTCAAATGGTTGTCGAATTACTTCCAGCTACTTCTGAAGAGGAGAAGCGTCTATTATACTTAGCTAAACTAGATGAGACTCAACGTGACGCTGCATTGGCAATCGAGACTCACGCAAAACGGATGAAAGCTCAGTATGATCGCAATGTGACCCCTCGTAATTTTTTGGAAGGAGACCTAGTGCTATTATATGATCAAGCTAATGATGAATTAGGTGCTGGAAAATTCGTTCCTATGTGGCATGGGCCCTACATTGTCAAGCGAAAGCTAGCAAAAGGGGCCTATGAGCTGGTAGATTTTGATGGGGACTCTTTGGGTAAGCCCAGAAATGGACTTTACCTAAAGAGGTATTATGCTTAAATGGTGGGTATGGAGATTCAGTTAGGTTAGTTAGGTTAATTTTTCTTTCTAGCTGGTGTGTTTGTTAGTTTAGACAGTGTGCTTAGCTTAGAAAGTGTGTTTTCGTCGTTATTCTGGTTTATCTTGGTTTTACTCATGATATTGCAGATGTCGATGCTTCTCCAAACGTACATTGGATTTGCTGATGGTGCTTGTCGTAGTACACGGAATATCTCTTCCACAGCTTGCGTTATCTATTCGCCCTCTGACGAGTTAGTTTCTATGCATGGAGTGAGCCTCGGTCAAACAACAAACAACATTGCAGAATACAGTGTAGTGATTAAGTTATTATCTGAATCTATTTCGTTTGGGATTCGGAGTTTGATAGTGAGGTTAGATTCTGAACTCATTGTATTACAACTTAATAGAGTATATGCCATTAGAAATCCAGTGTTATTAAGGTTATTTTTGAGAGTGCGCCTCTTGGAACGTGAATTTGATTACATTGAATATCAGCGTATTCCAAGGTCATTAAATACATTAGCAGATGCAATTGCTTCTCAAATGTTAGACAGACATTTGCGATAATCATAAATGTAAATTTAAAAAACATTTCATCATACATGTTTAACAAGATAAGCCGGTAATAATGATATATATATAGATAGGAGTGTGTCAAAAATATACATCGTCTTCGATCATAGGTTGAAAAACACCTTATGATCAGCAAAAATGATAAGTACAAAAAGCCAAAAATGTCACATGTGTCTACAAAATGTGACTAGCCAATCACTGGTGGTGCTCTCTATACGAGACCACTGCCCGCGCTACCCTACACAGGAACCTCCTGAAAGGTCCTGGGACTGCAACCACATAGCGCTGAAGTCGGATAGGAATATCGTCTATAGTTGTCTCTGGTATGTCCGCCGTGAGACGCTCTAGGTCCTGTTCCAGCTCGGCTAAGGTCTCTGCGGCCGCATCCTGTGGGGCCGGTGCTGGTGCAACTGGTACTCTTCTCTCGAATGGCCGGAGATTGGCCAGACGCTGTGGACCTACATCTACATTTTGAAATTTGTCGCTGTCAGTTTTCAGACGATATAAAAAACAAAAAAAGTAAATAATTTAAAAACTTGTGAAAAATGAAGTACCTCTGTCATCCCATTGTCCTCCCTGTGGAAGAGCCATGTCCGGAGCACCGCAAAAATCTACTCCGGCATAAGGAAAATCCTGGATCGCAAAGACCTGGTCCTCCAACCAGTGAAAGTAACCCGTAGGAAATTGAACAACTCCTGCTCCCTCGTCAGGATGTCGGGCCATCACCGCAACCCATCGCATTAACTTTGGCTCCCGAGGAGGCCCAGTTGGAATAGTGAGATGTTGTGGGATCAGCATCGGAACCCTCTCTAGGGCAAAGCTCACAACTAGAGGCCCATACCCAAAGGTCTTTAATTGCCCGTTCTTTGCCCTAGTCAGTTGGCCCTTCATATTGGCCAACACAGCGTCACACCAATTGAAAATGGTGCCTCGGTAGCAATCTATCACCATCCGCATTTGGGACCCGGTGGCAATGTGCAAAGCGGCTGCGCCGCAGAGTCTGGTAACTGTAAAGGCAATTACCATAAGTTCAGGCAGGGATATGTATTTGATTTCTATCCCTTTCTCCTGGTTCTGATTGTTGCACCACTCTAGCCGAAGGCTAGCAAGGGATTGGCCACCCGGCCTAGTCCCGGACAGAGTCAGTTGCTTGCCCCTATTAGGCAAACTAGTGAGAAAATATATGTCTGAGGGCTCTATCTCGAGCTGGTGCCCTCCGATGTAGAAGCATTGATCCTGGACATTCCACCTTTCAACCAGCCATTCTAAGAATCGCACCTGGGCCCTCATGCCAGGTATGGCCCAGTATTTATAGAGACCGCATGCCTTCAAAGCATCAATGGAGGGTTGATGATCTATTGCGGCCAAATCGACATCTTCGTGTTCTCTTTCGCGCCAATCAAGCATGGTGGGCAATCTACACACCAGAAAACATTCATTAGAATTCATTAAATCAAAATTTGATGGTTTGGTTTTGAGTTTTAGGGTTTTGAAATTGCTTTGCGCGGAGTACGCACCCCGCGTTCAGAAACAGAGCGTATGTACGTAGATGTTCTGAAGGTAGGCTACGTACTCCCACCATTTTCCCATGAACGAAAATGTCGGGGTACGCAGGTCGCCCATGCGGCACCTGCGTACCCCGAAAGGCGGATCCTAAAACCCCAAAGCCCTCAAAAAATCAAGCTAGGGCTTAAAATGAAATTCTAAACGGATGAAAACAAAGAGGAGGATGTTGTGAAATACCTGAAAGAGACGGCACTCGATTCCGACGGTCGGATTCTCCGCAAAGTCCACGGGAAGTTTCTTGCCAAAAGCCCTTTTCTCTCCCTCAATAGTAAAATGGTAAAAATGACATGGTAAAAGGTCTTTTTATAGGTTTTTTGGATAAATTAATGCTAAATTTGTTTATTTTTCACCATGGAAGGATATTTCTCAATGAATTTTTGCTTATCTTAAACAGGTATGAGTAATGTGTCATTTTTGTGCAGGACAATAGGAATTTCAAGGAAAATTATCATTTTTCACGAACCAAAATATCAGAGTCATCTTTGAAGCCCTTTTCTGACTCTTAAAACATGAAAAGATCACCGAGCGTTTCTTTTACACTCGTTAAAATGGAATTAAAAGATGGTCCCCTTATAGCTCTTTTCTAACCGTAAAAACAGGAAAATATTGCCGGGTTTTTGTCGTTTCAAACTCGATATGGAAATAAAACGATGTGTCCTTGATCGCTTTTTACTTTTCAGGTCAGAGGCACTAATCATGAAAGTACTCATTGGTCGCAAGACTAAGCGGTTCTCTCAAGTATTATTTTATACTTTTTCAGGCTTGGGAGACACAACTTTACGAAAAAGTTCAACTTGGAGTCTTCTTTAGTTTTTTCAGACTCTCTAAAAATGAAAAACGCTGAGTTTCTCTTATACTAGACTCGTTAAAATTTCACAGTAAAGGACCTGTTCGATTACAAACAGGAACGGACCACTCCTTCTTAGGGTTCAAATCAAAACTAAGTTGGACTCATCCGAAGGATGAGCTTATAATCAAGCATATGTTATCCTCCTCAAGCTTGTAAAAAATAAAGAGGTACTTGCCAGAAATGGTGGGGGAAAAGAGAGAAAAATGAGCCCATTTGTTATCCTTTGTCTCAGAAGAAGCCTTATTACCACTCTTGAACACGACACTTTTCATTCACCTGGGTTGGGAAATCCTTTGCCTCACAGTTGATCAAACCACATTGAAAGTCTTTAGCCGGGTATTAACTTTGGGACAAATGTCACCAAGCCATCTGTCGTGTCGTTATGTGTTCAAGAGGTCTCTGCAATAAAGATTCATCTGCAAAATACTCGTCGTCCATTTTTTACCATCCCTGAGTCAGTCCTTATAGCTATATTTCTTCAACTTGGTCTATGATTTCGTGTTGTGGGCTTGCCTTCAATGGGTCGCTTTCTATCGACATCAGCACATTATCTAGAAAGATGACCTAGGAATCGTCAGTACCTTGAAGTCTGCATGCATCAATGGCAGGTTTCTCGCCTTTGATGACAGTTTACATCATTGACTTTCGATCGAAGGATTCCGTGAAATGTTCGACATCAACTCATTCATTCACATCTCATGGATTGTACTAGGTACTTTGAGAACCATTGACATCACTGGTGGTCTCTCTCACGCTTGTTAATAGTTTACATCATTGACTGGTAATCAAGTGGTTTCTACCATGTTCGACATCAACTCATTTATTCGCATGGATAGAATCGTACCTGTTCGGGAAGTAGAAATGAAGACCCTGGATCTAGTTTCCACCATCCAGGTTGCGAGGAGTTTTGTATTCATTATACAATAGACTTATCATAAACAGATGGCTGCATCCATACTGTGTCTACAAAAGTCTATGATTATGATGTACTGCAGAATCATTCCTGTATCAGAGCAGTAGATAGTCAATTAGTTAAAGTTTTCAATCTGAGTATGGGAATGCCTACCTCAGTGATGATATGATCATATATATGTATTTTGTGTTAAATACTTGCAGGTTCCGACTGGGCTCTCCACAAGATAATCCTTGAAATGATAAAGTACTTCACCCTTCCTAGATAATATGAAACTCTTATCTACTACAGGCTTCGCACTTTAGGGGACAATCTGTTACACTAAAATTTGTCACCATGACTATTTGCAGTTAGTATGGCTCCATCAACTGTCATATTATCCTCTTTGACAAGCCTCATACCTCTGCTCTCCATGTCAAACTTCAAGAAAGAGAGAAAGTCATTAAAAATCTATATATCTCTGGGTACACAGTTTCTCTTAGCCTTACCTGCGTGTACGCACTCCAAGTTCACAATACCTGCGTACTTGTACGCTCTGTATGTAAAGCAATGGATGCGTACTCCTGTAAAGGTCAAAAGGCACAAGTTTCACTCCAAAAAAGTTACTTGTGGTCATTTCTAGAGCATTCTAGAAGCTTGTTTGACGTGTATGAAGCGCCTCGAGATGGTTCATGTATCCCTACCAAAGAGGAACTTATCCCATCAAGAGGGGAGCTATCCCATCCAAAGAGGGGCTTATCCCATTGATGGTGGACCTGAATAACTTCCTCTAGAACACTATAAATACAGGCATTGGGCCAGAGGGAGGAGAGGTTGAAAGTTGAACATTCCTAAGGGTAGATGCTAGTGGAATTAGGACTCCCTTGTAAAGCTTGAGAGGAGAGATTCCCATCCTTTCCTAGCCTTATTTGAGAGTGGGTGAGCTGATCAAAGTAAAGGAAAACTCTTGCTAGACCCTAGGAGGGACTTGCACAACACCAAGGCTCAGGTTGTAATGGTTCCTTTTGTTACCTTTTAATGCAAATGAACTTATTTTTCTCAACAGATTGTTATTCATGGTTTGTTTCATATACTCCTTGGTCTGTATGATGGATATGTATTGTTTTATGAGTTTATCAGGTGCTATTTAATCTTTTGGCTTGTTAGTGAATGCAGGTTTCGAAGAGAAGGAGGAGCTCATCCGGATTGGCAAGGCTGGACTACTACAAAGCGTTGGACTAAAGGTATGTTAAAGATCCCCTGATTACTTGTATTTGCAATGCATGTTTAGAGAAAGGTAGCTTTATTTCTCTTGTTTGTCACTAGAAAGATTTTGCTTCTAGGGAGGTTGATTGTGTCCGCACTAACGACTCTTTCCGCATGACAGATATCGCAGTAAATCAAGGAAAGGAAAATCCAAGTCCAGATCAGGGATAGTCTGCTCGAAATGCGGAAAGAAAGGACACCTAAAGAAAGACTGTAGATCTCGGAAGGGAAAAGAAGGAGATGCACAACAAGAAAACAATCATGAATCAAATGTGACAGGTGAGGTGTTACAAGATTCTTTAATTCTTTCTTTTGAAAATATTATTGATTCTTGGGTGGTAGATTTAGGGGCCTCATTCCATGCCACACCTGATAAGAAATACTTTCATGTCTATGTTCAAGGAGATTTTGGACAAGTCCGTTTGGGTGATGACAAACCCTGTAAAATTGTTGGAATGGGTAAGGTTCTTGTAAAACAGTAGAATGGAAACCAATGGCTACTAAAGGAGGTAAGGAATATTCCAGATCAGAAGAAAAATGTGATTTCAACAGGGTAGTTAGGCAGTGAAGGTTTTGTGACAACTTTCACAAATAAATATTGGAAGGTCACCAAAGCAGCCCTGGTAATAACAAAAGGCGAAAAGGTTGGTACATTGTATTTATGCAATGGTATTACTAACTCTGTTAATGCTTTAACCTCCAAAGGAGTAGATGCAACATTATGGCATCATAGGCTCGGACACATGAGTGAGAAGGGGATGAAGATCCTTCACTCAAGGAATTTCTTGCCGAGTTTGAAGAATGTTGATTTGGACTTCTATGAGAATTGCATTTATGGAAAACAGAAGAGAGTCAAATTTCTCAGAGTTGGGAAAGAAAAGAAGAGCAAAAAATTAGAGCTTGTGCATATAGATGTATGGGGACCTGCTCAGGTATCATCTCTCGGTGGCTCTCGTTATTATGTTACTTTTATTGATGATGCAACTAGAAAAACTTGGGTTTATTGTATTAAGAATAAATCTAATGTATTTGATACTTTCAAGAAATGGAAAGCTTTGGTTGAGATTGAGACAAGAAAGAAATTGAAGTGTCTCAGATCAGATAATGGAGGTGAATATTGTAGCAACGAGTTTGATAGGTACTGTTCAAAGCATGGAATTCATAGAGAGAATACTGTTCCAAGAACACCACAAGAAAATGGTGTGTCAGAAAGGATGAATAGAACAATCATGGAGTGTGCAAGGTGCATGAGATTGCATGCAGGATTTCCTTTACAATTTTGGGCAGATGCTGTAGATACTGTTGTTTATCTAATAAATAGAGGGCCTTCAAGTTCCCTAGATGGTGGTGTTCCAGAGGAAGCATGGATAGGTAAAAAGGTAAACTACTCTTTTTTATAACCTTTTGGTTGTGAGGCCTTTGTCCATATTAATAAAGAAAATAGAAAAAAACTTGAGGCAAAATCAAAGAAATGTACCTTTATTGGATATGGTGTTAATGATTTTGGTTATCGCTTATATGATTATGAAAATCACAAAATCATTAGGACCAAAGATGTAATATTCAATGAAAAGGTCTTGTATAAGAATCAGTTGCACGAAAAGAAACAGGAAAAAGAAAACAAGGAATACACAGTTCTTGATGAGATCACTGAAAAAGTAAAGGTGCCTGAAAATAATAATAATAATCAACAACCACAACAACAACAACCACCACAACAGCAAAAGGCACCCCAAACACCTGAAAATGGTGTTAGAAGATCTACCAGGATAAGTAAACCCTCTAAATGATACTCTCCTTCATTATATTATTTATTGTTGATTGATTCTGGTGAACCTGAATGTTATGAAGAAGCAATGCAGGTTGAAAGCAGGAAGAAGTGGGAGCTATCCATGGAAGAAGAGATGGATTCCTTAATGCATAACCAGACTTGGGACTTAGTCAGGTTGCCTGCAGGTAAAACTACATTGCATAATAAATGGGTTTACAAGCTGAAGGAAGAAGATGGAGGAAAACAGACGTACAAAGCTAGACTTGTGGTGAAGGGGTTTTCACAGAAGAAAGGTATTGATTTTGATGAAATATTTTCTCCTGTTGTTAAAATGATTTCAATCAGAACTATTCTAATTCTAGTAGTAGCTGAAGATTTGCATCATGAGAAGTTAGATGTAAAGAGAACCTTTCTCCATAGGGATTTGGAGGAAGAGATATATATGCAGCAACCACAAGGATATGAGGTAAAAGGGAAGGAGAAACTATTGTGCAGGTTGAAGAAGAGCTTGTATGGCTTAAAACAGGCTCCAAGGCAGTGGTATCTAAAACTTGACAAGTTTATGTTTGAACAAGGTTATACTAGATGTCACTTTGATCATTGTGTCTATCTGAAAAAGAAAAATCATGGAAGCTATATTATATTGTTATTATATGTAGATGACATGCTTTTTGCAGGGTCTAACATGCAAGAAATAAATGTGCTCAAAAGAAAATTGGCAAATTCATTTGCAATGAAGGATTTGGGAGCTGCAAAACAAATACTTGGTATGAGAATAACTAGAGACAGGAAAAATTGCAAACTAACATTGTCTCAGAATGAGTACATACAAAAGGTGTTGAAAAGATTTAATTTGCACAATGAAAAACCAGTTAGTACACCTTTTTCTAGCCATTTTATACTTAGTAAGGAAATGTGCCCAAAGACCTAAGAAGACATGGATTATATGTCTAAATTTCCATATGCATCAGCAGTTGGGAGCTTAATGGATGCAATGGTCTGCACAAGGCCTGATATTGCACATGCAGTGGGAGTTGTAAACAGGTACATGAAAAATCTAGGAAAGGAACATTGGATGGCAGTGAAATGGATTCTCAAATATTTTAAAGGTACCAAAAATCAAGAATTATGCTTTGGTGGTTCAAACATTTCTATATAAGGATATGTTGATGCAGATATGGCAGGTGACAAAGATAACAAGAGGATCACTACAGGATATGTATTTACTGTAGGTGGAACAACTATCAGTTGGATTTAAAAAATCCAAAGTGTTGTTGCACTTTCAACAACAGAAGAAGAGTATGTTGCTGCTACAGAGGCTAGTAAAAAACTGATCTGGTTACAAAGGTTTATGCGTGAATTGGGTAAGGAGAATGATATGGGCATGTTATACAGTGATAGCCAAAGTGCCATTCATCTTGCAAAGAACTTAGCATTTCATTCTAGGACTAAACACATACAACTCAAACTCCATTTCATACGATCAATGTTGGAAGATGGAGAGTTGAAGCTGGAATAGATACACACTAGCCAAAATCCTGTAGATACGCTAAAAAAAGTTGTAACAAGGGAGAAACTAAGAATATGCCCGGTTTCAATTGGTCTTCAAGTATGATGAAGAAGATGAGAAACAACCAGGTCCAAAGAGGAGTCATTGTCCAACAAATGAAGCAGTGGTGGAGTTGCTATAATCAGTCTCCAAGTGGGAGATTGTTGAGTGTGGAGCCTGATTATCTTCTGTATTCAAAGGTATCGCCACATTGGCCCCCACTTCGAAACGTTTCCGCCTGAAAAATATTTGCTGCAGGGGGGGTCCAGGGGGGGGGGGGAACTGTGACCTTTGCCCCCCCCCCTGGTGGGGGGTTTCTGGAGCAGCGCCCTTGAAGCTAGGAATAGATGTAAAATTCCCTTATAAAAGTATAGTAATTTCTAGTCAATCTAGTCCATTCATTAGGTGGAGATCTGACGATATAAGTTATGTTTAATTTACGGTTTTTTACCCTAGAAGGCAACCCCTCACTATATATGAGGGAATTGTATTGCGTCTATGTAGATCAATATTCTGAGTGAGAAAGAGAGAGGAGATTGAGAGCGAAGAGGGTGTTACAACAGATCTACTATAGGTTGTATCTCTTCAGTTTGAGGGATAATATAAAAGGAAGGACTGGTTGTTTCTCCGTGGATGTAGCCCAAACTGGGCAAACCACTGTTGGGCTATTTATTGGGCTTAAATTGCTGCATTAAATTATCAACCAGGGAAACTCGTAAGCTTGTGATGATGCCAGCACAATATATGCAGGAGTAGGCAACTAACCTATGTCTAACTAAATTATTTACGATTCAATATAATATGCAAGGGAAGAGGCTCCTAACTAAGGAGGTCCTGGTTGTCCTTCCCTACAGTATCATAGAGAAATCATTCATAAACCAGAAACTTGAAATAAAGACAAGAGAATGAACTTAGTTGTTGTTTAGATTCAAGTAGAGAGAGAGACTAACTTAGTCTCTTGATTGTCCTCTCATGTACTAGTCCAAACTAAACTAAGATTCATTCACAAGCATAAGAAATGAAATAACTTGAAACATAAACACAAAAGAATGAATTTCAATTATCATGCAAATCAAATGGAGAGAGAGTCTAACTTAGACTCTTGGTTATCCTCTCATAAGTTGATAAGATTCTAATTTAAAACTCATTCATCAATCATAAACAAATCAAATCCTCAAACATATAAGAAATTAAATGAAATAAGATCTAATATGAAATAACATGTTTCTCTCATCCTTTTAGAGTGAGCTCAATTCTCCTAAGAACAAGACAAATTATTCCATATACTACATTAAACAAACTTATATCTAAAAACTACATAATGGAAATAAAACTACATAATGGAAATGCATGAAAAATGAAGCTTTATTCTATGCCATCATAAGTTGGATGCAATGCTCTAAGAGTCCTCCCTTTGGAATGGAAGAGGTACTCCTATTTATACAAAAACTTATGATAACAACCTCATAAATGTAGACCCACTATTCTCTCCTTTGACCCACATATTTCTCAACCAATGATGACACATAACCCTATCCTCCATGATCTCCTCCATGAGGTCCATGATCTTCTCCATGAAGCTTATCTTATCAAATTCGAATTTGATCATTCAAGGCCACATAAAGATGCCCTGGAAGCTTCCTTTGTGCCTACACATGTCAACAAACTCATTCTAATTGTTAGATATAAGTATAAGCATTTTATTTTCTAAAGTTTAGCCATAAATTCACTTAAAAATGTTAAGAATTAATAAACTTTGGAAAAGCATAGTTATAATCCAATAATGAGGTAAATGGAATGATGTGGAGGTGGAATGGAGGTAACATGAAGGTAAAATGTGAAAATATTGGTGAATAATGGAGTGAAAATAGGGACTATTTTGAGACCCAACATCTCCCCCAAACTCAAGATATTGCATGTCCTCATGCAATCAATGGTATTGCATGTCCTCATGCAATCTATTACATTACTTTTTGAGCTTTGGCTTAAACTCTGCATGATATCATTTACATAACTTTTGCAAAGCATTATTTTGATGAATTACAACTTGGTTGGTTCTTGTGTTTCAACCATATTTTGTTTGTTGCATTCAATGTATGATCTTTGCATATTGATAATGTGATTTTTGTTGCAGATTATTTTTGTAGGAATGCATCATGGTTGGTTCTTGTGTAACAACCATGATTTGTTGGCATCCAATTAACTTTTAAATACTTTTATCAAAGCCACTTGTAAGCTCATGTAATAATGGCAGAGTATTTTTGTTGGAATGCGTCATGGTTGGTTCTTGTGTAACAACCATGATTGCTTTCGCATCCAATTAACTTCTAAATACTTCCTGACAAAGTCATTTGTATGCTCATGTAATAGTGAATATACTTTGAAGGTAAGTGGGGTTAAGTGGGGTTGTGATATATGAATGTGGATATGAATGTAACAAAGCATGTATGTAAGTGTATCCTTCCCCTTAAACGGATGGTTTGGGCAGTTATGTGAAATGGGGAAAAGAAGGGAAAAGGAAGTGAAGTTTTTCCAAAAATTATTATTCTAACTTTTCAAGGAATTTAATGGTTAAAAGTTAGAAAATATCATACCTTAACTTACCCTTCCAAAATGGATGAGAGTTGTGCACGTGTGGCTGCAAGAACTTTTGTTCATGGTCTTCTTTACTTGGTTGGAAAAATCATGCATGAATCATGCATGTGCAACTACCACAATTCTGCTCTAAATCTGCTTCTTCAAGCTGTGGATGAAAGATGAATCTATGTTATTGTATCGGCTGCTGGATCCTCTGCTGCTGGATGATGAATCTGATGAGTCTTGCTGAATATGGTTGAAAATATATATAAGGCTTGGAAGGTATACAAAATATAGAAGTTACATTTTCCTCCCAGCCTTATTTATTCACTTGTCCTCAAGTGAAATACAATGTATACAATGAATGGAAAGACAATGAATGGAAATTGGCTTCATCTGCTCCAAAATATGGGTCTTCAAGTCTTCAACGCTTGATAGCACAAATCTTACTATGTGATTAAATGTGTCGATGTCGAACATAGCAAGAAGTTGTTGACTTAGTGGCCGTTAATGAATGCCCCTAGCCAACACAAGAGCTCCCACCATTGATTCCAATGGGAGTCAGGATGCCTAACACATCTTTGTAGGTACGAATAAATTTGTCGTAGTCGAGTCACCTACAAGATCCAACGAACAAGGGATATTAATGTACTCCCATTGTTCATTGGCAAGAGTACTTGCCATTAAGGCATGCAAGCCTCTAGGTGTTTTTTTAATGATACATAGACTCTAGGACTTTGACTCAAGCAGAGTTTTATTGGTGGAAATGAAGGGGAATGATAACGACAAAGAAAATGGATGGATGTAAGGAAAATGCATGGTGGATGAATAAGAACTCTTGCTGTGAAAAATGGATATGGAAATGGGATGCTTTTATGGATTGACAATTGGTGGAAAATGTTTTGCAAAAAGGGAGTTGCAAAGGAGTGGTTGTAGAGTTGGATTTGTCTTTGGAATATGTCATGACTTAGTCTTTGGAAGACTAATTGTGCACATAATGTAATCTCCTTATGATCACTTGATTATCCTGTAACCTGTAAAAAAAACTTGGTACAAAGAAAACATAAGTGTGCTCATGAAGAAATGGCCATTTGCTTCATGTTTCTTACGCAAAAATTTTATACCAAATAAATCAAATTAAGGACAATCAAAGTTTCGAATTTGACTTAATCATGATATTAAAATCATTCCATTCTTAAAATAACCATGGAAATGTTATACTCCCTGTTTGTGTCATGGCGAAAAGTTTGGCATCATAACTTTGTTGTGTCCTGCAGATTAGTATGTTATAAAAGCATTCAACAATATCAATTTGCCAACTCTAAACAAGTTAGTCAGCATTTAAATAATCCACCAAATGTTCTTTTAAAATATGCTTCCAAATGTTCCATTCTTTATTTTCAAGCCTGCATGAATTTTGTGAAAAGTTTTTGTCTTTTTTTCTTCTAATTTTGCCCTTGTACCAACTATTGCACTTTCAATCAATTCCTGTAATTTTCATATTCTCTCAATTTTCATGCCCCCAAAGTTTTGTTTTATGCCAAAAACAATCACAAAACACTTAACATAATTTTTTTATTATTTTATTATTTTTTAACAATCATAACATTACAATGTTAACCTAATGTATTAAAACAATCATACAACATAATATTAAAATACATTACCAACATAACAAAAGAAATTATAACTATATTAATTAATGCAATTATAAAAGATATTAATATATTAATATATTAATACATTTTTATAACAAACATTAATTAATAATTAACAAACATAACAACTCATAATTACAATTAACAAATATTAATATATACAATGAATTTAAAAATATAAATAACAACAAAATACAATTATAATAATTTATTAATATATTAATAGAATTAATATATCAATATATTAATTATAATAACAAACCTCAAAAACAAAAAAAAAAAAATTATAACTAAATATATACCAATATAAATCAAAACAAATCAAATCATTAATTAAAAAGATAACTATAAATCAAAACAAATAAAAATAAATATAATATATAATATCTAACAATAAATACAAAACAGATTTAAACTAAAAATAGAAAAGAAAACCCAAATGGAAAATCAAACGTAAAACAAAACAAATGGAAAATCAAATGGTAAACCAAAACGCATGGAGGGTCGATGGAGAGTGTGAGGTATTGGGATTGCGCTGAAGCGCTGAACGCTACCCTAGCTTTGCTCACAAAATAATTCAAATTCATGACCACTATCATGGCCTGTGTCTGAGCAGTTTCAAGAAAGGCCGCCACAGATTGTGGATATCAAAGAATGTATTTCTGTGTGTTTTTCCTTTGCCTGCAAACTAGCATGTATACCTCCAGAAGCCCTGATTTCCCTCATATGCATGAGATAATTGTAGCCATCGTCAGTAAAACCGAGCTCTATGATTTCTTTTCTGATGTGATCAGGCAGAGGGCCTTGCCCTTGTTCGATCCATGGGGAATCGGATGAGTGCTCTTATATTCATCTTTCTTGGGCCTGATGTTGGCTTCCTCGCCTGAATCTTTGTCGGCGTCTGCAAAGATCGATTCAGTTTCTCCCTTTTCTAAATTGGCGCGAGGGTCATCGTTGGTGAAGCCCGGAACGCAGCTTGTGCCTTCCTCGACTCGCGTGAAAATCCATGGATCAGAGAAAGTCGACGGTGAATTTCTGTAAACCAAACGGAATGTTGCAGAGTTCTTCTTGTTCACGAAACTTTTCTTCTTTCCCATGTCTGGATTGTTGCCTCTTGCTTACTGCTCTCTCTTTCTCTGATTCTCAAAAAAACATATCGACATTAGCTCTCTGATATAGATATACCTCTGCTTGGTTGCATCAATGCCTCATGCCAGACTCTCTTTCAGCAATAGATCCTGAGATCCACACCAGATCTTGTATTTCAATTATAGAATCATCGCTCTAGCACTCTTCATGGGAATGACAGTGCATCCCAAGATCAAGCCCTAAAAAAAAAAAAATTATAAACTTGCTCCAAAAGGGCGCTACCACTGTGCAGATCAGCAAGCACGCTCAACTTCTCTCGCGCAGCTCCAACTGCCTGACAGAGAGCTGCTAATGAGAGGGCCACGGCACGATTTCTGGCAAGAGAGTCTACGGAGTTCGCAGCATCAGCTAAGGGCCTCTCCTCAATATTTCTGCTTGATAGTGAGACATTCCAAGAACTTGAACCTTACAAAGATACGTTGGGAAAATTTCCAGCTACTTCAATGAATGAAGAGACCGTTTGCTGTTCGTCCCTGGACAGATTCTGAGCAGAATGTTAGAAATTTATTTAAGGTTTGGAGATTTATAGTGACCTTTGCAGATGTTCTTGGTCTATGGCCATTCACTCTTGATGAGTTTGTTCAAGCCTTTCGTGATTATGAACCGAGATTATTTGGAGAGATTCATATCAGTCTCTTGAAGATGTGAAAATGAAAATGCATACTTAGGGGTAATGAACATGAAATGAATGTGGAGTAGAAAAAAAAAACCGTTTTATTCACGCAGTTACTAAAATAGGGTCCCGAAGAACCACTATTTACGCTTAGACCGTTAGGATTTTAAGCAAACGATTTCTGGGTTATATAATTCATTCTATTATGGAAAAAACCCATGTCTTCGTTTGTCCAGATTTGCCCTGGTTGAATCACAAACTGCTTTTCAAAACTGACGTTTTTAAGGGGTTGCGTTTTGAAGATAATCTTTTTCTCATTCACAAAATTCTTTATTTCTTTTTGCAAATTAATTCTTCAGCAAGAGTTTTTTTTTTATTTAAACCAAATCAATGGCCTTTCTGATCTTCTTGATCGCACGAAGCGCAGGAAGAGAGCATACTCATCGCTAGATTTGTGTTTATTTATGCACGGGGGTGTTTTGGAAAAGACGAAATTTAAAACTAGCTAAACACTAAACTATAAAAAAACTCAAACTTAAACTTCTTTGTGAAGATCCTGCTCTCACCAGGTCTCACAAGTTATTTTGTCTAAAGAAAAATACTAGTACTAAATTAAATTTCTAATGCCTAATCCCTTAGCACCATCCCCGCAACGGCGCCAAAATGTTGGGCAATTTATTGGGCTTAAATTGCTGCATTAAATTATCAACCAGGGAAACTCGTAAGCTTGTGATGATGCCAGCACAATATATGCAGGAGTAGGCAACTAACCTATGTCTAACTAAATTATTTACGATTCAATATAATATGCAAGGGAAGAGGCTCCTAACTAAGGAGGTCCTGGTTGTCCTTCCCTACAGTATCATAGAGAAATCATTCATAAACCAGAAACTTGAAATAAAGACAAGAGAATGAACTTAGTTGTTGTTTAGATTCAAGTAGAGAGAGAGACTAACTTAGTCTCTTGATTGTCCTCTCATGTACTAGTCCAAACTAAACTAAGATTCATTCACAAGCATAAGAAATGAAATAACTTGAAACATAAACACAAAAGAATGAATTTCAATTATCATGCAAATCAAATGGAGAGAGAGTCTAACTTAGACTCTTGGTTATCCTCTCATAAGTTGATAAGATTCTAATTTAAAACTCATTCATCAATCATAAACAAATCAAATCCTCAAACATATAAGAAATTAAATGAAATAAGATCTAATATGAAATAACATGTTTCTCTCATCCTTTTAGAGTGAGCTCAATTCTCCTAAGAACAAGACAAATTATTCCATATACTACATTAAACAAACTTATATCTAAAAACTACATAATGGAAATAAAACTACATAATGGAAATGTATGAAAAATGAAGCTTTATTCTATGCCATCATAAGTTGGATGCAATGCTCTAAGAGTCCTCCCTTTGGAATGGAAGAGGTACTCCTATTTATACAAAAACTTATGATAACAACCTCATAAATGTAGACCCACTATTCTCTCCTTTGACCCACATATTTCTCAACCAATGATGACACATAACCCTATCCTCCATGATCTCCTCCATGAGGTCCATGATCTTCTCCATGAAGCTTATCTTCTCAAATTCGAATTTGATCATTCAAGGCCACATAAAGATGCCCTGGAAGCTTCCTTTGTGCCTACACATGTCAACAAACTCATTCTAATTGTTAGATATAAGTATAAGCATTCTATTTTCTAAAGTTTAGCCATAAATTCACTTAAAAATGTTAAGAATTAATAAACTTTGGAAAAGCATAGTTATAATCCAATAATGAGGTAAATGGAATGATGTGGAGGTGGAATGGAGGTAACATGAAGGTAAAATGTGAAAATATTGGTGAATAATGGAGTGAAAATAGGGACTATTTTGAGACCCAACAACCACATATATCTGTGTCTCTCTTGTTTTATGTGTTTATATTTCTACAATATTTTATGTGTTCCATTGCTCCATAATATATAATTTTTTAACAGTTGTAAGAGTAAATATTTACAAGTTTATTACTTAAAAGTCTAATGGCCTCACCCTGATTGATTATGCTGACGATTTCCATTAGTCCAAAATAAACATTCCAAAAAATAAAAAAATGGCTAGCCGACCATAACCGTAAGGAAAATATATGCCAAAATAATGAAAAAATGAGAAAAACACCAAATCACATAATCAATCATCGATGTTGATGGGTGTTGGGTTATCTAGAACCATCGCCAGAGGAGTGGGAGGGTGGAGAAAACAACTCATGTGTTGCTCCACTTGGGCCAACTAGACCTCTAGGTGCTCCAACTTGTCTAGGATGTGCATATGCCTATGCCAGATGACCACCACTTGTATCCATAATTGACATTAAAGATACTGAAGTTGTGTCACTGCTTCCATTACTACCTCATGCTCCTGACGTCAATTTTTCCTGTAGGCTTTCAACTTCATTTTCACTGGTTGCCTCAATGGGTTAGTCACGACATGAGAGGAATTGTTCTATTTCCCTTATGCTGACTCTCATCCTCGGTGAAGGCCCGATGAGCCTCCCCTTGTAGTAGTGCTCAACTCCGCTTCCTCCATTTCTCGATACTAACATTAAGGTCTGGGCTCCATAGCCAACCTACTACCACCACCTTCCAAATGAGAACTTTGATGCGGGGCCCTGTGCTCATCGCACCTCCACAACCACCTAACTCCTCTATTGCTTGTAATCCTCTTATGAGCCACTAGAACCACCTCAACCCTCGCTAAATCCTCTGTATTGATGCTCAGCCATGGCGATATCAAGAACCTTCCACTGAGCCTAAGGAAATTCCCCACCGGACCATTTTCATGCCCAATTCATGCCACTCAACACTGGTTCAATGCCCATAAATTACACCACCACTAGTTGAGATGTTCGTAGACATAACCCTACAAAAGATCACACTCTTCTACATCCATATGTCTGGGAGCCAAGCAGTACCACAGACCCAATGCAACGAGAGGAAATTTAGATAAATTCCTCCCCAATTCCCCTTTGCTTCTCCACTCAATGCCACCCGCTCTTCTAATAGTGGACCTTGTGATAAACCCTACAAGAAATCACAACTCATTCAAGTTTCCAAATGAAAATTTTCTACAGATTGGTCTTTGAAAGCTTGCCCGATTAGGAGGGTTCAACACATAGAATAGGAATAGATAAAAGACCCATGGGTCAGAGGCTCCCTACTGCAACCCAATTCCACCCCTGTCATAATCCAAGGTCTGGCAGGTCACCTCTTCCCACATCCAATACTCCTCAGCAAGGCACCATTCTGAGTCGCACACCCTAAAATTCTATCACCATAATAACATTTCACTTCCCATCGAGCTTTCCTAATATACCCATCTCCCACCTTCCTCCACATAAATGCACTCAAGCAGGAATAGATGGTTTCGCACAGGTTTGATTTCGCATACCCTACCATGCAACCCATTTACCTGTCATTCACATGGGAAGCCTGAGGGGAGGCCATGCATGGCCCTCGAAATCCTCGAGTTATCAACCCCATCGAGGTTTGACTTCTTTTTTTTTTCAAATTTAATAAATTTATTTAATAAAAGTTACATTATAGTACACATTTTCTTAAATAATAATAAAATATTATTTTTAATAAAAAATAATGAAACTTATATATATATATATTTGTATGTGTGTGTAATTTAAAAAAATTTAAATGTGTTTGTACAATTAAAACTTATAACTTTATATTAATAAATATTAAATTTGAATCGATATCAACCAAAAAAATTGCCTAAAATGTATGATAAAGATACGTCTTTAAAAATATTAAAATATCGAAATTTAAAAAAATTCAACTTCAAATTATAAACTGGAGTACTTGGTAGTTAATAGGTTAACTAGTTAGTGGTTAATTGCCTAGGTTTTAAGTTAGGTTTAGTGGGTTTAGGGCCTAGGGGATTTAGAGGTTAATGGGGCTTAGGGGCGTAATCGGTTATTGGTTAAGGTTTTAGGATTGAATGATTTAAGTGTTAAGGGTTAGGGGCTTAGAGGTTAAGGGTTTAAGGATTAATTAGGTGAAATGGAGTTAAGGTGCTAAGGATTAGGAGGATCGAGTCTAAGGGCTTAGGGGTTATTCCTTGTTGGCTTGTTGGGTCCTAACCCAGGTTCGGAGGTGATTTAGCCAAACAAATCCTGGTACTACTAGCCCTTTTGGCAACAGTCTGTGGAGTGCGGACTGAGGTCTCACCCGATGTAGTATGGGAGGGTGCTAGAACCAGGTTTCTACGCCCTGGGGATGTCTGATGGTTTCAAGGGGTCCATAGTTGCGCACATTGCTATGCACACTTTCTTGTACCTCACAGCCTCAGATACTGCCTTTACGTAGCCCTACTCAAGGGACAAACAACGTTATTACCCAAGTCCTTACTAATTATCCAATATTAGTTGATTAACTTAGCTTATTTGTATGCTTTCAATTATACTTAACAATATTCACAATTCATACAAGTGCAAACCATAAACAAACAACATAATTGCAAATGATATCAAACATGTAATAACTCAGAACAGATGCACATAATTGGTAGCAAAACTTTTCTTTATTAATCTATTCTATGCTTATGGACTCAAATCTACCATGTGCACTCAACTGCAGGGGTCAACGCACTCAGCGGCGAACTCTACTAGGCCTTTGTGCACTTAGCTGTGGACTCTACTAGGCCTCTACACACTCAACTGCAGAGCCTCTTCCTACTACTATGACCCAAGACACCCTTAGAATCTTCTTCTATGCTTCACTATCTCATTCTATCCATTAGATTCTCTTCTGATGTCTTTACAACTCAGAGCCTCACTCTATTTACACAATCCCATGGTCCGCAGACCATGGGTAGGTTGACATTACATTCAAACTTAGGGCGGACAGCCCTATGAATCTAACATACATTTCGCACCCATAATTCGTAGCGCTTTACAATAATATCACTCAAAACTTGGGCTTTGAGCCCCAAAACATGCTGTGGGGGAATTCCATGCCCAACAGGCCCCCAACACAAACATCGTGACTCACCCTCGAGTCACTCTATTAGTGTGGCGATCTTGGCACGAACTCCCTCCAACTGGTCTCGAATGGTCCTGATATGTGCAGCGCGCTGAGCTGCTGCTTGTTGAACATCTTGCATCCGTTCTTCTGAGACCTCTATGTCTGGAGTGCTACCCTACATCTGTGCATGCATCCCTTGAATGTGTGCGAGCTTCCCTTCAATATTCATCGTGATTTTGAAGGCCTCGTCAATCCATGGTTGAACACGTGCTTTTAGAACTATTTCCTTATGGCACACCACATCCACTGGCTCCTTTAATGCCTTGTCTTGCTGCATCCTCACAAGCCACTGAGTGAGGACTACCATCTATGTAGTTCCTCTGATGTTGTCATATTGCTGGTGGAGTTCACATGCCTTTGTCTCCAGGCTCTGGATGTTGGGGTCCTCTTGCAAAGTCATGAGGACCTCAAGTGCCTGTTCCAACATGTTGGTATAGTCGCATATTGCACCTCCAATTTCTTCCAACCCTGTTGTGATAGTGCTAGCGCACTGTTCTTGGACTTTCGAGGGAGTGGAAGTTTACGCCTTCAACTGCAGCTCGACGATATGAAGATTTAGCTCCAGCTGAACCTTTGTCGTCTCTTCTTTGGCCTCGCAGACTACAGTTGCCAAACTGTGGATCCGCACTTCTACCGTTAGATCCGCTGTGATAACCAGCATCAGTACACGTCGGTAAGCGTCATCTACCTTCTCCACCAATTGTTGATTATGTGACACAAATTCCTCGCACTGCAAGCTGAGCTGTTCTATGTTTATTTTATGCTTGCTAAGTACTTGGATCGCATGGCTCTCCCTGGCCTATAGCTCTGCCATTATTCGATCCTGTAACTGATACAACATTTCCCTGCGAACGGAAGCCAGATTGAGGCCAAGGCCTTTCATCATGCTAATCGATAATCGATCCATCGCATTGGATGACACTAGAGCTCCCTTTGGCAACACTATTGTGTTTGCCATCCTTGCGCGCAACATCTGCTCTTCTACTGAAGTTCCTATTGTGACCTGTGTTGATAAGGTACTTTCCTGAGGGGGCTGCACTTGTAACTCCTGCAACTACGCCCTGAGGGCCCTTAACAAAGTCTGATGCTCCTGCATGAACTCCTGAAGCACTTTAATTGTGACATTGTGGATCATCTCGTCGATGTCATGGAGATCACCTTCGGTTAAGGTGATTGGGTCAATGGCCAATTTTGAGGCCATGATATTCTTCCTTGGGCCCGATCTCTCCGCGATGTGCAGGTGCTTTAATTGTGTGGATGCGGCCCCTGGGTCTGTGCTCCCTTCTGTTGTTTCTTTTTCCTATGCCTCCTACCCTGAGGATATTGCTTGGCCCTCGTCTGCCTATGTTGTTGTTGCCTCTACTGCCTGTGCTGCTGTTGCTGCTTCCGCGGCCTTCTCCTACTCCATGACTTTCTATGCCACTTCTCGCGCTGCCCTTACCTCAGCTGCTACTTTTTCGTTCCACCTTTTCTCTGCCAATTGAGTGACGCGTAGCTTAGCATTGTCCTTTTTCTTCTGTGCTGCCACCTTCTCCAGTTCTGCTAGGTCTGGGGCGTGCCATTCTAAAGGCCATGTCTCCAAGATAGTAAAAATCATGTCGTTAGTGGCTACAAATGGTAGCTTCATCCACTGCTTCGTCAGATCCTTTCGTGCCCTGATATAAATGTTGTGCATATCATCTTTGAAGTCTGCAAAACTCTGCAGACTATTATGCACCATAGGTGATAGGCACGGCCTTCGATTGATCCACATCCAGATGCTTGCTTCCATGAGCAACCAGAAAATTTTGGTGTCACGAATCTGTTTCGCATCCTTTGTGGCCTAGAGCAAAGCATACTTCGCAGCCTCTGGTAGCTCTCTGTCAATGCTTGGGAATTGGCTTTCCTCTGGTAGTTCTCCTGCTACTAGCAATATGGATAATAGCAACCATGCGTAGTGGAAGGTTTTACCCTACTCCTGGGCTTCACAATAGTTTGTCAAAAATTCCTTGCAGAGGAATTCAGACCAGTTGAATTGGACCCCCTCCACGCACTGCTCAGCCAGCACAACCACCGGCCCTGGTACCTCGTCGGCACAACACTTTCTCATAATTTTGTCATCCAGGAGTTGGGTTGCTACGCACACCCCTTTGTCCTTAATGTTGGAGATGGCGTAGCCCCTCTTCTTCTTCTCCAGTTTATATTTTGCCTTCATAGCTTCTGCGAGAGTCAAATCGTTTCCCTTCCCGGCTATGGTCGCGGGGTCCTTTCCCTTACAGGGGAGCCAAGAAATATGGTGAATGAGGTCTTCCATAATGGGAATAGGCTCCTCTAGCCATAGATACCCATCATGCACCAGGCATAGCAGCTGCCTGATGGAGAAAATGGTGATGGGCACACGGTGGAAATGTGGTATCCATAATAAGTGCAGCAACCTGACCTTTTCCACACCGCGTAGCCATTTCTGTGGCTCTAACATTATCACCGCCCCCTCAATATTCTGCTTCATCAGATTCATGGTCTCTAGGTGCAGGAACTTCTCGTAGTCAGTGAGGTCCCAGTCTTCAAATTTCATGGTTGGCATGCGACCTAGGTGTGTGCCCTCAAAGACAATGCCATCAGGGAGTAGTGGGGTCTAGAGTGAAATCTTTGTTTTGTCCAGATCCTTCGGTACTTTGGTTTTCCCTTTCCATGGAGGGACATACGTGGGCAGTTTTGTTGCAGAGCGCAATGGTTGGATATCCTCCTCCATGTCTTCTTCTTCTTCTGCTACGGCGATCAGGGCCTTCAAGTCTTCTTCTTCCTCATCTGTTTCTATTGTGACTGCTCTCCCCTTCTCTTCCATGGATAGTTTGTTGTGCCACAGATTCCTCAGGGACATGCATACTGGTGCCGTTGCCTGTTTATCCTTCTTAGGCCTCAGTGTTTACAGTGATTTGGGGATTTCTATCACCACCCCAGTGCCTTTTAGAACATCCTCCATCATTTGGGTTTGTGCAGCCTTGCTGGAGGTTACCTCTTCAATGCCCAACCCATCCTTAGTGGTCGTCATCATCTCTAGGTTGTATCCTGTCTCTCGCAAATGTAGGGGCTCAATCATCACTCAGCTCTCAATGCTCTATGCTTTGCTCAAGCACTCAGTTCTCAAATGACCAAGTCTTGTTCGCTGGCCAACCCTTTCAGTTTTATAGTGCCTTTCAAATTCGAATTCGACTGTTGCCCCCAATTTCGGATTATTAATGCTTTCTTGGCAGCAAATTTTCCCAAATATTGTCCATAACTCGAGTCTTAAATGCCCGTCGCTTGCTCCATCTGACCTCAAATCGAACATCCCATCATGAATAGTGACACCAACGGTCACTTCCCAGCCAACCCGTGCGGCAGCACAACCCTCCATTTGCAGTCGTGAACCCTGTGACGTTTCAATTTTGCATGCATTTCCAATATCGCACAGCTCCTAGGAAAAATATTTTATAGTCCCGCGCGCCCTTTCAACTACCTGGACCGCTAAGACTGTTCTTCCTACGGCTAGTCAGGTGGTCGCACCACCCGTGCGGGGCTCCATCCCGTCCTCCAGCATGGTTCGTGAAGAATCCTTATCTTCCATTGTGGGGATCGGCATCATGCACTCTACTATTTGCAATGCGTTACCCTCGTCACTACATTTGGCGATATTTGGTCCAAGCCAAGGCAACAGACTAACTAGTTCACGACGATAGTTTTCCAATTTTTCAGTATGACCGTACACACCGTGCCTCGCCATTCCCGATTTTTCAACGAGAATTTATTCCTTTATTTTCTTTTCCAGCTTCTTGACCTCTATGTCCATTAAAGTGTTTTTCCCCCTTAGCCGTACCTGATCTTTTTCAAGTTCTTGAAGTCTAAATTTTCCCCGTCGGATTTCCTCCTCAAGTCTCATATGTTTTGTTTCTCGTAGCTGTATGATATCTTCGTTCTGGTCTACGCGTATTGTCATATCTACGGGTGTTGTTACATGTGGACTTGGCTTCGCATGCTCCACAGGGATTTCAGCCCCAACTTCATTCTTCTACTTTGGAAGCACTTGCGTGGTCAGAGTTTTGCACATGGTCCTATAAGCCCATACAACCGCTAGTACACACAGATCCCAGTCGGTGCATCTCACATGGTGGACCCTGTTCAGCACTTCAAAAAACTTGTCAAAGGCTTCCTCGTGTATGGTTTTAGGTGCACTAGGTTGTATCATACTTTGTTGTTCACGTACTTTTCTCGCATGCTTCTGCTTTTTGTTCCTATTTCCTAACGTGACAGTGGTGTGTGTTCGTGCGGGTTGCGTACCATATGCCTGTACCCATCTGGAAAGGTGGGCATGCAGGCTATTTCATTCATCATGCCTAGCGTCCATCCTCATCTGAGGCTTCCCAAATCATAAGCACATCATCTTTCTGCATTTTTTCCAGTCCCCGAAACTCTACTGGTGTGTACCCCACCACTTTGCGGGTGTAGCGCACAGTGCCCATTTCAGAGCATCAAAACGCTTGTTTCAGCACCTCGTTTTCAAATTTTTTCAGGAATTCATCCACCAATGTCAACCCTTCATACTTGGGAAGATCCCTTACCTCTGTTGCTGCACAGCGTAGTGACTTTATCATCATGTTTCAGTTTAGCGTGGTTACCTCGTCTAACCGATTCTTCCATCATTCTATTTCTTTGTCTGAATCCGAAGTGCAGGAGATTTTACACTCCCACGAAATCCTACCATCTATTGTTGGATTCAACCAATCCTACACTCACACGGTTATCTTGTAGATACAGTTGAGATCATCATCACTATCATCATCGTGCATCGTTATGTGTAGTGCGCTCCTTCTGCAGGGGCAAAAGGTACCACTGCGCATAGTGAATTTTTCTCAGAAATCATTTTGCGCTTCTTTAGATTTAGCACTCTATTCATATCAGTGGCCCTATCAATTCCCAGGAGCATGGATAGGGATTGATGTCATCGACAATCCCTATCACCTCAAAATCTACAAGCGCGCTCGCACCTTCGATGTCTACCATTATCCCTTGCAATCTTCCCATCAGTAGGATCTTCTTGCTGGTTCACCATTTGCAATTGAATAGGAGACCATTGTAATGTGGGCCTACCCATGCGCTCCCATATTTTCTTTGGTAGTACATTTGCGTCCGATCCGAGATCCAGAATTACTTGATCCATTTCATACTCTCTAATTTGTGTAACCAATCTCATTTCCCTTCCTATTCGCAATCATGCTTTCCAAGTTTTCAGACTATGCGCAGTTCTCCTAACCCAGCGCACCTAGTGATGAGTTCCTACAGTCCCTTCATAGCCTTACTGTTGCATAGCAGCTTCATGCATGTCTCCAGAAAGGTAGTGAGTATTGAAGGATCCACCCCCGGTTCTAGTTGATCCTTACTACCTGAAGTGAAGGCCTCCTTGAAGCTCTTCTTGGCTTCCATGAATG
This sequence comes from Pinus tabuliformis, assembly GCA_031772625.1. Lineage (NCBI taxonomy): Eukaryota > Viridiplantae > Streptophyta > Pinopsida > Pinales > Pinaceae > Pinus > Pinus tabuliformis. The sequence continues at coordinate 342,119,299 of CM062804.1, read as the reverse complement.
TCTCCTTCGCGCTCTCCAAATCAAATTCAGGTTCCTTTGTAGGAGCCTTGCGAACCCATGCACTTTATTCAAGTTGCTTACCTTTGTCATCTCCTATCATGATACCACTTTGAAGCATGATGTTTACATTCGGGTCCTCTTCACATGGCTCAGACCTCATCATTTGTAGGTTCTGAGTCGGAGGAGGCCGGAGTATTCCTTTATCATGAAACCTCACTATCAGGGTAGGGTAGTCCTCTGTCTCATGATCAAATTGGGTACAATATAAACATGATGCCCTTGTCAGATTTGTACAATCGCGTGCATAATGCCTTGGCCCTCCGCAATTGTAGCAAATCAGCTGTCTACGACCCTTTCCTGGTCCTATTCCACGTCGACCTTGTCCTCGCCCCTAAAATCTAGTGTGTGCCATCCCTGCATTTTGATCGAGGGCTCTCGTTTCAGTTTGCACTCTCCAGGCAGGAGTCTGATCCATCATCAGCGCGTAACTTTTGCAAGTGCATTCATCATGGGTTACTGACCTGCAAAAATTATAGAACAATTGTTGGGACATCTGCATATACTTTTGTAATAGGTGACAATTATCTGTAGCATGTTTTCCTCCTATCTGACAAATCACACACCATAATGCAGGTGTCGCGCTCAGTCCTGCTTGTGCCTTTGGTCTTGATGGCATTTTCCCTCCCCGCGCCAAGTAATTCATGAAGATTGGGCAATGGTCCTTGTCATGCCCATGGCTTTTACATTTTATGCACCATACCTCCTCGCGCACCTCTAGCCGAGTTGTCCTGTCTTGTTTCAAACTCTACATTTCCAGACATAGATTTTGTAGTTGCATGTGGATTTGTTGGACTCCCAGGCCAGGATCTTGTATTGGGGTCTTGTGCAGTCTCATTGCAATATCCAAAGCTTCGACCTGGGTGGATAACTTCTGTTGTGACAGCGTCGTCCTTAAATGCGGCGTTAGTGACGCTACAAACCATGTGTGGTTTTTTCCATCCGTCAAGGTCATGTTGGCTTTGTGAATCATACTCTTCAGCCTCTGATCCAGATCCCATGGGGTTTCACCTGGAAGCATCACGATTTCCTTTAACCTGATAATCGATTGTGTCTCCGATTTTGGTATGCTAAATTCCCTCTTCAGTACAGCCTGGATATCTGCGATTTCCGTGTTTGGATGGTCATTAGAATGCTTGATGTACCATGTCAGTGCGCAATCCTGCAACGCTCTTACCAGTGCTGCCTTTTTTATAATGTCATCCACGACTCCTTGTTCTTCCCATACAGCCTTTACTACGAACCAAAATTGGTTCGGATCTTCATTCCCTACTCCTCTGAATACCAGAAATTTTATTGCACTCGCCATATTTAGTTGTGGTGCTGGCGGAGGTGGTGTGGGCGGAGATGGAGGTGACGATGGTGAAACTGGTTGTGGTGTAGGTGTAGGTGGGATTCGTTGCCTTATCAGACTGATCGCGCTTCTCGGAGAAAATTTCGCGAGCTCTTCCTCACTTTCCCACTACGGTTAAATCAAGGAGCTATTTTCTATCTCTGCGCTACCTTTGTTTCTATAGATCCTCCCACTTCGCGTAGCCCCAAACATCAATTTATTCACATAACCTGCTTTTTTCACAACAAAATTTTAATCCATGTGTTCAACGATTTAATGTACTTACCTCGCGGTACTTTGAGGAAGCATTGCCCCACCTCGCTGTAGCTGATTCTCGTGTCTACCGCGAACTTGGTGATAAACCCTCCTATAATTCGATCGAGCCAATGGCCCACAACGCGTGTGATCTTATCTTCCGATGCTTGTAGTATGTGCAACATTTGTGGAGCCCACACAATTGGTTTTTCGAGCTCGCACCTTCCCTGACTGTCTACTAGCTTCGTGATCCACTCCTACAACTCAGAGGGGAAGGATGGAAAGAAAATTTCGTGGATTTCTATATATAAGTAGTGCTCTAACCACTGTTCCTTTGATACTCGCGGTTTCCTATTTTCCTGTGACACGAACTCGTGTATATTTATGTCCAACCACCCTTTAATTTCTTTCTTTGTTGGATTCCAGTGACACGACATCAGAAATCCCTTATGCAGATCCCGATCCCCGCAACGGAAAAATTTGTTGGCTTGTTGGGGCCTAACCTGGGTTCGGAGATGATTTAGCCAAACAAATCCCAGTACTACTGGCCATTTTGGCAACAGTCCACGGAGCGTGGACCGAGGTCTCACTCGAAGTAGTATGGGAGGGTGCTAGAACCATGTTTCCGCACCTTAGGGATGTCTAATGGTTCCAAGGGGTCCGTGGTTGCGCACATTGCTACGTACACTTTTCTGTACCTCACAGCCTGAGATACTACCTTCGTACAACCCTACTTGGGGGTCGAACAATGTTATTACCCAAGTCCTTACTAATCATCCAATATTAGTTGATTAACTTAGATTATTTGTATGCTTTCAAATATACTTACAATATTCGCAATTCATACAAGTGTGCGCAGTAAATAAACAGCATAATTACAAATGATATCAAACATGTAATAACTCATAACAAATGCACAGAATTGGTAAAAAAACCTTTCTTTATTAATCTCTTCTCCAGTTACAGACTCAACTCTACCCTACGCACTCAGCTGCAGGGGTCCACGCACTAAGTTGCGGACTCTACTAGGCCTCTGTGCACTCAGCTGCGGACTCTACTCGGCCTCCGCACACTCAGCTGCAAAGCCGCTTCCTACTACTATGACCCAAGACACCCTTAGACTCTTCTTCTATGCTTCGCTATCTCATTCTATCCATCAGATTCTCTTATGATGTCTTTACAACTCAGAGCCTCGCTCTGTTTATACAATCCCATGGTCCACGGACCATGGGTAGGCCGACATTACATTCAAACTTAGGGCGGACAGCCCTATGACTCTAACATACATTTCATGCCCACAATTCGCAGAGCTTTACAATAATATCACTCAAAACTTGGGCTTTGAGCCCAAAAATATGCCGTGGGGGGATTCCATGCCCAACAGGCAGAGAAAAGGCGAAATGAAAAAGCAACAGCTGAGGTAAGGGCAGCGTGAGAAGCGGCACAGGAAGCCACGGAGTAGAAGAAGGCCGCAGAAGCATATGTAGCAGCTACAGGAGTTACAGGTGTGGTCCCCTCAGGAAGGTACCTTGTCAACACACGTAGCAGGAGGAACTTCAGCATCAGAGCAGATGTTGCACGCAAGGATGGCAAACACAATAGTGTTGCTAGAGGAATATATAGTGTCATCCAATGTGATGGATCGATTGTCGATTAGCATGATGAAAGGCCTTGGCCTCAATCTGGCTGCCCTTCCCTGGGAAATGTTGTATCAGTTACAGGATGGGATAACGACAAAGCTGCAGGCCAGGGAGAGCCGCGCGATCCAAGTTCTTAGTGAGTAGAAAATAAACATAGAACAGCTCAGCTTGTAGCGCAACGAATTGGTGTCGTAAAATCAACAATTGGTGCAGACGGTAGATGATGCTTGGCAACACGTCCTAGAGCTGGCCATCGCATCATATTTATCGGTAGAAGTGCGGATCCACAGTTTGGCAACTAGAGTGCGCGAGGCTAAAGAAGAGACGACAAAGGTTCAGCTGGAGCTAAATCTTCAGATCACCAAGCTATTGTTGAAGGTGCAACCTTCCACTCCCCCGGAAGTTCGAGAACAGTGTACTAGCAATATGACAACATTAGTGGAACTGTGCAGATGGTAGTCCTCACTTAGCGGCTTGTGAGGATGCAACAAGCCAAGGCATTAAAGGAGCAAGTGGACGCGGTGCGCCATAAGGAAGTAGTTCTCAAATCGCACATTCAGCCATGGATTGACGAGGCCTTCACAATCATGGTGAATATTGAAGGGAAGCTCACGCACATTCAAGGGATGCATGTACAGATGCAGGGCAACATGCCAGACACAGAGGTCTTAGAAGAATGAATGCAGTAGGTTCAACAAGCAGCAGCTCAATGCATTGCGGACATCAGGACCGTTCGAGACCAGTTGGAGGGACTCTACACCAAGATCGTCGCACTGACAGAGTGACTCGAGGGAGAGTCACGATGTTTGTGTTGGGGGCATGTTGGGCATGGAATCCCCCCACAACATGTTTTGGGGCTCAAATCCCAAGTTTTGAGTGATATTATTGTAAATCTCCATCAATTGTGGGTGCGAAATGTATGTTAGAGTCATAGGGTTGTCCGCCCTAAGTTTGAATGTAATGTCAGCCTACCCATGGTCCACGGACCATGGGATTGTATAAATAGAGCGATGGTCTGAGTTGTAAAGAGATCAGAAGAGAATCTAATGGATAGAATGATATAGTGGAGCATAGAAGAAGAGTTTAAGGGTGCCTTGGGTAATAGTAGTAGGAAGAGGCTCTGCAGCTAGGTGCGCAAAGGCCTAGTAGAGTCTGCAACTGAGTGTGTGGACCCCTGCAGCTGAGTGCGCAGGATAGAGTTGAGTCCATAACTGGAGAAGAGATTAATAAAGAAAGGTTTTGTTACCAAATCTATGCATCTATTCTGAGTTATTACATGTTTGATATCATTTGCAATTATGATGTTTATTTACTGTGCACACTTGTATGAATTGTGAATATTGTTAAGTATAATTGAAGGCATACAAATAAGCTAAGTTAATCAACTAATATTGGATGATTAGTAAGGACTTGGGTAATAACATTGTTCGGCCCCCAAGTAGGGATGCGCAAAGGCAATATCTGAGGCTGTGAGGTACAAGAAAGTGCACGTAGCAACGTGCACAACCGCGGACCCCTTGAAACCATCAGACATCCCCAGGGTGCGAAAACCTGGTTCTAGCACCCTCCCATACTACTTCGGGTGAGACCTTGGTGCGTGCTCCGTGGTCTGTTTTCGAAAGGGCCAGTAGTACCGGGATTTGTTTGGCTAAATAACCTCTAAACCTGGGTCAGGCCCTGGGGATTTAGAGGTTAATGGGGCTTAGGTGGTAATCGATTATTGGTTAAGGTTTTAGGATTGAATGATTTAGGTGTTAAGGGTTAGGGGCTTAGAGTTTAAGGGTTTAAGGATTAATTAGGTGAAATGGAGTTAAGGTGCTAAGGATTAGGAGGATCGAGTCTAAGTGGTTAGGGGTTATTCCTAATTAAAGGTCCAGGGTTGGTTAATGGTTTAGAGGTTAGAGGTGCGTTAATGAAAAATTATTAGAGGGAAAGTTTCCATCGACTTAAAATCCCACGTGGTCACCAAGTGAAATCAAGGGAGAATATGACATGATGATGAAGGTGAAATAATCCTATAGGTTATTTTTTTTGGTTATGGGGTTATTCCTCTAGAAACAATATTGTGTTTGACATCCTTGCACGCAACATCTGCTCTGCTGCTAAAGTTCCTGCTGCGACGTGTGTTGACAGGGTACCTTCCTGAGGGGGCCTCACCTGTAACTCCTGCAACTGTTATTGCTGCTTCTGCGGCCTTCTTTTGCTCCGCAGCTTTCTGTGCCGCTTCTCGCGCTGCCCTTACCTCAGTTGTTGCTTTTTCATTCCGCCTTTTCTCTGCCAATTGAGTGTGTGTGTAATTTAATATATCTATATATGTGTGCGTGTGTGTGTGTGTGTGTGTAATTTAAAAATTTTTAAATGTGTTTGTATAATTAAAACTTATAACTTTATATTAATAAATATTAAATTTGAATCAATATCAACCAAAAAAATTGCCTAAAATGTATGATAAAATTATGTCTTTAAAAATTTTAAAATATTGAAATTTAAAAAAAATTCAACTTCAAATTATAAACTAGGGTACTTGGTAGTTAATAGGTTAAGTGGTTAGTGGTTAATTGCCTAGGTTTTAAGTTAGGTTTAGGGGGTTTAGGGCCTAGGGGATTTATAGGTTAATGGGGCTTAGGGGGTAATTGGTTATTGGTTAAGGTTTTAGGATTGAATGATTTAGGTGTTAAGGGTTAGGGGCTTAGATGTTAAGGGTTTAAGGATTAATTAGGTGAAATGGAGTTAAGGTGCTAAGGATTATGAGGATCGAGTCTAAGGGGTTAGGGGTTATTCCTAATTAAAGGTCCAGGGTTGGTTAATGGTTTAGAGGTTAGGGGTGGGTTAATGAAAAAGCATTAGAGGGAAAGTTTCCATCGACTTAAAATCCCATGTGGTCACCAAGTGAAATCAAGGGAGAATATGACATGATGGTGAAGGTGAAATAAGCCTATAGGTTATTTTTTTTGGTTGTGACTATCTATCTCACAAAGTTTCTCTCCTTCAACATGTCAAGAAAAATAACATTTTTCCTATAAAAAATTTACATATTCCATAAAAGTCTTGATAAATTGCACAAGTTCCATCATTTATTTGTTGTTTTTGTTTCCTTCTCTCACCTAAGTTGATTGGTCCATCTAGATTACCAACCTTTAAGTACCCCTAATTCTTGGATACCAATAACCTATTAACCTTTAATGCATTAACCCCTAACCCATAAGCTCTGAACCACTTATAAATTAAACTATGTTCTCCAACTAGTTGGGTAGGGGAAAGTTCCCATCGATAACAAACTTGTAGTCTCTAAGTGAAATCAAGAAAGAATATGACATAACGATGAAGGAAAAATAAGAATAGGTTGTTTTTTCTAGTTGTGAGTATATATCTCACAAAGTGTCTATCTTTCTAAACGTCAGGAAAACTAACAATTTTCTTATATTTTTCAACATACTCATAAACATATTGATAAGTTGCACAACCTTCATCATTGATTTGTTTTCTTTGTTTATCACTCTCAACTAAGTTGTGTTTGTTCTTAGGCTTTGTTGTATTTTTTTCCTATATTATATTTTTAAAATTTTCTATCATTTAAATATTTGTTATATAAACTAATATTACTTGATTGTTTGCAATTATAAAGAAACAACACCATAGGGAACTGACCATGGATTAGGATGGTGTGGCCATTATACAAGAACCTATAAGGAGCATGGAGTGAATATTGAAGATCAGGTTAATGATCCGATGGAAGAAGCCGATGATGCTAATAACATAGTTGAAAAAGAGGGGACAAATATATTGAGCTAGGAGGCATATAATAATTTTGGAATGGATGATGATGACGACCAAGTAGATGGTGTTTTCAATAGACCTTTAATTGAAGGAAACAAAAACTCTTTTTGAAGGCTCCAAAACAAGTCTTCTCTTTGCTATATTTCTACTGGTGAACTTAAAGGTTAAGAATGGTTTTTCAGACACTTGTGGCACACATCTCCTAAGGTATATCATATATTTTGTGACATTTAGTACTTAATAATAAAAGTTTTTGTTTTCCCCTTATTTTTATCATTGGTTGATCATCTGTAAAATTTTGATCCAAGATGTACGATTATTATTCTTTATATTAAGAAATATTATTTTTTTAATTATGTTGTAACTTGTTAGGTGAATTTATTTCACCATCGTCAAATTTTTTACCTCACACATACAAATATTTGCATGTCATTATCAAAGATATTAGAATAGAGTATCAATCTATTCATGCATGTCCTAATGATCATATTATGTATTATGGAGAACATCCATTGAAAGAAGAATGCCAAAAATGTCAAATTAGTATATATCTAATCGGTCAAGCAATAAAAAATGTGTCTCGCAAGGTTATTCATTATATTCCCATAATTCCATGTTTGCAACAATTGTTCAAGTGAAAAATCATAGCAAAGTTTATGGATTACCATGCAATGAATAGAATTAAAGATGATGAGATGGTGATTTTTGAATGCCTTCAGATGGGTCTGCATTTAATAAGATATAGGAAATATGGCCACATTTTAAAGATGAACCTCATAATATTATCCTTTCATTAGAAAATGACGGTGTGAATCCATTTGGCAAGCTCAAATCTACTTGGTGTGGCTTGTTTTTCTTATTAACAATAACATTCCTCATTTGATATCAATAAATAGGGAGCACATAATGCTGGCAATGATTTTTCTAGGTATTTGTTTAAAATATTTTTTTTCGACACGATAACATCTCATTTGTCTTGCTTGTTTCATAACTATGTCTTATTTGTTTGATATTTTTTATTTACTAATATATGCAGTAATTAAGTATTGTATGTTCAATTGATTAGGTAAGTACTAAGTAAAAGATATGAATGTATATATCAAGCCTCTTATCGATGATTTACTAGAGTTACGGAAGGGCATCACTATGTATGATATCTCTAGATTAGTAGGTGCACAAAGGGAATTCCAATTCCATGCAATTCTCCTATGGAAAATTCACGATGCCCTAGGGATCACACAATTTTTTGGTGTTATAACGTTATATTGTACTTTAGTAGTGTTTAATTTTATGAATTTCATGCCATGCATCATTTTTAATTAATGTACTTCAAATAATTGGTATATAATTTAATCCATCTCTTGTAGGTCTTCAAACAAAGAGTAAATTTGCATGTCTAGTTTGTGGTCCTAAGATGAAATCTTGTCATTCTAGAAGTTTAGGAAAGGAGGTGGTTCATGAGTATAGGAACTTCCTCCCTAAGAAACAGGTATCGAAGTAACAAAAAACATCTTTTCAATGGGAAAGAAGGGACTAGATTAAAATCACAAAGAATGACACCTTATCTATGTCAATTGCAATATATTAGAATTAATCATAAGGGTATGGATCGACAAGTCGTATATGTATAATACATGAAATGTTTGTAATATTTTGTATTTTTGTTGCATTTTTATCATCGTACTAATTGAAAAGAATTGTTATAATATCTATAGTTATGATTCACATTGAAGGTAATGATCATTAAGGAAGTAATATTGGGGCACTTCCACAAGGAATGAAAAGTTATCTCGTACAATTCAGTAGGATCCCTACTATGAGAACCTATAAATTGTTCATTTTTTTCATACAATGCACATTAGGAAGAATGTAATAGAAAAATATGGCAAATATTAGATGGAATGGGTGAAAATTTTTTTTTTTCAAGATTTGTAATGACATTAAGGAGACTAATCATGTAATGCAAAGTATGATTTATTCAAATAACAATGGAGACCAAAATATAATTTCCCTTCCATTGTTAATGACAGAGCAACAAAGCAAGGATGTAAAAGAGGTCATTGAAAAAACAAATCCCACTGGATTTTGTTCAAACATAAAAATATCCTAAGAAAGAAAGGTGAATTAGGTGGGGTAAAAACTCATGATTTACATACCTTGATTAAGATAATTGTTTTGGTGTATGTATTTGTATATTGGTGAAACATTTGTTAGTGTTTTTATTCTATATCATAGGGACAAATAATGGATATTCATTTTTGTTGTTACAATATGCTTTGCCTCTATCTCTCCTAAACAACTTTGACAACAATGTCAACTCAACAAATACATGAGGTATGTGGCTATTTATATACAAAGTGTAATTTAATTTTTTCAATTTCTCATGCAACTTATATTTGATTTCATGTGTTTTAATTGTAATTTACTTATTTATATTTTTTTGTTGAAACTTGTGATTTCATCAATTGTAGATGGTTGTCATCTAAAGAAACTGATAAATAAGAAATAAAGTATTGGAGGAGACAAATTCCTCGTCTAATGTGTGAAATGAAAATTAACTACCTCCAACATTTTTCAATACACAAGAATACTACCTCATACACCCTGTTGATGAGATTGAAAAGTGTGGACCTGTACTCACAAGGTCAATGTGGATGATTGAGAGGCACTTGATATCATTAAAGGATTTCGCTAAATAAAGAGAATTTCATGTGGGTTCTACAGTAGAGGGATATATGATATACCAAACCATTGTTTATGTTACTCAATAAATTCCTAAATTTTCTACAATTATTAATGTTTATTACATTTGGGATGTCAACTCCATTTGAACAAATTTGAAGTGGAGTGCCTATTGGGGAAAATTAGAATGAGGAAAGTGACATGTAAGTAGACAATGGATATTTATAACACATGAATTTTCGTTTTAATGTACATCGTATAATATTTAACTTTTAGTCTTCCTTCATAATCCATTATTATGAAGTTATATGGGGGAAACTAATTACATGTGAATTTATTTATTTTAATACAACTAAACGAGAGTGGGATGCAATAAATTTATACATTGTAAACAATCTTGATTGGATGAAGGTAGGGATTGAATGATGTAAAAAATTTAATGATGGTAACTTATCATGGGGTGGTGTGGCTACATTGGTCAAAGAAGTTGAATGATGTAGTGAAAGAGATACCAATCTCACAAAAAGGGAAATTGATTTATCCAACGGTTTAAAAGATAAACATGAAAGCATATCCACCCATACTATTTAGTTGTTTTCAATATTATATTGATGTATATGGCATGTTTTTTCTTATTTGCATAATTTCTAGGTATAAATATGTTTATCAACTAAAAATGCATTTTTATGTGCCTCGCATATTGTAGTTGAAACACTACAAGGCTATGTGGTGTAATGGCCACAAATTTCACATCAAAAATTTGGATGAAAACATGAAAACTTCTTATAGTGGGATTATTGCAACATTTTAGGCTACCAATGTTTCCTCTAGAAGTGACACAGATCCATTAGTCTCTGAAAATTGATACTATGGGTATTTATAAGATATACTTGAGTTTGATTTTAAATCCTTCAAAACAATTTTGTTGGACGACAAACGGTATGGGCTACGAATGAATGAATGTGATCCCAATAGAATTATTATTGAGTGTGCTAATGGATTTTCCATGATTAATACAACGAATATTGAGTCAAGATCGAAGCCTTATGTTCTTCTAAGCCAATGTGAATAGGTATTTTACTCATAGGTCCTAGTTGGAGGGGATTGGTTATATGTTGTTAGATATGATCCAAGAGGACGACCAATAAAGTATAATGTAGTGGAAGAAGATGATATTGAAGAAGAAGGTGATATAGAGGAGCAGTTAGTTCATTTGTCAGACTAAGGTGTCGAGGAAGTTCAAGAAGATGTTAATTAATACACTATGATGAAGATGATATCAACGATGTATTGTCAGGTGAGGAACTTGAAGAATTCAAACCAAACGTAGGAGATAATGTTCCTCATGATGATATAGACAATGACATGATTGAAAATGATGACATTAATGATGATGTTGATATGGCCAATCCTTTCAACATCAATTCTAAATTGGATGATACAAATGTTGACTTGGGTGAAGAATAATACTAATGATATCGAAATGTTGGAATATACGTGGAGGTATGTGTTTATATGGTTTAGTTGAATTTTTTTGTTTCATTTACCTTAATTTTTTTCTTACTTTCTAGCTATGCATGATTCCTACTATGTTTCTTTGAAATATTTTATAGTAGATAAATTGGGTATTGGGGAATTCAGAGTGATGTTGGGGGGGAGAGTGGCCATATGAGCTTCCACCTTCACATGGTTTGCCTTGTTCAGTAGAGAATATATTATTCTTGAAATCGGGAGAAGCTCATTTAGTTTTATACCATCAACTCCAATGGGTCAAATACCTGTTATCAAATCACCTTAATTTTCTATTAAGAGGTCATGGGTTCAACTGTCTCAATTCTCTTGGGGTCGAGTAAATCTCCAATTCATTTAACATTTAGAAATGAGTGGAAATTATGCTTTAATTAATTTACCCCACATAAAGGTGATTCCAAATGGACCCAATGTTGAATTTTTTTTTCTTTGTGCTTGTATGCACTGATATTTGACATGGTTATAGATGCATGCGTGGACAACATAGTAGGGTTTTGAGACTCAATTATGACTCAAACAAATAATTTGACAACATTATAACATAAATTTTGAGGAGATGAAATTATGTTGGTAACATGTTGTGATCATAAAAGAAACAATCCTGGAAACTACTAGAATAAACAACATACCAATCATCATAGATGGCTAACACGAACCCTAAATTTCTACATTTGCATAATAGTGAAACACCAACACAAGATTCAAGTTTTAATAAAGACTCGTGTCTATGGAAAGTTTTAATAACAAGAATTTTTTAGCCCTCTTATCCTAATGTTGTCTTCTCCTAATTCAAAATATACCTTGGGTTTATGTTTTAATTGGTCAACCTAAATTTTCGGGGATAATCCTTAAACTTAGTATCAACTCCCTCTTGTAAATTGTAATCCCTACTTCCCCTTGAACTCTTGAACCCTATAAAATTAGTAACATATGGTCTCTAACATTTATTAATTCCACACACCACTAACTCGCATAATCCATATAATCTTGATAACTCTTGAACCCATAAGCCCCAAACACTTTATAACCTAATATAAATATATAGCCCTCAATATTGAAATTTAAACCCTTGAAGCTTTTATCTCATAATATAACATTTAATGCCCCTATTACTTGATACTTATAATAACTTGTCACCTATCCACTTTAGCTATTATTACATCTAATTAGTAACAACCATGACCCATTTTATTATAGTTAAACCCCTTAAAACCTAACATATATGCTATAACATATAAACCATGTAATTTATTTCACATATAAAATTCAACTCCTAGTCCTTAAAATACAAGCATGAAACAAAATTTTAATTAATGATTAAACTCACATCCATATATATCTTTATTAGTAGCCCATAACACTAATGATCCAAAATTATATCACCCCTATCCCTACATAAATCCAAAACATAACCAAAAATATGTATATCATATTATCATTATAATCCATACCTCATATAATGCTTGAGATCACTAACACTTATAAAGAGTGGTCCCTATATTCCATATAATCCTTATAAAATATTTCAATTTTAACCGTTACACTAAACACTTGAAACTAAACAGTATAGCCCTTAACATTTATATGTCTAATATAATCCCTAACTTGGATGACATAATCATAACCATAAAACATAACCAATATAAATCAGGCTCTATCACCTACAACATGAAAAATTATCTAATAAGAATATAAAGCCTAATCCTTATAGCATATAGATTACAATTTCCATAACCCCTATAACCACGTCCTTACAATTTTTATAACCTCTAAACCTCATATAACATATCAATCTAACCTCTATAAATAACCTCAAAATCTTGTAATAATTACCCTGTAAGCCTTGTAATCCATATAATATCTATAACCCCTTAACTCTATAGTCTCTACCACCTCCCCCCTTCCACCTCATTCATAACCATTGTATCTCTTAATAATATCCATTTAAGGATAAGTTCTAATTATAAAAATAACTTTAAAATTTGTTTAAAATAAAAATTATAATATTTATTTAAATTTCAAATATAATAGGAATAATGTGTGGGTTAATTTGGGGTATTTGAGGCATAACACAGAAATGAGCAAGTGAATTTAGGGATTTCCAAGCATAACACAAGAAGGAACACCTTTGGTTTTTTATGCATAGCACAAGAAGAAGAAATTAGGGTTTTCTAAGTAGGCATAGAAAAGGAACCAACAAATATCAAGAAACATTCTTAGAAAGCACAAACTATGAGCAATTAGATATTGCACGAGGACCTAAGGTATCTCTTGCTCTTACCAGCTGGAAATAGGAGTAGAAGTAGCTTTTGTATTAGCTTCCAAGCCAACTCATTGATAAGACCTTCGGGTAAGTTGATTCCCTAAGTTAGTCCTTTGGAATACGAAGAAGGTGATAAAGGCATGATAATTTGGGGTATTTTTCTCAAGAAAGGTCCTAGCATTTGGGGTTGTGTTCATGACGAAGGTGTGAGAATTTTGGGTTTTTTTCAATGATGAAGGTATGCGAATATGGGGGTTTTTTTTCAATGAATGAATTAATATCAACTTAAAAACCATCGTGGTAGAGAGGTTATTTGGTAATTTGGTCTAGATTTGTGTCAAAGTGGTAGAAGTAGAATCAATCATGGTAATAAGTTGTTTGATTTCGCCAAATACAATTCGAGTAATTTTAGTTATTTTTGAGTAATTTTAGGATTTTAGCCCTCTTACCTCTGTAGTATTGATTTAAACCCTTTACATGCATGTTCTGAGCAAAGACAATGAAGAGAATGAGATCATTTTCTTTTGGATCATCTTTGACCTCCTTTGTAATTTCAAGGCCACCCTTGACCCAAAAGTGCATCCTTTTCGGACTTCATACACACGATTTATCATAATTTCAAAGAAACTATTAATTACTTTTATGAGTATTCAAGAAAATATGATAGTCAGATGGAAATAAGCCAACATCCCACTAGATATATTGGTCCCCAAATACAACCTTGAGGGCCTAATCCTAGGAAAATTGAAACCAAGCACTTGGTCCTTTAAAATTGTGACAGAAAACCCATTGATTGTTATGTTTGTTTTTAATCTTTATGTGCACAGTAATATACCTCTTCTTGTACCTTTGATGGTCAATCCAATATCCATTCCTAGTCCCCAGCATGTTCCACCCAGGCCTAGAATTTGACGTTCCACTTAATGTTTTTTTCTTTTTAGACATATTTGAGGTTAAAAAAAACATTCAAACATTGAAAGTGACCTGTAAAAAAAATTGTAACCATCAATTTGATATTCACCATTTTAAATTACCCATCATATTTCATAGTAATAATATGCATACTACTTCCATAGAGTCACATACCATAGGCCTCAAGGATGTTGTTGAGCCACAAGCTACAAAATGAGTTGTAAGACACAGGTGGGGTGTAGAATGGTGGCCATTATCGTGGTGTTGTGAATCATCAAGCATAAGAATCATCACTAGTGGGAAACCCATATCGAATGTGAATATGTGAGTGGGTTAACAATGATTGAACAATCAGATGGGAGGGTTGGCCCCACTACTAGGCCGATGTGACATCATGCTATTGGGTATCAAGCCCAGAAGAATTCCTAAAAAACCACCCCTCAATCGGTATGATACTACTTAGTATAATAGCCTTAGTGAAAATTCCATGTAATAAAAGGTAAAAAAGGAAAAATAATAACCATCGTTGATGGGACACTTATTCGAAGCTGAATGTTAGGAAAAATAATATTGATGGAGATCAGTGGTGATTGATTAACGGCTAAGGAAATTGGTAGAGGAAATGGAAAAGTCTTTGGAAAGGAAAAATGGCATTTTGGCACCTTTATTTATGAAAATAATGGAAACAAGGAGAAAAGGGAGGTGAAAGGTCACATGTTTTATCTGAGGAGGAAAATGAAGGAAAATAATGGAAAATGAAGAAAACAGAGGCCTCATTAATAAAAAGGCTTCTGACGATTAGTTCATAGACTTTTGTCAGCTCATTTTTGGAGCTCTCACTCTATTCTCTCTCTCATACTCTTGGACACTTAGAGTTTATTGGAGAACTCTTGGAGGAGTGTGGCATACTTGGATTTTTAGAGAAAGAAGGCAAAGGAAGAGAAGGAAAATGGAAGAGGACATTGGGATCAACAACTACATCAGGTTTTTCTTGCAGGTACTAAGTTTCATATATGTTTTCCTCAATATTTTTTGCATGCATGGCATATGCATGTGGTTTATTAGTCATGATATGTCATTGGCATGGAGGATTGCCTACATTGGCAGTTGATTTGCCTATAATTTCCATTCATGGATAACCATGGATTTGTGGGTTCAATTCATTTTTTTTCTACTTGGTTCTCATCTTTCCTTTACCTTGGGTTGATTTACTAGTTCCTAGAAGCCCTAGTTGGGCAAACGCTTTGGAAGTCTTGTAACAGCATGGGTAGAGTCACTAGTCCTGGAAGTCGTGGTTGGAAAAACCCTTCAGAAGCCCTTGGTGGTTTTAGTTACTAGTCCTGGAAGCCCTAGTTAGAAAAATGCTTTCGAAGCTCGGCGACAAGTTTGGGTTGAGTTACTCGTCCTGGAAGCCCTAGTTAGAAAACATTTTCAAAGCTTGGCGACAAGTTTGGGTTGAGTTACTAGTCCTGGAAGCCTTAGTTGGAACAAATGCTCTGGAGCACTAGAAAGCTTTGGTAGAGACCAATCTTGTGATGGTTTGTGATGTCTGACTGTGAGGTGGAATCATTGTTTGATGGATTGAGGTGGTTTGGCTTCTGGAAGCCTTGGATGTTTTTTATTGATGTGATTAATGAGATCCCACATTCATGTTTCGAATATGGCACGAGGGTGACTATTTGATGAGAGATTTGGCTCAGCCATGTCTATAGCCAGGTGGTTCTTGGAAGTACCGAACATGGTTTCCATTTCAATCATTAATATGAGATTATTTCTCCTTGTTATTTCATGAGTATTATATTGGTTTATATGTGGATTACATGCATGTTGTTTCCTTGGTATTTTTGTTGCTATTATACTAGTTATGAACATGTATTATGACAGTGACTATGGTTGGCTCATATCATGCTTTTACCTATAAGTGAATGAATAATGTATCTATGGCCTAATAAATGAAACTGCAGCTAATTTGTTGAGGCACCATTGCTTCTTAGTGATTCTCATATGAGTATGAGACCCTTCTGCTTAGATCTGTGGTTTAAACCTGTAGATTACATAATTGTGACCTGTTTGACGAAATGTTTGTCCTGGCTAGTAGGGGTCCAGTCAAGTCCTTGTTCAAGTAATTGAATTTGAATCATTATTTTTTTGTTATCTTTTAGAGTCATGAAATTTACATTGAGTTATAGGCAATGACCTGGGCTTTGGGCTTGAAAAAGTGGCACAAATCCCGGAGTCGTATGCACATGTCTGACGAGAAACATCCCCAGACGCATGCAAAACAATGATCTGGGAGCATATAGAGCCTCTTGGGTGCATGCTTTTCCATATCAAGGGAGGGTCTCAGGATTTAATGCTCTAAAAACGCAGTGGGACCCAGTGGTTGGTTATCGAAGTGGTTAGGATGGCTCCTAGGAGTTTTGTTGCTGATGTGGAAGGCTCATCTCATGTGCTTATGTCGATTCCACTTCCTTAACTGACACATAGGGAGTCAAATAATATCATAGTAACTTCTTATTACAATTTTACCCCGGTTGGTCGGTTACTTGGGTAGATTTGGGAGGACCAGATTAAGGATGCAAGTTGGAATCCTATAGAGTGTTTGAATTGTGGCAAAGATCGTCATAGGAGAGATTGTCCATAGCATCATATTGGTAGAACACAGATATACAGTGCTCAGGAGGCACAAATAGTGGTATATGCTGGGCAGAGTATTCCTAGGATATATGGAGCATTGGATAACAGACAAGGAGACCATCAAGCATTTATCATTGAGATAGACAGTATGCTTTGTGATCAAGTTGTTTCTATTTTGATTGACCTTGGATCTAATTATAGTTATGTTAATCCTGAAGTGGTGGATAAGTGTGGTTTGAATAAAGAAGTTCATGCAGAGTATTGGTTAGTGAAGTTGGATACAGGTACAAAGAAGTGAGTTCATCACTGGGTAAGAGTTTGTACGTTTGATTTGAATGGTATGTGATAAGCCTCGGTATTGCAACAAGAATGTTGCAACTCCCAAGGATACCAAATTTAATTATCAACTCGGCGTTCGTACAAACTTAAGAGGTATCGACACTATATGTGCAACATACAGTGTGTCCTTCCTTTCCTATCATGATTTAATGGAGTGAATGTAATAAAATCAGATCCTAAACTAATTGCAAAAAATGAAATGCTCGAAATGGAAACCTTAACCTATTGCAAGAAAGAAAATACAAGGAAATAAACCCATTATAATTTCATAAAGTAAATATCATGAACTAAATTTAAATCATCACATTTCAAAGATTTTAGATCCATTAACAGAGTTCATTGGATGTGGCAATCAAGAAAATCATCATTGTATTATCCAATTAATAAATTTATCCATTAACCCAAATCGCTGAAATGTTTTGCATGGGTAAAGAGGCAAGTCCTAAGTGACCTTTATTCTTCCATAATAATTTATTTTGAGCCTAGGGGTCTTGATTCAACCCCAAGGGACATTAACCAAGCTTCTTGAGTGAATCTGGGCAAGTATATACACATTGGAAGAGTACTACATGAAACAACATATTTACTACAAGAAACTATAATTCACCAAATTACCAAGAAAATCAAATCCAAATTGGATGGGACAAATTTTTTTATTGACTAGGATGTCTTAACTCTTCATTCCAAGTGGAATCATTCAGAAATATCTCTGTTAACCCATGCTAAAAAATAGCATAAAATCACTAGTCTAAAATCTAGAAAATACAGAACTAGTGAGCTAGTAAATCTATCAAATTCCTAACTAATCAAGTGAAAATGAAATGGGGTAATTTTTTTTATTAAATTGAATGTTTTCATGATCTAATTCAAGTGGAATCAACTCTATTGAAGCTTAGCATGTTCTAAAAAATAACATAAATTTATTGTTATTTGCCACAAGGGACTTCCAGAAATCTAGATTTGGGAATAAACAAACTAATCCAAGTAGCTAAATTATTACTATGACCTTCCAAAGTTGTTCCAATGATGAAATTATGCTTGTGATCCTGAAAAAGAACTTACTTAAACCATTTAACCCAATCCTACAACAAGAAATCATTAATACTAAATGTAGAAATAGAAAAAAAGATAAGAACAAGAGATGCATGTGAATAAGAAGTGAAAAGAAGAAAACTAAATGACACAAAAGAGTTTTGAGGTTCTTGGGATGGCCAACCCCAAGGAAACTCAGAGTCCTATGGAGGAGACAAATATTTAGAAGCTAAACATGGCACCAATCTTCATTATTTCCATCAATACAATTACATCCCTACAGAAAATGAAAGTGGAGTTGCAAAAATACAAGTTCTCTCCACAAGAAGACTAAGAAAAATCAACCCCTAGAGGAAAATTTGACTTCATACTTATAAAAAATGATTATGAATCACTCCCCATGAAAGGAGTAATCTTTCCCCACCAAAATCCCTTGATTAGTGGATCTCGTTCCCAATACTAGGAATTTGCATTAAATGGGAGGAAACACATTCCTAGATTTTCTCAATCATTGGAGCTCCACAATCTGTGCCATAATTCCATAATATCTTGTTGATTTATTATTTAATATTGATCCTCCTGTAGTAGGGAGAAATTCTCTAAATTATCTCTTCCTCCAAATCTTCATAATCTTCCCAATATTCTCACAATATTCCACAAAAATAAATAATATTAGGCACAAATATGCAATTATCCATAAAGCTTCCTAATGAACATATTAAAGTTAAAAATACATTATCCAATGCAAAAAAGAGAGGTTTAATGTGTTGAAGGATGGTCATATGGGCCTTAATTTATGTCTAATTTAGAGGCCCATCAATATGCCTACCTCAATATATTTTAATGTATTACCGTTGTGATCATACAATGTGTTTTATGGCATTGAATAGTTGTACCTTCATTATAGAACCAAGGTAGATTGTTATGACAAAGCCATTGAGTGCTTAGATGAAAATGTGGAACAAAGTGTCTTTCGGGGTAAGAAGAAAGTGATATCAGTTAGAATGGTGACATATATGTAGGCCAAGCGTAGTCAAAGGAAAGGGTGTGTATTATTTGTAGTGCACATTTCTAGCGACAAAGGTAAGGAAGTTGAGGATGCAGATGTTTTGAGCAGGTACCCCATTGGACAAAAATTTTAGGATGTATTTACCGCCGATATTTAGAGTTTCCACTTCATAGGGAAATATAATTTTCTATTGAGTTGGTTCCAGTGGTACCTCCAACATCAAAGGAACTTACAAAATGAGTACACCTGATTTGGTAGAGTCGAAGCTGCAGTTGAAGGAAATGTCAGACAAGAGATAGATTAGGCCAAGTGTATCACCATGGGGCGAACTGGTATTATTTATGAAGAAGGATGATACTCTCAGACTATGAATTAATTACAGGAAGTTGAATAAAGTTACCATCAAGAATAGGTATATGTTACCGAGGATTGATGATGTGTTCGATCAGTTGAAGGGTGAAGTAGTGTTCTCGAACATTGATTTGAGATCTAGATATCATCAAGAAGAGGACATATACAAGACAAATTTCTGGACCAAGTATGGGCATTATGAGTTTGTTGCAGTTCCATTTGGTTTAACTAATGATCCATCTACCTTTATGTGCTTGATGAATAGTTTGTTGCATCCGTATTTGGACAAGTTTCTTATTGTGTTCATTAATGATATATTGGTATATTCAAAAAATGAATAAGAGCATGCTGAGCATTTAGCAATAGTGCTAAGATTTTTGAGAGAGCATCAGTTGTATGCTAATCTCAACAAGTTTATTTTCTTTCAAACTAAGGTACACTACTTGGAACATGTGGTTTCCAAGGATGGCATAGTAGTGGACCCAGAAAAGCTAAGATATATGATGGAGTGGGTAGTTCCTAGGAATGTGGATGAGGTGAGATATTTCATGGGGTTATAAGGTTATTACAAGAGGTTCATCATGCACTTATCACAGATTTCTTATCCTATCACATCGTTACATAGGAAAGGTATGAAGTTTGTATGGATAAAGGAATGTGCGACCAATTTTGAGCAGCCAAAGTAGTTGTTGACACATGCACTAGTGTTAAATATTTCATATCTGGACAAAGAGTTTGTAGTATGTAAAAATTCTTGCAATATAGGACTCAGTGGTATTGATGAGTGATCACATTGGTTTGTGGTATCTATTTGACCAAATGAATTTTAATGGAAGGCAGACTTGGTGGTTGGCCACAATCATTCAATTCGACTTTGAGATCAAGTATATCAAAGATAAAGAGAACATGGTGGCAGATACTCTTAGCAGGCAGATACAGGTAAATCACATAACAACTATGAGCTCCTATGGGATAGATCTACAAGATAGGATCTTGTAGGTAGGTCAGTAGGATGACAGGTATATGGAGATTGTGCACAAATTTCAACAGAGTATGGGTACATGAACAAGTATTGGTACAGATAGTGGTACAGGTACAAGTAGTGGTACAGTTACATATGTAGGTTCACAGGATGTGGACTATCATCTCACGAAAAATGGATTCGTTAGGTTTAGAGACAAGATATATGTTCTAGACAGAAGTGAACTCAATAAGGTGATCTTGAGGGGGTTTCATGAGAAACCATATTCAGGACACCCAAGATATCACGATAGTGAAGAAGTTTTACTATTGGCCAAGTTTGAAGAGACACATAACAGAGTTTGTGGCTAGGTGCTTGGATTGTCAGCAGGTGAAGGTAGAGTGTAAACATCCAAGTGGACAGCTACAACCAATTATAATTCTAGAGTAGAAATGGGAGGTCATTTCCATGGAATTTATCACAATTTTTCCGAGGATAGTGAGACAACATGATTCCATCATGGTAGTGGTGGATAGGTTGAAAAAGGTAGCAGACTTCATTCGAGTGAAGTCTACATTCTGAGCGAGTGATGTAACATAGGTCTTCATTAGGGACGTGGTTAGATTGCATGGAGTTCTGAAGAAGATTGTGTTAGGAAGGGATGTGAAGTTCACTTTCAAGTTTTGGAAGGAGTTATTTGGAGGGTTGGGCACAGTGTTGGCCTTCAATACATCTTATCATCCACAGACAGATGGAAAAATTGAGAGTGTCAAAAGGATATTGGAGCACATGTTGAGGATGTATGTGATGCATCAACAACAGAAATGGGAAGAGTACCTTCCACTGGTAGAGTTGGCTTAGAAAAATGGGCACCAGAAGTCATTAAGGATGATTCTATTTGAGCCATTGTATGGGAAGAGTTGTAATACACCAATCAGTTGGAGTGATCCAATTAACATGGTGTTGATTGGATAGGGCATGTTGGCAGACATGGAGCAGGAAATTCAAGTAATAAAGAAGAATTTGAAATCAGAACATGATAGGTAGAATATCTATGTAGATTGGAATATGTTGTTCAAGGAGTTCCAAGTTTGGGAACAAGTGTAATTATGCATCAAACTAAAGAAGAGCTCCTTCCTGATTGGATAATGTGCCAAGCTGGCACCCCACTTTTGTGGACCTTTCAAGATTATTGAGAGGATTGGACTAGTAGCCTATCGACATGCACTACCTCTGATATTGAAAGTCCGTGATGTTTTTGATGTGTCATTGCTTAAGAATTATGTGAAATATTTTGATCATGTGATTGACTAGTATGTATTGTAGGTGGATCTATAAGGATAATTCTAGTCAGAAATGCAGTGCATTTTGTAGAGAAAGATGCTCATGCTCCGGAACCAAGCAATAGAGTAGGTTAAAGTGCAATGGAAGCACTTTGGGCCTTATGAAGCTACATGGGAGATGGAAGATCAAATGTGGGCTATGTATCCTTCCTTATTCATTCGTTGAGTGAATGTTTTGGTATATGTCTTCAATATATTTTTTTGGTACATGTTTTGGTCATCTTTGGTATGTGTAACTATGTATATGTATGTAAATACTTCCATGAGCTATGCTATAAAGTTCCAATAAGCAGTATGGGTGTCAAGTCATTATGATGTTATACTTGTTATATGGTCATTTTGGTTTGCTTCTCAGCAGGATGATCACTGTAAATACTGCAACGAGCTAAGTTATACAACTCCATAGGAGGTATGTTTTTCTTACATCAACCTTGTTGGTTGTAGGTGTTTTTGAACACAAAGGATGGTGTTCCCCCAAGGGGGAGGGTTCTATAACAACCTTGGTCAAAATTCCATCCAATAAAAGTTAATAAAGGCGAAATAATAACCACGTTTGATGGAACACTTATTCCAAGCTAAATGTTGGGAAAAATCATAGTGATGGGGATGAGTTGTGATTGATTAATGGCTAAGGAAATTGGCAAAGGAAATGGAAATGGCCTTGGAAAGGAAAAATGGAATTTCGGCACATTTATTTATGAAAATGATGGAAATTAGGAGAAAAGGGAGGTGAAAGGTCATAGGTTACATGTGAGGAGGAAAATGAAGGAAAATAATGGAAAATGAAGAAAATAGAGGCCTAATTAATAAGAAGACTTCTGAGGATCAATTCACAGACTTTTGTCAGTTAATTTTTGGAGCTCTTTCTCTATTCTCTCTCATACCCCTGGACACTTAGATTTTATTTGAGCACACTTGGACGAGTGTGTCATACTTGGAGCAAGAAGGAAAAGGAAGAGCGGGAAAGTGCAAGAGGACATCAAAATCAACAACTACCCCAGGTTTTTCTTGCAGATACCAAGTTGCATGTTTATTTTCTTCAATATTTTTTGCATGCATGGCATATGCATATGGTTTATTGGTCATGATCTGTCACTAACATGGAGGATTGCTTGGATTGACAGTGGATTTTCCTATCCTTTCCATTTCCTAGATATGCATGGTGTTCTGGGTTCATTTCCTTGTTTTTCTAGTTGGTTCTAATATTTCCTTTAGCTTGGGTTGAGTTACTAGTTCTTGGAATGCTTGGTTGGAAAAATGATCTAGAAGCCCTGTAAGAGCTTGGGTTGAGTTACTAGTCCTGGAAGCCTTGGTTGGAAAAATTCTCTAGAATCCCTTAGTGGGTTGAGTTATGTTGATGCCCCGAAAATTGTTGTATCAACATTGGGGGATAACCACCCGGTCCGGACCTTAATACAACTCCTTCTCCGTTTGGAATGGTGGCTCTGACTAGGTATAATGGGACCAGTTTCCCAATAATGAAAAAAAGGGGTGGATGAATGTTCTAATCTAACGATAGGTGAATAATTTAATCTATCAGCAAAAATAAAAGAACTACCACTCATCCTGGGAACTATTATTCTTTGAAATGCAGCGCTTCATGATCTTTGTCTATTGACAGGCATATAGATGACTCTATCTATTAAACATAGACATTTATTCATTCAATGATTACTTTGTTTAAATAGTTAAACAAAGTGATTAACACAATATTGCTACAGTTATCATTTATATTATCGATACATATATGATCAAAAGAAAAGCATGTTGTAAACATCTAATAGTGGAAGGAATAAAGAATGTTGTTAAAAACACATGCATATATCCGATAATAGCAAAAGCGATCAAACAACAATTCATATAAAAAGAATGAACTCAGACACAGATAATAGTACCATATGAGCTGCTAATCACTCCCAATATCAATAGCTATTTGAAATTCTTCTTCCAACTCAGAAATACTTTCAAACAAAGACAGTAGTGCACATCCGCATAAAAGCTTCTTTGTAAAAATCAGAATGATTGGCCCAGTTTTATAAAAGAATATGCCTGAAGTACAGTAATGCAACTTCAGGTTTTAAGTCATATACAAAACTTATGACCCTTTCTAAATACATGAAAGGGTCTTTAAATACTTGATTAAGCTAACTACCTATGAAACTAAAATCCTACTTAATTGGTATAACTTGATTCTGAATATCTCCTTCACGGCAATCTGGCACTCGGCGGCATGATTCATCATTTAGGTTGTTTGCCTTTAGACCTGAGCCGGCATATCGCAAGCATTGGTTCCACTTCTCGTGGTCTGTTGAGACGAGAATTGAGTTGGGCAACATAGGTGGCATCCTATATATTGGGAATGATATACTCGATTGCATCTATGAGGCATTTGAGGGCGGCTCTCTGGCTATATGGTTTGACTAAGAAGAACCAATAGGTGTCCCATGTCAAACTGTTAATTCCTGCGATTAATCTCCCATTTTTCTCTAGTTCCGGATAACATGACTGCTCCAATGTTTTAGCCGCTGTCAATTTACCTGGGGTACATTGAGAAATCATGTTAGACAAGTAGAGAGTATCATTAACCAATTCAACCAAATTACTTGTGGTTAATTTGCATCTTGAAATTGCTCTCTCTGCTTTCATTAACTGGGACTGCCATTCCGTAAATAATATCTCCTTAAGTGATTCTAGGATTTTTGGCAAATTAGCTGCCTGTCCCTCATCGGTGTCTTGCCACTCAAGAAAATTAGTTAGTGTTTCATCGGCTTGATCCAAGTCTGTTTTATCTTTTTCCGATTTTTCACCTATTGATGTCGTCAAGTCGCATAAAGGTTCTGCCTGGGCGATTTGTTGAAATAAAAGCTTTATCTGTGTTATCAATGCCTTGTTTATCTGTAATTCCTATGCTCTGAATTCAGCTAGCTGTGCAAGATTCTTTGTTTTCTCTAGCTGGGCTGATAGTTGAGCAATTTGCTCATCTTTCGACTTTAGCATTTGTTCATTCGCTGCTTTTAGTTGTGCCAATGCATCAGACAGCTCTTTCTGCTTTTGAGTTGCACTGTAATCAATCCTCTGTTTCTCTTCCTGCAATTGTTTATTCAATTGATTATGTATTTGTTGCTGTGTAAACAATTGTAGTTCTACTTGCTGTGCCTCCAATAGTTGTACTTGTAAAAAAATCTCCTGGTCTTTTCCTTTTAATAAATTACTCACCTCTAATGCCTTGCCTATTGTAGCTGTCGAATAGGCTCCAGCATATTGGGATAGTTTTGTTAGGTCATCAGAGGGGTCAAATTCCTCTTTCCAAACCACGTTGCCCGTCATTGTTTGTTCAGGGAATAGTGAAGGTTGATCAGTCCTTCTCCTTTTCCGCTGTCGTTTTACCACAGCCTTGTGTCTTGGGCTGTAAAAGACATCTAAGGGAGGAATTTCTTCTACTTGCAAAATAAACTGATCGAGGGATCCTTAGGGATTATATCTACTTATTTTGAACTAGGTAGGCCGCTGGTTCCACTTGGAAGCTATTTTGAAGTTGTCTCCTGTGTGTCAGCCGCTTTTGATGTTTCGGCTTCCTTCGAGCACTTAAGATTACTGATGATTGAGTCGAATTGCTGCCATTCCTGGAGCAATTTCGTGTCAATCTAGGCATCTACATTCACCTCTGTGCTGCTCTGTTCCTGCTCTTTTGTCTGGGTTTCCTCTTGTTTTTTCATATGCACTTCCTCCTGTTCTTTTGATGTAACAGGAGGTTACTTAGTGAGTCACTGCTTAGGCTCGCTTGATTTTGTCATTGGGGTTGTTGCTAATTGATCTAGAGGCAGAGTTTGCAACCTCTGTTCTCTAAGTCTGTTGAATTCAACTAACCCGTCATATTTATATTCCATTCTTGCCAGCGATTTAACTTGGGACATTGACTCGGCTGAGGAGAATAGGTCATTGAACATATCTTCTTTATGATCAAACTTTGTCAATTTTGCCTGTTCAAGTGCATTATAGGTGACTTTGTTTGGATCAAATCGCCTGTTAGGAAGAGTTGCTAGACTTAATGCCTTCCTTTTTTCAGCTTCTTTCTCTGCATGTTTAAAGTCATGCAAAGCGTAGACACCGCATCTTAGAGGAAAAGAGGGCCAAACCTGCTTCTTTTTGTTCTTTAGAGTTTGTCTAACTCCTTCGGACATAATCTGATAGGTTATCTCCCTAGCCAACAGTTTATCAGGTATGTACAAAGGGAGGACATGAGGTTTGGCTTGGCTGCCGAAAATTCTTATATACGTAAATTTTTCCTCTCCGAACCATCTTCCTATAGATGTCAAATCAACCCCTGCTTGGTAGGAAATCTTAGGAGCGGGTTTATCAAAAATAGAGTAGTGAATGGGTAACATAAAACCATTGCAGACTTGATATAAATGGTGCTTATAGTAAGTTTTCCACAACTTTTGATGGTATATATGAATGGGCATGGGGTCTTGTGGAGTCCACCACCATCCAAGCACAGGAAATTCAGAATTAAAACACAGGGTGTCCAAGATATAAGCACTATAGTAGAATGGGGGAATAAACCTTTCAGTGATGTGGGTTTTGCTTCTAAAATCAAGAACTGCGGTTGCTAGCTTATCCGACAGTAGAGTTTCCCATTCCATTATTTCACTATTACATTCCGCCTCCATCAAAGGAACCATTTCTATAGTGAAATTTGCGGAATCATGTAACCCCCACAATCTACACATTATTATCCCAGCATAACAATAAGGAGAACACAGAGAATCAACAGAGTACTTACCCGAAGACTCATGCTTGTGTTTTGTTGGATTTTGCCTCCAATCTCAAATGGGTTCGGATTCAATTTCGTTCTCTTCTCTGAATTTCTCCAAGAATGCCTTGTTGTACTTCTTCTCTAGTACAGGAAAATGATACATTTGCCTCAAATCATTAGGTTGAAATGAACCGAAGATTCTCCCATCCATGGTGCAAAAGGTTCTGTCTGTAATTGGGATTTCTTCAATTTCCCACCTCACTACATCCGTATATGGGAGAATTTGTTCCCGGGCTGCTATCCGATGAAGGAAAGAGTCGGCTAAATCCTTTATAGTAGCATTAGATTTTCGAGTTGTATCTGCTGTGGCTTCTACTGCTGTCACCTCGGGTTCTTCGGCCTCAATCAAATTATAGGTACTTTGCCAAGTAGTTTTGCCGAGTCCTAGACTTGTAGTGTCAGATATCAATCCTTTTCTTTTAGTTCCTGGATCAGCGATGAGTTGTCTTGTGGCTAGCGAAGCGGAGGCTATTGCAGTTTTCTTAGACTTCTTCCCCATTCTGCTTGAATTTACTGCTTCAGAAGAGCTCTGCACAGGAGTGAAAATGAACGTAATACAGAGAATTGGTAGTGCAAACCAAATATGAGTGAGATATATTAATCAATGCATGATGAAGGATTAACTTAAAGTGGCCGCGGATACAATCTGTGAAAAGATTTTTTAGACTTATTATTTCATTAAATCGCCGTTAAAACCTGTCAATCCTTTAAATGCCCATCATATCTTTTATTGGCCGAATGATTCGTTTAAGTGTGTCTTGGATGTTTTGGCAGTTGAGCGCAAGTGAATCGCTATTGGGAAGATAAGGCCTTTAATACGAATTAACCATAATATCCCTGCTTTATCAATTTTTTTGAAATTCGCGCTTTTAGCTTTATCGAAATCGGCCGTCAGGGAAAACTTAAATCGTTATATTGGTTCCCTTTGGAATCCCCGATTGCCGATAGCGATATCACCAATTCGCATCGGGAGTATTAATTGAGAACTTTGAAAAGCATGCATGGTACATCTCCGATCGCCGATAGCGATATCGCATCGCATCGGAGCGAAAGGGACTTTTGTTATGATAACTCGTTATTGCCGATATCCGATAGCCTTTTGCATGTTGTCACATCGGAGAAAACCAATGCGTCTTTAAGTTATGTCTCCTTTGTCATTGCGACATGCGATCTTGCGATTGCTTTATCGCAATGATAAAAGATTACTCATTTATATATTATAAGACCAATTAATAGGTTTATCAAAAAGGTTTTGTAATGTTTTCATTTTGTTTTCAGATCTTTTTTAATAATACTAAGTTGATACCAATTAAAATAAAAAGGGGCCCATTTCATATTATAGTATTGAGAATAAACTTGATATGAAATGGGGGGTTGTTGTAGAGCACAACAATTGGCGATTCGCTGGAAGAAACAGTTATCTCTGAAAAGTACGGAAATACTTAAATTTTTTCAAAATAGGAATCTCATCAAAGGGGGAAATTCTAATATAACTAGGTATATATGCATTTCAAATAAAATGAAACTATCTTTGCTAATTTCCTCTCTTGTTTAAAATTAGATACATTCTAAGTTTTAAATTGGCCTCTATGGGCTGATAATGATAAAACAGAAATCCTTTCCAAATCAGCTTTTAGAATTGACTCCTTTGTCATAGGTATAGCCTCTGCTACCAGCAAACGTTCATAGTTTCGACAGGGATACCTTTTAACCATATTATTGTCCATTATCCCATCCATTTCAGAGTATGATTAACAGAATGAATTCAAAACATGCTTTCATATTTTTCATTTCTTTTGTACTTTTCTGTTCTTTTGTAAGATAAAAAGCCATTGTCCTGGTTTTGTGACCAGCTGAGTGACAATGCCATTCACTGGTAGTAATTTTACCGAACAAGTTGGCTCGTGATGAGACCCCTTGTCTTATAATCCTAAGCCATTACCTTGTTTTGGTATGCAGTATTGGTAATGTCGGTTAAACTATTTCCTTATGATCATGGTAAGAAGGCTTGTAATAAGACCTCTTATCTTTTATATCAAATATTTTAGAATTACACTCTGAGTAATCATAAGCTTTGGTGAGTGGGATGGACAATTTTCTCCTTAAGAGTAAATGGATGACACGGTAAGAGTTAAAGATGTTGAAGTTGGATTAGTTCCTGTTTTGATATTGATAACCTTTTGTGACCAATTTGAAAACATAAAATGATTTACAATACTTCTAAACTTTGAGAAGGGTTCACAAAAATTGAAGTGTGGTTTCAGAATGCAAGTATTCCTAGTTTCCTAGAAATTATCCATTTTGTTTAAGACTTCTATTATTTTAAAAGCAAATATCAACACTACTTCTTTTGAACAACTTTTAAATAAAGCAAAGGTCAATGGAAGATACCTTACAACTTTATTTTCTAATGGTCCTACAAACTACAAAATTCCACTAAACTAAAAGGGAGAAGGGGTTACCTCCTCAATTGAAGAATTTTTTTAAGATAAGGCCATTAACAGGGAGAGAATCTCTCAAACGTGGTAAATCTTGTAATATAAAGGTCGAATGGCCTATCTTCTCACAGATCTGAAATGGCCCAAGCCACATCCTCTGGAACTTGGTATGTTTTCCCTTATCTTCATGAGCTTTATCCCATTTCATAACTAAATCACCGACTTGAAATTGGGTGCTCGACCAAAAGGGAGAGGAGAGGTACGTTAGTGACTCGACCGTAAGCCCCCCCACCCAATAAGTAAATTGAAACTGGAGAAGAATATCGTATACAAAGAGATATCTCATTATATATGTCATTACGCTAAGGTAAGGTGCGAAGCGGCTTTCCCTCCAGGGCAAGGACCCATTCTCTGGCTCGAAGAGACAGAGTCATATTCATAAATACTCGAAGAGCTCCTTATGGTGCTGGTCCTGTCCTATTAGGTAAATTCCACCTTTTATTACTGAATTTCCCAGCAAGGGTGCGCTAGCACGCTCGTCCCTCAAAGGTAAACGTGTCATTGATTCAGAACCAACGAGAATTGGTTGCATACCCAGTTTCCTCCATTTACATAGATTCAGTTGGAGTTTAAAATCTTGTTCCAACATCCGAACCAATTTCAATAATGCTAGAACCGAAATCGAGGAAATAAGGAGTAACCTAACAACGCCAACTTGAAGTCTTTCATTTCCCACTTTTTGAAAGGAGCAACTAAATGAACAACGCCCACTTTAAGGTTAGCTTTTGAACTGGATGAGGCTGAATCAAAGGATGACTTGATAATTTTTTGATGTTTTGCATGAATAACCTTGGCTTTTTCTCTTTCCTCTTCTAATTTTAGAATTTGGTCATGTCTAAGTTGAATAGAAGAAGGAGGGATTTCCTCAATAAACTGAACTAGGGCTAGAGAAGGAAGGACAAGATTTGTTGGTATTACTGCTTCTTTTCCATACATGAGATTGAACGAAGAAGAACCTATGGAAGCCTTCTGCGTTATCCTATCAGCCCATAGTGCAAATATTAAGGATTTGTGCCATTTTTTCTGATTCTGTTCGATAGTCCGCTTAATAATTTCAATCATATTTTTATTTGTGGATTCTGCGAAACCATCACCCTGGGGATAGTAATTAGCAGAATATTTCAATTTAAATCCTCTTTTAATAGCGAAATCAAACATAGCATTGCTTGAGAAGTAAGATGCATTATCAAAAACAAGAGCATTTGGGACACCAAACCTGGTAATGATGAATTGATCTATGAATTCTATAATTGCCTCAGAATTTGTTGTCTTTAAAGGAATTGCTTCAACCCACTTAGTAAAATAATCATTAGCGGTAAGGATATACTTATGCTGTTTGGAAGAATGTGGAGTAATTTCTCCAATGATGTCCAATCCCCATTGCTCAAATGGTTGTTCAATGTTGACTGGTTGCAAAGGGAAAGCTGGCTTTCTTTGTCTTCCACTAGAAGTTTGACAATTTCGGCATTTCCTTACATATTCATGAGCATCTCTAAACAGAGTGGGCCAACAATATCCAGCATGAATGATTTTGTGGGCTGTTGTGTCAGCTCCAAAATGTCCTCCTGCTGGTCCATCATGTAATTCTTGCAAAACCTTTTGTGCTTCAGGTTTTTCTAGGCATCTTAATAAGATTGAATCATAATTGTTCCTAAAAAGCACATCATCAATAATTGTGAAATTTTTTGCTTTTAATATAATGGCCCTTTTGTTTTTGTAAGACAGGTTAGGAGGTGCATATCCATTTTTCAAATAAAATATCAAGTCAGCATATTATGATTCAGAATTAGTAATACTTATCTGGTTGATCTCTTCGGTTTGATCTGTTTCACCTGATTCTTGAATGTTGGATGCTCCTGCCAATAACCTGCAAAAACCTTGGCCTCTAACAATCTTTGCTGGTTTAATTTCCAAGTCATATTCTTCAAGTGCTGTAACCCAATTTGCCCCTTTTTCACCTAATTCCCTTTGGAGTAATAGTTGCCTTACTGCAGGGAAAGGAACTATAACTTTTGTATGGGCTTTTAAAAGTAAGGGTCTGTAATGTTTGATAGCTTTATATACAACAAAGGCTTGTTTTTCTAATTCGGAGTAATTCAATTCAGCACCCTGAAGATTTGAAATATAGAATGAAATGGGTGCTTCCAAGTTGTGATTGTTAATCTGTGTGAGTACTGCAGCATAAGACAAATCGGATGCGATAGTATACAATGTGAAATGATTAGA
Source organism: Pinus tabuliformis (assembly GCA_031772625.1). Taxonomy (NCBI): domain Eukaryota; kingdom Viridiplantae; phylum Streptophyta; class Pinopsida; order Pinales; family Pinaceae; genus Pinus; species Pinus tabuliformis. Next base: position 342,087,638 of record CM062804.1, on the reverse strand, counting down.
AAAATTAGGAGTATTTAAAGTGGGGGCATTGATTATTGATTGTTTGATTAAATCAAACGCTTCCTTTTCTACTGATCCCCATCTAAAGACTGAATTTTTCTTAATCATAGTTTGAAGTGGCAAAATGATTTGAGAAAAGTCTGGAACGAATCTTTTGACAAAATTGATTTGGCCTAGAAATGACTGCATGGATTTTTTATTATGAGGGAAAGGGATTTTAGAGATTTCTTTAATCCTATCCGGATCAATATAAATGCCATCTTTAGAAACAATAAAGCCTAAGAGATTTCCTTGGTCAAGAGCGAAGAAGGATTTTTTGGGATTAAGTGAAATACCGTACCTTTTGCAGCGTTGAAAGATTTGATTTAAATCATGCAAATGATTGGATTTCTTTTTAGAAAATACAGTAATATCGTCTAAGTAGACAACTACTGTTTTGCTAATCAATCCTTTGAAAGCTATATCCATCGCTCTTTGGAACGTGGCTCCTGCATTAATAAGTCCGAAAGGCATTTTCTGATAAGCATAAGTTCCCCATTTTGTTCTGAATGTGGTTTTGAGTCAGTCATCAGGATGGACCAAAACTTGGTTATATCCTAAAAAACCGTCTAAAAAGGACATCAACTCAGAGCCTGCCACTGATTGGAGTATCTGCTCCATAGTAGGTAATGGGAAATTATCTTTTAGGCTAACCTTATTTAGATTTCTGAAATGTATACAAATCCTGATGTCGCCATTTTTCTTTCTGACAGGGACCATATTGGAGACCCAGTTTGAGTGTTGAACGGGAAAAATAATCTTAGCTTTCAAGAGTTTATTGAGTTCCGATTTTATTTGACTCTCTATGTTCGGATGTATTTTCCTCAACTTCTGTTAAATTGGTTTCTGTTCGGGAAGCATTGGAATGGTATGCTGGATGATGGATGTATCGTATGTCTTTAAATCGTCATATTTCCAAGCAAAAACATGTTTATTTTTTCGTAACAGTCTAATGAATGCTTCCTTTTCTTCCACGGAAAGTCCTAATCCTAAATTAATGTTTTGAGGATTTTGCTCAGTGCCAAGGTTTATCAATTCAAACCTTAAGGTGGAACTTTGGAGCTTTGTATTGGTCACAGGTTTAAACCTGTCTTTAATATCATAAAAATCCTCAAGCTTCACCACAGGCTTTGGTATTGAGTTTTCCTCATGTTTTCCTCTCATTTGAAAGTCATGCTTGTTTTCCTCAATGATTTGATCATCATAGGACTTTTCAGAAGTTAAAAATTGTAAAATGTCTTCATCGTGATTGAATACTCTCCAATTAGTGACATTGTCAGGAATCGATGGCCTAAAAAGTAATTCTACTGAAAATCTATCTGGGCTATAATCTTCGGAAAGTAGGAGCTTGGAAGCAACATTGGCTAGCAAGTCGGCTGCTGAATTTTGAGACCTGGGGATGGAAGAGATATTGAATGCTGAAAAGTGGGAGGTGAGTTCCTGCACCAGTGACTGATAATGTTTGAGATGGCTAGAAAGACAATGAATTGTATTCCTTACATGTTTAATAATAATTTCGGAATCTCCAAACACTTTCAAATATTGAACCTTGAGGCCAATCGCTTTATATAGTCCTTGGACTAAGGCTTCATACTCAACTATATTATTCGTGAATTCAAACTCCAACCTACAGGACAACATTGCTTTTTCTCCCTGAGGGCTAACCAAAATACATCCTGCTCCCGAGCCTTCACTAGACTTAGACCCATCGAAATATAATGACCAAAATAAAGAAGTATTAACAATTTTATTTACAGTTTCCTCGGTATCATTAAAACATGGCCTATCTGTTTGTGAATAATTTTCGATCTGAGATGTAGAATTTTTTACTGAGAAAGGAGATGGTTGGGTAGTGAAGTTGCCAAAGAATGACTCAAATGAATAATTCCCCAAAATGTTGTTATTAAATGCTATTGGTTGATTTTCTTGTTCAAGTTTTGTAACTGTATGGGTCATGTGTTTCTCCTGATCGATTTTTATTTGATTTGGCTTTCCCTTGTAGGGAAGCCACATATGGGACCAATCGGTAGAAATATACCCATGGAGTTTTTCAGACCAATCCCTACTCAAGATCAAACCATAAAATTCAGGTATATCGGCGATTAAGATATCAATTCTTTGAACTACTCTAGGATCAGCTGATAGCCTGATAGTTACTGAGTTGATTTCCCCTAAAACCTGGACTTTAGTCCTGTCCAACTGCACAATATGAATAGCGGACTTTTGGGGTTCAATGTTCAGTTTGGAACAAACTGAAGCTGGCATTATATTAGAGGATGCCCCTGAGTCAATCAAACAGTTGTGCAGGTTTCTATTGTAGATCTCATAGGTTAGAAGGAAAGGTGGAGTATGAGAATTTGATCTATCTCCAATCAGAACTGCATCAGTAGCTTCGACCATACCAGAAGGTGGTTGACCTGCATCATTTGCAGCTTTAGCACTGGGAAGGGGTGAAGTAGGAACAACATTCAATTCTTTGAGAAGCAATTTTTGCTGATGTTTCAATTTACTAAGTTCAAACATGGTAATGTTTGCCTTAGTCTTTTTCATGTCATCAACAATATTGTAATCCATTGAATCAGATACTACCAATGTCTTAGATGTTGACGAAATATTTGAGGTTGAAGGTTGGTTTTGTGGAACTGTTGCAGGTGGCTTCTTTGGGGGTACCTTTTCCTTTGTTGTAGTAGCACCTGCACTCCTTTTCTTTGAAGTTGTCTAAACAGGTTCAGAGGTACTTTTACTCCTAGTAGTGACAGGAAACGCTTCTTCTTCATTTTCTGTATCGGAGTTAGGAAATATAAAATCCCACATTCCATGACATTCAACAACTTCCTCTTCTTCATCAGTTGGTGAGACTATTTCTTCTTCTCCTTCTTCAGGATATGAATCTACATTAGATATAACATTCAGTGGTTTTGATTCAGTTTTCTTGTAATTCTTAAAGGTCCTTTTGGTTGAGGTTTCAGCTACTTGTTTTTTGATTTCAACCATTTCATTTGACATAGTCTTGAGGACCTTTTGTAGTCCCTCCATGTCATATGGATCTTTAGGGGTTTTCTTCTTTGAATCATCTTTAAAAGAAACTTTTTTGGTTTTTCTATCTTCAAGAGCAGCTTTCTTCTCTAGAGCATTAATATGTTTCTCCACAGCAAGTGCTTCTTTCATGTTTTCAGCTAAAGTTGGTTTTCCAGCCCTGTCTACAAAAATAGCTATATTGGCAGGCAGGGCAGTTATATACCACTCGCTTCTGATTTTCTCACTTGGTTTGGAGGCCGTTGGGATTTTATTCAAGAGTTTATTGAATCACGCATTAAATTCTTTAATCGGTTCCCTATACTCTATCCTCATTTATTAATGTAGCTAAAGACCTATTATCACCATACTTAGTAAGAAATTGTTCTTGGCAAGTCGTCCAACTGGTAATGGAACCAGAAGGCAAGGAAAAATACCAGGATCCTGTTGATACTCACAAAGTATAAGGGAAAATCCTAATGACAACATCTTGCTCTGTTACTCCCTTCAAATTAACTGCTAACATGAAGTTATTAATATGTTCCTCAGCTTGTGTTCCATCATCTGGATTAAACTTGGGTAGCCATTTCTCAGGAGCATCAAGTAATGCATGCAATGGTGCAGGCACGTTGACTGCACCAGGCCTGGTCCATGGATCTGCCATTGTAAACGCAGTAGTGGATGATACTACTTTTGAAATTCCAGATGTCTGGGAAGGAGTTGATATTGAGGATTGCGCAGGTTGGGATGTTGAAGTTGCTAATCCCCGATGAACAACAATGTGTGATGAGGGAGTGGATGGTTGACTTTGCATTGGGGAAGATGAGATGGAGGATGTGGATGAAAGTGCTTCACTGTCAGATCCTTCAGTGTTTTTCTTCACCTTTTTCCTTTTGGGTAAAGGGAACTCAGTAGGTTCAATACCGAGCTTTCCACTTTGAAGTCTAGTGAGAGGGTGAGGTAAATTGAATTGCGAAGTCACACTGCTTTGAGATACCTCAGATTTCTGTGGTGATATCGAGAAGCTCTGAAGTTTATGGATAAGAGACTGAACTTCAGGAGATTCAAGACTTAATTTTTCTGGAGTATTGTGGGTTTGAGCAGTGGTAGTTGATTCCTCTTCTTCTTGTTTGGATACTGGAGAACCAGCACGCAATTGGGAAGTACGAGGTGATGTGGAGGGAGAATTACTCTCAGAATGGTCTGTAGATTTGGGTTTTCTTGCCATTCACAGTTGAGGCCCTCCTTATAGCCCCAGAAATGCTGATGCCCCGAAAATCGTTGTATCAACATTGGGGGATAACCACCCGGTCCGGACCTTAATACAACCCCTTCTCCGTTTGGAATGGTGGCTCCGACTGGGTATAATGGGACCAGTTTCCCAATAATGAATAAAAGGGGTGGATGAATGATTGATTTTCTAATCTAACGATAGGTGAATAATTTAATCTATCAGCAAAAATAAAAGAACTACTACTAATCCCGGGAACTATTATTCTTTGAAATGTAGCGCTTGATGATCTTTGTCTATTGACAGGCATATAGATGACTCTATCTAATAAACATAGACATTTATTCATTCAATGATTACTTTGTTTAAATAGTTAAACAAAGTGATTAACACAATATTGCTACACTTATCATTTTTATTATCGATACATATATGATCAAAAGAAAAGCATGCTGTAAACATCCAATAGTGGAAGGAATAAAGAATGTTGTTAAAAACACATGCATATATCCGATAATAGCAAAAGCGATCAAACAACAATTCATATAAAAAGAATGAACTCAGACACAGATAATAGTACCATATGAGCTGCTAATCACTCCCAATATCAATCGCTATTTGAAATTCTTCTTCCGACTCAGAAATACTTTCAAACAAAGACAGTAGTGCACATCCGCATAAAAGCTTCTTTGTCAAAATCAGAATGATTGGCCCAGTTTTATAAAAGAATATGCCTGAAGTACAGTAGTGCAACTTCAGGTTTTAAGTCATATAAAAAAATTACGACCCTTTCTAAATACATGAAAGGGTCTATAAATACTTGATTAAGATAACTACCTATGAAACTAAAATCCTACTTAATTGGTATAACTTGATTCTGAATATCTCCTTCATGGCAATCTGGCAGTCGGCAACATGAATCATCATTTAGGTTGTTTGCCTTTAGACCTGAGCTGGCATATCAAAAGCATTGGTTCCACTTTTGGTGGTCTGTTGAGATGAGAATTGAGTTGGGCAGCATAGGTGGCATCCTGTATATCGGGAATGATATACCCGATTGCATCTGTGAGGTATTTGAGGGCGGCTCTCTGGCTGTATGGTTTGACTAAGAAGAACCAATAGGTGTCCCATGTCAAATTGTTAATTCCTGCGATTAATCTCCCATTTTTCTCTAGTTCCGGATAACATGACTGCTCCAATGTTTTAGCCGCTGTCAATTTACCTGGGGTACATTGAGAAATCATGTTAGACAAGTAGAGAGTATCATTAACCAATTCAGCCAAATTACTTGTGGTTAATTTGCATCTTGAAATTGCTCTCTCTGCTTTCATTAACTGGGACTGCCATTTCTTAAATAATATCTCCTTATGTGATTCTAGGATTTTTGGCAAATTAGCTGCCTGTCCCTCATCGGTGTCTTGCCACTCAAGAAAATTAGTTAGTGTTTCATCGGCTTGATCCAAGTCTGTTCTAGCTTTTTCCGATTTTTCACCTATTGATGTCGTCAAGTCACATAAAGGTTCCGCCTGGGCGATTTGTTGACATAAAAGCTTTATTTGTGTTATCAATGCCTTGTTTATCTGTAATGCCTCTACTTCGAATTCAGCTAGTTGTGGAAGATTCTTTGTTTTCTCTAGCTGGGCTTATAGTTGAGCAATTTTCTCATCTTTTGACTTCAGCATTTGTTCATTCGCTGCTTTTAGTTGTGCCAATGCCTCAGACAGCTCTTTCTGCTTTTGAGCTGCACTGTAATCAATCCTCTGTTTCTCTTCCTGCAATTGTTTATTCAATTGATTATTTATTTGTTGTTGTGTAAACAATTGCCGTTCTACTTGCTCTGCCTTCTGCTATGCCTGTACTTGTAGTGAAAAAATCTCCTGGTCTTTTCCTTTTAATAAATTACTCACCTCTGATGCCTTGTCTATTGTAGCTGCCAAATAGGCTCCAGCATATTGGGATAGTTTTGTTAGGTCATCACAGGGGTCAAATTCCTCTTTCCAAACCACGTTTCCCGTCACTGTTTGTTCAGGGAATAGGGAAGGTTGGTCAGTCCTTCTTCTTTTCCGCTGTCGTTTTACCACAGCCTTGTGCCTTGGGCTGTAAAAGACATCTAAGGGAGGAATTTCTTCTACTTGCAAAATAATCTGATCGGAGGGATCCTTAGGGATTATCTCTACTTCTTTAGAACTGGGTAGGCCGCTGGTTCCACTTGGAAGTTGTTTTGAAGTTGTCTCCTGTGTGTCAGCCGCTTTTGATGTTTCGGCTTCCTTCGATCACTCAATATTGCTGATGATTGAGTCGAATTGCTGCCATTGCTGGAGCAATTTCGGGTCAATATGGGCATCTACATTCACCTCTGTGCTGCTCTGTTTCTGCTCTTTTGTCTAGGTTTCCTCTTGTTTTTTCATATGCACTTCCTCCTGTTCTTTTGATGTAACAGGAGGTTCCTTAGTGAGTCGCTGCTCAGGCTCGCATGATTATGTCGTTGGAGTTGTTGCTAATAGATCTAGAGGCAGAGTTTGCAACCTCTGTTCTCTAAGTCTGTTGAATTCAACTAACCCGTCATCTTTATGTTCCATTCTGGCCAGCGATTTAACTTGGGACATTGACTCAGCTGAGGAGAACAGGTCATCGAACATATCTTCTTTATGATCAAACTTTGTCAATTTTGCCTGTTCAAGTGCATTATAGGCGACTTTGTTTGGATAAAATCACCTATTAGGAAGAGTTGCTAGACTTAATGCCTTCATTTTTTCAGCTTCTTTCTCTGCATGTTTAAAGTCATGCAGAGCGTAGACACCGCATCTTAGAGGAAAAGAGGGCCAAACCTGCTTCTTTTTGTTCTTTAGAGTTTGTGTAACTCCTTCGGACATAATCTGATAGGCTATCTCCCTAGCCAACAGTTTATCAGGTACGTACAAAGGGAGGACATGAGGTTTGGCTTGGCTGCCGAAAATTCTTATATAAGTAAATTTTTCCTCTCCGAACCATCTTCCTATGGATGTCAAATCAACCCCTGCTTGGTAGGAAATCTTAGGAGCAGGTTTATCAAAAATAGAGTAGTGAATGGGTAACATAAAACCATTGCAGACTTGATATAAATGGTGCTTATAGTAAGTTTTCCACAACCTCTCATGGTATATATGAATGGGCATGGGGTCTTGTGGAGTCCACCTCCATCCAAGCACAAGAAATTCAGAATTAAAACACAAGGTGTCCAAGATATAAGCACTATAGTAGAATGGGGGAATAAACCTTTCAGTGATGCGGGTTTTGCTTCTAAAATCAAGAACTACGGTTGCTAGCTTATCTGATAGTACAGTTGCCCAATCCATTATTTCACTATTACATGCCGCCTCCATCAAAGGAACCATTTCTATAGTGAAATTTGCAGAATCATGTAACCCCCACAATCTACACATCATTATCCCAGCATAACAATAAGGAGAACACAGAGAATCAACAGAGTACTTACCCGAAGACTCATTCTTGTGTTTTGTTGGATTTTTCCTCCAATCCCGAATGGGTTCGGATTCAATTTCATTCTCTTCTCTGAATTTCTCCAGGAATGCCTTGTTGTACTTCTTCTCCGGTACAGTCATTAGGTTGAAATGAACCGAAGATTCTCCCATCCATGGTGCAAAAGGTTCTGTCTGTAATTGGGATTTCTTCAATTGCCCACCTCACTACATCCGTATATGGGAGAATTTGTTCCCGGGCTGCTATCCGATGAAGGAAAGAGTCGGCTAAATCCTTTAGAGTAGCATCAGATTTTCGAGTCGTATCTGCTATGGCTTGTACTGCTGTCACCTCGGGTTCTTCGGCCTCAATCAAATTATAGGTACTTTTCCAAGTAGTTTTTCTGAGTCCTAGACATGTAGTGTCGGATATCAATCCTTTTCTTTTAGTTTCTGGATCAGAGATGAGTTGTCCTGTGGCTGGTGAAGGCTGTTGCAGTTTTCTTAGACTTCTTCCCCATTCTGCTTGAATTTACTGCTTCGGAAGAGCTCTGCACAGGAGTGAAAATGAACGTAATACAGAGAATTGGTAGCGCAAACCAAATATGAGCGAGATATATTAATCAATGCATGATGAAGGATTAACTTAAAGTGGCCGCGGATACAATCTGTGAAAAGATTTTTTAGACTTACTATTTCATTAAATGGCCGTTAAAACCTGTCAATCCTTTAAATGCCCATCATATTGTTTATTGGCCGAATGATTCGTTTAAGCGTGTCTCGGATGTTTTGGCGGTTGAGCAAAAGTGAATCACTATTGGGAAGATAAGGCCTTTAATACGAATTAACCGTAATATCCCTGCTTTATCAATTTTTTTGAAATTCGCGCTTTTAGCTTTGTCGCAATCGGCCATCGAGGAAAACTTAAATCGTTATATTGGTTCCTTTTGGAATCCCCGATTGTCGATAGCGATATCGCCAATTCGCATCGGGAGTATTAACTGAGAACTTTGAAAAGCATGCATGGTACATCTCCGATCGCTGATAGCGATATCGCATCGCATCAGAGCGAAAGGGACTTTTGTTATGATAACTCGTTATTGCCGATATCGGATAGCCTTTTGCGTGTTGTCGCGTCGGAGAAAACCAATCAGTCTTTAAGTTATGTCTCCTTTTTCATTGCGACATGCGATCTTGCGATCGCTTTATCGCAATGATAAAAGATTACTCATTTATATATTATAAGACCAATTAATTGGTTTATCAAAAAGGTTTTGTAATGTTTTCATTTTGTTTTCGGATCTTTTTGAATAATACTAAGTTGATACCAATTAAAATAAAAAGGGGCCCATTTCATATTATAGTTTTGAGAATAAACTTGATATGAAATGGGGGGTTGTTGTAGAGCACAACAAGTTACTAGTCCTCGAAGCCCTAGTTGGACAAACTCTCTAGAATCCTCATGACAGTTGTGGGTTGAGTTACTAGTCCTAGAAGACTTGGCTAGAAGAAAGGCTCTGGAGCCCTGGAAGGATTTGGTAGAGATAATTATGGTGATGGTTTGTGATGTCTGACCATGAGGTGGATTCAATTTTCGACAGGTTGAGGCAGTTTTCCCTTTGGAATCCTTCGATGGTTTTGATTGATGTTTTTAATGATATCCCACATTCATGCTTGGAATATGGCATAAGAGTGGTTGGCTAAAGACACATTTGGCTCAGTCGTGTTTACGATCAAGTGGTTTTTGGATGTCTCTAACCTGGTTGACCTTTTCATCATTATTATGAGGTTATTTATCCATGTTATTTGATGAGCATTATACTAGTTTATATGTGGATTACATGGTTTTTGTTTCCTTGGTATTTTTGTTGCTATTATGTTAGTTATGAAAATGTATTATGATAGTGGCTATGTCTGGCTCATATCATGTTTCTACATGTAAATGAATGAATAATGTATCTATGACCTAATGGATGAAAATTCAGTTAACGTGTTGAGACACCAATGCTTCTTACCAATTCTCATATGAGTATGAGACCCCTATACTCAGATTTGTTATTTCAACCTGTGGATTACGTAATTGTGACATGTTTGACGAAATTCCTATCATGGCTAGTAGGGGTCCACTCAAGTTCTTGTTCAAGTAATTGAAATTGTGTCATTATTTTGTTATTATGTTTATTTTTTGAAAGTGACATTGAGTTATGGGGAGTGACCTGGGCTCTGGGCTTGAAAAAGTGGCACAAATCCCGGAGTCACAGACACGAGTCTGAGGAGAAAACTCCCCAGACACATGCATACCCATGCTTTGGCAACGTCTGTATACTCCTAGGTGCATGTTTGTCACTATGAGGGGAGCATTGCGGCGTTTAACAGTATAAAAGCTCAGTGGGACCTAGGGGATGGTTACCTGAGTGGCTGGGATGGCTCCTGGTAGTTCTTTTGTTAATGTGAAAGGTCTGTATGGTGTTTTTCTGTCGATTCCACTCCCTTAACTAACACATAGGAAGTCAAATCATATCATAGTAACTTATTGTCACATGTTTACCGAGTTAGTCGGTTACTTGAGTAGATGTGGGACGAGGGTGTTACACTTATTGAAACCAAGATATAACTCACCGATTTTATGTCAACTTATTTTATATGCGTGTGGACTTTTTTATATCTTTTTTTGCAACATTTATATATCATTTATATACATTATTCTAAAAAATAATAGTTTTGGTATCCATGATACCTTATCCCTATGAAACTTCCAAGTTCTAACTTGTAGCTATTATTTTACTTAATGAAACCCATGTAGCTCTCATGTCAAAACCCACACTCATAAGAATACATTTTCTAAATCCCAATAGACTATTCCCACAAAAGTTATTCCATTTACATTTTTTTCCCATACAAATAGTTTCATGAATTTCTACATGCTTTAGAGAAATTTGTTGACCTTCCACATTATATTAATCTAGAGAGGGAAAATCCGATGTATCAATCCATGTGGAAAAATGGAGCATGGAATATTAATACGTTGCATGTAAAGTCATGTGCATCCTTTGTTGGAGTCACAACGTGCACATGCATTACAAAATGGAATAATTAAAAGAATTTGTTAGAAGTTTGGTCGGGTTATCCTTGGAGTTAGAATTTTATTGAGAACTTGTTCTATTGAACGTAACATTTAAATTTTAAAAAGTTTAAATATTTTGATGCATCCAATGTGGATGGAAAATTTAAAATTAAAAAGATAAACGAAAACAGAAAAGAAATTGGAGAAAATATATAATTTATTTTAAAATGGTTATCATAATTAATAAAGTAATTCATGGTTGACATATTTAAAAGGGGCAGAATAATGACACAGAAACACTCTCTAAGGTAGCTGTTACTCAGGGTTTGGGAGTTTAGAAAATCTACGAGCAAATGAATGATGCCTTACCAAAATATTTCCACAAGCCTTTTACAGGTCTTGAGTTTGATATCCCCAGTTTATTTTATGCTTGACATATTATGAATATTTTGCTATATGTTGGATTTTAGTACTTTCTTTCCAACTTATGTCTCTTTCATGATTTTGTGAATGATACTTTAACAAGTTGTTGTATTTGTTTATTTTGTCTCTCGATCAGTGAGAGAGATATGGTTTTTCAGCCTCAGTGACATCAACGTATCCTATGTGTGTGTGACTCGCACATAATGTGTGTAATTTTATTTGCATTAATAATATTACAGTTTTTCCTCGGTTATTTTTTTTAAATAATTCATATAAAATAAAACATGTATATAAATAAATTTTTAGAAAAAATTCAATATTTTAGTTTTCTTTCTCCATATGATATGTGATTATAATAATAAATTTTATATTCATCACATTCTACAACAATTTTTTCATAAATCGTCATATTTCATACTCATATGAAATATTGACGTTGCATTAAAGGGAGTCGAAAAACAAAAATAATAAAATACGTGGAAAGGACCATGTATGCAATTGAATCTTACATATTTCTTAATATCATGGCTACATCTTGCTAATAAATAATCATTAAATTAATTTAAGATCTCAGCAAAGGAGTGGGAAGGAAGTCTTCCATTTTAACATATCACAAAAAAAAAGAACAACAAAGTTTGAGGGAAGTGGGAAGAGTGGAGAACAAGAAACCTCTAAGTAGAAAGAGGTAGAGAACATTGTTATAAATGGATATTGTAACTCTATTTGCAATTGTTCGAACAAGTCAGGCCAGGAAATATTTGAAATTTAAGGCTTGGTTCCACGTAACTTGAAAATCATTATGTTAAACTGAAAGAGGCGAACATTTTTTCCTTCTTAACATGTTTACTGAGGATTTTTGTTGATTCTATCCGATCACATGATGGAGAGAGAAATTTTATATGAGGTTTTCAATCAAATGTCAAATTTAACTACTATTAATTGTCAATTAATTCATAATAGGATTTAGTAGTCGTGAGTGACTACTCAATCTTTCAACTATTAGTGAAAAATTCTCACTATATGACAAGGAAAATTGAACTCGGAAAAGATACAACTTGTTCATTTTTGTGTTGCAAAGAGAACGACCACAAATGTCAAAGGGAGAAAATGTGTTAGTTACATTACTCTTACATTGAAAGGTTGTTAATGCATAATATTATATCTTGAAACCTCACCTAAAAGACGAAGTGGAAACCAATTGCTAATAGGAAATTTAACTCAATTTCCAATATCCATTAATTTATTATTTTAATCAATGCATTATCTAATCACTATTAATTCCTTATCATGTAGTGTCGAATTGGGTTTGATTAATATGGTTAAATGATAGTGCAAGATTGTACATAGTGTTCAAAATTTTCAGCCATGTTTCCCATCGGACAAAGAATTTGAGCACTTTACACTATAATTTGAACTTTTTGAGCTAATAATAGGTTGTTAGCTAGGTTGTTCTGAGCTCATATAGTTTATCACATGAGGGTATATTTACCTTAATGTTGTTTTCACTAGTTTGATGTTTTCTATAAACTTTGCATAAGATAATCAAGCTTCTTTCGCTACATACAATTTTTCTCATTTTCTTTGCATATTGTTATTAATGATTTAACATTTCAAGTATGCTTCAAGAATTCAAATGAATTATTTTTTCGTAATGGCATAGAGAAGTTTGGCATTGTAACTACTCTTTGTAAAAGAAAGCACATAGTTTCTACAACTTGTTTATTTCTTGTTTGAAGTTTCTATTGTAAATTTCATCTCTGGGTATGAATTCAATGCATTAATGAATACACTTTTGTAATACTAAAACATTGTAATGATTTTAAGTAGAATTTGGTTTATTCTCAATCTAAACAAAATTCCATCAGGTACGGCTCTTACTAAAACACGCATGGAATTCCCTAGGGGGAAGAAACATGTAGAACAAATGAGTCCTTTGCAATAGACACCTATTATGGTAGAGATGTATTCAAAAGATTAATTTTACATATCTAGACACCTTAACCAAAGGTGGAGCAAGCAAGACCTATTTTCAAAGAAATTTATGCCATCACATGTGCTCAAAATAATTTTCCATGATTGGGGGGTGCATCAAAGGTTTCACATAGAAGAGTGTCTTGACATAATACCTCATATTGACCTTTCATTTTTGTAAGTAAAATATTTATATTATATATGGAAAAAAAATACATTGATGAGAGCTATGTGGGTTCGTAAAATAAAACCATTATCATGATCTAGAGTCTAAAAACTAGAGAAAATTCTAGAACTGGGAGGAGGCCCCTACCCATTAAGGAGAAATTAGAGGTCCTCCTGAAAACTAGAAAACCACATTAAAAAATTGTAAAACCACATTACAGAGGGAAGCCAAAGTGACGTTACAAAAGGAACCATTAGAAAAAATAAAAAAGACGGCGGAAGCATAGGAGCATCATGGACATGCAAAGGGCTACCTTAGAATATGTGAGAGGCCTAATTAGCATCCAAGAGGGACTTCCTCGACCATGGGATAGGGACTGTAGTGATCAACATCATTAGGAAGATAAATCACAATTGGAGTTGATTTCCTAGAAGACGTTGGCTACAATAAGAGTTGATGGAGAGACGAGACCCTTATACTGTTGTGGTGACCACATGTGATGCTAGAGTGACCCATTCCAACCTGAGATGCTTTAGGATTATTACGGGTCTTGTGATTCTTTGGAGATGGACTATGTTGGCAGTCATGCGACAATTTTGTTTAAGCTTGAGAGAGTTGGGGAGAATCTACAATTGTGTTTGTTGAGGGAAACACTAGACCTTGATGTTGCATTCCCATAATCCCACTAATGCATCGGTAGGCCTCCTTAGCATGGTGTGGGTGGACTTCCATGTCCAAGATGTTTCCTTCCAACAGAACATTCATGTTCTCCTAGTCTTTGAGGTGATGACCGAGGAGATTTCTTAGAGACCAAATATTATCACCCGTCACCCTGAATTGTTGTGCCTCTTCATCTGCAACCATTTGATGGAAATGGTGGGGGATGTTGCAATCAAAATGATTCAAGATATTACTAAGTATGAGTCATAGAAGTAGAGACCTAAAAGATCACCTTCAAAACTAGGAAAGTTTTTTATGAGTGGTTAGTCATGTCATTTGGCCAATGCAATGCACCAACTACATTCATGAGGTTTATGAATGATATATTACACTCCTTTATAGATTCAATTGTTATTGTTTATTTGGATGATATAATCGTGTACACTGCTACCTAGGAGGAGCACATCTCAAATTTGATGCAAGTGTTACAGAAATTAAAAGGTATTAGTTTTTAGTAAATATCAAGAAGTGTGAGTGTGCATATCAGTCTTTGGTGTATATAGGACATGTAATAGGTGGGGGTGTTTTGAAGATATAACCTAAAAAGCTTAAGTCATTAGATATTTGGTAGTTTGTTCCAGACAATAGTTCAACTGTCTTGGAAAAATGGAGGATATTTCTTTTTTTTCCTCCCCTTTTCTTGGGTATAACTAATTCCAGTTATTTTGTTGTCAGCTAGGAGTTTAATACCTCACATGATATCATTTAATGTATTTCAATGAATAATAATAAATAAAATAGCTTTCATTTTATTAAAAAAGTCAATATTTACATCCTCCTAACATATTTACTTTTCACATGTCCAATTTAAAATCATAAAACTCATTTAAAAATTGATTTATGAGGGGTGTCACATCTCCCCTCCTCTTAAAATGGAACATTTTCGTAAGTGTTTTTATCCTTTCATTCTCCTTGAAACAATATAGGAAAATCTTCTTTCATTTCATATTCCTTCTCCTAGGTGGTCTCCTCAGGCCCAAAGTGCTTCCCTTCCACTTTAAACTATGTGACGACTCGATTTCAGAGTAAATCTCACTCACAAATAGCAACCTAAGAAAAAAATAAAAAATTAATAAAAAAATGTCATGTACACAATTTTTTAATATATTATTTTTTAAATATTTTACTTTTATAAAAAAATACCCAAATATAAATCACATTTATCAAAATAACTGTACATAATTTATATCTAAATTAATTTATTAACACAAATTTTAATAAAATTTAGATTAAAAAAATAAATTTTAATTTAACTTTAAATTACCCAAATTTAAATTTAAAAAAGGTAAATATAAAATACCCAAATAGACATCATGGTTTCTATTTAAATTAATTCATTGACACAAGATTTAATATTTTTTAAATTTTAAAAGTAAACTTTGAATTTTAAAAGTAAATTTAAAATTTAAATTTAAATTACCCAAATAAATGCACTTTTATCGAAATAATGATATATATATTTTTTATATTTAAATTACTTTATCAACACAAGATTTAATAAAATTTAAATTTAAAATAAAAAGAGTAAATTTAAAATCTCAATTATTTACGTGCCAAAAAAAACACACTCAAATGATATTTTACGCTTCATTAAAATTACTCTCAATATTATAACTTTTATAGAATATGATATTACTTTTTTTTTTTAATATTTAATGTTGTTTTGGGTCACTTGGGCATCATTCACATTTAAGGTAGGTAAATTATATTATTAAAATATTTGTCAATGCCTAGTCACATCTGTATCTCTTTTGAATTTTAAATGATTTTGATTGTCTTACACATTATGACATGGAAATTCAATGTTAACTTATTAAAATCAAATTTCCTCTAATGTGTTTTTAATTTCATTATTCAATTCTAGCAAGTCTTCACAAATGGTAAACATACACTATCAATTTTCATTCATGCACCCAAAAAGGGTGAGAAATATGAATATAAGGACATCATCAATAGTAATTAACAACAATATATTATCTTGCACATGTTTCAATGGAAATTCCACGTAACATGGAATTGATTAATTAGCTTTACTGCACAATCGTAAACATCAGAATTACCAATTATGCTTTTATACCATTCGCACGATGATCATATTTTTTTTGAGTAATTCCTTACCTTGTCACCCATGATGGCTTGCAAATAATGATATTTCACATTAGAAAGCATCATAATTTCACAATATCAAATATACCATAACCAATCATTATAGAAATTTAGGAAAACTTCCTTTCTATACCACTTTCATGGAAATTATATTATTTCCTTTTGTTCAAGTGGAACAAGTCATGTCCATTTTAATTATTCTTCCATTCTCTTATATTTTTTATTTCTTCCATTTATTTTATGCATATGCCTTCATCAAGGTCTTACACCTTGGTTGGGTTTTCTTATTTTTCTCTTCTCCCGGAGCTCTCTTTCCTTTTACATTTTTTCATAGCCAACAAACCATCAAGGCCAAAATGCAAAAGGAAAACATAAAAGAAGCCACCATAAGAATTCAAATGGAAAAAAGAAGCATCATGGCCATGCTCATGGTCAATAACAAACAACAAGAAAATATTTAAAGGACAAAGTTAGGAAAAACATATTCTTCCCTAAACATATCATCGGTGGATTTCTTACAAATTACTTCCTTGAGTTTTTCATTTCTTTCCACATTGCATTTTATTGGTCATGGTGTCTGGAGGTTAATGTTCTTTCATTTGTGCTACAGTTATGGGGACCTTCCCCCTTGCACTCATGTGCATGTCAAGTATCTCATCACACATCATGTTGGTATAGTTGTCTTGACATAACCATTCTGTTTTATAATATTGTAGGCACATGTTCATATCATACATTTAATCAACCATTTAAAAATACTTCAAATGTGCCTACGATTAGATTCATAATGAATATTAGAATACTTGTATGGATACCATTAACCGGTAGCACATTTCACATACCATGTGGGCACAAAATGCATGTCAATAGGCATAAGGGTTATTTGTGTCAATTTCACATCAACATCGTCATTATCAAAATATTGATTTCTTAAGATTTCATAAAACATTTTCAATGGCTCCCCCACTCAATTGTCCACCTCTTCTTGGTCATTTTTTTACCATTATCCACTATTAATCATCTATTTCATGTTAGGACAATAGACTACATGTAGCCCTTAAGCATTCCCATTCATTATTATATGCACCTAACATCTTATTATTTAATATGGTATCCTTTTAGTGAACATGCACCTCTACAATATTTCATCTATTGCTTCCCTTTTTCATGCTTATATTATCATTCATCAGCTTATGGAATTTTTCTAAACCTTTCCAAAAAATTACTATTAGTGTCGACAAATCTATATTATGGACAACTAAACAACACTCCACACTAATTATCAATCTAGGGCTTGTCTTTTATTTTGAGCTTATGTGAAAAGTCTATCTAGGAAGAAAATAACTTCCTAATGTTGGTGATTCTAAATGATCATGTAGCTAGGAAACTCACACTTGCAAATCATATCTTACTGAAGCAGTAAAAGGCATGAACTCCATACAATTCAATCCACCCCATAAATCTCATTTATAACTTTAACCAATCACAAACCTATGATGAAACAAGAATGAACCTAATATAAATTATAAGAGAACCTTTTATCTTCAATTTCTATAGGAAACAAAAGATAAACCACTAAGGGTCAAAGCATGGAGGTGGGTTACACTTTTTGGCGAAATGAGGGTGCATTTTGTTGAAAAATGGATGCTCAATTGAGAAATTTTAAATACTCAATCGAGAAATTTTTAAGTGCTCGATCAAGTTGTTGAGGAACTTAATAATAGCTCGATTGTGTGTTTAAACAAACCCTCGATCAAGTCATTTTCTAACTCGAGTTTATTGCTTGATCGAGAGTCATGGCTTGATTGAGGTATATTTTTCGATGGTCGTATGGTTTTCCATTAATACAATTAATAAAATTTGGTAAGGGCATTAGTGGGTTAGAAGTGTTAATGGCTTGATCAAGCCTTTGAGCTCGATCTAGTTGTTTCTTAACCGAATATACCACTCGATCAAGGGTTACTTTAACGCTCGATCGAGCAATTTGAATTTTGAATTTAAGCTCTCGATCAACTGCTTTAAGCACTTTATCGAGCTCTTGAATTCCTAAAATTACAGTTTCAACACCTCTTCTGCAGATTCCTTTGTAACCCCATTTTACAACCTACTGGATTTATGGAAGAATCTGTCCTTAAGTGGCGGAGTTGATCATGTTGGATTCATGAAATAATCCTCTATTGAATGGCATATGAATTTTGAAACATTCAAATTCATATGATATTTTTCATATAATTTATTTTAAACATAACGCTTGAAATTTTTTTGGACAGTTTCAAAGGGGCTAAATAAAAAATATTTAAGATAAAATATACACAACGCAAAAATTTCAAAAAATGCCAATATCTTTGTTTATGAGTCCGTTTCAAAAGGCTACTCTCGGTTTCTCAATTTATTTAAAGATTTGAAAAAAATATTACGTGAAAACATGTGTCACCAAAATGTAATTGAAATATTACTTTGCCAATGTCGAAAAATAATAAAAAAATATAATTTTGCATAAAAAAAATAATATGAAAAACTTATTTGTCTCCATGTAGATCATTATCATATATATATATATATATATATATATATAGACAAATAGATATATGAATAATTACACATTTTAGACTAAGTTATGCTACATGAACACATGCATACCTCTTAAGTTTTGTGAAAATTGGCAAGGACATATATTGCATTTAATGGAAAATTGAGAGATTATATGACACTAAATTTTTTTGAAAAATATATCATTAATACAACAACATAATTATCCACATATTATCTTTTTACTCTGAATCAAACTTCACAATTATTATATGAATTTTTATTGGTGAAATTTGATAAAAGAGGAAAAACTTGAAATTTCATCGCCACATTTGGCCCAAAAGTGTAACCCATCTTCATGCTTTCACCCCTAATAAATTAAGAAATATTAAATCACTCTTCAAGTAACAACAATTATATCACATTGTAATTAATAAAAATTAAACAACTATCGAATTAACAACAGTTAAATCACTATTGAAAATAATGACTATTGAACCACTCTTCAAGTAACAATAATCAAATCATTATTATTTTATTTAGAGATGCTTCTCCATGTTTTATTTTAACTTGTAAATAAGAGTATCATATTTCAACAATTAAATAATTTTTACGATAGCTCCCGCTTTTGTTTTTGAACTGAAAAATGTGTGCCTTCTGTCTCTTGAGGTCTCTTGCTCTAGGCGGGCTCAGCCTCAACCCTTTGCCTCCGATGGTCCATTCGGAGCCTCTTCTAGATGGTAACTCCCTCCCTGCTCCTTCTCAATCAACTCGGCAAGATGAAAATGCAGTGGATTTTGCTTCCCTGCTATCTTCCATTGGCCCTCCTCGAACCAGACACTCAGTCTCCAAATTTGTTAAAAAAATAAAAGACACTTTTGAAATCACTTTACCTCCCTCTCGCACTCATCGTGCTTCTCTCTCTCTCAGCGTGGTCTAGTTGGACAGTTCACAAGTCTATGGCCTTCCCCCTACTCTGTCCAGAAGTGGGTAGAATGGAACTGGTCCTCCTCTATCAACTGAAAACTATGGATCAGATTCTGTTGAAGAGGATATTATACATTCCACTTTGAAACACAAGAAGATAGAGACCTGATATTTAGGAATGGACCATATTTCATGGACAATAGAGGTCTCTATCTAAACAGGTGGACTCTAGACTTCGATCCAGAGTTGGATGTGCCAAATGTTATGCCATTCTAGGTAAGACTCCCCCACCTCCCCATCCATTGATGTGGAGATGAATTAGTCAAAGCAATAGGAAATGCAGTGGGTAAATACATCGACAGAAGTGAGCCAATGGAGAATATACATGAGTGTGCAAGAATATGTGCTGAATTCAACCTAGTAAAAGGAATCCCAGAAGTAGTTAAAGATCAAAGTCGATATCTGGATTCAAATTCAACAGCTGGACTACGAAAAAATCTCATTCAAATGCAAGGTATGCCATGAGTCATTTCACTAATAGATGTCCAAAAAAAGAAGAAAATGAAGAAGTAGAAGTTTAGGATCCAAAATGGGAACAAGTTAAAAAGAAAAAGACTATAAATAAACTGTTTTCTCAGCCCTCTTCATATTCTCAACATCCCTCTCATAATCCCTCTCACTCTCAGTCCTTATTCTCTCAATTCCCCTTCCATGCCCCTCTTCTCCTTTGCCCCTCTCATTCCTCCCCATCCCTCCTCCAACCTTCCGGTATCCAACCCCTTCGGTCCTCTTGAAGATCCAGTCATTCCCTCCTCTCCCCCCACATCCTCCCCTCTCCCCCCTTTCCCACCCCTTCCTCCCCCATCCTCTCCCTTAGCCTCCCCCCCCACCTCCTTCTTTTGATCGAATCATTACAAGGAATTAGTCGAAAGATTCTATTTCTTCCCTTGATCATCATAAAAACCTAGAAGAATATAAAATAAAGAACTAAGAGATGAAGTTGTTGCAAAAGAGATCTCTATGGGTACTCAATAGCCTATGGATTCCTTTAGAGAAAAGGACAAGGAGAAAACCCCTCATCCTTCAACAAGGAAAGGCTCCTCTACCCCCGATCAAAATAGATTATGAATTTAGTCTCTTAGAACATTCAAGGAATGGGAAGCCTACTTAAACTCAATGAAATTAAGAATTTAATAGCAATGGAAAATTCAAACATCCTCATGGTCCAAGAGACCAAAATAAATGAACAAGACTCAGGTAAAATGATCTAAAAAATAAGGAATTATGAAGGTATAGTTCTCCAAGCATCAGGGGCATTGAGAGGCATATGGAATGTTGGAAGGAAAGAGAAATGTGAGTTAGTTCATCAACCAAAATATCAACATTGGATTAAAGAAGTTCTAAGAAACAAAATCTCTAAAGAGAAATATTGCATAATAAATGTCTATGCACCAAATCATTATAGAGAGAAGGAAATATGTTGGAATTCCCTAAAATTATTTCTTCCCCAGGTTCAAAACAACAACATTATAGTTGGAGGAGACTTCAACTTAGTCTTGAATACTGATGAGAAGTTTAAAGGATCTTACCATACTGATCCATCAAGGGATTCCATTGATCTCATTATGGATTCCTACAACCTTTTTTATTTTCCTTCCAACAACGGAAAATACAATTGGAGTAATAAAATGATAGGAAAAAGAAACAACAAATAAAGGTTAGATCAAATCCTAGTTCATGACAAAGTATCAAATAACTTCAGCTCAATCATATCAAGAAACATCCATACCTTAGCATCTGATCATAAGACAGTGGTTATCGCCCTTGGGACTCTAGGGAACTTAGGCCCAACTCCATTTCAATATAGCCCATTATGGAACAACAATGAGGAAGTAAAAAAAATAACAGTAGAGGTCTATTCTCAAAATATTATAGGATCTCCAAACTTTGTTTGGGAAACCAAACTAAAAATGTTGAGGAAGGAAATGAAAATTTGGGTCAAGAATAACCATAAAGAAACAAAAAAAAGGAAGGCAGAGTTAATTAAAAAAATGGAGACAGCCCAAGAAACAAAAGAACAATAGGAAGAAACAAAAGAAAGTATACTCCAGGAAAAGAAAATTTATTGGGAAATGTATAGAGAAAACAGATTTGAGGAAGAGGAATGCAAATTAAAATCTCGCAACCTCTGGCTGAAAGCAGGAGATAAAAATACAGCCTTCTTTCATAACTCAACAGAGATGTAGAGAATTATTAATCAGATAGACAACATAAAGGTTGATGAATTTAGAGAAATCAGAGGACAAGATGAGTTGAAAAAGGATGCGCATAATCATTTCAAAATCTCCTAACAACAGACTCAACAAATCTTGATTATGAGACCTTCACCCAACATATTCCCAATAAAATAAATGAAGAAATAAACCATGAACTCACTAAAGAAGTGGATGAGAAAGATATTTATACTATTGTGTGGGATCTCCATCTGGACAAAACTCCAGGGCGAGATGGATTTTCCATTGTTTTTTATCATAACAATTGGCACTTAATGAAAACAAATTTGATAAGAATGATAAGGAATGTATTCAAGAAAACAAAGATAGGAGGATTTACAAATTCTTCTTATCTAGCTCTTGTCCCAAAAGAGGCAAGGCCCTCTACTTTCAGCAGATTTCGACCAATATCCTTATGTAAATCCTCCTACAAAATCATCACAAAAATATTAGCAAATAGAATAAAGCCTATCCTCCCCGATCTAATTTCAGAAAATCAAGGAGGATTCATGCCCAATGGACAGATCCTCGACAACATTATGATAGTTCAAGAAGCCATGCACTCTAGTAAAATGAAGAAAAGAGCAGGGTATGATTATAAATATAGATATGGAAAATGAATTTGATAGAGTAAATCAATCCTTCCTTTCTGATGTCCTTAAGAAATTTGGATTCTCAAACGAGATAATTGAAATAATCAAAGGCTGCACAGTAGGCCCATGGATCATTCCCCTGATCAATGGCAGGCCAAGTGAGTTTTTCCAAAGTTCTCGGGGTCTGAGACAAGTTTCTCCTGTATCACCCTTTATTTATATAATCATGGTAGATTCATTGAGAAGATATCTAGAAAAGTGCAAGAGAGATCACATATTAACAAACCTCTTTATCTCCCCTGGAGTCAAAAGAATCAACCACTCATTATTTGCATATGAAACTCTTATGATGGGACGTCCATCCTATATATTAGCTAGAAGGATAAAAAAAAGTGCTCAAAAACTTCATGGAGGTCTTAGCAGGACTCCTAAACAAAAGAAAAATGTAGAATATATGGATGGAATGCCCCTCCTCACACTCTTCAAAGAATATCTCAGATTTTGGATATTCCCTTCCAAGAAAGATGGAGCCATTTCCTCTATCTTGGCCTTCCTATATCTAAAGAAAACCTGAAGACAGAATTGTGGAACAATCATATTGAGAAAATGAAAAAGAATATTCCAAATTGGGGGATGAATTGGCTCAACTTAGCAGGAAGAGTGATCTTAATAAAATCTATTCTCACATCCCTTCCAGTCTATCAATTCGCATCTATCTTAGCTACAACAAGAATCCATAAGAAAATCGAGTTAATAATAAGGGGATTTCTCTGGTAAGGAGGGAAATCTGATTCAAAAAAGCTCAACTTAGTAAAATGGGATCAAGTCACCTTGCCTTATGAAAAAGGAGGCATGCCCATAAGACTCCCTACTCATCTGAACTTGGCTCTTGGGGAAACAAATGGCATGGAGGCTTATCATAGGGAACTTTTGTTGGTGGAAGAAAGTCATGGAATCTAATTATATGAATCATGCTCGATCTCTCCTTCTAGAACAAGGCTTCTCGATCAGGTCGTGCACTCAAGTTTGTTGAAAATGGCAACAAGAAATGCTAAAAATAGAAGTGATAAAAATTGCAGTTTGGGTACTAGTGTTGGATTGAGCAACAAGGAATGAAAAATGGAAGTGCTAAAAATAGCATTATATTTTTAGTAGTTCAGGATGGATTCCTAACTTTAGTTAGTCCCTGGACTAAAATAGGAAGTAAAATTCGAATTTGATATTAACAGTAGTTTGTAAATTAATTAATTAATTCATCTTGAGTTAATTAGTTAAGGAAAAACAAACTTAAAGTCTATGTGAGGACATGCAACAATTTATCTATTAATTGAAGAATTTATCCATTAGTTAAAGAGATAAGGATGAGTTGTAATATTGATTTGTAATTAATTGGCTCAGTTAACTGAGCCAAGTCCAGTTACATTAATTTAACAGTTTGTTAAACTAATGAGAGTTCAGTTAGTTAATGCTTGCATGCATGTAACTACTGTATTTCAGATAACTGAGTATTCACTCATGGATAACTTATACATGTCAGTTCAGACAAAGACCCAGTTGACATCAGAGAAGGGACAATGTACTATCAGTTGGATGAATATTTTTCCTATAAAGGAAGCTCATCCATGAGAAGGATTTATCTCCTTCAGGAGTGCATAGTTGGACCTACGGTTACAGCAAGTATGTTGTGGCCAATTCACACATGTTATGACATTGGACCCCAATAAAAAATGCACAAGGAAATAGGAATTTGGAGGACTGGTGGAGCATATATATATATGCCTAGATAGTCCATGAGCTCCATCATCAAAGTACATAGAGAGCGGGATAGCTTTTGAGCTGATTATTTTGTATGTTGTTGAAGATTTCCGCTTGATTGATATTACAGAGATGGGGTTTTAGGTTGGTGCTTTCCCCAGGTTATATCTTCTGTGTTATGGTTGATTACTTCTCATTCTCAATTATATATGTTCATGGTTGATGTTGCTCATGTTCAATTAAGCTTCCACAAAGTTTATGGTAGATGTAGATCTAGTATTATGCTTTAGTACATTGCATATATCAGTTTGATTTGTAGGTGAAATTTCTACATGATATCAGTGAGCTAGCTGATTTGTAGAGAAAATTCTACATGGTATCGGAGCACAGGTGATCAAGCAGAGAACTATATACAGAGTGAGGGAGAAGTACGAAGTTTAGTGTTCTTGATATAGATATCGAGTTCTTATCACATTTCAAATTTCATCAATGGCGTTCTATGGTTTGAGGCTTGAGTATGCACTGGATGGCAACTCAAACTATATAGCCTGGAAGGATCCCAATGAGGCAGTATTAGAGGATAACGGGGTGAAGGAATTCATTGATCAAGAAGTACCCAAGCCCTCAAGATCTAATGCCCAAGAGTTGGCGGAATGGAGGAAGTGTGTGGCTAGAGCTAGGAGAATCATCCTGGAGGGAGTTTGAGATCACATAGTCTTAAGCCTCCATGGGAAGGAGACTCCATTTTCGATGTGGAAAACATTGAAAGATCTTTATCAGAATAGCAGTGATCAGAGGAAGTTGGCACTAAAGGACAATCTTCGAAAGATCAAGTGTGAAAAGGATGATACAATCTCTATGTATCTAAACAAGCTCACCTCATACAGGGATGAGCTTGGAAGTGTAGGGATCATGACAGTTGATGATGACAAGGTGAGTCTTTCACTCCTTGGTCTTCCTAAGAGCTGGCATAGCTACTAGGATTCGGTTAATGGAAGAGAGAAACTACCATATTGGGAACAACTATGGTTAGATTTAATGCAGGAGGAGATAAGAAGAAGCACCAGAGATGGTTCTTCATCTATGGAGGATGAATAAAACTGTGCCTTAGCGAGTAAGGCGCAGAAGGGGAAGGAGAAGGTTTCTATTTCTGAATCCAGTTCTTCCCATGGTGGGAAGAAGTTTGAAAAATCGAAAGCGTGATGCTTTCGTTGTCATGAGGTGGGCCATTTTGTTATGAATTGTCCACTGAGGAAATCCAAGAAGGGATCTAGGGAAGGATCTGAGGGTGAGGCACTTGCTTCACAGTTCGAGTTGGATTTCACACTCTTCGCATGCATGGTTTCATCCATGGTGGGAAGTGTTTGGTTTCTCGACAGTGGATCTTCTTTCCACATGACCGGCGACAATAGTTTGTCCAGTACTTTGGAGGAGAAAGATCTCCAGATACTCATAGCGATGGGTAATGATGAAAAGTATAGTGTCTCAGGTGTAGGCATGGTTATTTTTTAGAGGAAGGATGGAGCTCGCCTTACCTTGATCGATGTCAGGTATGTACCAGGACTGAAGAGAAACTTGGTGGCGATCGCAATGCTGGAAGATAGAGGCTATGATGTAGTCTTTAGTAAGGTAAACGTTTTCCTTAGACACATCATCACTAGACAGGTGAAGCAGATCGGTTCATGGGTCAAAAACCTGTATGCTCTTGAGGTTCAAGATGCATGAAAAGCCTTGAGTAGCAAGGCAAGTGATGGAGACTTGGTGGTTGAGAGGGAGCGTATATTACCTCTCAACATGCAGCGCCAGACGAAGTCTCAGACAATTGTGGAGGAGCCACAATTGGTGAAGCAGCTTCAGGAGGTTTTGGAGCACCCACAACTAGAGAAGCTGAGAGGAGATCAAGTAGAGACATCTACTCATGCAGAGACCTCCAGTAGGGGGAAACTTCGAGCCAGGTGGGTTGAGGGATCACATGCAACCATACCTCTAGGTAGGAGGTGGGGTGATGTGGAGTGATTGTCCCAAGGAGGAGGGGCAGGATCCTTGAGGTACCCAACCTCTTTGATTCGAACTTTCTATAGGAGCCCCGATGAGGAGTAGCAGGACTGACTGATTGGGTAGAGACAGATGCAGATGGAGCAACAGAGAGAGCTACAATGTAGGAATCTCAAGACAATGCAGAGCTAGCAGGCTGCAGCAATGCGAGAGGCACAAGTGTGTTGCACTAGTGCAAGATGGCACAGAGAGGTGTTCAACGGTGTGAGATGCATGGAGATGTTGTAGTAGCATAGAGGTCAGAGAGGGAGCACTTTTCAGTAGCAAGTAGAGCTTCAACATCAGAGTATGTTTCTAGCCCAACAGAGAGGTCAGTTGGGAGTTTTTTTTGTTCCGAAAGTTGCTGGAGCAACCACACTTGGTAGAAGTGTTGCATGTAGAACATTCTGAAGGTAGATGATCAGGTTCGAGAAAAAGCCTTTCTTTTTGAGAGGGAGTGTTGAAAATGGCAACAAGAAATGCTAAAAATAGAAGTGCTAAAAATAGCAGTTTGGGTACCAGTGCTAGATTGAGCAACAGGGAATGAAAAATGGAAGTGCTAAAAATAGCATTCTATTTTTAGTAGTTCAGGATGGATTCCCAATTTTAGTCAGTCCTTGGACTAAAATAGGAAGTAAAATTCGAATTTGATATTAACAGCAGTTTGTAAATTAATTAATTAATTCATCTTGTGTTAATTAGTTAAGGAAAAACAAACTTGAAGTCTATGTGAGGACATGCAACAGTTTATCTATTAATTGAGGAATTTATCCATCAGTTAAAGAGATAAGGATGAGTTGTAATTAGTTGGCTCAATTAACTAAGTCAATTCCAATTAGATTAATTTAGCAGTTTGTTAAATTAATGAGAGTTCAATTAGTTAATGCTTGCATGCATGTAACTACTGTATTTAAGATAACTAAACATTCACTCATGGATAACTCATGCATTTCAATTCAGATAGAGACCCAGTTGAGATCAAAGAAGGGACAGTGTGCTATCAGTTGGATGAATATTTTTCCTATAAAGAAAACTAATCCATGAGAAGGATTTGTCTCCTTCAGGAGTGCATAGTTGGACCTGAGGTTACAACAGGTATGAAGTGGCCAATTCACACATGTTATGACATTGGACCGCAATCAAAACTACACAAGGAAATAGGAGCTTGGAGGACTGGTGGAGCCTATATATACAGGCCTAGATAGTCCATGAGCTACATCATCAGAGTACAGAGAGAGCAAGATAGCTTTTGAGCTGATTCTTTTGTATGCTGTTGAGGATTTTCACTTGATTGATAATACAAAGAATGGGGTTTTAAGTTGGTGCTTTCCCCAGGTTATATCTTCTGTGTTATGGTTGATTACTTCTCATCTTAAGTTATATTTGTTCATGCTTGATGTTGCTCATGTTCAATTAAGCTTCTGCAAAGTTTATGGTAGATGTATATCTAGTATTATGCTTTAGTACATTGCATATATCAGTTTGATCTGCAGGTGAAATTTCTACATGATATCAGTGAGCTAGCTGATTTGTAGAGAAAATTCTACAAATTTTTGAACTAAGTCAAAAAAGTCTTTCCTCTCATCAAGGAGAATTCATCCAAACTCCTTGGAAATAGTAAAGGCATCAAAGTTTGGGAAGATATTATAATGGGGAACCCTCCCCTAGCCACCCAAATAAATCTACAAATCTTAAGAAGATGGATGAGCACAAATGGAATTTGCACTCTTGAAGATATCTCTCTATGGAAAAATGGTAATTGGGCAGATTGGAAGACCCCCAACCTTCCTCGAAATCTCAAATATCAATGGATCTCATTAATAATCCTTCTAAAGGGAGATGCTCCACTTAGCCTTTATTCCCAAGACTCATTTAGATGGGACCTAAATGGTGGAGAGTACTCGGTGAAATCTGGTTATCTAACCATTCAAGCACAATAAGATAAACAAGATTGGGTTCCTTGGAGAATAGTGTGGAAATCTGAAAGTTACCAAAGGTCAAAATATTCATTTGGACACTTCTAAAAGGAAAAGTCCCAACTGTTGATGTTGTAGTGTTTTCTTATCAAATATGTATGAAAAGAACCCACGTAAGATTGTGGATGAAAAAAAATCTCAACAATATAAATCGTTGCTAAACATTGTAGATTTGCATCAAGTAATAGAAACAAAACCTGCCAAAGTCTGGATCTATGCCACGATCATTGTTAAACAATAAAAAGAAAGAGTAATAACTCCAATGATCCAACAAAAACCAAATATACAAAGAATAATTTTATTATAACACCTGTGAAAGGAAGAAATAGATGTTACCAGTCCCCCTCTATGGGATGGGTTCTTGGCTATCCTCAAACGCCTTCACCTTGTGTAGAGTCTCTCTCCTCTATAATGTGTAAACCCAGCAAATAGTGGTGTGCAACAATGAAAATAATCAGAGTTACAACAATGAACGCAACAAAGAAAATAATCAAAAGTGAATAATGAATGGAAAACCCTTCTATTTATAACAAAATATTGAGTTATCCTCGAATAATGAGCAATAAGAAAATATTATTTATCCCATTCTTGGAATAACCACCTGGAATATTTTATTATATTTGTTTAGAAGGGAAAAAGTATTTAAACTCTTATTTAGGAATAATCAATAAATAAAAGATTTATTTATTATCTCAAGCAATTAGTTAAGGAATAATAAACAAATAAGGATTTATTTAATTATTCCTAAGGGATTTAGTCAAATTTGACAAAGAATAATAATTAATTAGTGACTAATTAATTATTCTTGGAGAAAAATAAGATAATTAATGATTTATCTATTTATATTTCATGATTCGGTCAAATATGACAAGGAATAATAATAAAACAATGGTTAAATTAATTATTCCTAGAAGACAATCAAATAAATAGTGATTTATTTAATTATTCTTCATGGGTTTAACTATAAATTACTTAACAAAGGTGGTTTATTAAGTAATTTCTCACAGTGAAAGCAATTTTACTATGGTAAAATTGGCTTTACGTGGTGTACTTCGATCCATCTAGTAACTTAGGCTAGATGATCAATTTTTTGGTGATAACAGTTGACAATCTAAAAAAAAAGGATTCTCAGGTACTTCCAGATGTCCAATGTGCTTAATGGCGGAAGAAAGTGTCCAACATCTTTTTCTCAACTGCTTCTTCACAAAATAATGTTGGCATCTACTAGTAAGTCCCCTGGAGGTCAATTTGAATCTATCTCGGTCTTTCAATGAATTCTTTATAGCTTGGAAAAGGGAATACCCTTACTCCTTAAAAAAAAGGATACCATCAAAAGGTACTGGAATAGTCTCCCTTCCTTCCTATGCTGGCAACTCTGGTTAGCAAGAAATCAACAAATCTTCAATGATCGACCTCCAAACATCAGAAATATATTGTCAAGGACTTGAGGCTTGAAAACTGAATTCCCATCTTCAAAAGAAGTAAACCCGATAGACAACAATCAGATTCAACAAGAGGAGAGAAACTAGATGAGATATGCAATGAGCAGGCCTAATTGGCCAAGCATCACCAAATTAAATCCAAATATTAAGAATTGGAAAATAAGGCTAAAAAATGAAAAATTCATCCTGTGAACGAAAAATTTAAATAGAACCTGCCTCTTTTTCGATGTTGCCTCCAAAGAAAATTCAGGAAAAGCTAGAGTTGGAGGCATCCTCTTTGAATCAGGTTGAAATAACCCAATTACCTACGAATGGGGTCTTGGGGAAAATTCAAACAATAGGGTAGAGGCTTTTGGATTGTTGTTGGGCACAACGATTTTAAAACAAAGGAAGATACATAACTCAATAATATTGGGTGACTCGGCCATAATAATTCAAGCAATGGTGGAGAGAATCACACCAACAAACATGGCATTGAGTCAAATCATAAGAAGAATTAGACAAAATTTGGTTAATTTGGGCAAAGTCTCATTCAAAAATATTTTCAGAGAGAATAATAAATCAGAAGACATTCAAGCCAACATGGTAGTGGCTCAACCTCTCGGCGAATCTTGAATTTCTCATGACATTTCTCAAATCTCGATTCCATAATTCTCCTTGCAGTCTAATCCTGCCAATGTCACTTTGTCACACGGAGTGCAGTTTGAATAAATCCACTAATCCTCCTTATTCTCTGAATCCAAATCTCCTTCAAATCATCCTCATCCTTCTTTTATGAACCTACTCGAATCCCAAGCCTGTTGTGCTCTCTCAGACTCGTCGTGATCTCTTTGATGCTCTGTTGCTCCTCCTCTCCATTCTTCTATTTATTTTCCTCCCATCCTCTCCCTTCCTCATCCCATGTCATGGAAAAACTTTTCCATTATGCCCCGCGCTCTCCCCTCCCTTTGCACTTATCCTCTTGCCTAATTCATTCTTCACTTTCTGGTTAGCCTCTCTTCTCCTTTGTTGTTGGCTTGTTCTCCTACTCCCCTTCTCCCTTTGCATTTCTATGTCTCTTTGCCTCTCCACTGTGCTCTATCATTTTGGGTGCAACTCCATCCTCCTGTTAGTTCCTCCCCCATGTGCATAGTCATTTCTTACTCCATTTCTCCATTCTTCCTCCATCTCCTTGTTGGGTCTCCCCTCCACCTCTCTACCCTAGCAGTTTTGTTCAATATTTTGTCATCAAAGGAGAGTTTGGGCTTCTCTCAGTGTAGCTATGGATATGAATTCATTAGACATAGCCTCCCAAAATTATAAAATGTGTTGTTTGCAGGGAAAATAGATTCATGATTGATCAGCTTCGTGAGACAGTTACATACTATAGGATTCATTCCAAGTCTAAGAATCCTCTCCTGAGAAAACAACTCAATGATAAGAACTCTGAAATGGAAGCACTCAACGACAAGTGCCAACACATGGATGACTCTTTCAACTATCTCAAGGGCATTATCATCAACCAAACCAGTGAGAAATCTAACTATTAGGGTAGCAGGATCCGATCTCAGCGAGAACCTTAGTCAACCAGTTTTAGATGACCTCTGATCAGACTCTACTTCAAGCTTTTGTCATTGTTTTAAAGCTTTCATGTGTTGTAAATGTAAATATTTTCTCAATCCATTTGTAAGTCTCTATAAGAAGAATGTAGTTAGAAATTTGGGTAATTTTGGATGTAAGGCTTGGGGAACCCAGGACTACACTCCCTTTTCTTCCTATATCAGCGAGCTATACTCCAAAAAATCTTCTGTAATGGGATCTTGCTCCTTTTTTCTTTTGGAATAGAAACCACAATAGCTAATCTTGTTAAAATAATAATAATCAAATCATTCGAATATGCAATTAACAACAATTAACCACTCCACTATTGAAAGCAATTAAACACTCTTTGCAATGAAAACACATTAGAATCATAATATTAATGAATCAATTTCCACTAGAAATAAAAAATGTAGATCCTAACTGCTGGTAATCAATGACTACTCACAAAATCAGAACATAAGAAATTGTAGAGAATATATAATTAACATAATTAACAAAATAAATTGTAGCACTTGACCAGCGAATGGGTCCATTCTTCACCAGTCATGGATGTGACAACTACTAACAAACTAATGCTTAGATTATAAAAATTTGGATACTCTATTATATAAAGAAGTAATACAAAAATAGTGATCTCGTTGTGCCTTCATTTTTGGTACAACCTCTGTCTCCTCTACTACTTCTTCCTAACCGCTTGCTATGATGAATGGAATCATTTAAATACATAGAAAGATAAGGGAAAAATCACAACTAATTCTCCCCAAACTTGACCTCCTAATCTATGAGCATATTAAAAAATGATTTTATTACAATTTTAGTTTGTCCACAATAGATCAATAAACAAGATCATATTTGAAGGATCTCTCCAACATCAATCAGCTAAAAGTGGGTCGAATTTGGTTGTGCATTTGAGGAAAATTGTCAACCATCCATAACAGTAAATCTGGGATAATTTCCTTTACAGATCCACTTGTATCTCTCAAATCTTAGTGAATTTGGAAAATCACTCAAAAATCAACTAAATTGGTCCATTCAGCACAAAACCCATGTCTCATATTTTTATATTTATCCTCATTTTCTAGCAAATCCAATGCAAAATTGTCACTTCTTATCTAGTTGATTTTTTATGGGATATTTTACCATGAGCTAGATCCTAAATTTGAGATCTGGGTGAGAAATTGAAGGTTGAAACCATGACTTCTATTACAACAATTCTCATCACAAACCATCCTCATCAAAACCATGCATAACAATCTTTAGTCTATTAAAAATAAAGGAAAACAAGAATTAGATAACCACAAAAGCATGATTAAGTAAGATATAGTATTTTAAGAGAAATTATGGTAAATGGAATGCTAAAGGAGCAATGAAAATGGATGAAATAGATATTTGGAAGTGATAGTAATAGTCATAAATAAAAAACCCAACATCTTCCCGAAACTAAATGTGTTACAAGTCCTCATGCAAATAAGACCTTTGCATCAACCAAGACATAATTTCCATTTTTCAATTCATAGTGTTAATACCCAGGTTGTTCCCTTTGACTCCCAAGGGAATACGGTCGGGGTAACCACTAACCAAGCTTTGGATTATAGGTCCTAGCCTACCTATAATCAGAGAGGGCTCTCTCTTTATGTTTTAGCTCTGTTTTGTGAAGATTTTAGGCTAGTTATGAATTCAGCTTTTGTTTTTTAAGGTTTTGGTTGTGAACTGTTGTTTTGAGAAGGGCATGAAATGTTTGAGGGATTTTTAGTCCATTGGGCATATGGGGTCAGAAATTGAGCAGGCCTTGATGTCTATGATGGGGAAAGATTTACTGCAGAGCTAGACAGCTATTCATGATACAATTTTTGGTTTAAAAATGAAACAGCGTGAAATGGAGACTTATACACAGCCTGACTGTAGGTTGAAAAGGGCAGATTCTATTCATTAGCATCTAAGAATTACTGCATAGAATCTGTTAAAGATTTATAGTAAGTTGGAGCATTTAAGAATTCCAATTTAATAGATAAACCTGAAGAAAACATTTATAACAAGGAAAGATTGAATTCAGGGTGTCTCCATGGACAAATCCTGAGTTATTCTTCTACTTTCTTGTTGAGATTAGACCACATACATGAGAAATGAAATAAACAAAAATTAAACACAGACAGAGATAGAGAAACTTATTGTATCAAACTATAGCACTAGAATTCTGCAGCATTCAATGGTTCCAACACAGCATGCATCAGAAAAAACAATCTCTGAAATCCCGAAGCTTCTTTGTATTAACTCTCAAAAATACAGCCGAGTTCTCTTTCTGAACAAGTAACAACAACCCCTGCAAGCTTATGCGAGGGGGAATATATACAATCGGTTCTACAAAAATATCTGAACCGCTGAGTCACCTGATAATTAAATACGCTCACCAACTTTACAAAATAGCAGATAAAGAAGTTATTACTGTTGTAAATACAAAATGAATGCTCCTTTAATTCTGTCAGAAATCTTTTTGACCTTTGGAGGCCAATGAGTCGGTTGAGCGTTCTGCATAAATGCTGAATGATGTGTCTTTATGCTTTGTCATGCTGTAGCTTTCTCGGCCCTATCATTTGCAACTGTCAATATTGCTTTAGTGGCCGAATAGGTTTGCTGAGTTGGCTCAGTCCATTCTTCTCCCTGCATACTTAATGCATCAAATTTTCTTGTACATGATAACTTATGTTTTTGCTGAAAAAACTTGATGAGAGGCTCATTTTCACAGTATCAGCTGTATCATTTTGGTCCACCATTCCTGTGTGGGCAATTGACATCTCAAAATTGCATCTAAGGTCTCATCTGCCTCTGTATATTTGTAGAAGTTCGGAGGTACTTCAAACAAATGTTTGATCTCATTCATAATGAAAAATAAGTTCTCTACTCTGTTATAGAGAGTTTCCCAGATGCTGGCCCTGTTTCTTCTGAGGTAGTTGGTCTTACAGCGATCTGATAGGTAGCAAATGTATTGACCCTTTTAGCATAGTTCTCATGTGAAAGTAGTTTCCCTGCGATGTTCAGTAAGCCAGGAAGACCTCTGTTTTGTAATGTTGCAAACTTGTCCATAAATCTGTTTACTTCTGTCTGCATGTCCTGGCTTCTTCTTTCCAGTGTTTGTACCAGGCTTCTCAATGTAAGGACCCTCTTTATTAGCAGGATAGTTTCAGTTCTGTTAGGGATTCCTATTGCTGCTAGCTGAGGACCTATACGGTTATTGAGCACATTAATCATTCTATTGGCTATCTCAGGCATATTGCCTAGAGATGCGCTTGCTCTCTGGACTTCCCTATGTGCTTTGCCTATGAGCTCCATTTGCTCATGAATGGTCTCTATATACTGCCACTGATCTGTGATTGATTGGCCAATGTTGGCCCATAAAACTGTCTTGAGCTCAGCCACCACTTTGTCAAGGGTGAGCTCCTTCTCCAGCTCCTTTATATTCTCTTTGAGAGCCTTCACTTATCTTCCCTTTTCAGCTATGCTTTGCTTTGACTTGTCATATTTTTCATTGAGCTTAGCCAAATTCTCCCTGGCTTCATTTAACTCTGCCATTTGGGCTTCTAAGGCCTGAATTTCATTCTTCAGCTTCTGCATATCAAGGCTTGGAGCCTGCTCTGTTGTTGGTGCTGGTGCTGATGTAGATGGCGCTGTTTGAGTTGTCTGCTCTGTAGGAGGAGTAGTAGTTTGAGGAGATTCCTCAAGGTTGATTATTTGTGGAGGGGGCTGTGATGTTTGGCCTCCTTCCTTCTGTTGTAGGGCTGCCTGCAGCGCAGCCTCTGACTCTCCCAATTTCTCCTATGTCTGGATTAGCTATTTGTATAATGATACCAGCATAGCTGCTGCATCTTGGTCATGCCTTAGCTGGGCAACCTCTTATGTCTGAGGATGAAGAGTTGTTGGGATCTTGACAATTTTTCTTAATGCTGCCATGTCTGTATCTCTTAATTTCAACAGCGCTTGTATAGCCTTGGTGTCCTTGGGATCATGCCCAAGCTCTATGATGATATCCTCCAATGCTTTGATTCGGTTGTCCTTTGCATGGGAGGATGCTTTCTCCAACTCAAGTTGGGCAGATGTGTTGGTTAGGCTATTTTCCAGCCTATAATTTACCAATGTTTTGTCTGCAAGGGTGGCATATACCATCTCACCCGTTTGCTTGTGCAATTCAATCTGATCCATAGGGTGGATGTCTTTTGCAAGGACCTCAAGGTTGGTCCTAATGTAGTCTGCAGCTAACTGTGGCTGCAGCATGGTTGGTATGAAATGACTCATTACCATTTTGCCCTCATGTACATCATATGCAGACATTAATCTTTGCTGGTTTGTAGGAGCCATCTTTAATAAGTGGTTGTAGAGCTGCACCTTGAGTGGCTCATTCCTCTTTTTGATATCAATGAATTTTTGTTTGATGCATGTTTCAGCTCCCCTTTGGTGGCTTGAGGAGCTGACTTCTCCTCCAACTGTCCTTTCCTGTTCCTGCTGAAAGGAACTTGCAGATGCTTCCATGCTTGGTGGGCCCATGCCCAAAGATTGCCCAATAGGCATTTCTTCCTCAGAGAGGAGATTCATTCTGTGCCTTTTCTCCCCTTGATTTGTGGATGTGATGAGGGGAGTCTCCTGCTCTCTATCCCTCTTCTTTCCCTTTTCTTGTTTTTGTGGAGTTTGTAGCAACGAGGCCTCCACTGTCTTTTCTTGCCTAGGAGGCACATTCTCTTGAGCCTGTTGCTCAGTGGATATTGGGGCTTCAGCTGTTTGTTCTTGCTGTTGTATTGGCTGCCCCTCTTTTTGCCCTTCTTCTTGCTGTTCTACTACAGGAGATGGCTGTTCCTGCTCCAAAGCTGGATGAATGAAAAGGTCTATGAATTCACAGTATGTGTATGGTGAGCAAGCGGTGTGATGAAAAACTGAAGTCCAAAACACAACCGACCTTGGATTTCCCTGGGCATCAAGTTTCTTGAGAGGAATAGGGAAACTGTCAGGTTGATAGAATAAGAATAGATGATATATGTATGAGGTGTATCTAAACACCTTTTCCCTTTCTAGATTCATCAGTTGCTCATGAATCTTGTTTGCAATGTATTCAGCATAGTCATAGTGCACAACAGGAGGCTTCCCAGGAGAAAATATGGACAGCATGGCCATAATGGTGTTATCAACATCCTCAACTCCCTTGTAGCCCAGGACATAGCTAATCAAATCTACAAGCATTTTGCCCAAGTCATTGAGATATGGATTTCCAATGGGAGGCGTTCTCACAGCTTCAGAGCTTGGCTTAATAAATAACTGATTAATTTTGATGATTTGGGCACTGGACAGGTTGCCCCCCTTCTTTAATAAATCCAACATGGAGAGAGGAGTCAATGGTCTTGCAGTGTGAAAGTGCAACATCTCCTTTATGGCCTCAGGGGTAATATGGAACAAGACTGAGCCTGTGGGATTGAGAACAGCTCTCTGACATGGATCATAGCATTCACAGCATCTATGGATCAAGTCTGGAAGGGAGTTGACTTGAGGAAGGTTAAAAATGGGCAAATTGGAGTCCCAAATCCCCAAGATATCAGCTCCACTGAGGTGTTGGGCCTTTAACTCATTCAACAGATGGATGTTAAATTTAGAATTCATTGGAAAAGAGTCTATCATCTGATAACCTTTATCACCCAGGGCCTTCCATTCTAACTCTCTTTGTGGGGCATTGAGAGGTGCTATATTTAATGTTATTGGTGCTTCCATGGCTAATAAGGCCTCTGATTTGTATGTGAACTGGTGTTACTGAACAGAGCAACACAGAGGGGTATTTCTGGAACAGAGAGGTGAATTGCAAAGGAACAGAGGGTAACTGGTAGTGGCAGCAACTGAAAAACTGCAAAAAGGACTGATAGAGAGGATGCCAGGACTGGTAAACTCTCTCCAAGGTGAATTAGTGGAGCTCGGGTCTTTAAGTTCACGAATGCGCGAACTAACTGTGAATTTGGGTAAATTTGATTAAATGCAGGTTCTATAGATGAATTTCGACCCAACAATTGAAAATAGGCACTGGTTACTGGAATTTGCTGGTAGGTACAGTGTTCTTCACTCGTTTTAAGCTATCTTTGGAGAATTATGGACAAAACCAGGCGCAGAGGGAATGATTTGGATAAATACCTTGTGAATTGCCGGCAATGGTTACAAATGCAGGTAGATTAGATGCGCCCACGGTCTTTGTAGCGATTTCTGCAGGTTGGCGACGGATTGGTCGTAAAATGCATGCAGAGCAGAGAAATAGTATTTTTGGCGAAAGTGACAAAAACACGGTTTTTTGGCGAAAATATGGACTTTTTGGGATATTGGCGCTTTTTTTGGATGACGTCAGCATGACATCATCAGGTGGGGTTCGGGTCGGGTGACGTCAGCATGACGTCATCGAGTGACGTGGTGGCCTGTGAGTGGTCCACGGGGACTGGTGAGGTGGCAGACAGGTCAGAGCATTGTCGGACGGGGGCGCTGATGCGGCGGCGATGTGGCATGACGTGTGCACGACGTGGCGGTGACGAGGACGTGACGTGAGCGCGACTGGTCAGCGGTAAACGGTAGGCGGTAAATGGTTTTCTCGGACCGCTCCAGATACGGAAGTAGTATTGTCAGAGGGCGGCCCGAGAGAATATGGGGGTGACGCATGGCAGAGGCCTGACGTCACCCTCTGACAGTTTCTCGGGCGATAACGGCAGTACATCGGGACCGACCCGATATGGATATGGGCCGTCGGATGGGAAGGCCCAGATCCGACGGTCGACGGGTCATCAACTTGTCAGGGCGATACGGCAGTGGGTGGGAGAATAAAATAATATTTTTTTGTGAAATGCCCGCCCGGCGGAAACTTTAGAAAAGTGGGTTTTCAAGCTGTGTTACGGGCAAAATGTATTATGCGCGGGTTTATTAACAAAGTCGGATTAAGGTTATTAATCCAAGCGGATCTTGGATTAATCCCAGGATTAATGCACGAGCGCTCTTTGGGTCGCGTTCTAATGTTTTAGCGCTTAAATCATTTGAAACCAAACTTAGAGCTATAATGCTCGGGGAAGGGGATACATAGGTATTTCGGGGTTTTTTGCATAATTTACATAGTCATAAGGGGGATAGGGGGTATAGGGAGTTAAATAGTAGAAGTTAGGGGTTAATATGAGTGGAAGAGGTGGATGAGGAGTGGAAACACTAAGTTTTATATGGAATCAACTTAGTTTAGGGAGTAGATCAAAATGAAAAGAATTTTACACAAGAAATGTGGCTTTTAAAGAAACAAGAACCACCATAAGACCTTGACTTTCTTTCATGAACATAACTGGTAATGGGATGTTAGCAATGAATGTGAGGGGGGGAAAACAGGAAGTTAGACATGCTCCTTTGTATTGCTGCAAGATGATGGAGAAGAGGAACTTCTCTATCCACTGATGCTTCTTTTATGTTAGACCAGCAAAATTCAATTGAAAGGAATGACATTTCTGCAACCTCCTCTACCTACCCATTAACTTGCCTAGCATTTTTTTGTTTCTTCATGGAGGGTGCACTTAGACTTGAAGACCCTCATGTGCCTTTTCTTTTCTTTTGGCTTTTCTTTTGATTTTCTATCTAGAACTACCCTTATTGCTTCCAAGGTCCCAGATTAAGCAGTTGGGAACCTTAATTCTCTACCTAACTACTGGTCTGCCAAGATTAAACAGTTTGGACAGACTTCTTTCTCTATTGTACAACAAGAAATTGAAACATGGCATGATCCAGATTAAACTGTTGCATCACCCATCCAAAATTGAGTCAATATCAAGCTATGTACACATATTACCTTCTCTTGAAAATATGGGATCTTTGCATCACCAAAGCAGAGCATATTTGGAACTTCCTTTGCCAATCATGAAATATGAAACCTATTGGTATAGGTATCTAACACATAGTAACAAAAAAATCTCTCCTTTCTCAACTCATGATATTGATAGGATATAACACTTCTTTCTAAAAACGTCTCCAAAACAATGGTTATTCTATTCTAGTAATGTTGGTGAAGTTGTAGAAATATGCACATGAAGCTTCAATAATATGTATATGAGGTTGGAGAAAATATTATACAAGTAGCAGTAAACTTCATTAACCATTTTATCAGAAACTAAAAACTCAGTTTCTTTAAAAAATTCAAGTAGATTTCTACCATTCCATTACTTCGCCTCACAAAAAAGTTGGAGATCCTCACATAATGGATTTTAAGAATAATACAAATTTCTTTTAGGTGACAATGCTTGATTTTTGTAATTTTACAAACTAGCTTAGCTTAATTATTTTTGGGTTTTTTCATCTTAATAATACCTTCTTGCTATCTAAAAATCACAAGAACTCATTTTGTGGTTTTAAAGATATGCTGTTGGGTCCCTATAATACTAGTGATTACCCCATTACTATTGTAGTTATACCCCTTATTTATATTGTTGTGCCCCTATTACCCCCATATTGTTATTTTTGTGCCCCATAGAATCCCTCTATTGTTATTTTTGTGGCTTTATATTATTATTGTTAGGTCGGCTGGATTATATTGTGACTCTTTAGACTCCTATATATAGAAAGGAGGTTTTGTCATTTGTATCATCCAAGAATTGTTCATTTATGTAATGTAAAGGAGGTTGCCCCCTCGAAGAGGCTGAATTATAAGGCGTTGATCTATCTTTTTTATCTTTTCTTGAGCTGGTTACATAACATTTGGTATCAGAGCTTTGGATTCTAGGGTTTCGCTGCTCCAAAGAGGTCATCGTGGAATTTTCGCTATAACTTTTTTTCTATGATGTTTCAGTATTCGCAAAAAAAAACCCATTGGAGAAGAAATCACGCTGAACCTTGGGTCCAAATTTCAGAGCTTTTCGCGCGATATTTGCGGACATATGATCTGAGGAAGTTGGTCTTTTTGTAGACTCCTGAATTACATTCAAAACAGGTGACCTGGGGAAAATCGTCATAACTTTCTCTCTGGGGATCGGATTGAAATTTCGTAAGAAGGTATAGAAATAGGACGGAATGTAGTTTCTTAGGTGTGTGTTTCAGTTTCAAAGGTTGAAACAGTGACTCGTGGCACGTCATACAAGTTCGCTCTACTGAACCAGTCTAAAATCAAGTCACTGTGGGAGATTTCACATAACTCCTCCTTGGAGAATCCAATTTGGCTCAGAATTGTGGCATTGGAAAGAGGACGTAGAAGGTTACTACAGGTAGCAATTTCAGAACTGGATGATCCGAAATTACAGAGATACATCAGATTCAATATCAGGCTTCTATAAAGTGAAAAAAGGTGTGTAGTTTTTTTTTTTTAATTTTTGTGTAAGCTTGTTTTAACGGAATTCAAAGGGCATCGTAAAGCATTATTATCAGTAATTGATGCCCCGAGGAAAGAAAATGCAAACACCTAGTAAGGAACCTGAAATCTCTAGCATGACTCATGAAGAAGAGGAAGAAATGCTACATGATATATCAAAATTACAAGAACAAGTGCAACAAATGTCACGCTCACAAAAGCTAACAGAAGCTAAGATATGTGGCGTGGAATCTAAGATAAATGGCGTGGAATCTAAGATAAAGGGCATGGAATCTAAGATGGAGGATTCGATGGCAGATTTGAAGATAGACTTGAAGAGAGACATGGAAGAATTGAAGAAGTTGCTACAAGAAAGGGTCACTAATGGTGAAAAGGTAGTAAAGGAAACTCATGATGAGAACAAAAGAAATGTTAATCATGATTCCATAGATGCTAATGTTGGATCGAAGAATCACCATATTCCAAAAATCGATATGAGGAAGTTTGATGGCAAGGATCCCGCTACATGGATATTACAGATGGAGCAATTCTTCGATCTCAATAATGTGCAAAACGCACAAAAGGTATGTATGGCAACTGTATATTTGGAACCAAATCAGTTTGTATGGTATCAATGGCTTTTCTCTCGTAAACAATTTATCACTTGGGAAATTTTTACGGAAGAATTGATAGCACATTATGAAGATACAAAAAGCAACACTTTTTTTAGCCAATTGATAAGTCTCAAACAAAAGGGTTCAATAATGGAGCACATTGAGGAGTTCCAAAAATTGAACATAAGGGTAAAAGATATTCCAGAGGAGCATAGGATTGATGTGTTCATAGGGTCTTTAAGGGATAATATCCAACATGATGTTCGCCTTTGGGAACCTGATTCATTAGAGAAGGCATTCAGGTTAGCAAGAAAAATGGAAAGC
The DNA here is from genome assembly GCA_031772625.1 of Pinus tabuliformis. Classification (NCBI taxonomy): domain Eukaryota; kingdom Viridiplantae; phylum Streptophyta; class Pinopsida; order Pinales; family Pinaceae; genus Pinus; species Pinus tabuliformis. Next base: position 342,046,081 of record CM062804.1, on the reverse strand, counting down.
AAAATTATGGCAACCAGGAAGCATACCACTCACAACTATAAAGACGGAAGTGTTGTTGCCCCTAGTCTTCCACAACCTATAAGGTTGACACCACAAAAATTGGAAGAAAAAAGAGCAAAAGGGCTTTGTTATAGTTGTGATAGAAAATACACTAAAGGTCATAAGTTTGCTGAGAAGAAATTATTCTACATAGATTGTGAAGAGGAAGAAGAAAAGGAGCAAGAAAGGTCAAAAGAAGAAGATATACTCTAGGAACAAAGCCTAGATGAAGAAAAAATAAATCCGACCATATCTTGTAATGCATTGGCGGGAATTACCACTCCTCAAACCATCAAGATAGAAGGACAAATCAAGAAGAAAAAGGTAATAGTGTTGATTGATTCAGGAAGCACCCACAATTTTATTCATTGTAGGGTAGCAAAAGAATTGAATTGCTTCCTATATCCAGCACCAGAGTGTCAAGTGATGATTGCAAATGGAGGAACAATAAATTGCTCGGGAAAGTGCCATAATATCAAGCTATCCATGGGAGAATATGTATTGACTAGCCCAATGCTTTCCATTCCAATGGGAGGTGCTGATGTTGTACTAGGAGTCCAATGGCTACAATCCTTGGGTACAATAGCTTTTAATTTTCAAGAATTTTTCATCAAATTTTCTACGGAAGGAAAGGAAGTTGAATTAAGGGGTATTGCAGGGAAACCAGGAAAGATAATCAGCTCTAATGGCATGACTAAGCTTCTTAAAAAGAAGCAAAGAGGTGTAATTGCACAATTATGTTCGCTAGATGTTTCTGCATTGGAATCATTTATTTCTCCAGATCTCCAAAATGTCCTGGAAAATCATTCCAAGGTATTTGAGACTCCCAAAGGTCTCCCACCTATGCATGATCATGATCATGCTATTCATCTGATTCCAGGAAGTGTTCCTCCAAACATCAGGCCGTACAGATATCCATATGCCCAAAAAAGTGAAATTGAATGTATGGTTGCAGAAATGATAGAGGCTGGTATAATTCAACCAAGTCAAATTTCTTTCTCAGCTCCAGTAGTATTGGTGCACAAGAAGGATGGATCATGGCGCATGTGTCCGGATTATAGGGAGCTCAACAAGCTCACTATTAAAGATAAGTTCCCCATTCCTGTTATTGATGAATTATTGGATGAATTGCATGGATCAATTTACTTCACCAAGTTGGATCTTCGTTCGGGATATCATCAAATCAGAATGAAGATTGAAGACATTCCGAAAACAGCATTTAGAACTCATGAGGGTCATTATGAATTTTTGGTCATGCCTTTTGGCCTTACCAATGCACCTTCAACATTTCAAGGTTTGATGAATTCAATTTTCAAACCATTCCTTAGAAAATTTGTGTTAGTATTTTTTGATGATATACTAATCTACAACAAGTCTTGGAAGGATCATGTTGAACATGTTGACAGGGTGCTGCAACTATTGGAGGAGAAACAATTATATGCAAAAAGATCCAAATGTTTCTTTGGAGTCCAGGAGGTGGAATATTTGGGTCATATTGTATCTCATGAAGGAGTTAAGGTAGACCCTAGCAAAATTAAAGCCATTAAGGAATGGAAAATCCCCACATCCATAAAGCATCTGCGAGGATTTCTTGGGTTGACAAGGTATTATCGCAAGTTTGTTAAGAATTATGGGAGAATAGCATCACCTCTAACAACATTATTGAAGAAAGATTCATTTTCATGGACTCCGGAAGCAACAAAGGCCTTTGAACATCTTAAAGAGGCAATGTGCCAAGCACCGGTCTTAGCTACGCCGGACTTCACAAAAACCTTTATTGTGGAATGTGATGCTTCAGGAAATGGAATTGGTGCTATTCTAATGCAAGATGAAAGACCCATTGCTTTTGAAAGTCGTCCAATCAAGGGAAAGTTTTTAAGAAAAGCTATTTATGAGAAGGAAATGTTGGCAATACTCCATGCACTTAAGAAATGGCGACCCTACCTAATGGGAAGACACTTCAAGGTAAAAACAGATCATGATAGCCTTAAATACTTTTTAGAACAAAGATTATCCTCTGAAGAGCAACAAAAGTGGGTCACAAAGATGTTGGGTTATGACTTTGAAATCATTTACAAAAAAGGGAAGCAAAATGTAGTGGCAGATGCACTCTCAAGAAAGGATGAGGATGTGGAAGCATTGTTGTGTTCCATTTCTATTATCCAACCAGATTGGATAAACGAAGCATGGGAGGAATGGAAGAACAACGAAGAAGTGTGGGCACTTATTCGAAAGCTACAACAAGATTCCAGTACTTCTGATACATTTAGCTGGAAAAATGATTCGTTATGGTACAAAGATCGCTTATACCTCTGTAAGAATTCCCAACTAAAACAAAATATTCTTATGGAATTTCACACTTCTCCCTTAGGAGGGCACTCAGGATTTTTAAAAACTTACCACAGGGTTAAGAAGGAATTTTTTTGGGATGGCCTTAAATCAGATATTCAAAAGTTTGTGGTGAAATGTTTGGTTTGCCAGCAAAATAAAGTTGAAACAATTAAGACACCGGGTCTATTACAACCTTTATCCATTCCAAGCCAACGTTGGGAGGAGGTTTCAATGGATTTTATCACAGGTTTACCCAAGTCTGAGGGAAAGAGTTTCATCATGGTGGTAGTTGACAGACTTACCAAGTATGCACAATTTTGTGCATTATCACATCCAATTAAAGCCACTACAGTTTCTACTGCATTTATGGAAACAGTTCAAAAGCTACATGGAAACCCAAAGATTATTGTAAGTGACAGAGATCCCATTTTCACTGGAAATTTTTTGACAGAATTATTTTCTTGTCTTGGTACTCAGTTAGCTCATAGCTCATCTTATCATCCTCAATCTGATGGGAAAACTAAGATAGTAAACAAATGTTTGGAAGGATATCTTCGTTTCTTTGTATCTGATAAACAGACACAATGGGTCAAATGGTTGCCTCTGGCTGAATGGTGGTATAACACTTCCTTCCATACAGCAACAAAAATGACCCCATTTATGGCACTTTATGGGTATCAACCACCATCCATCACATCATATTTAAGAGAAAATTCTAAGGTTCAGGCAGTGGAACATCACATCGAACATCAACAACAAGTCCTCCAACTCTTAAAGGATAACCTCGTGTTGGCACAAAATAGAATGAAACAACAGGCAGATCAACATCGCAGTGAAAGAAGTTTTGATGTAGGTGATTGGGTATTCCTACGGCTACAACCATATAAGCAAATGTCCCTAAAGCAAGCTAAGAAGGATAATAAATTATCACCAAAGTATTAATGTCCGTACAAGGTGTTGCAAAAGATTGGTACTATGGCATACAAATTGGAGCTTCCTGCAGCTTCTCGATTGCACCCAGTTTTCCATGTTTCATGTTTAAAGAAGGTTATAGGTGACAAGATCCCAATTCAAACAATATTGCCAGAACTTGACGAGGAAGGAAAAATTATATTGGAACCGGAAGCAGTCACAGAAACAAGAACTTGACAGCTACAAAATCGATCAATTTCAGAGTATCTTATCAAGTGGAAGAACTTATCCGCTAAAGATTCCACATGGGAGGATGAGAATTTTATGCAGAAGTATCCAGAACTACTCAAGCGTTGAGGACAACACTTTTTTGAAGGAGAGGGGCATGTTGGGTCCCTATAATACTAGTGATTACCCCATTACTATTGTAGTTATACCCCTTATTTATATTGTTGTGCCCCTATTACCCCCATATTGTTATTTCTGTGCCCCATAGAATCCCTCTATTTTTTTTTGTGGCTTTATATTATTATTGTTAGGTCGGCTGGATTATATTGTGACTCCTTAGACTCCTATATATAGAAAGGAGGTTTTGTCATTTGTATCATCCAAGAATTTTTCATTTATGTAATGTAAAGGAGGTTTCCCCCTCGAAGAGGCTGAATTATAAGGCGTTGATCTATCTTTTCTTGAGCTGGTTTCATAACATATGCTCAAATAATTTTCTGCATTTTTCCAATTTCCAGAGCTGCCATAGAAATGCTCCACTTCTGTCAATGAAAAGGATAATAATTCTTTATAAATACTTGATGTTGGAAAAAATCATTCAATTGTTGAAGTGTTTATTTAACCTTATATAGAAAAAGTCTTCCTTCATTTGTTGATTAAAAAACAATATTATGAAAATATTGACTGAAAATGTGACTATTGTAGGATTCATTTTTTTACCATACCATGGAACGTAGCAGTAGTTCCTCCCCCCAAACTAAATAGTTTCCCTGTCTTGATGGAAATAAAATGAATGGTCCACCTAACATTTTGTAAACCTTGTTAAATTTCTCTTCAAGTAACTATGGATAAAATGGAAACCATATTCCTCATAAAAATAAATTCTAAAGGAGAGTAGTTTCTAGCGCACTAATTAACACATCAAATTGTACAACCATAATGAAAGACTTTTCAATAATGTGCTACCAGAAATAAATGAAGAAAAAGGGAATATAAGGCTCATATATATTGTTGTTTATGTGATTGTTTAAGTGTATTATTACATACCCAAAAGTGTTTAGAATGAATCTTCTAGATTTTTCACTCACCATCCTTCAGTAAGGTTGTGGAAGATGATTCTATGGGTGATATCATATCATAGGTAATATGGAACAAGGGAGGTTTTAGAATGACTAAGGCCAGTGATTGATAATAAATAGTATTAATGGAATGGCCATGATAGGTAAAGCAGTGAAAAATAACCTCCCACAAACTGAAATCTTTTTATGTCCTTCAAAAATGACAAAGATGTGGAAATAAGAATACAAAAAATAGGAGTGACTAATGCTTAGTGTTTTTTCATGACATTATCCTAATATTTTAATAATAAAAAACTCATGCTATTTTACCTCAATTTCTACCTCTGTGAAATATTAGATTGGCATGGATGGACTATTTTTTGTTGAATTTGATGTAGGAAAAACTTATGCTAAGAGTGATGTTGAAGGTGGGATTCATACAAGCTAAAGATGATATAAAATAAAAATGATCTTTATTAGAACCAAGAGAGCACTAAAATCTTGAGTGTGTTCAAGTCTAAGGCACTCTAGTAGTGGATATAGAGACAAGTACAACTATTGAACTACTGAATAGAATGAAAGAGCACTTCTAAACTACTATCAACAAATAACCAACATGTTGTCAATATTTATACAAATAATATCATAGTATCTTATGCCAATAATTCACCACCTCAATAACCGGTTGTCATTGCTACAACACCCTCCAAAATGATTCCTTACATTAAAATTTTAGAGCCTACTTTGACATTGTAAGCAGTTGTTTCTAGTAGTAAGAGTCATCCTATGTCTATTCTCTAAGTTTTCAAGTCCTTTTGTGAAGAAAACTCAAGTGTCATCTTTTGGCATGGGAAGTGTCGCAAATCACAAAAGCAGAGTTACATTCCATTTCAAGGGGAAACTTTGGTGTCGATGGGTCCTACTTATCATATACACATGTGTCAGACCCATTCCCAAAGTTTCACCCATTGTTGCAAAATTGGCATCATTATCGCTGCAAAATGTGTCGTAAGTCTCACACATGGAGGACTATGTCATTTTGTCATCGCCCTAAGGGGACCATGTTGTGTCTAAGTGTTGAGAGCTCAATGTTGTGTCATCGGTTGTTTTGAGTCTATTGTCATGTTCAAGTCCAACATTGGTTTTCACCAATCCCACACATAGCCAAATCCTGGAAAGCTTCCTGCACGACTAACTTAACCCAACTCATCCTCCCTGAACTATGCATTTCACAGTTGAAATCCTTAAGCATGCCCCCTTACCTCCTAGAACTATGCAATGAGAAATTTCTGCCTCGAAGGACTGTGCACCGTGTACTCACATTGCTCAATCCTACCCCCTTGACCCTTAGAACAACGTAATCAAGCCTCCCCATCAATACCCTTCTACAAATTTCACAATCCTAGTCTACAAGCTACCTCCCTAGCTCCTTTAACTACACAACTGCACAATCTAATGGCCTCTCTCTCTCTCGAACCAAGCATTTCACAATATTAGTAGGAAATCCTGCCCCACTGAGCTCCTCAACTACACAGTATTCCTACCTAGGCCTCCATAACTATTCATTGTGCAATCGTAAGCCCTAGTCCTCGACTCCTTTTCTTTGGAAATGAACACTGCATAATCCCTGAGCCTTTCTCCAAGTCCAATACCCAGTTCCAGCTCCATTAGTAATTTTGATGAAGCATGTTAGAATAGGATCTTTTTGAATTAATGTCACCTTGTCATGACTGATTTCAAGTTGCATTTATTACATCTTCACATGACACGATGATGATCAAAAACACCATATTGTGACAACATCAAAATATCAAGATCATATTGAGGATGCCCTACCTTCAAGACTTATGGCAGAGGAATAGGAAGAGCATGTACCATATTTCAAGAAGACACAAATATAGTTGCAGAAAGAGTGGTCTGACATTGACACGTCATCATCAAGTCCATGTCATTGATGTCATGTCATGTCTTTTCAAGGTGTCATATGATTCATCATTTTCCACATCATTTATTTATGGAATTATGTAATTTTAAATAATATGAGAAATTTAATGTAAAGTGGAAGTTCAAGAGTCACCTATAGAATGTGAAAATCCAAGTAGAATTCAAAGAGTCTCATGAAAATTATAAAAGTTTGTTGGAAGCTCAAGATTCATGAGGGTAGTTTAAGGGTCACAAGGGAGGTGGAGAGTCGCATCATTTTTTTTTATATATACACGTTCATATATCAAGTAAAGGAATTTCCACCTTGGCTTCTCCTACTAAGAATTAGAGAGGAAGATAGTTCTTTTCAGGAGCTAGTGGTAGCTCTAACGCTCCATTATTGGAGCTATAGGTCTTCATTCTATCAATGTGTCTTGGAACTTTCACTTAATACTTGAAGAACATTGAGCTAGACACTTTCATACATGTCTTAAATGTTGTAATATTGTTCTTTGAATGTTTTTGGTATATGTTAGTTTTATTTGTACCAAAGAAATTGAATTATTTTAGTGGCTTTCGTATTTATCTTGTTGAAGGTGTGTTGTATTTGTTTTAGTCATCATTACTACTTTGTAAACTAATTTGTTAGTTGTTTAATGATTCATATATATATATATATATATATATATATATATATATATGTTCATGTTCCTTCACTATATTAGCACTATTACTCTTCTCCTAAAGTCTCACTTTTGTCTCCCTTCAATGTAAGAACCATGATACATTCTATGATTGAACATTACACAAGGCATACTCATTGGTTCATTCAAAAGTACATGTACATTACTCTCTCATGCTAGCCATCATATTCAAGGCAAATATCTTAGAAAAATGGAGGTCGAGCCTTATTTCTGGAAGGGCTCCTATACCAAATGGTGCAAAGTTTAATTAGAACTTTTCATCGAAGAGACTCCCTTGCATGCTGGTGGGTTATATCATCATCCACAATATGGTGCTTGAAGGAGGGTAGCCATATTTTTATGGTTGATAACTCACCACATATTAACAAACAAGCTTCCATGCAAGGTAGTAACATTCCCTTTTCCACACCAACACATAGTCCTGAGAGAGAGGAAACTTTTCATCCGACTTTGGGAAAAATACTTGAGGTTACTTATGATCATCTCCAAACAATCTGGCCCATTACTCATCAGTTTGTGAGAGATCTTGGTTTACCTGTTCCTGCTATTCTACCTCATAAACCTATAAAGAAAGAGACAACTCCCAGTTTCATATTGGTTTCTTCTATGGAAGATTTGTTCATTGAAACCCTTGAGGATTTAGTTAATCCTACAGAAAGAACAAATCAAAAAGCGGGACTTCCACCTGTTGAAGATAATTTGGACAATGAAGGGGAAGATTTTTAGTTTTCTAACGACGAACATCTTGACTATAACGTAGAATTTAATGGTAAAGGAGAAGCCTCTTCTAATTCAAAAGAAGAGGAGGAGGATGGAGATGAGGACATGGTCGATGCAAACTTAGATTCAATGGCCCAAGGTCCACTCACTCTTTTGTATAATCTTCATATAATTCCAAAACACCTGAAAACGTTGTTGTCAAAGTTCAATTTCGATAAGAAGACCAAAGTCGAAGACCATATTGATGACTTCTACATGAATTTAAGAATGTTTAAGGTACGCTTTGATGAAATTGCATGTAGAAAATTTTTGTACACTTTAGAAGGCAGAGCATCTGTATTGTATCACAGTCTTCTAGCTAATTCAATCCATAGATGCACGGAGTTTAAGAAGTTGTTTGTGGAAAAATTTGCTGACAATAAAACCCCTCCCATGTTACTAAAAAAAATTGGGAACTTGAAAATGGGGGACAAACAAAGAGTTAAATATTTCAACTAAATATTTACTCATTTATTGAACAAGTTTCCTACACATGTGCAACATTACGATGACCTTACTAAATATTATTATACAAATTCCTTGCCAACTAAAATTTTTTTGTTTGTGAAAAGAGATGCAAAGGATACTCTCACTTTAAACTTTGCAGAAGCTCTTATTGTCGAAAAATATTTGCATTCTATTTGAGTCATTGAAGACACCGATGATCCCAAAGAATCCAAGGAAATTGGTAAGAATACCCAAGCCTCTTCCACCAAATCTAACGAGAAAGATTCTTTCGATATGGAAAGCTTGACCAAGTCTTTGAAGTTGTTGACGAATGAAGTATTAGAGTTAAAGAGGAGGTCAAGTGAGGCATACACTAAAAGTAGAAATTTCTTCATGTCACCTTTCTTTAAAAAGAAAAATAATTCTCAACCGGCTAAATATGCTCAAAGTTCTAATGTGGTTATCAATGTCAAAATTTTGGGCATGTACAAATTTTGTACTTTTCACCAAGAGAAGCATTCAGAAAAACATGCCCATAGTGGAATCATATTATGAATACTATGATAGATAATATGGTTGATACCTTGTTAGCAGAAGAACAACTTGAGTAGAGTGAATAAGTGAATGAACATGTCGCCACCAAAGAAAGTTCAGGTTTTGGAAACTCAGTGAATATGTTTAATGGTATATGCAACATTGATAAGAAGAGTGTTGACGAACCATTAGTGAGTGAAGCTCCTCCCCAACAACCAACTGGTCATTATAATTTGAGGATAAAGGGGCATGTTTCTGAGCAAGAACTTAAGAAGCAATTGTTGTGAAGAATTCTACCACCTTTTAATTCAACTCAGAATTCACAAAACAAGTCTATAAGTGCTCCTTCTTCTAAGAACACTTTCATCAACAACAAGAACAAGTCCATCACTACTGAAGCATCAAATAAAGTTACACCACTTGATCCATCATTGCAACCTGTTAATATGGGAAGGATTGATTACAATATTAACGATGACATGAAAAGAGCTCGAACCAACATTTCAATATTCGAGCACACAAATAAAATGATACTGTAAGAACTAATTATTCATACACTCTCATCGCACTCTTTGACAGGTAAAGAAGTTTATTCTTCTCAGGTAATGTCTGGTAACTCTCATTATATTATCAAATCTGTGGTTAATTTCTTCCCTTTATTTCTTTTAACTTTTAAGATGTTTAATTATAATGTCCATAATTATTTAGCTGATTCTGGTGCATCTGCGAACATCATACCATTATCTGTTTCCAAGAAAATTAATGCCAAAGGGATAAAACTGATGCATGAATCATACATCTAGACATATCATTTTTCCGAGCCATTGGTCAACTCAGTAATGTTTTCATTTGTTTGTCATCATACCATAGAGTTCACCAATATATAAACATTGTGATTGTGGACATTCTTGAAGTCTATGGATTACTCTTTAGTGGAGATTGGTCCAAAAAATTACGACGATATTTTTCAACTGACTGGACACATTTATGGCTTCCATATAAGGTTAGAAACAACCAGATTTCAGTAGAAAGTGATCCTTATATGAAACATATTGTGACAATGCTTGAGGGACATAATGAACCAGTACGATTTGCAGACATCATTTTTAGAAATTTATTTTTGGAAGTAGATCGTGGATGTTATCTAGCACAACCTTCACCCATCCCACCAGATACATAGTTGGAACTCCTTCTTGAAAATCGAACGACTGCAAATGACCTTTTTATAGTATATGTAAATAGCAGTAGTGTAGGACATAGATCTAATATGACTAATGTTTGGAAAATGTATTTCGATGGTTTGAAAACATGAGAGGGATCTCAAGCTAGTTTCATTTTAATATACTCACGACAAAAAAAAAACATTTCATCTCTTACCGCTCAAAAATTGAGTGCACTGATAACATTGTCAAGTATGAGGCACTCATTATGGGTTTAAAGAAATCCATTGACCTCAAAGTTGAAGCACTCAAAGAAATAGATGACTCATAAATTGTCACGTGATAGGTACAAATATCATACATTGTGTGTAACCTAATATTAGAAATTACCAACAAGAGGTGTGGCATTTAATTTTGCAACTCCAAGCTTTTAATATTATTTCCATTCCTTGTTTTCGAAATGTCACTGGTGATACATTAGAAAATGTTGTTGTTAGGTTATCACATTTAAAGGATGAATTTTCAATTGAGATTATTTATAGGCCATTCGTTCCTAATAATATTACTAATTTTCACCTTTCTTTTATGACTAGTATATACTAGATTTCATGGAGAACACTAACGTATTCAAGGACACAACTATAGAAAAAGACGAGCATGAAAAAGAATTGCAGGGGTCATCATAAGCAAGCAAAGGAAATCTAATGCCCAAGGGTGTGGTATCACTTGAAAAGTTGTACGACCTTCAAAATCATTTTAAGGGGCCAATCAACACAAAGACTCATATCTCTTCACTTTCATACGAACAAGTAAATGATGGCACGAAATAAGATATGAGGTATGTAAATCTTGGTACTTGTACGCTTCAAGAGTGACAAGATTCAATCATTCACCTTTTTAAGAAGTATGGAGATGCCTTCACATGGACATATGATTCTCTTAATACGTATGATACGTGAATAATCCAAAATTTAATTTCTATTAAGGAAGGGATCAAGCCTTTCCAGCAGAAAATGGAAATTTTTCATCCCACGCTTGAATCCCTCATTTAAAAAGACATAACAAAAATGTTGGATGCTCAGATCATATTTAAAGTTCTTCATTCAACATGGGTCTCCAATATTATTCTTGTAAGGAATAATTCTAGGGAGATACGCATGTGCGTTTATTTTCATAATTTAAATCACGCCTCAGACAAGGAAAATTACCCAGTGTTGTTAATGGAAAATATTTTTCATCACGCCTCGGACAAGCACAATTATCGAGTGTGGTCAATGGAATAAATTTTGCAAACAATATCAGGGTATAAAATGTTCTCGTTGCTAGATTTTTTTTTATTTTTTTTTCTAGATACAACCATATTCTGGTGGCAGAACCTGATAGACACAAACTAAAATTTAGAACAAATTTGGTTACATTTTCCTCCAAATGAATACCTTTTGGAATTTTCATCACAATTGCTAATTTTCAACGTGCTATAGACATCGCATTTCATGGTTAAATTGGAAAAATCATTGTGGTTTACTAAGATGATGTGACAGTGTTTTTGAACAAGACATCCGATCACTTGCATTATCTAAGGAAAAAATTTTAGGGATGTCAAAAATATGGGATATCTCTTAATTATAAGAAGAGAATTTTCATAATGTCTGACGAAAATATCCTCGGCCATATCATTGTGAGGAATGGGATTAAAGTGTACCCATAATAAGTAAAAACTATCACTTAGATTCCCTGTCTAGTAAATAAGAGACCTATGCATTCCTTCTTATGGAAAATCAATTTCCTTCACAAGTTCATCTCAGACTACGCACAAATAGTGAAATTGATATAGGAGATGATAAAGAAGAATGCAATCTACAACTGGGATAAAAGGGACAAGGATGCCTTAACTTGTATTAAGCAATAAATCATAGAAGCTCCATAACTATACTATCCAAATTTTGGCAAATATTCCTATTATATTCTTTCACTTCTGATACTTCTCTTGTTTCCATTCTCATGCAAAAGGATGATAAAGGTAATGAACGACCTATATCATTCATGAGTGCCAACCTGCAAGGACCTGAATTATACTACCTCATCATCGATAAAAAAGCATATGCAGTGTCCAAGGTGGTGAAACACTTTAGGCCTTATCTTCCGAAAAATTATTTTATCATCTTTGTACCTCACCCAATGGTTACATCGTTGTTTGTTCAACAAGAGCTGGGTGAAAGAAGAGAAAATTGGATGACTAGATTAAAATATTATGATCACGAGCTCACACAAGTTCACACGATAATAGTGCATGGTCTATTCCAGTTAGAAGTAGAGGTGGTCAATACACCAAAAGATGACTCTTTTGGATGGGACCAGGAAATTGAAATGTATAACATCAAACAAGCTACCCCCACTGATGCATCCACCTCTTGGTACATAGATGTGTGAAAAAATATTTAGCATGGTACCTTGCCCTCACATGTATCGACGAGATAGAAGATGACTACTAGACTTAAATATCTAGCATATCAGTTGGTACATGGAGTTATTTTCAGGGAGCATCAAAATGGGGTCATGCTCAGATGTCTGGAACCACCTCATTCAAAAAGGGTATTGCTTGATCTTCATGACGCATCAGCCAGTGGAAATTATATAAGTGACAATAATGGACACAAAGTTATGCAGGTCGATTATTAGTGGCCCAGAATTTTCAAGGATTCTCATGCTTATGCCGAAATTTTTTTGGTTTGTTGGAAATGTGATGGTCGTGATAGAAATTCAGTTACCCCATTACAACCCATTTTTGTAGAAGAACCTTTCCAACAATGGAGATTAGATGTTATCAATGAAATATTTTTGCACTCGTTAAAGGAACACCAATACATTCTCACTGTTATAGACTGCTTTACATGGTGGATAGAAGCAGTTCCTCTCAAACAAGTGAGTGATCAAGAAGTCATCAATTTCCTTAAACATAATATCATTACTAGGTTCGACATTCCTACATCACTTGTTTTTTATATTGCAACTTATTTCTCATCATTGAAACTTTATGATTTTTCATTAGAAAATGGAATTGTATTGAAAATTTCATCTAAATATTATCCACAAGGTAACGATCTTGTTGAATCAACCAATAAAAAATTTATCTACATTACCAAGAAAACCTTTTTCTTGGAAGAAAGGAACTAGTATAATGATTTTATGAATGCTCTATGGGTTGACCATGTTACGCCTAAACCTTCTTTGAAAACTTCACCTTACTTTCTGGTGTATGGAAAATAATCCAGCCTACCTCTGAACATATACCTCCCAACCCTCCAAACTTCTCAAGAGTCTTGGGGGAAACTGATTCGTGTGGTTCAAAGTAGGATAAACACCCTTTTGAAGTTGTAGGAAGAAAGGATTAAAGAAAAAGAAATATTTTTCATTCATCAAAGTCATATCAAGTGATGGTTTGATAACAAGTTTGTGGGGAAAAAGGAATTCATTGTGGGAGAACTAGTATTGAAGTGTGATAAAGCCCACGAAGAGAAGGAGAAACACACTAAGTTCCAATCCATGTGGATACAACCATTTGTTGTTCGTGAGAAGCTTGGGAACCACACTTATCATCTCCAATATTTGAATGGGAAGATGCACTCTCTTCCTATTAATGGCCAAGATTTAAAACAATATTTTTAATAAAATTCAAGGGCCATGGCCTTACCCTTTTTATACATTTATTTCCATCTCTCGAGTTTCCTCGTTTGTTTGTCATGTTGTCTTTCCTGCCTTTTGGTTCTTGTGAATAAACCTATTGGGAAAAATACTTGGGGCGGGTGAATCATTATTTTAAAACTCACTTAAACCTTTCAATTTCTTATTCATAGTTATGTATGCTAATTTCATTAAGTAAACCAACGTATGTATATGACTATGATGAAAGAAAACAGTGTATATCTAGTTAACTATATTTTCATACATTTCATCATTTGTTATACTTTAACCAGTGTATCATTACCTCATTAGCCTTTAATTAAACATTAACCATGAGCAATAATAGCAAAATAAACCAACACACATAAGAAACACAACAACACATGAGGATACCAGGAATTTTAGGTGAAAATCCAATATGGGAGAAAACCACAATTGTCGCCATCTCTGCCTTCATCTTTTATTATAAAGGAAAACATCTTACAATCTTTTACAGAAAGAAGCTCATACTAGTACATAGGTTCCCACCTGCATAAGGCTACAACATTCTCTTGTTCTCTAGCACCTACTCGAGGGGAGCTCTCACCCCCTAACCTCATTTAACAACACTCATTAAAAGGGAGCTCCAACCCCATTATCATATTTACTAGCTACCACTGGAAGGAAGCTTAGACTTTCTCACTGAAGGATCCAACCCTCAACACCTTTGTGGACCGTGCTTCATAATATTTCATACTAGATCCACCTCACCCAAATACATCAATGTGTAGGCCATTTTTCATCATATTTTTAGACTAGATCCACTACCATCATTTAAGCCCAATGCCAAATAAATTTTTGAAATCAATCACTGTATCAAATCAATCAATCACTAAATCAGATGAATCATCAAAGTAATCATTGAATCTTAATCAACTAATACAACTATATCAAACTAAACCAGGATAGATCATATCAATGCACAACTACTCATTAATAAGCCAAACATGGTTACTTATCACAAAAATCAATTGTTGCTACTACAAACCCTGATCAATCATATGTCAGAATATATACGCTATTGTTGTAAGTCATACCCATGTATGTACGCACTTCTCCATAAGAGGACATGTGCACATATTGTGGAGCTATAAAAAGGGTCTCTTTCACCTCTAGTTATCTAACATTAGGATGTCAATCCGGGAGAGTTTGGTTATTACAAAGAGTGACTCAATCTGAGGCTATTTGTTAGAGTAATGCTAGCAGTACAATGTTCTTAAAAATACAAGAGTAAACGGATGCTTGCCTATAACTGAATTACTTCAAATGACTAAAGCACACACTCTTAAAACTAGGCAACTGATCAGTCAAGGGTTTGGTGACGATAACCTATCCCTTTGGAAACTGACGGAAAGGAAATAAAAGCAAGGAAAATCACACATTCAAAAAACCAAGCAACTTACCAGTCAAGGGTTCGGCAGCAATAGCCCATCCCTTTGGAAACTGATGGAAAAGAAATTAGAGCATCGATCATGGGTCTGGGAGCGAGGCAGTGAATGCAAGGCTCACTACAGCCTTGGATCGTCTCTCACACCAAAATAACAAATGCAAGTAAATGGAACAACAAATAGCAAAATGGAACAGCAAATAAAGAATTGAACGGCAAATCTGGAATGGAACAGCAATAATAAAATGGAACAACAATCAAACAACTAAGTCTCGCGAGTCATAACCAAACTTAATCTATTAACCCAAATGCACTCTTCACAATCAAATATCAATCTCTCACTCTTAAGGCAAGTCAAGCAGAATTCACTAATGGAACAGCACTAACTATCGATAAGTTATGGAACAACGCCAATAGATCATACACAAGTAACACTCTGAAATAGTAATCTGATCAATCTTAATTTAACAGCGTTATTTCTGAATACAACTTTGAATGAATCTATGATGTAAATGTTCAGTACAAGAGCTCTGTAACGAAACAATAATCATATTTGGCCAAGACTAATAATCATTCAATCAACTCTGAAAGGATCAGTAATATAATGTAGAGTCAATACACAATTCTATTTGTAAAAACCTCAATGGATTAATCTTAACAGAGCATGTAATGGCAATTCATAAAGCATATCAGATTACCAGATAACAACAATAAGCAAACCACGCAAAAGTCAAATTGTAGTGGTACAGAAGCAAGTGTCCTCCGGGGCCGGGCCCTTAGCCTCAAGGGTACACCGCTTTGAGTTAATCCAGATGCAGAGATACGGTAATCACCAAGTTTATATTAACGCATAAGATAAAAGTACAATGAACCAATTCTCAACGAGACTCGATGATCAAAGTTGATCTTTTACAGAAAATTACATAAAAGTATATATCCCCCACAGATTAACAGTGTTGTCCCTTTATATAAAGGTGACGGCGGAGATGTCTAAGTAACAAGATAAATAAAGCAGCGATCCCTTAGGATCAAAGATCCTGAGGGATTCGCCAAACTATCAGTCCTTAATCTTTTCTTTTCTTTTCCGCCAAGCTGGTGTCTTCTCCTCCTTTTCCGAGCTGATTTGCTTTGATCTGCTTAGCCTTGTTTGCATTTGGTTTCCCTTCAAAGGGACAACAGTTATCTTGTCTTTATCTTTTCCTTTGGAATGGCAACTCTTCGTTTTCACCCTTTCCTGCACAGAAGAATAACAATTATCAGTGATTAAGTCTTGTATATTAATTCACATGTTTTGTTATAATTCTTTATTATTTTCCAGATTCATGATGCAAAAATGTTTACAAATTCTATTGAAAAGCTATTGAAATGATCATCAAAAGCATACCTTTTTGGTACTCCACACACCCCCCTGCTTACCCTGTTTCATGCCCTCATGAAAACATTGTAGTTGACATGCAAGTCAGTGAGAGAATAGGCTGGAGAAGGAATCTCATGTGGAGGCCTACAGCCATGATGAGTGACTAGATAGTCAAAGAACTGACCTGTTTGACCCTCAGGCATCTCATACAGGGCTTGATATCCGGGTGCAGGGTGCCAAATAATTGGACTGCGAAATCTATATCCTAACCAGGATGGCCCTGCTTTCAAAATTCTCTTGCCATAGAGGTTCAAACGGTTGGCAGCTAATTGAAAATTCTCATACTTAAATGGTTCCCTGAGCTGGATGTTTGGATTAGAGATTCGGTACCGAAATTTGGCTGCATCAATGGCGAGGTCTTTGATAGAAAGAAAATACTCTAAACTTTGTCGAATGAGTGCCTCATGCATAGGTCCTAACATTTCAATGACACCCGGAGTTCTCATAAGGTTTCTATGTGCTTTCCATAACTGCACTGGGTCCCTAGGCTCAGCCCTTACCCACAAGTCTAGGCCATTTTCCTGCCTCTGGAAAGTGTTATAGGCTTTGAGCCATTTAATCTGATTAACCCCGAATGAGATGAATGCTTGCAACTGAATGTCCCCAACAAAAGGACCAGGGTTCAATTCAGTCTCTTGATCTAGCACAAGGTTATGCAAATAAAATTCACACAACAATCTCTGGACCTTCACCCCATAAAGTTTACAACAGTCTATAAAGTCATTGACAGTGTTGATTTGTATAGGGGCGCCTGCTTTAACAGCTTTTATTTTTAATTGTAAATATCGTTCTAGTAGAAACAAAGCATAGTTTTTGGTAGGGGCCCTACATGCTAAAACGTCATGGTATAAAGAACACAAGGTATCCATCTGCTTGATAACAGTATCTAGCCTACGGGTTACCTTTGCAGCTTTCTCTTATTCCTTTCGCCACCCTTCAAAGGCCTGGCTTTCGGATTGATTGACGTTCCTTAGTTGCTGCTGTAACTCTTCATATTTCGCACGGGGGACCGTTTGCTCTCTAAGTTGTTCAGCTTCTTGCTGGGCTTGCTTCATCATCTTATGCAAGGTTCTTGTCTTCGGATCTCTTTTCCATAGGTCAGTGGAGGCCGGGAGTTTTACCTGAACTTTCTTATTACGTTGTTTGGAGTTCAAAACCCTTATTACCCCTGAGGGTGGTGCCTCTGTCTGGATTTCCTTGTTCTACTTTTCTTTTTTAACACGAATACCAGCTTGTTGTTGTTCCTTTTCAAATGGAATAGCAGTCTGTTCCTCAACATTATTTGGAACAGCCGTCTGCTCTTCAACAGGGTTTGGAACAGCAGTCTGTTCTTCAGCAGGGTTTGGAACAACAAGGCGATCGTTGGTCCTTCGCCTTTTTTCCTTGCGGGGTTTTACTGCAGTGGCCCTCTTTTTCTTCCCTGCGGTCTTCCTTACCTTCTGGTTTGCTTTCAGAATTATAATTTTCTGTCAGAGCTGGACTATTGTATTCAATAATTTTTGTCGTTCCTTTCGCAATTTCTTAATTTCCAGTGTTTCGTTAGAAGGGGTAGCAGGCCATCTATTGCGGTCTGGACTAGTCTCTAGATCTTTCTCCTGGGGTGCTTCTTCGATGTTCTGTTCTGGCTGTTTTGGGGTAGGAACCTTAGCTGGTTCCATCTCTTCCTGGACAACTGCTTGTTCTGCTCCTACTCTCTCTGGAATTTCCTCTGGTGACTTGGGGACAGAGTGTTCCCATTCAGTATCTCTTATCTCTGCTTCATCATGACCAGGTAGTTTTCCTTCTTCTGCCTCTACTGCATGTGATTTTTCAGACACATTTTCTTCTTGGGGTTGGCCATGGAGGTTTGTTGGACTGGAAGGTTGGCCATACTCACCCATATTTGCCAAAACTGCAGCCAATTCGTCTTCTCCCACTGGATCTTGTGGTGGGTTACCTTCTTGCTGTCCTATTTCCTCCTCTTGCTTAGATTCGGAATGCTCAGCTTCTGTTTCTGTTTCGGAATTCTCAACTGCTTCCTCACTTTCCTTTTCGGATTGCTCAGCCCTCTCTTCAGATTGCTCAGCCTCCTTTTCAGATTGTTCTATCTCTACTTCTAGTCGTGAGGGTTGCTCGTCCTCGATTACCATTGGCTGGCTGGTGCTCCCCTGGAGCTTTTCCAGCCTTCCTCTTATTCGAGCTAACCGGGCTGATTTTCTGGGCCTCTCTGGTTGTTCGGGTGTATCGGTGACATGCTTACGCTTTGCTGATTCCTGGTGTATTTCTGGTTGTTTAGATGCACTAGCAACATGTTTTTGTTTTACCAATTCTCTTCGTTTTTTCGGACGTTCTGGTGTGCTTGTAGAATGTTTTCGTTTTGTGGATGGTGCTGTCACTCCCCCCTCAATCATCGCAATCAGTTCATCCCAGTTGCTTTGCTGCTAGGTAAGACTATGACTAACTACTAATCAAATTAATCCATGGT
This sequence comes from Pinus tabuliformis, assembly GCA_031772625.1. Lineage (NCBI taxonomy): Eukaryota > Viridiplantae > Streptophyta > Pinopsida > Pinales > Pinaceae > Pinus > Pinus tabuliformis. The sequence goes on along the minus strand of CM062804.1, from coordinate 342,026,998 downwards.
GACTGACGACTGACTCTGCATGTTGTGCCTTTTTTAGGCTTCGTGCAGCATCATGCAGTAATGAATTCAGAAGTGCAGGTAGATTTACAGAGCATTTTTGCTTTAAAACAGCTAAGAGCTTAAGATGTTGTGGCCTTACCACATCTTTCCTCCCCTCACAGGTAATGTAACTCTGAAATGTTCTTGCTAATTCGATCCAGGGTTCTCCAAGGGTTGCTGGCAAAACTCCCTTCCCCTTAATTGTCAGGCTCTGGCCTTCGTCCTAGAAAATTTCCATGATCTTCTGTAATCTTTCCTTCTTCAGTGTCCATACTGGTCCGTTGGCTGGTAGTCCCGAGACTTCTGCAATTATATCATCGGTGACTGCTATCCGCTTCCCCCTTATTGTGGAGTGGTTCTCCTACAGGTTCTGCAAAAATTCGATCGCTACTGTTTCATTAGACTCCTACAGGCGACTAAGATAATTCAGCCACCCTGCTCTTTCCAGGATCTCCCGGGCAGCAACAGAGACTGTCAACTTTAGAAGTTCGCTTCTAATTACCCTTCCTCCCATGGTTTCACTGTGGATCCTCAATGGAACAGCACTGCTTGTGCTATTTGAAACACAGAGAGGGTGCTAATCGCAAAAAAAAACACAGAGTATGCAACAAAAATGGATTATGAATAGCAGATTGCGTAAAAATAGAAATGTCATGCCGTTAAGCCATGCCATGTCGTCGTACGCTATCTTTCCCTAATAGTGAGCTGACACGTAGTTCAAGGAATAATGAGGTTAACCTCCCCCCCACAATGTGATAGGCTGTCTTAGCCGTCAAATAAAGGAGCAGCACCCGATCTACAACCAAGTCATAAAGGAACAGCGTGTGGAATTATGCCATGTTTTAGAAAGACAACGAATTACCGAAATCGAGGCGGAGAGTTGATCGCATATTACGTAAGAGGCTGCTGTGATATGATATGAGGCTAGGGGATAGGACGTCTTTCGTACTTGCCAAATCTCAAGTGGTCATTGTCACTTCCTTTGCCATGATTGGTGGTAATAAATGTTCATGCGATGTATAAATCAGGAAATAATATATGATTAGTTCCTTAGGATATAAGAAACAAAAGAGTATTAGTATCTTACCCATTGGAATAACTAATGTGACTTCAATACCATTAACAGTGCTCTACTGCCGACAGGTGTCCATAACCTTGGCAGAGTTGTTTCTTTCGCCCCTGGAACCATGATCCTTTCTGTATACTTAGGAATGTTGTTATGTCAAAGTGTAGGCCATTATGCTGGCTTGATGACCAGTTAATCATAATGCCATTCACGAGGAAGGAGTGAAAGATGGGCAGGCTGGCTCGTGATGAGACCTCCTGTTCCAAGGTTCAATTTTTTTTTGATATACCTTTTGGACCATATCCCTGGTGTGGTGGCCATAGTGGGAATGCCACTTCACTTTCATCCTCATGATCATGGCAAGTTGGCTCTTGATGAGACCCCCTATCCTACATTTGACATCTCATAAATCATGTTCACACACATTTTTTTCTTTTTCATAGAGTCTTTTCCTTATTTATACACAAAGGGTGGTTCAACACTCCTTAAGAGTAGGAATGGTGGAAGAAGTCTTATCATCTCAATAGGAAGATACAAGCCCTTTGCTCTTATTCCTAAATAATAATCAAAGGGGGTTAAAGGGATCAGCATGATAAAGATAACCAATCAGAGCAAAATTAGTAAAACAATGACAACAAAAGATAAGAAATAAGTATATCCTTCCTTTTGTCCTCTTACCAATACAGAGCCTTATAAATATAGCGATTTATGATTTGCGGATTTCGGTATATTGTGATTTTATATTCATTGCATAAGTGCATAGCTGTATTTTAAAGACTTGAAAGAATATGGGCAAGAAGCATCCTCTTATTGAGATCAGCAAAAGGAGTAAGCTGTTTCACAAGGAGAGCAAAAGTATGCTAGTGGTGTTCCTCTTGGAAAAAGACAAAGAATGTAAATGCAAATTCCGTTCCTTTTGAAAAAGGAACAACAAAAATAAAAAATGGCATGAAAAAAAAAAACACTCAAAATGCAACAACCAAAAATGTTGTTCCTTTGAAAGAGGAACAACAAAAGAGGCAAAAATGTCGTTCCTTTGGAAAAGGAATAGCAGAAACCAAAATATGTTGTGCCTTTGGAAAAGGGACAGCAAACACACCGCAGCGCCGTTCCTTTTGAAAAAGGAACAACAAAAATCCAAAATGTTGTTCCTTTAGAAAAGGAACAGCAGAACAAGCAAAGTCGTTCCTTTTTGAAAAAGGAACATCAGAAAATCAAAGATGTTGTTCCTTTGGAAAAGGAACAGCAGAAATCGAAAGTGTTGTTCCTTTTGAAAAGGAACAACAGAAATCAAAAGTGTTGTTCCTTTTGAAAAGGAACAGCAGAAATCAGAAAATCAAGAATGTTGTTCCTTTTGAAAAGGAACAGCAAAAATTGAAAGTGTTGTTCCTTTTGAAAAGGAACAGCAGAAAATCAAAGATGTTGTTCCTTTGAAAAAGGAACAGCAGAAATCGAAAGTGTTGTTCCTTTTGAAAAGGAACAACAGAAATCAGAAAATCAAGAATGTTGTTCCTTTTGAAAAGGAACAACACAAAAAAATCCAGAATGTTGTTCCTTTTGAAAAGGAACAACAAAACACGCAAATGTCGTTCTTTTAGAAACGGAACGGCAAAAATCAAAATTTTGAGAAAGCAAAAAAACATTGAGTTCAAACATATATACAAGAACATCTTGAAAAAAAAAAAATTATGTACAGACTGTAAAAAAAAAGAAAGGAGTGAGTTCCTTAATGAATTACAGGTGAGGAAGATTTCTCTTCCTCTCCTAAAATTTCCATATCAGTGTCTCGACGTAGCTGCTGGCAGAAGAACTCCCGAGTAAGTGGTTTGCGATAGACATGAACTTGGTGGCCATTCACTTTGAAGGCATATCCAGAACCGTCAATGGTGATTAACGTGATGGTCCTGTTGTCATGCACCTTCTGGATTTCATATGGTCCCAACCAACGAGTCTAGAGTTTCCCAGGGAAGTCCTGAAATCGAGAGTCGTATAACAGAGCCCAGTCTCCCTCATGGAAGAATTTGTTCTTGATGAGCGCATCATGCCATTTAGCCCGCTGCTGTTGAATCAGTGCTGTATTTTGTAGTGCAGAGAGCCTAATTTCGTCCAATTCGTTGATCTCTTGTAGTCGATTGATTTGTGCCTCGCTTAGATCTAGGCCAACTTCCTGTGTGGTTCGTAAGGTTTGGATTTCAAACTCTATGGGAAAAATAGGTTGTTTTCCAAACACTAATTGATAAGGTGAGTAACGAGTGGTGCTTCTCCATGTTGTTCTGTAAGCCCACAGTGCTTCAGGTAGTCTAGCAGCCCAATCACGCCTATGTGACACAATGGTTTTCGTTAGGATTGATTCTATTATCTTATTGCTGCTTTCTACCTGCCCATTCGCTTGTGGATGATATGGAGTAGTAATTTTATGCTAGACATGATAATTGTTGAGTGTTGCAGCCAATTTATTTCCAATAAATTGTGGTCCTCCATCTGTAATTATTTCCCTTGGAAAGCCATAACGTACAAATAGATGGAACAGGAACTGTATTACAAAGTCCTCTATGGCTCTTGGAAATGCTTCTGCCTCAACCCATTTGGTGACATATTCTGTTGCCACCAAGATATATGTTTTCTGATTTGATGATGGGTTGATGGGGCCAACGAAATCAAGAGCCCATCGCTCGAATGGTTCAGTGACTAATTGTGGCTTCAGAGGCATCTCGTCAGCTTGACCAAGTCGTCCTGCTCGCTGGAAGCTGTCACAAGCTTGGACAAATTTCTTTGCATCTTTGAAAATCGTGGGCCAGTAGTATCCTGTCTGCAATACCTTATGTTCAGTTCTACGCTCAGCGAAGTGTCCACCACACGGTCCATCATGACAGGCTTTTAGGATGTCAAAGATTTCATCTTCTCGAACACATCTCCTGATATGCATGTCTGCCCCTGTGTGAAACAAATAGCCCCCAATCCACAAAAATCGAGTAATCGTTTGAACAATCCTCTTGCGCTCATTACGGGTTAAGTGTTTTGGTAGCTTACCTACTGCAAGGTAATTGGCAACATCAGCATACCAGGGTGTTTGAACAACAACAACAAATAGGTGCTCATCTGGAAATTGATCTTCAACTGTTGTTGCATCGATTGGTTTTGGTATTCTTGAGAGGAAATTGGCTACAGGGTTTTCTTTGCCAGGTCGATCCTTGATTGTGAAGTCGAATTCCTGCAATAAAATCAACCATCTAGTTACTCTGGCATTTGTGACAGGTTTATTTGCTAGATATTTAATGGCAGAATGATCTGTATATAAAATAAAAGGATATCCTGTAATATAATGTCTAAACTTATTGACAGCATGTATCACAGCTAGGAATTCTTTTTCAGTAACAGTGTAATTTAATTCAGCAGGGGATAAATTTTTGCTGATGTAATAGATGGCATATGGTTTTTTATCCTCTTCCTGCCCAAGGACTGCACCAATGGCTGTATCTGAGGCATCAGATGATATCTGGAATGGTAAATCCCAGTTTGGTCCTCGAAGGACTGGGGCTGTAGATACGAGCTTCTTTAGATTCTCGAAAGCACGGTCACATTTTTCTGTCCAAAGAAAATCAACATTACCAGTTAGTGCATATAAAGGTGCAGCAATGTGCGAATAATGTTCTATAAATCGTCTATAATAACCAGAAAATCCAAGAAAGCTGCGTACCTTTGTTTGAGTAGTAGGAGTGGGAATAAGCAAAAGTATTTGAATTTTGGCCGGGTCTACCTGAATGTCGGCTGCTGAAACATAGTGTCCTAGGATAAGTCCTTCGGTCATCATCATGTAGCATTTTTTGTGGCTTAAGCAAAGCCTGGTAGCAATGCAGCGCTGTAGGACTTTTTCTAGGGTGTCTAATGCTGGATCAAAATCATCTCCATATGGTGTAAAATCATCCATATATACTTCAAGTCCATCATTTATTAAATCTGCAAAAATGCTAAGGATAGCCCTTTGGAATGTGGCAGGAGCATTACATAGGCCAAAGGGTAGAACTCGATAGGCAAATGTTCCCCAAGGACAAGTAAAAGTAGTTTTGTCCTGGTCTTCAGGGGCAATCTGAATCTGATTGTATCCACTGAAGCCATCCAGGAAAGAAAAGAATTTATTTCCTGCTAAAGTATCTAATACTTGGTCTATGAATGGGAGAGGAAAATTATCTTTTTGTGTTGCTTTATTTAGTTCCCTGTAATCCACACAAATTCTCCATTTTCCATTCTTTTTTGGTACCACCACAAGCGGAGAGACCCATTTACTATCAAAAATAGGATAGATAAAATTGACATCTAAAAGTTTCTGAAGTTCAACTTTTACCACATCCTTTAGATGAGGATTAAGTCTTCTTTGCGGCTGACGAACAGGTCTGGCATCTTTTTCTATATAAATGTGATGTGTACATAATTGGGGATCAATTCCTTTCATATCAGGGTAATCCCATGCAAATGCTTCTTGATATTTTGTTAACAGATGGATGAGCTTCGTTTCTTGTTCAAGTGTGAGATTGGCATTGATGTTTAAAGTTTTTCCCGGTTCAATTTCCACAATTTTACTATTTGTAATAGAAGTAACAGGTATCGTTTTGTCATGCGTATCTTTCAGAGGATCTTCTTCTAATTCATTATCAAATGCTGCTTCTATCATGTGACACTGTGTGCGGGATCTAGATTTAGTTTGACTGATGAAATTATTAATGACATCATCTTCTGTTTGATCTTTAAAATCAAGTGTGGAGATCTAATGTTATCAATAAGGTATGATACAGGGTGTTTATTAGTTTTGATTATTGTGGCACTTGGTTGTGCTAGAGGATATAAAACTAAATTTTTGATATTCGGTCCTCTGGTTATAGTCATATTTCCCTGCCGACAACCAATGTAAGCATCGACAGTGGTGAGCCAAGGTCTTCCTAGAATTAGCGGGTGTCCATCAAGTCGGGTTTTTGGATTGATTATCAGGAAATCGGTTGGATATTACCAGGAGTCTACAGAGACCATGACATCATGTAGAGTACCCTCTGGTCTCACCACAGATCGGTCAACTAGTTCTAACAGAGTAGAAGTGGGTTCTACAGATGTAATGCCAAGCTTTTGGCAAGTAGCGGTTGTTAAAATATTAATTGCGGCTCCTAGATCAACTAAGGCATTAGACAGAGTCTGACCATAAGTTTGAACGGTTACAATTGGATTTCCTGGGTCTTCATATTTAATGGGTGTTTCTTTCTCGGACAGTAAATTAGATAAAATACCAACTACTTGGACCCTTGGATTAGTTGTTGTATTCCTCCTCGGTTTCTTGATGCACAACTCTTTGATAGTTTTTGCATATATAGGAATGTCTTGAATGGCTTGGAGGAATGGGATTTTTATGTACAGATTTTGTAATTCTCCCAGAGTGTCAAAGTTGGGATATTGTATGGGTCGAGGGATGACCAATCGTTCTGGGAATGGAGGAGAGGATGTGGTTGCTTGATTATAAATTTGATGCTTGTTTACATCCTCTTGTTGTGACTGATGTTCTCTAGGTAACTGATCTTCAATATGAACTGTTTTATCTCCCTTAGTTCCAATTATACGTCCAGATCTTAACTGAAGATCATTGTACTCCTTCAGATCGGGTCCTATTTCTGGTGATTCGACGATTTGGAGAGATTGGACCGGTCTGTTATTTGGATTGGGATTGGATTGAGCTGGGAGTTGCGGTCTCAAATTAGATTGGGGATTTTGTTGTAAGGCTGGCAGAGTAGGTTGAGGGAGCGGAATAGTTCTTGCTGGTTGGCGCATCGGTCTTTGCCAGTTTGTCTGCCAGGGTGAACTTTGTGAAGTAGAAGGAGTCCATTGTGGAGGATATGGGCCATTTTGCCAATATGGTGGAGTGTAAGGAAAATTAGGCCAACCAGATTGGCTTGTCTGATTCAGCCATGGGTTTGAAGAAGGAAACGATTGTGGTGACCAGTTTGAAAATGGGGGTTGAGATTGATTTTGCCACATACTATATTGTTGAGCATTATACTGTGGAGGCTGAAAAGAAGAGGTTGGGTATGGAAACATACCAGATTGTCTCGGCTGCCACTGGTGACGCTGGTTGATCAAGTACACTGATTCTGGTTCTTCTTCCACTTCCTTATATACCGCTTTCAATCCAGGAAGTGAGGGGCAGCTCTCTGTAAGGTGATATTTTGTACAGATGGCACATGTTTGGACTGTATCCAACGGACATTCTCTGTGGCTATGTTTTTTTCTGCATCGGGGGTAGAAGATCGCCAAATTCTGTTCTGCCTCCATCTGCTTCTGTTTAGCCTGCACAATATCAAGTTGTGTAGTTAGTGTCCCTAGAATATCAGTTTTAAAATTTTCTAATAAATTTCCAATTTCTATATGTGTTACTCCTTCAGTTGATACTTTGTTATCTCTTTCAAACCGATCATATTCTGCCGGTTTTATTCTTGTGCTACCTCTCGAACTCCTGATACATAAGTCAATGATGTCAGCAAAATTCTCTTGATAAATATCCCCTTTTCCCATGATATTTAATGTTTCTATCCATTGTTCCTTCATTCTTCTTATCAATGCAGTTTTTAATACATTATCAGGTAAAGGTAGTGATGCATAAGGGGATCTTTGTAGATTGTACTGAAAGCATTCCACATATTCCTCTAATGTCTCATTCGGTTTGGCTGTCATTTGAAATATTTCGTCTTTTAATTCTCTGGACCTACAATAATCCTGATATTTCTTTAGGAAGGATTCTTTCATTTGATCCCAATTGTTGATAACCCCACCACCTAATCCCATGAACCATCTTAAAGCATCCCCTTTTAATGTAGAGGGAAATAGTTTCAATTTTTGGGGATCGGTGGTGTAATCATATCCCCTGCATAACACATCGAATTCGAATAAAAATGCATCTGGATCTTCTGATGTGAGACCGTGAAATGTAGGGATATGTTGAAGAGGGATAGCTTTCATGGGCGCATTTGCAGCAGAATCCACTATAGGATATTGTAATGTAGAGGTTTGAGCATTTGGCTGGTTCTGAGCCATAGGATCGAATATATGCCAATAACCTTCTGGGATATCTAGGAGGGTATTCCTAGGTTGAGAGGGAACGGTTGGGGTAGTTTTAATAGCACTTCCCTTATCTGGGATAATGAGAATACCTGATGTCTGAGGAGATTGGATTCCTTCAACAATGATTTTTGCAGCACTCCCCTTATCCGAGCTATTTAATGGCTGATTTGTTTCAATAGGAGATTTTGGTTCCTCGATTTCCCCTATTTCTCCTTCTCCTTCACAAAAGTTGCTGAAATTCCCTTCCTGCAATATTTCTGGAGTAGAATTTTCAATTTCTTGAAAGTCCTGTTCTTCAGTTTGACTATGCACCTCAGCAAAGGCTACAGATGGTGATCCTGTGGCCTCAAGGGAAGTAGTAGGCTATTTAGAAATGATTTTCCTAGGGCCTACTGATGGCTGAGATTCTGTTTTCTTATAGATTTCGTCTATGAAGGTCGTTCGGCCAAGGGTCACCGGCCCCTTAGCTTTTTTGGGTTTGGATGGAGGTTTGATATTCTTTTCTATTTTTTTCTGCTTAGTCATGCACTCAAATGAACTACTATTCAAACAAAGCAAAAACAAATCTGTTAGGAAAGTGGACAGTGGAGCAGGGCTTTTACATGCTCCGCACGCAGGTTCTTACCTTCCGTTTTTAAAATCCAACTCTTCCCTAGTAGGTTCGTACACTACTCTGAAAAAACAAATGGCTACACTCTTTTCCCCGGCAACGGTGCCAAAATGTGGAGCTATAAAAAGGGTCTCTTTCACCTCTAGTTATCTCACATTAGTATGTCAATCCGGGAGCGTTTGGTTATTACAAAGAGTGACTCAATCCGAGGCTATTTGTCAGAGTAATGCTAGTAGTACAGTGTTCTTAAAAATACAAGAGTAAACGGATGCTTGCCTATAACTGAATTACTTCAAATGACTAAAGCACACACTCTTAAAACTAGGCAACTGATCATTCAAGGGTTTGGTGACGATAACCTATCCCTTTGGAAACTGACGGAAAGGAAATAAAAGCAAGGAAAATCACACATTCAGAAAACCAAGCAACTTACCAGTCAAGGGTTTGGCAGCAATAGCCCATCCCTTTGGAAACTGATGGAAAATAAATTAGAGCATGGATCACGGGTCTGGGAGCGAGGCAGTGAATGCCGAGGCTCACTACAGCCTTGGATCGTCTCTCACACCAAAATAACAAATGCAAGTAAATGGAACATCAAATAGCAAAATGGAACAGCAAATAAAGAATTGAACGGGAAATCTGGAATGGAACAGCAATAATAAAATGGGACAGCAATATTAAAATGGAACAGCAATCAAACAACTAAGTCTCGTGAGTCATAACCAAACTTAATCTATTAACCCAAATGCACTCTTCACAATCAAATATCAATCTCTCACTCTTAAGGCAAATCAAGCAGAACTCACTAATGGAACAGCACTAACTATCGATAAGTTATGGAACAGCGCCAATAGATCATACACACGTAACACTCTGAAACAGTAATCTGATCAATCTTAATTTAACAGCGTTATTTCTGAATACAACTTCGAATGAATCTATGATGTAAATGTTCAGTACAAGAGCTCTTTAACGAAACAGTAATAATATTCGGCCAAGACTAATAATCATTCAATCAACTCTGAAAGGATCAGTAATATAATGTAGAGTCAATACACAATTCTATCTGTAAAAACCTCAATGGATTAATCTTAATAGAGCATGTAATGGAAATTCATAAAGCATATCAGATTACCAGATAACAACAATAAGCAAACCACGTAGAAGTCAAATTGTAGTGGTACAGAAGCAAGTGTCCTCCGGGGCTGGGCCCTTAGCCTCAAGGGTACACCGCTTTGAGTTAATCCAGATGCAGAGATACGGTAATCACCAAGTTTATATTAACACATAAGACAAAAGTACAATGAACTAGTTCTCAACGAGACTCGATGATCAAAGTTGATCTTTTATAGAAAATTACATAAAAGTATATATCCCCCCCAGGTTAACAGTGTTGTCCCTTTATATAAAGGTGACGGCGGAGATGTCTAAGTAACAAGATAAATAAAGCAGCGATCCCTCAGGATCAAAGATCCTGAGGGATTCGTCAAACTATCAGTCCTTAATCTTTTCTTTTCTTTTCCGCCGAGCTGGTGTCTTCTCCTCCTTTCCGGGCCAATTTGCTTTGATCTACTTAGCCTTGTTTGCATTTGGTTTCCCTTCAAAGGGACAGCAGTTATCTCGTCTTTATCTTTTCCTTTGGAATGGGAACTCTTCGTTTTCACCCTTTCCTGCACAGAAGAATAACAATTATCAGTGATTAAGTCTTGTATATTAATTCACATGTTTTGTTATAATTCTTTATTGTTTTCCAGATTCATGATGCAAAAAGGTTTACAAATTCTACTGAAAAGCTATTGAAATGATCATTAAAAGCATACCTTTTTGGTACTCCACACATATCTCAAAATATTGGAACTAAGTCTAAATCACTTTCACACTCAACCAATCAATGAATCACATACTGAACCCATCACAAATCACTAAACCAGAGACAAATAACCACATAGTAGCATCATCCCTAGCCAATAATTCAACCCAACCATAGATTATCATGAGAGAGACATCATCGACAGATAGGAGAAAACAAAAAAAAAACTGATCAAACATCATTAATAGTTCATACTAGAAAACCCAAGTAAACGTACGCGACTCTTATAAAGACTATTCTTGTATGTACACACTTATCATTCACCACATTTACGTACAAATCTGTCCATACTGAAAAATATATACGTGACTACCCAGAAGTAGATCTTCATATGTACATGAATTCTCAATGGAAAAATTGAATACATATCTATAATCATTGAGTCATACCTTTGTTTCACAATTAACATCCGTAAAACCCAAATCTTTGCATACAAACTATTACAAATACACATCATAATATCATCATCATAGATCTATCAAACCATAAACAAATTATTCAATAGGTATTCATTTTAAATCTATTAGATCTAATCCATATTCATTCTTCCTGGTGCACTCCTATTTTAGATCAATTCATTCATAAATAATCCATCATATGCACACTCTAGAACGTGATCTCCATCTCCTTACATAATATAAGCCTTAGCCAATACATTAGGAAAATTCCTTCGTAATGTCGATGGTATTCTTTGATGGGATCAAATATTCATTGTCACGCTCATTACTATTGGCCAATACCATGGTGAAGACCCCTGGTATTCATAATACCATGGTGCGAAAACTGTAGGCAACTTATCTTCATCATACCAATGAATGTACACGGATTTTCTTCATAAGACCCGTGTATACTTTCCTAAACTTCACCTTTATCATCCTTATGTCTTTGATCTAATATTCCTTTGTCCTTCACACATGTATCGTATGCATAACCATCATCTTGAAATCTTTATCAAGTAGGTTTCCATCAAGGACAAAACATTATTCATAATGTCAACAATTGCCCCCTTTGGACTTGATGGCAAGCGCTTTGGTGTTTGGTTACCACCACTTATATATACCTTTGTAGACAGTTGTAAACACATATGTCAACATACAAATATTCTCTCCAAGAATTCTTCTCCAAACACCAAGCTACTCTCCCCATTTGACATCAAGGGCAAAGGGCTGAACAATGTTGAAAGAAGACTTCTCTGCCCTTGTGTAGAGACAAGCATTGTAGATTTGATCTGCTGAATATGAACACTATATATTGACCATGCTTCCCCTAAACATATGTTGAATCTTCTGGAAGATTTTCAATGAAGTACATGACTCTATGACTCAACCAAATATGAATTTTCCTATCACCAAGGACTCATTCTTACATCAATCACCCAACATAGTGGGGTTACATATTTGACTCAAAATTACATCAAATGCCCAAAATAATGGGATTACATACATAATTGACTTGACGCCAATAATCCAAACATTACTAAATATTACAATTATCACATCATGGGTTTATACATGAACTTTACATCAAGAGACAGATATGACATTTATACCAAAAGACAAGGACGTCAACCATGCAGTAGCAAGACCATAATAGTCATGATAGGATAGATATCAACAATATGAATAGCAGCATGCACATCCTCATCATCAATATGAAATATAAGACCATGTATCTTCAATAGCATTACCAAATTGTAGCAACAACATAAGATTGTTTTTTAGAGATCTGTTATCAACTCATCCCCTTGACCTCATCAAGGTCAAGTTTCTCTTTCCCTTTGTAGGAGGAACCTCAATCCATGTTCATCAAAGACATAAATATTTTGCAACACAACAACATATCTCTTCATGCATCAACAACATATGTGAGAACCAATAATATCATCATAAAGTAAGATAGGACAAAGTAGCATCAATCTTCATGAGCATCACCATGTGACCAAATATTTTAAGCATCAATATGTGACTAAATATGCAATGTCTCCAAGCCTCACCCAATAGTTGTAGCACTAGTATATCGATAACCGTCCTCTTATATTCATGTAACTTTTTCCTCATACGCAATAATATCATTCTCTTGTATCATGATGTCATCATATGCATCTATCAAAGGATAACTTTCAACATCAATAAAATGTATCAAGAAGAATCATCGCACCATAGGAAACTCAAGTGATCATCCATAATATTCCTATCTACAATGTATTGATATCCCATGACATAGAGATAACAATATGTAAGAATTCATCATCATCAACCAATCATAGCATGAGATTGTACAATCAAGCTATGTTAGTCTCCCATCTCCTTCATCTTATATCATCAAGATCAACATGCTTTGTATACGAAGAACCACAATCCTCAAGCAATGTAGCACATCATGTGCATGCATCAATACCAGGTGCAAGTAAAGAGAATCACAAATCTAATCAGCAGCATCATAACAACTATGCATCTCAAGCAACATATAGGTATTATCCAAAATTTTACCATATTCACCTTGTGCATCATATAAGACATAATGACAACATCATATAAATGTCAACCAGTAATGAGTCATCAACCATAGCATGCACATCTTCTTCACCAAGTGTATTATGTAGAATCAACTTTACTAAGTGCAACTTAAGCAGTATATCATATGTGTCTTTAACAACATCACTGATGATATATACTTTTGATGAACACCATTATGCAATTAGGAATGCTAAATAAATCATAATGCAAACAATGAAGCATAGAAAATTCTCTTGTGCCAGTTATTCACTATCATGTCTGATCATATGCATCTTCATAAAACAATAAATCCATCAAAAGAACCAAAGCAGAAATGTTATATTGCAACAACTCATAAACCATCATAAGCTAATACTACTTCTAAGTAGTATCTGAGAATCAACATATTGTAACCAACCTATTTTAGAACTACAAAGCCAAATGATAATTGACTGAAGCATATCAGAACCTCTCTCTGAGTCGGTCCCACTTTTTCTTCATCTTAGATAAACATATGTGACTGTCTAGATCAAAAACTCGTATATATATGCTTTTGTCCTTCATGAGATCCACGTATAGAAAGTAAAATTTTGAATTTTCATAACCACAAATCCCCTTGAGATTGTACTAAATCATATGCACTATTAGTAATATAAGAAACATGAATATGAAATAAATATGTGAATCATGATCAAAGTATTTGTATAGCCCCCCGTGAGATCATACATCCCTGATCCTGAGGACCTGATAATCATCTCCTGCTCTTCATGAGGTTATGTACCTCATATCACTTATGTAGTCACTATGAGAAATGTTCTTTTAAGAACAATGTAATGTAGTAGAGACCATCTTCTTTTACTCTGAGTATGAATCCTCCTCATTTCTGCAAGAATTTAGTTCTTTAAACACGTATAATTTTTCTGTATTTCTACATCCTCTTGCTATGACCTTTCTAGTTTCTTCATCTATAACCTTGCATTTGGTTGATGTAAACACAATTACATTTCCTTTATCAGCCATTTGAACTACACTTAGAATATTCTACTTTAGTCCTTGAACTAATAAAGTTTCAGAGACTCTTCTATGTTTATTAATTTTGGCTCTACTTTTTGCGAGAACTTTTTCTCGAGTACTATTTCCAATAATAACCTTACCATCTTAATTTTTCCTGAGAGACTCCATCTTACTCTTATCTCCAGTCATGCGATGAGAGCATCTTCTTTCTATGTACCATTCATCTTCATCTTCAAATGAGCAGAGAGAAATACCACACCTTATATGTTCTTCTTATTTCTGCTTATTATGAGAAATGTTGTTGGATCCATATTTCTCAGGTCTTTTTACATTATCTAATTTCTTTCCATGTTGTATTTGGAGATTCATTGATTTTTTCTTGCATTCTTTTGCTACCTGCCCAAATTTGTTACAATCATAACATCTGATATGACTAGAAAAGGAAGTAGAGGAATCATAATATTTTTTCATATTCCTTCTAGTGCAATCAATAGCTTTGTGACCAAATATGTTGCAAGAAAAAAAACATCCCTTAAATAAACTTGAGTACCTAGGAGCTTATGATCTTTCTGTGAAGCAGTAATTTGCTTGAGATCGAAACAATCTACTTATGCAATTGGCTGCAACATGTCCATAATTATGACATATAAAACATTTAACATTATTGATCAGAGGAGAGAATTTATTAAAGTCTCTATTATTAGGAGAAAATGATTTCTTTTGAAAATTCATCTTGTTTAGATGTTTATATGGTTCATTTCTTATCTCTTTGACATGAATTTCATACTTCACAATGTTATCTTTCAGGATCCTTGTACAAGCCTATGAACTAGATTCTCCTTTTATAGTTTCATGAAAACCAAGACCATATTTTATGGTGGGAGTCCTTTGAATACTAAGAATATTATCGAAAATATTAGTGCTACCTTGAAATCTCAAATTTTTGTCATTTTCTTCTAATTTACCTTTTAGATTGTTTACCTCAAACTCCACTCTTTGGTATTTCTCTTCCTTTTCTAGATACTACTTCTTCATTCCTTCTTCAATATTTCTTCCTTCATCCACTTTCTCCTTTAATTTGAGAATCTCTTCCTTCAGTCCATTCTCTTATTCTACAAATTCTTGAAGTAGCTCTTCATTTCACTTCTCTGATTTTACAAGATCTTCCCTTAGAGAAACAATCTTAGCTTCAAGACATTCACAATATTATTTATATTCTACATCAAGATTTACTAATTTAATATGATCCCTGTTATCATATGCCTGCAACTTATCTTTAAGATTAATAATATTTTTCAAGTCAAGATCAAGTTTTCTTCTAAGATAAAATATTTCTTCTAACTTTTCTTCTTCTCAATCAGTAACTGCATCTGACATAACAAAGTTTGTTTTATCATCATGTACATATTTTGAAAAATTATTAGAAATAAGATTACCTGATAGTTTTCTTGATGAACAACCTTCCTTTGGTTTTCCTTCATGGATTGCCTCTCGCCTATCCCATACTTCCTTTGTAGTTGCATAATGCATAACCCTATTTAATGTTGAATTAGGTCTACTATTAATGATGTCACTTAATGCCTTAATGTTCTTTTTTAGCTCTTCAACTGATGTAGGAACTTTGGTGGATCCATTTCATACTAAATACCAAACATCAAGGTTCATTAGATTAGACTTCATCTTTTCTTTCCATTGTTGATAATTATCATTACTTAGAATAGGTACACCTTAACTATCCATTGTTTTTTAATTTCCTTATTCTTCTGCTTCCAGGGCCATCATATTTTAATTTGTTTTCTCTTTAGAATGATTACTTTCAATTTTACCCATGAGTGAATATTCAGTTGATTCATTTTCATCTTCATTATCATCATTATTGATGAGCCTCATAAATGGGTAATTATATGGGCTCATTTTACCTCCTAACCTAGTCAAATCAACCATTCTCTTAGCTTATTGTATGATTTTCTGATTATATTTATGCTTATAGAGTGAGTTGAGTTAGTTATGATGCCATGTGGTCTAACATGTGTTTAATGCAGATTATTGATGATTTTTGAGGTCAAAGTCAAGGATCCAGTGGACAAATGGTAGCAATAACTCGAAGTGGAAAAAGAAGAGGACTTATAGGAGGGAATCCCCCTCATTTATTACTCCTCACTTCGAATTCCCCTTCATTCGGCTCTGAGTACAAGCAGCCAAGTCATGCATTAGAAGGCAGCCAAGCAAGTGGAGGATGACTGATGATTATCTCAAGTTTTGGGAGCCAAGCCTCCCTGATTTCAAGGAAGTTGTTGGTAGCTTCAATTGTATAAGTAGAGAGGCCTAGGGGCTCACTAGGGTTGGATTTTTGTTGGATTTTTGTTGTACTTTTGCTTATGTAAACTCTGCTCAACTTTGAGCTTATTATTTTGACAGTTCCATGTAATCCTGTTATTGTTTTGGAAATAAAGATGGAATCCTTTTTGAGCTAGCACTGAGTTACCTCAGAGGGATGAAGCTCTTGGGTTAGGGCCCAATCCAAGTAGCCAAGCTCCTCTTTACTTATATTTGTATGTGTTATTTCAGTTTGTAGATTAGGTTGTTATTAGATGCATTTCTTTTATGGTTAAGAATAGGTTGTTTTTGATGATTCAGTAGTTTGCTTCCATTTGTGCTTTCTATAGTAGGTTAAGCAGTCATAAAGAGAAAATTCAAAAGGCTATCAATAGTGTCTTGGCCTCACTTCCTCCCTTTGGGACCATGATTTGAGGCAGAGACCCTCTTGCTGCCCCAAAAACACAGATTTTCCTCATTCATAGGACTTCTAGTGTTTGCAGCTCTTTAGTTGGTTAATAGTCTAGTTTGCTTTGCTTCAAAATTTCTTCATCATGCTCACTTATTTATTTACAATAGTCTTCTTTCATGCTTTCCTTTCTTGCAGCATTCCTCAGCATTTACTTTCATAGATCATAGTTTGGACTATTTTGTTGCGAGACTTGTTTTCCTAGATGCACTTCTTTCATTGCTTGCTTGATCTTATTTGTTGACTGTTAGTTGTTTATGTAGCAGATCTCTTCCAGCAGTAGGCCAGCCTAGCAGCCATTCCATCCTCCATATGATTCGTGCCCTACAGGTCACCCAAGTCTCCCCTCAATTCTGCTTTAGTTTCCTGCATTTTCCATAGAATTTATTCCTCTCTCCTTGAGTACATCCAATCATCTTTCTCTCTCCTGATGATTCTTGGTAGACCCTAGGCATCCTAACACCTCATTCCAACCCTCATCCACCTTTTCCACCCACTCTCACACCCTCAAAATATCCAAAATCACTCTCAGCCTCCTCATGTAGGCCACCTGTAGAATGTTGTTTTTCATCCTGTAGATTTCCTATGTCCTCCTGTAGATTTTCCTGTAGGCTTTCTTTTGAAGGCCGAGTGTGGGAAAAGCCTCCAAAAGGCCACCTGAGACCTCCTAGGACCTATCCACACCATCCTACATCCTCTCAAGCCCCAAAACCACCCTCCAATGCCAACTATTCACTGCCACATTCACAAACAATAAATTACATGCATGTCAAATTCACATAAAAAATCCAAAAAGATGTTTTTTGCTCATTTACTTCTAAAAATAACTTAGTTAGATGTTGTTTACTTCCTTGAGTAGGTAATGGAATTCTTTTCATGGTTTTCATAGTGCTTTATGCAAAAGTAGGATTAGTTGGTTAATTAAGATTTACTTGGTTTGATTTACATTTTAGTCTTTCTCCTTTCTGCAGTTAGAGTAGTATTTGTAGAGTAGTCTTTCTCTCCTTTCAGCACATGTAGAGCTTCTTCTGGAATCCATAGAAGTTGGCTTGAGATCCTAGTGATCTTGCACCGGTTGACCAAGTGACAACTTGCAGTAAGAACTAGTACTTATGCATACAGCACCGTCACTTCCAAGTTTGTTACGAACTACCGGGTTGATAAGAGTAAAGTAGGCAGCCCAGGAGTTGCAGCATTATTGTTGCAATACTGGTGCTCATCATCTTTTTGGCACCGTTGCTAGGGAAGCTTCAGAGTATTCTGTGATTACTGCTTTCTTCTATTTTCTATTGCAACATTCTATTAATAGTTTATTTCAGCAAGAGTAAACTAGTCATTTCCTTTCCTTTCAAGTTCTACATTTCCTTGCTTTCCTTTTCAATCCTACAAATTTCATTTCAGCAAGAGTAAACTAGTCATTTCCTTTCCTTTCAAGTTCTGCAAATTTCATTTCAGCAAGTTCATTTCAGTTAGTTGCAAGTTGTTTTGTTCAATCAATTTGAGTTTTGCAGGTACTATCAGTGTGGGAAAAAACAAAAACCAACCAAAAAATTTCCTTTCATGCCTCGTAGGAATAGAGATAACTCAGGAAAATTTTTTCCCAACACCCCCACTGCTTCACACAACCAACCTTCTCTCTTCTTCAGTGGCTATGATCAAGAAGAACCCTTAGGTGAACAACAAGACATATTTGAAGAACCTATAGGGGAAGAAGAAGAAGAAAACATTCCTTTGAAGCCAATGGCTAAAGACAGAAATGCTAGGGGGAATGGAGAGAGAATAGAGGGTACATTTCCCATTCGAGAGACCAATGGGGACACAAAAATGAAGAATATAAGCCCTTCCGCCCTACCTCATTTCCATGGTCTGACTACAGAAGATCTTGACACCTTTTTGTTTGAGTTTGTTGTTATCTAGGAATTTAGACTTCTGTGATCCATAACATTGTCTGGATATCTTCGGCAAAATCACATAATCAATCTTTTGTCGACGCGTTTCGAACCAACCAGTGTGGTTCATCGTCAGGACAAGTTGAAGAACTGATCAGGCTAAGCTTGATTAAATAGAGTGTGCAGAGACTCCAACGGCTATATTGCAACGGCTAATTTTGACCTGAGGATCAAAGTCAAACCCTTGATTTTTATTAATAGAAGCATATAATTAATTATTATTAGTTAATTGAGTAATCAATATAATGGTCATTATATCATCATATTTATTAAATAACCTATATTTAATATTATCCCCAAATTATTTAAATATAATTAAATAGTATTAAATTACTATTATTCCTAGAATTTAGTTACAATCGGTAAGTGTGTACTAATTTAATAATAATTGTGTAAATCAAAGGGTCCAAAGGTAAACTAGAAATATTGGTCATTATAAATAAGGTAAATTAAATTAAATCTTCAAATAACCTAAATTTATTATTATTTAGATATAATAAATCTAGTATTAAATTACTAATATTCTTATAATATAGTTACAATGGGTAACTGTGTAATAATTATTAAAATTCAGGGTCCAAAGGTGAACTAGATCTCCTTTAACATTAAAACATTTTTATGATAAGTTCATACACTAATTATGTTTATTAAATATTCTATATTTACTTAATAATTTTTATCTTATAAATAGTATTCTAGTTAAGTAAATACCATAATTAAAGTACATGTTAATCTAACCTAGTAATTTATATCCATTAAACAATCAATATTTATTACTAAAATTATTTACTTACAAGGTTTAAAAAAATTTATTTTAATTAAATACATATGAATTCAGTTAAAGGAAATAACTAGGTTAAAAAACCATGCAAGGAATCTAATCCAATTTTAAATTACCCCCTCGGATAGGATTAAAGCCATAATTGGCCCGAAACTCCTAATACCAAATTACTACCTCCTGCATTCCAAGACACACCCGCCAAGAACAGAAATTGAGGAGAGGGAAGATAGAAACCCTAAGACCTAACCAAAGGGGAATGAGGAGGCTAGGAAGACAAGGCTGGGACCCAGCAACTGCTAATCTGTCGAACCTATGACTATGCAGAAGATGAGAAAAAGTTGAAATTGTTCCCTTCTACTCTCAAGAATGCATCACTACACTGGTTCATGGGATTACCTAGCAATAGCATCACAACTTGGGCTCAAATGCAACAAGCCTTTAACAACAAGTATCAAGACTATTGTAGGTCCAAAGATACTAAAGAAGAAATTTTCTGAATGACCATAGGAAGTAATGAGTCCCTGGAGGACTATGAAGAGAGGTTCCAGCTCAGTTACAAAAGGGTCGGTGTACACTTGACCCTGAGTCTCTGAAGCTGGTCCTGCTAAGGGGAACTCAGGAAGATCTGTTAGACACCCTCCATCTACTGGTCGGGGGAGACATCTACCAACTATCCTATGAGGACATAAAGACTATTTGTAGGAACCATTCTAGAGCAGCCAGAAAGAAATGTAGGTGGAGTCAACCCATAGCCAGTAGAAATTGGAAACATGCTGGAAGACTTCAAGAGTGAGATGTTGCAGACTCTTGCCATGCAAATGGATACCTTACATATGAAAAGGAAACAAGAGGAAGCAGAGAGGGCTTTGGCCATTTTTTGCTCTAGATGCACCAGGAGGCATCCTAGGAATGAATGCCCATTGAACTCTATAGAGGTTTGTTCAGTCTGTGAAGAAAATCATTCTATAGATAAGTGCCCTTCCTTACCCAGACTTAAATATGTATATCAAGGGGCTGAGGGAGTCACTGAACAACTTTATTACATAAACCAAAGGAGGCTGCATGGACCTACACCATATCAGTAGGGGATGCAAGGGACATCTTAGGCATACTACAACCCCAACCAAGTCACTTCCATACCTTCTTGGGGCCCCCTTGCTCATCCTTCCTGGTCCACACCTCCTCCTTGGTCCTTCACATCTCCATATCATGCCCAACCAGCCACTCATTCATTTCAATCCTATGCTCAACTGAAGCCTCAATGGAATGCATCTCATCAGGGGTGGAGGCCCCAATACAACTCTCCTCCCACTCCTTTGCCTCCACCACCTGCCCAACCACAACTGTTACCTCCTGCTCCACCAAAGCAACCCCAAATGCCTCCCCAACCAAATCCGAACCCAAACAACAGATAGGCTTAGCAAGTGTATAGTGGGGAACCATCATGCCTAACTTATGTTGTGGAGGTTCAGGAAATTAACTTGCGATCTGGGAAAGTTCTCCCAGATAGCCAGCCTCCACCCAGGAAGGTTGAGGAAGATAAAGAGGAAAGCAAACCTAAAGCAAATCCACCCTTTCCTAAGAGACTATCTGCAACAGTCCAGCCTACCCCAGAAGAAACTGAACTCCTGGGATAATTGAAACATTTATGTGTGAAGATACCACTTCTCCAAGCATAAAAGATGTGCCTATCTACAATAGGTTGATCAAAGAGAAGTACTTTAGGCATCCAGGAAGGTGCAAGAGAGATGCCCCAACCATCAATGTCATAGAGCAACTGTTCGACCTAATGTTGGGGTCAGTAATCT
This sequence comes from Pinus tabuliformis, assembly GCA_031772625.1. Lineage (NCBI taxonomy): Eukaryota > Viridiplantae > Streptophyta > Pinopsida > Pinales > Pinaceae > Pinus > Pinus tabuliformis. The sequence continues at coordinate 342,005,486 of CM062804.1, read as the reverse complement.
ATCCAAAATATATGGACCCTAGAAGCCCAATAGTTGATGTCCACATCAATGGCACCATGATCCCGCACACCTTGATTGATCTGGGAGCTGCCATTAATGTGATGACAAAGGACACAATGCTCAAACTCAACCTCCAGGGCTCCTTGAGGAAGACCATGACCGTGCTACAGCTTGCAGACCACTCCATCGTGACCCCTAAGGGGATTGTGGAAGATGTGATGGTCTCCATTGATTCTTGGGAGTACCCTGCTGATTTCTTAATTCTTCAGCCAAAGACGAAGCTCACTGGGTATCCTCTCATCGTGGGAAGACCCTGGTTGGCTACTGCCAATGCCTACATCGACTGTCGAGCTGGGAACATGACCATAAAGAATGGGCATATGTCCAAGCAGTTAATCCTATATCCTCCTGCCCAACCCTTGTTATAACATGATCTACCTCTTTGGTTGGAGGAGGAAGATGAGGATGAAGTCTATTCTGCACCACTTTGTGCATTAGAAATCACTATGGGGGGAAACCGCGAGATGAGGATGATATGATTGAAAATATGATTCAGAATCCACCTCCCAGTGTATCACCATTAGAGGACATAGTAGGAGAAACCCAAAACAACCCCTCAACTGATCTCTATGCGGCCGAATCTACTCCTCTCCATGTTGAGAATATAGAGTTTGGCCTAGAAAGAACCTTGAAAATCAATCCATCCCTATCGACTTCCCAAGAGAAGGAACTATGTAGCTTGCTGAGAAAACACCTTGATGCCTTCACCTAGAGTTATAAGGAGATGAAGGGAGTGCACCCTTCTGTATGTACTCATCATATATACGTCAAGGAGGATTGCAAGCTAGTTAGGTAGCCTCAAAGGAAGAACTACAAAAATTGCTTGATGCAGGATTCATCTATCCCATCTCTGACAGTGAATGGGTCTCTCCTTTGGTGCTAGTGCCAAAGAAAAATGGTAAGTGGAGAATCTGTGTCGACTATCGGGAATTGAACAAAGCCACTAAAAAGGACCATTTTCCTTTACCTTTCATAGATCAAGTGTTAGACGGTCTGGCAAGGAAAAAGTTTTTCTCTTTCCTAGATGGGTTTAGCGGGTACAATCAGATTCAAATCAGCCCAGAAGACCAAGATAAGACCACCTTCACTTGTCCTTGGGGTACCTTTGCATACTGGGTCCTTCCTTTTGGTTTGTGTAATGCTCTAGCCACTTTCCAAAGAGCGGTACTGAGTATATTTTCTGAATTAGTTCATGATGCAGTAGAGATATACATGGATGACCTTAATCCTTGTGGCTCTCACTTTCAGGAAGCCTTATCTAATATAGGAAAAGTTATGGACAAGTGTATTGATATGAACCTGTCCCTCAATCCATAAAAATGTGAATTTTTTATCACTGAAGGGACCATTCTAGGGCATGCAATATCTCAATAGGGATTGTAGGTGGACCCCAACAAAATTGCCATCATCCAAAGGGTTCCACCTCCTCAAAAAGTGAGAGATGTCAGAAGTTTCCTAAGCTTAGCTGGGTATTACTGGAGATTCATTAAATATTTCAACAAGCTAGCCTCTCCTTTGTTTAGCCTCTTAGGTAAAGATGTCGAGTTTATATGGTCGGAAAACTGTCAAGAAGCCCTAGATACCTTGAAGAGCAAGCTCGTGACTGCTCCAATTCTGAGAGGCCCAAACTGGGCCCTACCTTTCCACATTCACATAGACGCCTCGAACAAAGCAATAGGAGCAGCCTTGGGACAAATTTATGAAAATTTACCTTATGCCATATACTTTATAAGAAAAAACTTGTCAAAGGCAGAGTTAAACTATACGGTGACTGAGAAGGAACTCCTAGCTGTCGTGCATTCCTTAAACAATTTCAGACATTATATCACAGGCTATCAAACTTTTGTGCACACTGATCATGCTGTAATTAGATATTTAATGAACAAACCAGATGTAAATGCTCGCATTATTAGATGGTTTCTTTTACTGCAACAATTTGATTTGACCATTATTGATAAGCCTGGTAAAGAAAATGTTGTTGGTGACTTTTTGTCTAGAATAAATTTGGCTACAGATGAAGAAGGAATGGTGGATGACCAAATCCCAGATGAACATCTATTTTCTATCTCAGTACTCTCTCCATGGTTTGCTGATATAGCAAACTACTTGGTTTCAGCACAGTTTTCACCATACCTGTCCTCAAAAGAGAAAATCAAGATAGTAAGGAAAAGAGGCCCTTTCACTTGGATTGGGGGAAATCTCTTCAAACTTGGCCCAGATTAGATCTTGAGAAGATGTATCAGGGAGGAGGGAGTCTTTGACATCCTCCTAACCTGTCATGACATGCCTTGTGGCGGTCATTTTGCAACGAAAAGAACTGCCTTCAAGATACTGCAAGCAAGATACTACTGGCCCACTCTTCATCAGGATGTGAGGAAATATACCAGCCAATGTGATCGGTGTCAGAGGATGGGGAAACCTACTCCAAAGGATGAGATGCCCATGCAACCTTAAGTTACCTTTGAGCCATTTGAGAAGTGGGGCATGGACTTTTTGGGGCCTATCAGCCCTCCTTCAAAGCAGAAACAATACATCATTGTGTGCATCGATTACCTGACAAAGTGGGCAGAGACAAAAGAAATCAAAGCAGTGACAAAAGAAAAAGTAGCTGAATTTTTTAGAGAAAACATATTCTACAAGTTTGGGTATCCAAGAGAGTTGGTCACAGATCAAGGTAGTCATTTTACTTCCAATTTGATTGAAGACATGCTCGCACATCATAGAACCAAGCACATGACTTTGACCCCTTACCATCCACAAGCTAATGGGCAGGTGGAGGTAACTAACAGAGCATTGGAAGGGATCCTGACAAAGGTAGTGAGTAGCAGCAAAAAAGACTGGGAGGACAGATTAGTTGAGGCCACTTGCGCCTACAACACAACATGGAAGACCACTATAAGGTTCACACCCTATGAACTGGTCTATGGGAAGAAGGTTGTGCTATCAATAAAATTTGAATTCAATACCCTGAAGATGGCAGCTCAGCTCGACCTAGACCTCAACGATGCACAGAAAGAAAGATTACTTCAACTTAATGGATTGGATGAACACAGAATGTAGGCCCTTCCCCATACAGAGGTAGTTCAGCTTTAGAGAAAGATATGGCACAACAAAAATATCAAGGAGAAGCAATTCCAAGAGGGAGATTGGGCACTACTCTATGATTCAAGATACAAATATTTCAAGGGCAGGCTAAGGACAAGATGGTTAGGACCCTACAGTATGGAGAAATGCAATGAAAATGGTTCAGTTTTAATCAGAACCATTGATGATGAAGCCATCCCCATGCTTGTCAATGGACATCAATTGAAAGTCTACAAGAACCCCTCTCCAAGCGAGAGTTCATTCAATATTTGAATAATATAATGATGGTAGTGGAGCATGTCTTAGCCTCCACTTCACCCGCTCACCAAAGAAAAAGAAAAAATAAAAAATAAGGACTCAAGTGAAAACCTCCATGAGGCGCTTGAGTCCCATCATTGGGTTGAAAACCTCTTCTGAGGCGGCCTAGTGATGTCAAAAAAGAAGAGAGAAAAATAAGATCCCTAGGTGAAAACCTCCCTTAGAGGCACCCAGGGTAGGCAATTAGGGTGAAAACCTCCCTGACGCGCCCTAGTTGTTTTCAAAAAAAAGGAGAAAAAGAAAAATGAATTTTCAGTTGCATTACAGGTTTGCAGGGGGACTACAAGCAGCAGAATGTGCCAAGGGAGCCCTGAAACCAACACCAACACCTATCCTACCTTCCCACACCTTTCTCCATCATTATTGGCATTTTTTCACCTCACTGTGCTTCTTTTTCAAAAACTATGTTTTCTACAGGAGCCTTTGTGTTTTCTACAGGAGGCTCCTGTAGGAATTACAGAGAGCCAGAAATGGATATAAAAGGCAGTTTGAGGGACAGGGAAGCTTCATAAAAAATCTATAAATCCTCCTATAGTCTTCAAACCTTCTTGCCATCATTTCCAATCCTGCATCACATCCCAAGCATCATTCTTCTTCCTGTCCAAGGAAAACACAGAAAAAATAGTTTTTCAGGAAAAGAAGAAAAAACAAAAAATAAGAAAGGAAACATCACCATCCACCTCACCTGAAGCCTACCTATCTATCAAAATCTCTGGCATCATCCTCACAGCTCCAAGCACAAAAAGAAGCTGAAGTTTCAAGGGGAGAAGCAGCTACCGGAGCTCCTGTAGGAATTCCTGTAGTAGTTGATCCCATTAAAATCCAGCATCAACAATAAGAGGGTACAAATATGAAGGTTGAAGAAGACACCTGAAGCTCAAATACGGCCAGAGAAGAACCTACACAAGGCACAACCACACATCAGCAAGCAGACAACATGCAACAAAAGAAAGAAAGGCATGCAATAGAGAGAGAGAGCCACAACACCTCACAACAAATGCATTCAGATCTCAGGTAAGTAACTAACCCACTCCTTTGTTTGCGTCTGTGTAATTAGAAGGCATGCAACAACAATGAGATGATTGAGGTTGAACAATAGAAAGGTGGCCAGTTAACTTGGCCACCTTCATCTAGTTGACTCCAATCATTTGAAGATGTCACCCACACGTATGCACAATCAACTCAAGAAATATGTCAAGGACAAGAAGTGGAGGAAATGTGAACTGTGATGCAATCATGAGGGATGATTACAAGGAAAGGACCATGATGACAAGGCAGGTGGGGACAAATGGTCTGAATATGGCCAACGTACACTTTTCCATCTCACCCTCCATCACCAGAAATGTCCATAAAAAGTAATAAGTATTCCTCCTCGAGCACTCTCACCACCTTTTCCTTCATTCTCTCCTCGAAACTCCACTCCTGCAATCTCCTTGTGCCCCCACAACCTCGTAAACATTGTTCTCCATTAATCTCTCCCATATTCCTACTCTCGGCGTTTTCTACAGGAGCACTTACAGGTTCTATAGGAGCACCTACAGGGATTCTAGAGGAGGGACAACAGTCTTCTACAGGAGGGCCAGTGAGTTGTTTTGAAGGAGAAAACACGAGTTTTAGCACGATTCTCAGGCTAAGGAGGTAGGTTCCATGCATACCCCCATTGAATATCACAATATGCAAGAAGTGGTTCAAATTCAAGGGTGAAATCAAGCCTTTAGGTGGAGGAAATAAAAAAAAACTTTGTGCTTATTTCTTTAAAAAACACAGTCTCTTTGTTTCTCTGTTTTTCTTCAAAAATTGTTGTCTCCTTCTCCACATTTGGTTTCCCAAAGAATCATAAACAAAATGAAAAAGAGGTTTTATGAGGAAGGAGCCCACCATTTGAGATATCTAATGTGTATTGAAATGAATCATCTCAGATAATAGTTGAAAGGTCCATCTAGTTGATCATGCTAGAGTTCTCATGAAAGCTTATTGAGATTCTATAGGAGAAGTCCACCTAAGAAGTTTTTCAACAATACCACTTATAGGAAGTTGAGAATATTTCTTGGATAACAACTTTTCAGAGTGACTCGACTTATATGATTTATTGACTTGATAGTGTGGTTATTTATTATTACAAGCCTAAATTTCCCATATGATTTTAAGCTTGTGGACAAGAAGTATCGAGCATGACAATGACAACCCCCCCCAATTAACTCAATAGATGATCTCGTTCGGGTGTTATGGAAATATTACCCAAGTAACAATCATAGTCACTTTACAAGGTAATGAGGAATTGAGAGTGAATCATCCTAAAAAGACTTACCATAGGAGTGTTTGATGTCGACACAAGAAACAATCAATGGTGATCAATCTAACAATGGCATTGATATATTCTGCAATGATGATAGTGGTATAAATAACAACCTATTGTAGTGGCTACAACCACCCTCCAAATTTTTTCATATACTTCATTTTGGAGCCTCCCTCCTAAATCACAACAACTCATCATGCACTAATCCAAGTAATTGTGCTTTGATTGAGCCTCATCCTTTCCATCATGGATTTTGTTTTCTTACTCGATTTACTATCTTACAAGTCAATCTCTTGAAATGATTTTCATCATGTTCCAGGCTTGTCTTAAAGAAATGTGCAATCCTTGATGACAACCAACCTTTCTCTCAAGAATTGAATAGTCAAAGCTGACAGTGAGCCTTCAACTCCAAAATTGCGTAGAGCTAACTGACATACAACCTTCAGTTGGGAAATTGTGTAGAGCATGAGAGGCATCCCAAAGCCACTTATCCTAGAAATTGTGCAGAAGCCTCTTTCTCAGAAGTTGTTTAGTGCATGAGCTATTGAGTTGCCTAGTCCTTCCTAGAACTGCGCAATCTCTCTTGGAAATGCATGGTAGATTTTCCTAAAAAATAAAATGATCTGATATTCACCCTATGAGTGACATCAGTTAAAGATTTATTAAACAAAAGGTATTACAGACTCATGTGCTGGTGTGTGTTCTGTGTTATTGAAACAATGGATCGATCAGATTGCCAATACACAAACAATAAAATGGAAATACAACAGAGAAATGCAGTAAGCAATCATAAAGACACAAACAATTTTAATAAGGAGTTCACCCTATTCTCCAGGGCTACATCTCCGGTCCAGCTTTCAATGGTGGCCTTGTTTTATTGTGTCTTTAAGTAGAGAAATTACAATATAGGGACTCAAAGTGAGTTCTCCTGAAGTAGGTTTGCTTGGCAGGGTGGTTCTTGGATTCCCCAAGCCATTGGAGTACACAGACTCTTCTTCTTCCTACCAGCTCTGTGACCTTCTGGTATACAATGGAGAGAGCCAAATGTGATGCTCAGTCCAGATAGATTCCTCTATGGGATGGCTTGAATCTTCAAGCTCTCTGGTGCTCGATGCTACCTTTGGTCATCTCGGCCCTCTGTCTCCTTCTGCTTTGCTTTACTGTTCTTTGTGTTCAGTCCTCCTCTCAGGGTTCATCATTCCACTTCTTCATCTCTCGACTTCTATCTCTTCTCAACTCTACTGATTTGACTGTCTCTGTTCATGGCTTTAGCCATTCGTCCCCTATGCCTGTTTGGTTCCTCTTCCACCTGTGTTGATTCACCTTTTGCAACTGCGCTTGGAGTTCCCTGTGTTCGGCGTCATCATGAACACTCAGGGAGTGGCCACTTGTCCTCCTCTAAATGGCACCAGCATGCTTCATCAATTTGTTTCTTCAGTTACGTCGTGGATGGGTTCTTCCCCCACCGTGGAGGTCAAATGGATTCCAAATCCCTTTAAAATGTGACTTAATCCCCTGTTGATTCAGCTTCCTCCATCGGGCGCGATCTTAGCCGTCCGATCTGGGCCTTCCAGATCCGACGCCATACACACGTTTCACGCGGTTGACTTTCTTAACCGATAACGTGCGATCAACAACATTTTTCTCTCACCTCCGCCTGCAACGTGTCGATCGGTGTATGGAATCACTCCGCTTTTATCAAAAACCTCTTACCATTTAAGGGAACCCCAATCAATACCGTTGGTTTCCAGAGCGCGAGTCCCGCCGTTTGTGTTTAGAGATTTTTCCTTTTTCCACTGGCAGTCCTCTAGTTCCCCCACGTGACCAAGTGCTTGGGCTTTTCCTTCACAGCACTATTCGCCTAGCTAAGCACTAATCGTGCATCAAAAATCACCTATGTTTCCCATTCCGGGGCTCCCAGGGGCTAATTTGGCCTCCTGCGCAGTATCCATGGGCCTCGGTGAGCGTGCTTTGACCGAGGTCATCGTCGTTCCACGTCGGCTGCCATTTCCACTGGTTCAGGGTGTCTTTTATCACTGTTTTGGATTTCTTTAGAGATTTGTTCGACCTAATACAGTCATGGTTCTTTGACAATCTTCTATGGATCCAATTTGGATCACGGCCTTCCCACTGAAAAAGCTTTTGGACCACCAAAAGTTGGTTTTCAAGCATTGACTAAGTGAGGATATTGTTTTCTCACTTGTCCAATCTCAATCCACTTTGCACTACTTGGCTTTGAACCTTTGAGCCCAATCCTGAGGTACTCAACATCTCCCCTGCATGTTGTCTTCACCTTCCTGTCTAGCATTGTGTCTTCCTGCAACTCATTGAGGTATTCAGGTAGCAGGTCATCAATAGAAGGCAATTGACTTTTCTCTTCAGGGTCTTCAATCATTGAAGGTTCAAACAATCTCAAGCAATCTGCATTTACGACCGAGTAGATGTGCATGTAAGCTGGTAAATCAAGGCGAAAAGCATTTTCACCAATCTTCTCAAGTATCCTAAAAGGTCCATACCTGATAGGCTTTAGCTTTTTACCTTCACCTTACATCTTGTCCTTGCTGATATATAGCTAGACTTGGTCTCCAGCTTGAAAACTATGCTCCATTTGATGCTTATCATGCCTAGCCTTGTACTTGGCCTGGCTCTTTTCCATCTATTCCTGTACTGCTTGGTGGATCTCCTGGATCTATTCAATGAACCCAGTTGCCTTGTCCACATCATTGTGTCCATCAACCATGGTATCTTTACCAAAGACAAAATCCAAAGGAGACCTTGGTGTGAAACCAAAACAGGTCTCATAAAGAGATCTCTATGTAGAAGAGTGCTTGGCTCTATTGTAAGCATGCTGCACATAACACAAGTGTTCATACCAAAGCTTAGGATGTTTACTGCAATATCCTCTCAATAACTGGATTATTGTCTTGTTTACTACTTCTGTCTAGCCATCTATTTGTGGATGAAAAGTTGTGATTTTATTCAACTTGGTGTCCATCAGTTCCCACAGACTAGACCAAAACTTCCCCACAAATCGGGTGTCTTGATCAGATACAATGGAAGTGGGTAATCCAAAATGAACCCATACATGTTCAAAGAACAATTTTGCAGTCTGTTCAGTTGTGATCTATTTACTACAAGGTATCAAAATACACAGTGTGTTGAACCTATCCACAACAACATATAGATAATCATGACCTTTCCTAGATTTAGGCAGTCCTCCAACAAAATCGATGGAAACACTTTCCCAAGGGTGAGAAGGAACTGGCAATGGAGCATACAAGCCTAGCTTTCTATTGCTGGGCTTGCTTTTAGCACACATGGCACACCCTCTTACATATCTAGAAACTGTCTCATTCATTTTCGGTCAACAACAAAATCTTTGTAGTTGTGCAACTGTTTTACTTACCCCAAGGTGACCTGAAATCAAAGAAGTGTGTGCTTCACTAGTTATCTTTATCCTCTCAGTTTTCGGAATGCGGAGTTTCCCACAATGATATAAGAGTCGGTCCTTTGTATGATAGTCCAATTCTTCTATTCTTTTGCCTTGACTCAAAGTTGCATATACATCTTTAAAATCCATATCCTGAGCATATTGTTCTATGTAGCTTTCATGTAGCACAGAATTATGCTTAAGTATGGTAGATTCATTTATAATGGGTCTAGATAATATGTCTGCAACCTTGTTATGTATGCCCTTTTTATATCTGATGACTAAGTGAAACTGTTGTAGAAACCCCATCCATCTGTAATGTCTTGATTGCTGCAACATAGTTTGGGAGTGTAGACATTGAAGTGGTTGATGATCAATATGTATTACTGTGTCTTTTCCCATTAAGTAATGTTTCCACTTTTTCACACTCTGAACTAATGCATACAATTCTTTATCATATGTAGGATAGTTAACTACTACAGGATTAAAAGTCTCAAAACGATAACATATAGGTTTTCCGTGTTGTGTCAACACTGCTCCCATGGGATAGTCACTTGCATCAGTTTGGATTTCAAATGGTCTTTGTAGATCTGGCAGTGCTAGTACAGGCGTTGTACTTATTTTCTCTTTCAAGGTGTCGAAGGCTTTCTGATGTTTGCCTCCCCATTGAAACACCCTATTCAATCCTATTAAAGCATGTAAGGGAGCTACAATCGAGGAGAAGTTAGAAATGAACTTCCTCCAATATTGTGTTGCTCCTAGGAAGATTCTCACTTCTATAGCAGACCTGGGTTTAGGCCAGTTCACAATGACTGCCACTTTAGAGGGATCTATTTTCAATTCACTTCCCCCTACTATATGACCCAAGTAGTTTAGAGATGTTTTTCCAAATTCACATTTTGAGAGTTTAACATAAAGTTTTTCTCTTTTCAAAACATCTAATGTCTGCTTAACATGATTTAAATGTTCTTCCCACGTTTTACTAAAAATCAAAATGTCATCCAGATACACAATAACAAAATCATCAAGAAAAGGTCTAAGTACATCATTCATTAATCTCATGAAAGTAGCATGAGCATTAGTTAAGCCAAAATGCATAACCAGCCATTCATACAATCCCTGCTTTTTTTGAAAGCAGTCTTCCATGCATCTTGCTTTGCAACTCTGACCTGATGGTACCCACTGTGCAAATCCAGCTTGGTGAAATAAACAGTGTCTTTCAGTTGATCTAAAAGATCATCTATGCAAGGAAGGGGATAAATATTTTTGATTGTTATCTTATTCAGTGCTCAGTAATCAATGCACATTCTCCAAGAGCCATCTTTCTTTCTCACCAAAATGATTGGTGACCCACATGGTGATGTGCTATGCTTGATGAAGCCCTTCTCAAGCAACTCCTACACATGCTTCTTGATTTCAGCATTCTCTAAAGCAGAAAACTTGTACATCCCAATGTTAGGCAAAGGAACATCTTGCTACAAAATAATATCATTTACTATTCCCTTTTTGGGTGGCAGACCTTTAGGTTCTTGAAACAAGACATCATACTCTAAAACAACCTTTTCTATATCAGCTTGTTGTTCAGCATTACAGCCCTCAAATACATGGGTTTTATCAGGTTTCTTTTCCTTTACAACCATCAGTAAGAATTTTTTACATGAATTTATCATTCTTTGCATCTATCCTAAGTTTATGAGAGTATAATTATTCTTGTCAATCTTATGAGCTCTTACAAAGTATTCGATTCCATCTTTAACAAGTAGATACTTGTTCTCGGCTCTCTAGAAAATAGCCTTTCTATCATACAAGTAAGGACTTCCTAAAACAATTCCACATATATCCAAAGGAATTATGTCTAACTCAACCTCATCTACAAATGCTGACCCAAAAGAAAACTTGAGTTTGCATTGTCTAGTCACTTGTAGTTGTGCTTTATCATTCAACCATCCTAATGGGTATGGTTTCTTGTGAGGTGTAGTTGCTAATCCCAATTTATTTACAGTTGCTTCAGAAATCAAATTTACTTGTGAGCCACTATCAAACAAAGTATCAATCTTTTGATTTTTGGAAATAACTCGAATATGGAAAAGCTCATGTCTTTTTCTCTTATTTTCTTCATCAATAACAGATTGAGCAGAATTACTAGTAGATGCTTCAGAATTCTTACCTTTTATACCTGTGGCTGCTATAGTTGTTTCATCTCCTGAGTCTGACCCCAAATCTTTCTAAATAGCTGCAGCTGTCTTCTTCTTCTTGCCCTTAGACTTCTTAGGTCTCAGCTCCGGATGTAGAATCCAACAATGCTCATCATCGTGCCCCTCCCTTTTATAGTGAGTGCATGAAGCTTTGGCTTTCCGTGCAGTGTTAACCTTCCTTGCTTTCCAATTCTGCTTTCTTTTCTCCTTGCTCTTGCTTACAGTGGGTTGGGATGGCCCCCAACTTCTGGATTGCCATTCTTTCCTCTAGCCTCTAGATGAGTAGCTTGTATAGATACCTCATCTAGACTAGTGGGCTTAAACATGAGGATGGTATGCCTCATGCAGCTATGTAGACCACCAATGTACTTCAAAAGAGTCACTGGTGATTCTAGTGAGATACCCAACATCAATGCTCTCTTTCTAAATTCTTGATTATACCCTTGCACACTTTTCCCTTTCAACTATCGAAGAGTTTGCCAACTCATCATGGCTTGTTGCATGTAGGCCAATGGATAGAACTTATTTTTGATTGCAACAACAAATTCAATCCCAACAGAGATGGCCATGCCATGTCTTTTCATATCAGTTTGGGTTCTGCCTTCCCACCAAACCAAGGCAGTGCCTCCTAGGCATAGGCTTGCCAGCTGAATCTTACTCTTGTCTGAGTTTATGGTCTATACCCTGCAATACACATCAATTTGTCTAATCCAATTGTCCAACTTTTCAGCATTTAGCTCTCCATCATATATAGTCAAATAAAATTTAACATCTAGCTTAATCGAAGATGCTTTCTTATTATGCACAGGGCTATTAGGAGGTGTGAGAAATTTTTCCTCTTTCCCCTTTCCTTTGGAGTTTTCATGGAAGTGAGACTCATCTTCTTCTTTCTCTTGCTTAGAGCCTAATGCATCTTCCACCTTTTGCTTTCTAAAGTCTCTGTACATTTCTTCAACCATAGACTTTATAGCTAGGAAACTCTCTATGAATTGAGGGTCTAGCCCTACAAAACCTTCCTCTGACATTATCTTTCAAGGATAGACTCTCCCAATTTTAGGATTAGTTTCCGCCAACTCTCCTTCTCCTAATTTGAGCTTTGATCTTGTGAGCATTCATAGTTAAACCAACACAAGCTTTTCTAACCTTACAGCCTAGAGCTCTGATACCACTTGATTTGATATTCACCCTATGAGTGAAATCAGTTAAATATTTATTAAATGAAAGGTATTACAGACTCATGTGCTAGTGTGTGTTCTGTGTTATTGAAACAATGGATCGATTATATTGCCAATACACAGACAATAAAATGGAAAGACAACAGAGAAATGCAGTAAGCAATCATAAAGACACAAGAAATTTTAATAAGGAGTTCACCCTATTCTCTAGGGCTATGTCCCCGGTCCAGCTTTCAGTGGTGGCCTTGTTTTATTGTGTCTTTAAGGAGAGAAATTACAATACAGGGACTCAATGTGAGTTCTCTTGAAGCAGGTTTGCTTGGCAGGGTGGTTCTTGGATTCTCCAAGCCACCAGAGTACACAAATTCTTCTTCTTCCTACCAGCTCTGTGACCTTCTGGTCTACAATGGAAAGACTCAAATGTGATGCTCAGTCTAGATAGATTCCTCTATGGGATGGATTGAATCTTCAAGCTCTCTAGTGCTCAATGCTACCTTTGGTCAGCTCAGCCCTCTGTCTCCTTCTTCTTTGCTTTACTTTTCTCTGTGTTCAGTGCTCCTCTCAGGGTTCACTGTTCCACTTCTTCGTCTCTTGACTTCTGTCTCTTCTCAACTCTACTGATTCGACTGTCTCTGTTCATGGCTTTAGCCATTCGTCCCCTATGCCTGTTCGGTTCCTCTTCCGCCTGTGCCAATTCACCTTCTGCAGCTACACTTGGAGTTCCTTGTGTTCGACGTCATCATGAATGCACAAGGAGTGGCCATTTGTCCTCCACTAAACGACGCTAGCATGCTTCGTCGGTTTGTTTCTTCAGTTACGTCGTGGATGCATTCTTCCTCCACCGTGGTGGTCAAACGGATTCCAAATCCCTTTAAAATGTGGCTTAATCCCCTATCAATTCCGCTTCCTCCATCGGGCGCGATCTCAGTCGTCTGATCTGGGCCCTCCAGATCTGACGCTATACGCACGTTTCGCGCGGTTGACTTGCTCGACCAATAGCGTGTGATCAACGGCGGTTTTCTCTCACCTCTTCCTACCACTCGTCAATCGGTGTATGGAATCGCCCCGCTTTCGTCCAAAACCTCTTACCGTTTAAGGGCGCCCCGATCAATACTGTCGTTTCTAGAGCGCGGGTCCCGCCATTTTTGTTTAGCGCTTTTTCCCTTTTCCGCCTACAGTCCTCTGGTTCCCCCATGTGACCGAGTGCTCGGGTTTTTCCTTCATGGCCTTGTTTGCCTAGCGATGCACGATTAGCGCTAAGCACTAATTGTGCATCAAAAATCACCTCTTTTTCCCATTCTGGGGCTCCTAGGGGCCACTTTGGCCTCCTGCGCAGTCTCCACGGGCCTCAGTGAGCGTGCTTTAACTAATGTCCTCGTCATTCCATGTCGGCTGCCATTGCCACTGGTTCAGGGTGTCTTTGATCAATGTTTTGGATTTATTTAGAGATTTGTTCGACCTGATACAGTCATGGTTCTTTGACAGTCTTCTATGGATCCAATTCGGATCAGAAAAAAGCGAAAAATCATCCCTAGAAAATAGGGATCTATTTTTAGCAGATTGGAGGAGGCACTTGACTGATTTTGGAAACTGCTGCCAAGTGTCACCTTTTCCTTGATTTTTGGACTTTGCATCCTAAACCATTAATTGACCAAATCTATTTAATTGATGCTTCCAAATCTCATTTTCACATTCGATCTTTGAGCTGTGGAATTCCCAAGGAGATCAAGGAACCTTTTCTAGCCTTTTGCCACTTTTTTTGTCGCTTTTGCTTGTTTAGCTTTTGAGAGTGTTGTTTCACTTGTTTTCTTGAATGACTGCTGGAATTTTAACTTGCTTTAACTTGTAAAAGTGTTGTTTTAATTTTTTCATATCCTTTCCCAAATGTCACATGGATTACCCCATTTTTTTACAAATTGTCCTCATAGTGGCAACTCTCACCACATGCTTCATTTTCCTTTAGTTGATTGATTCTTGCATTTGTTTTACTTTCACGTATCATCACTCAATCAGATATGCACTTAGCATCACATCATCCTTCAGATCTGCTCGATTTCACACTCCCCTTAGGCAGACCTGGGCTTCCCTTTCCCGTATCTTGCTTTCCCTTACATGCACCACATATTTTGGGAGCTTAAGGCCTCTGCCTTGGCTTCTGGAATTGCATAGAGAGTTCCTTAGCCCATATTGAACTACACACTATGAAATTCCATGAGCCAGCCTCCTAGTCCTGGCCACTGAGACTACGCAATGCATAGTCTCTCCTAGCATGTGCCTAGATTGAATTGTGCATTATGTAGTTCCAGTCAGTAAGCCTCCCCCACTGACTGCTAGGACTTTGTAGTGCACAGTTCCAACAGGAAGCCAGTCACCTCGTAGAACCAGAATTGTGTAATCTCTCCTAGCATTATCCTGGTTTGTTTCTTGATCTTGTCTTGAATTTTATTTTAGTTTTGAGCTAACATTTGCATGTCGTGAGTGTCCTGTATGTCTCCAGGTACAATAGTTGTTTAGCATCTCTCTAGTAGTTACAGTGAACATGTCCACCAAGAGAGATGCATCAAAGGAAACTGTCAAGAGTAGTACTAGGCAAGCAGTTGAGTAGATATCAATTGACTTACCATTTTATGTAGACACTCAGTTGTTCATTGAGAATGGAACAAAGTTGACATGGCAGAAAATCAAGGATATTTTTGTAGAGGACTTCAAGGAAGACTTAGAGGACCTACACGTTTATATCATTATCCAGCGGTCAGGTTTATAGAAGGTTCCATGCAGGTACCCTACCTTCCCATGTGCGAGCATTATGAGTTGGATTATCTCACACACAGACCCAGAGACTATGACATTGACCAATGCCAATAGGATAGAGCTTGCCACCTTCAAGGTGGATAACCTTCATCATATGTATCATTTACCTCAGTCAGTGAGGTGCATGGACACACTTTTGTATTATTCCCACAATAAGGTGAACACGATCAATATAGTCAAGCACTGGGTGAAAGAACCATCAAAGTTTAGAAAGACACCCAATCATGTTTACAAGACAAAGTCTCTAGGGAAGGCATATTACTTCTTGGTAACGTTTGCATGCTGAATATATGGTCAGGAGAGAAAAAATACCTTTCCTGAAGGTTGGGTAGTTGTGTTGGACCAGTTGGTGAGTGATGGAAGGCCATTCAATTGGTCGTACTTGTTGTCTCATTGGTCGAAATTCCATGTGACTAAGACCAAGAATCCGCCCAAGGATGAGAAAGTGAAATTCTACATGTCCACATAATTATTGGATGTAATTTGTGCCCAAGAACACTTTCCTGGTATGAGCTGGAAATGGACACCGAAAGAGATTGTCACCAACATTTATTGCAAGTTGCTTTATGATTATAGCTACCAAGGATTCATGGCATGGCTGACTAACCATTTCATCATCCCATTGTACAAGCCGATATTTGAGCAGGATCCACCTTGCATGTATCAAGAAGAAATGGAGGTGATACTTAACATTGCAGATTGGTATGACTCACCCAG
This sequence comes from Pinus tabuliformis, assembly GCA_031772625.1. Lineage (NCBI taxonomy): Eukaryota > Viridiplantae > Streptophyta > Pinopsida > Pinales > Pinaceae > Pinus > Pinus tabuliformis. The sequence continues at coordinate 341,989,400 of CM062804.1, read as the reverse complement.
TGGCACCTTCATCAAAGTGTTTCATAGAGAGAATCCCCCGCATGTTCTACCAAGGTATGCCACAAACAAGTTGGGCATGCAAGAGGTCTCATATCACCTCTCCACGGGGCTATCAATAGGACTGCATAGGAAGAAGAAGGAACCATGGCCCGCTCTTCCTTTGCGAGTCGGGTTATATGAGATTAAGAACTTCAAATATGTAGATGTCGAAGCTAAGGAGATATTGAAGTTAGATTCGGCAGCAATGACTTTAATCTATATGATCCCCATGGTATTTGGAAGAACCACTGTGCAAAGGTTTATTATCCATGGATCCACAAGACATTTCACTAGCATGAGGAGGATCCTTGGAGGCACTATTACAATGACTCCAAGCTCCATGAGCTGGTTAGTATAGCCATAGCTTGGAGGGTTGCTTTGCACAGGAAGAAACAACAACAATAGTAATAAGTAGCCATTCAACATAGGACAAGGGGAAGAGGAATATTACCAAGAACCTAGAGGAAGAGGAGAGCATATCCTGTCACTGAGAAATCATCTTTGACAGTGCGGGCAAAGAGTTTGCAATGGATAAAGAGGGAAGAGTGAAGGAAGAAAGAAAAGAAAAGGTTGCAGGAAGCAGAACAAAAGTTGCAGGAAACAGAGAAGAAGTTGAAGGAAGAGGAAGAGCTGAGAAGGAGAGAAAGGGAAGAGAAGAAGAAACAAGAGGAAGAAGAAAGGAAAGGTGCGATGACATAGAAAATAGTGGCCATACAGGTTGAGGAGTCAAGACAACTGGCAGCTAAAGAAGAGGTTGAACAGATGCAGGATCGAGAGCTTGCACATCAGATTGAGCAACCAATTGAAGTAACAAACATGGAGTTGGGGCAGGAGCCACAGAATGAAGACATTGACCTTATACCAAGAGCACCTGAGGTCACCTCTTATTCTCCACCACCTCCAATGTTGGAACCAATATCAAGCGAGCAAGGAGAGGTTGTTATCCTTGATGATGATCTAGTTATGGATGCGTACAATCTATCTTTTGATGAGTTGTAGAAGAAGACTGTACAGGAATGGAGGAAGAAATTTCTGGATGATCACACATCATCTGCATTCATGAAGGAAAGGGTGATAGTGTTAGATGTTAGAAAGCATCTAGTTGCCATTTTTGATGCCACCTTGGCCTATGCCGGAGACACAAGCTCAAATCTTAAGTCCCTGCTAGCTGAGAATGAACAAATGGAAAAGAACTTGTAGGTTGTCAGGCAAGAGGAAGAACAACTCAAAGAGAAGAGCATAGTTTCTGCAATGGCAGAGATGATGAAAGTGATACTTCCAGAAGTATCAACACTTGAGACTACCATGTGGAAGCTCTATGATGTAGCTGTCACCGTGCATAAAGCAATTGTTCGTGTGCATGGATTACAACAACGAAGCAAAGAGTTTATTGGGACTCTTAGGAACATACATGTTGCCATCACCCATGTGCAAGAGTGGACAATGTAGTACAAAGGGGCCCCGCTTCACTTGCCAAAGATGATAAAGCCTCAAGTAGAGCTGGAGAAAGAAAAGGTCTGGATGTTGATCCAGAACTATGAGGAGATCGCCCCATTTGTCACCAGCATATAGGTCTCAACCTATTCACTCACCTAGGCTAAACACGAGAACAAATTTCGGCTAGATATCGACAGGTACATGGAGAAACTAAGGCAAGAGGCCACTAGGGATCACTTGCAGCTGAGAACACATAACATGCAAAAGTACATTGGGGGTCCCGTCATGGTCAAAACCATGCTACACATGCTTGAGGATGAGTTGGATATAGGTTCCAAGACCATATACCTAGATGCTATGGGGACAAGAGTTCTCTATCAAATAGACACCATCAAGTAGTTTGGCGACATCATCACACAATACCAAGCTTGGCATGAGTACGTGATCGAGAAGCACCAAGTCGAGGTTGTTGAGTTGGTCTTTCCCAAAACTTCAGAGTCATAGTGTTTTGTATTTTTAGGTTGTCTCTATCATATTTTTTCTCACATGGGTAATGTTGAAAATGTAATATTATTTGTAAATATGTTGTAAGTGAAATTCCAAGTGTCATTAATGGAATGTGAAAGTTCATAATGTTATGTAATGAGGTATTTGTAAAGAAGTTGAAGAGTCTTGAGGGTAGTTAAAGAGTCACAAAGGGGAATGTCAAGGGTCGACCCACCCTTTGTAATAAATAAAACCTCATAAATCATAGAATGGGCTTTTGGGAGCCAAGCTTTGGGCCAGGCTTAGGCTTAGAGAAGGCTTGGGAGTATTGTGACAAGCCTTGGCTTCTCCACAGCATAGAGCGAGTATACTTATTTGGAGTAGAAGGTGTTGTTGACTGTAATGTTCCACTATTGGGGCTAGTAATCATCAATGTTGTATGTACAGATGGAAATTTCACTTATAATAATAATAACAGAGCCAACACACTCATGCATATGTTGTTATTATAGTTGGACTATTTTGGTTGCTTTAGTAATGTATGTTTTTTAACTTACAGATTTTCTTATAAACTACTTTGTATGAAATTGTATGAATCTTGTTGAATGTGTGTTGTTGGATTAACCTATCACTTTAATTTGTGGACTATTCCACATTTTAGCTTGTGATGTCATTCCGCTTGTGTTATGTCGAATTTTGCATCTATGGATAAACACAACTTCCCTAAGTGGGTAGCTACACTTAAAACAACCGAATTAAAGAGTTTAACCTTTTCCTATAGAAGATAAATAAGAAAAGGGACCTACTTGTTATCTCTCGCTTCCCTTTGTCTCCTTTGAATTACTACCATCACTCCTTCTCGAATTAAATCCGCTCAATCAGTACCTGTAATCATAGACAGAGGACAAAAACCAATCAAAGCAAGAGATCTATGTATTGTAAGCAAATGGAATCAAAAGAATTTACACATATAGTCATCATACATAAAGACAAGAATATGAGAAAAGGTGTAAACAACTTTATTAAGTAGAAGGAAGAGTTACAACCAAAGAAGTATGATCCCATGTCGCTCATCCAGCTTGAGTTCCATCCATCATCACACCAAAAACACAACACTTTGGTAGCATAACAATACTTGCTTATGATCTCAAACCTCAAACTAACATTATCTCTTACAATTCTTCAAAGTCCAGCCCCTGATCACTATGATGAGTGCACAATTTATAATGAAATGGAGGTGGTTTTGTCATAAATTGGGCATTGAATGGCTTTCCAATTTTGGAGTTAGTTTCCATGGAGGAAGGGATGAGAGGATAGGAGGTTATTTAATTCATTCCCTATCCAATTTTGAGCTCATAGGAGAGGATAAGAGGTGGGAATCTTCTAGAATGGTCTAGAATGGAGGAATATTCCCAGAACCATATGAAGATTTCACTCAATCTCGCCCAACGCAAGTTTAAGTGGGCCTAGTTGCTCTACAAAGCAGGTTTGAATGGGCCTAAGTGCTCTGCAGTGCAGTTACCCCTGACCAAGGCTATGTTGGTCCCTCAAGGATTCATTTCAGGAAGGCTTCAGGCCAGGAAACTCTCAGGAATGAAGGCATTCAAAGTGATGACTTGTCTAGGGCATGTAGCAACTGAATTAGTGTTTGACGACCCCTAATAGTATTGATTTGAATGTCGGGAGTGATGTCCCCAAATAGACCTCTAGCAGCTACCCCCCTAAAGCATGAAGTCAAAAATGATAATGTCGAGTGATATGCTTTACAATGTGATGAGGAGGAACTGAAACGAATGGTGGCCTGCATCAATTACAATACATAATATCTTGATATTTTGTATTTTCCATGAATCGCTAAGGGAAGGCATACCCATGCTCAACATATAAACTTTTCTTACATGTACATAAAGAAGATAGTCATCTATAGATATAGACCCATGATAAGATGACCATCTGTGTAAATCCATCATACAGATGATTTAGTACTCTCTTGAAATCACATCCGGATGGATGAAACTAGATCTGGGGTCTTCTATCTCATCCAATCATTCGCTCAAGTACGAGTCTAGCCATGTGAATATGTGATCTAGAGTCAAACATGGGAAGACACTATCTAATTACCAGCCAATGATGTAAGTTGTTAATAGACACGAGAGAAATCACCGATAATGATAATGATCCTCAAGGTACTTCAATACATTTTGCATGGTGTGAACGGATGTTTTGATGTCGAACACCATACAAAGTCTTTCGATCGAAGGCCAATGATGTCAACCTGTCGCTGGAAGCAAGAAACTTGCCATTGATGTATGCAAGGCTCAAGGTACTGGAAGGGTGTTTCCAAGTCAACTTCTTGGATAATGTGCTGACGTCAACAAGAAGTGACTTGTCGAAGGAGGGCCTTGATGTATCCCACATCAACAACACAAAACGAGTGTAATGATTTTTGGAGACAGAATGTGACTGACAACACAAGGTTTAGGAATGACGGTCACAAAAATGAAGGTTTATGAGTATTGCAAAGGATGAAGTTTACTGAGTGACTTCTCTTGAACATATCGGCGACACTAAATGAATTACCAGCATTGACCCAAAATCAAAGTGATGGATGGTGTGATAGACCATAGGTATGATAACCATCAAGCAGATAACCCAACCAAAATAGTCACAGAGATGAAGTGAAAGTGTCATGTTCAAGAGTGACCTACTACCATAAAGTGATTTATCCCTTTTCCCATTCTCCCCAGTCATTGCTGACTAGTACCTCTTTATTTTTTATCAAGCTTGATGAGGATAACATATGCTTGTTTTATAATTCCACCCTTGGGGTGAATCCATTGCTATGTGATGTTTTAACGAGTCTAGTGAAGGTGAAACTCGGTCTTGTCATGATGGACAAGTTTGTCGCTATTTTATGTTTTAACGAGTTTAACGAGAATGATAACTCGGTCCTTTTCATGTTTAGAGAGTTTGAAAAGGGACAAAAAGAAAACTCCAGAAGTTCTTTTTTGTATATTTTTCTCTCATGTCTGAAAAAGCATAAATTAATACAAGAGAGAACCTATTGACCCTGTTTGATCAACGTATTCCTTTTTCGTAAGTAATCTATCTCAGTCTGGAAAAGGGTTAAACTTATATTGAGTAGATGTCATTTCCAATCCATTTACGAGCTAAAAAAGACAAGCACTCGGCAATATTTTCATATTTTGAGAGTCTGAAAAGAGCTTAAAGAGAACTCCACTTAGAGGAATGAGTGGTGTCTAAGATAGCAACTGGTTCTGATGATGTTGGAACTTTTCAAAACATGTTGATTTATGTGAAGTGGTTGGCTAATAAGACCACTCATTGCAACTGTTCCTCGAAAAGGGTAAAACAACCAAGTGAAAGTGTTGATCGGCGAAGAAGATAGTGACAATGGAAGGAGAAAAACCAAGGCTCATCTGACATAAGAGGCTGATAGAATGGCAATCATGAGGGTTAAAATGGAGATGGGTTCATTTTTACACAAGCTTGAACCATAGGGAACCATGCTTGGATTTAGTTTCATGTTTAGACAAGCTTGAAACAAAAAACTTTGCTTGAGATTGGTTTACATGCCCCAAGCATGATGACTCGATTCTAGGTGCATGCCCCCCATGCTTCATTGCATTCACCTAAGTAGACTACTCGTGGCTATTAGATTGATGGAATGAAGGTTCACTTTTGAGATCAAGTGAAAGACTTGACTGGGATTTTAATAAATCTAATCAAAGACTCGAATTGGAACTTTTCTCCAGGGGACCTTGTTTCATTTTTTAATGAGCTTGACACAAGACAAGGAACTCTGCTCAGATTCCTTGTTTCATTTTTTAACGAGCTTGACACAAGAGAAGGAACTATCCTCATATTCCTTGTTTCATTTTTTAACGATCTTGACACAAGACAAGGAACTATGCTCTTACTCCTTGTTTCATTTTTTAATGAGGTTGACACAAGACAAGGAACTATCCTCATACTCCTTGTTTCATTTTTTAATGAGGTTGACACAAGACAAGGAACTATCCTCATATTCCTTGTTTCATTTTTTAACGAGCTTGACACAAGACAAGAAACTATGCTCATACCCTTTGTTTCATTTTTTTAACGAGGTTGACACAAGACCAGGAGCTATCCTCATGATTCCTTGATCACGACCCATAAGAGGTCATGGCTTCCAATAGGTTCTCATCAGATGGGAGAACAATGCTCTGGAAGGGATCCATAACAAGGAATCTGAGATCTAGGTCCAATTCCCCTAGTACATAATGTACAACATCACAGAATTGATCATCAGTTGATGTAGGCATGGAATGGGTTGCCACATAATTGATCCATGGTGGGGAAGATACCATTGGGACAAAAGGACCATTTAGGGAAGATGGTTGACGGGAAGCCATATTTGGACCGACAAATGAAAGTTGGTCAACGGTGACAATTCTGTGTTCATGCGAGAAACACATCACTCCAAAGAGTGTTGAAACAATAGCTCCCATGTCATAAACATAGTCATGCCCAAGAAGTAAATTGTAATCTAAAGGGCCTGGGACTACCATCACATTAAGATAAACAATTTTTCCTCCCAAAGTAATAGGCAATTGAGGAAGGATCCCTAATGGTTGACTGGTTCCTCTATTAAAATCCAACAAATTTTGGGTAACAAGAACAAGTGGAGGTGAACTGAGTGCCTGCCAAGCAATGGAGGAAATGATACTCACAGATGCACCTTCATCTATAATGGTGCCATGTACAATCATATTACAAACCTGTACTATGATCTAGAAAGGCATATAAGAAGGAAGACGACATCATGCTAGTCGATTCCAATCAAAGGAAGTGACCAGACTACTTGGAGGGGGTACCATAAGAATGGGAGAATTAACCTCTTGAGTTACGAGAGCGGGAGGATTTTCCTCCTGTCTTGATGGAACAGGAGGATTTCCCCTAAGCTCATTGGAATCTGAAGAAATGAAAAGAACCTGAGTGGTATCATACTCACTTTCTATGGGAAAGGTGTGAATAACTGAAGGTGAAATCGGGTCAACTGTTTCCTCGACCTGTGATTGGTCAGGTATAGACTCATGGGATTCACATTCAGAGAGAGTGGGTTTGACCGACAATCCATTTTGGTCAGTCAAATCATCAACTAGTGAAGGATTAAGGGAGAGTCTCCTATAACCAGATGGAAGTCGTTGTGGAGAAGCAAGACGATTATCCAACACTTTTTGGGCTTCATCCGGATAGGGGCAAAGGTTAATGGGGTGATTCCCTTCACATAACCTACAGGGAAACTTAACTTTACCCTTATTTCCATGAACTTTACTACCACTATTTGATGGTGTGTCACCAGCATGATCTCCAGAAGTTGATGAAACAGGATGATGTGAATGAGAAGACCATTCTTCTAATATCTGAGGAATACTAGGACAATTTCGAAGAATTTGGTCTCCTGTACAAAGTTTGCATGGATATCAAACTTTGTGAGGCTTATCGAATGGTTTCTCATCAGAAGTTGCATTCAAAGCAATGATTGCTTGGTTGCCCACTACTGAATTTTCTTCTTCTTCTTCTTCTTCTTCTTCTTCTTCTTCTTCTTCTTCTTCTTCTTCTTCTTCTTCTTCTTCTTCTTCTTCCCTTTCTTCTTCTTCTTAGTCACCTAGTTACTAGTGTCAATACTTTCACCAGGCGAAGAGGAAGAAGGGGAGGAAGGAAAAACCAACGAAGAAGGAAAAGGGTCAAATTTAGGATCAACTAGAGGTTGATTTTGTCCAGTTGGAGGAGTGGTTTTTCTCCTTCCATCGTCACTATCTGCTTGGCCGATCATACACTTTCACTTGGTTGTTTTACCCTTTTTGAGAAATAGTTGCAATGAGTGGTATTATTAGCCAGCCTCTTCACATAGATCAACATGCTTTGAAAAGCTCCAACATCACCAGAACCAGTTGCTATCCTAGACACCACTTGTTCCTCTAAGTGGAGTTCTCTTTAAGCTCTTCGTAAACTCTCGAAATATCAAAATATTGCCAAGCGCTTTTCTTTTTCATCTCGTAAACAGATTAGAAACGACATCTACTTAGTATAAGTTTAACCCTTTTCTAGACTGCGATAGATTACTTATGAAAATGGAATACGTTGATCGAACATGGTCAATAGGTTCTCTCTTGTATTATTTTATGCTTTTTTGGACTTGAGAGACAAATATACGAAAAAGAACTTGTGGATTTTTCTTTTTGTTCATTTTCAAACTCTCTAAACATGAAAAGGACCAAGTTATCATTGTCGTTAAACTCGTTAAAACATAAAATAGCAACAAACTTGTCCATCATGACAAGACCTAGTTTCACCTTTGCTAGACACATTAAAACATCACATAGCGATGGATTCACCCAGAGGGTGGAATTATACAACAAGCATATGTTATCCTCCTCAAGCTTGATAAAAAATAAAGAGGTATTAGCCAGCAATTACTGGGGAAAATGGGAAAAGGGATAAATCACTTTATGGTAGCAGGTCACTCTTGAACATGACACTTTCACTTCATTCCTATGACTATTTGGGTTGGGTTATCTGCTTGATGGTTATCATACCTATGGTCTTGTTGTGTTGTACAACAACCCCCCCATTGTTAAATTTTTATCAAAAAACTTTAAATAGAAATGGGTCCCTTTTTTTTAATAAACTAAGACAAATTAGTGATTTAATAAAACCTCTTGCCTAGCATTAATCATATCACACATAAAAACCCTTATCAAAAGGCCCGATACAATAGAGCTATTATCCAAAACCTTTTGATAAAATATGAAATATCCTTTTAGAAAGCCATCATAAGTAAATCTCTAATGCGATAATGCCAAAATGCATCCTAAACGCTCTTTTCTAAACCTCTGATCTGATAACATAATCGCAATCGGCAATCGCGCATATTACGTGACACATAGCAGAAGCTCTTTCGAACTTCCTGATTGCGATATCATAAAGTAAGGCACATGTTTCGAACCACCAAAAGGTTTTATTGGCAGGTGGAAACCATAAAAGAAATAAATCAAATGATTCGCCAATTATTCCTATGCCTTATTATATTCTTTACCTTTATCGCAATTGGGGTTATCAACCCAAAATGTTAAGCCTGACCGATGAACCTCCCGATCGCGATTTGCGATTTATCGTTGATCGCTGATCGGGAGGATCAAAAGTTATGTTTTAAAAGGACTATTAAGTATATGTGCAATGCGATGGGTAATTATTACATTTATTAACTACGATTGGCGGTTATGATGGTCATTAAGTTTGCAGTTAAGGGTGAATCCTTGGAGGATTTCACCCGTGGTAACACTTAATTACGTTTGGTTTATCATACGTGAATTAATTTAACTGTTTTCATTTCATATTAGTTTTTGAGCGGGTATTTCTCTGTTACGTTTTCCATTGTCTGTGCAGAGCTACTCTGAGCTGATGAATCCAGAGAAAATGGGAAAGAAAGTGAAGAAAACCAAGGCCCCGGTCGTAGTCAAAGAACCTGAACCAAATAAGAAAGGATTGATATCAGATATGACTTGCCTTGGTTTAGGAAAAGCAAGCTGGGAGAGTATCTATAATTTACTAGAAGTAGAAGAGCCTGAAGAACTCGAAGAAGAAGCTACAGCAGATTCTACAAGCAAATCAGAGAATACATTGAAAGAATTGGTCTGCTCATACCTACACAGAATAACAGTGCGTACCAAGGTTTTTCCATATAATGACGTGGTCAGATGGATTGTTTAGAGCATTGCAACCACAGACAGGACATTTACTACAGCCGAAGGAAAAGTGTTCGGGTCATTTAGAGTAGAGGATCTTAGACAAATGTACCATTTACCCCAGCCAGAGAAGCAGTATAACAAAGCATTCTTAGAAGCTTTTTCCAAGGAAAACGACATTGAATCAGACCCTATTAGGAAATGGAGACATTTCCTGACCAAACACAAGCACGAGGCATCGGGTATGTACTCTGTAGATTCATTAGCCTCTCCTTATTGTTATGCTGGTGCAATGATGTGCAAACTCTTTGGATTCCATGATTCTGCTAAGTTATCTATAGATATGGTTCCATTAATGGAGGCTGCAATTCATGGTTATGTCATGGACTGGGAAAACATTCTGTTTGACAAAATGGCCACTGAGATACATGAATATAGAAGAAAGAGGTATGTGACTACCCGGGTGATACCTCCCTTTTACTTCAGTGTCTATATTATGGACACTATCTGTTTTAATTCTGAATACCCCATTCTTGGATGGAAATGGACTCCTCAAGATCCCAATCCTATTCACATCTACCATAAGGAACTATGGAAAGCCCATTATAAGAACCATTTGTACAGAATTTGTCATGGTTTTATTCTTCCTATATATTACTCCATATTCAATAAGCCTGCCCCTAGGATATCTGAGGAAGCATCAATTGACCTAACAATAGTGGGCAGTTGGTTTGGGGAGGAAAGATTCACATACATCAGAATTTTTGGTAGTCTTGCCAATCCTCATGTTCTTCCATTGTATATCCCTGATAAACTACTGGCTAGAGAACTGGCATATCAGATAACAGTTGAAGGAACCTCAAAGAATCTTAGGGATTCTAAAAAGAACATGTGGCCAGCATTTCCTTTTCGATGTGGTGCTTTTACCCTGCATGATTTCAAACATGCAGAGAAGGAGGCTGAGAAAATAAAATTACTAAAGCTTGCAAATATCCCAAAAAGACAATATGATCCTAGAGTTGTTGCCTACAATGTTACTGCTCAGGCCAAAATCGCCAGATTTGATCATGAAAAAGACAGCTTTGACGACCTGTTTGTTTCAACAGAGATATTCTCCTAGGTCAAACATATGGCCAAGATCAAATTAGGAGCAGAAGGACTCAAGGAATTCCATAGGCTCAGGGCAAAGAGATTGGAAACACTTCCTTTAGATTTATTAACTATAGCCTCAACAATACAACCACAAGGCCACAGTGAACAAGAAGTTACTCAACAAATTCCCAAAATTGAAAAGATTCCTGAGAAAGAGAAGACACCAGAAAGGGAACAAAAACAGGTAACAGGTAGTGGACCCCTTGATGCAGACATTAATATTGACCCTAAGTTAATCAAGGAATGGGAACAATTTGATTCTATCATCAGTAATCTAGAGAACACCCAAGGGTTCACTACACTAGAGGTGTCTACAGCGTAGAAATCAGTAGTCAACACAGTTCCAATTATAGGAACAAGCGGCCCACCCAAGCTTCATAAAGACATAGAGATTATCCCTGAAAATCCAACTAATGAAATTGTTTTGCATATAGAAGAAATACCACCACTGGATGTCTTCTACAGCCCTAAGCATTGGGCTGTAGTCAAAAGATAGAGGAAGAAGAGGAAAATTGATCACTCTCTTCTTTTGACTCCTCAAATGGAAATGATGAATGTGGTATGGAGAGAGGAAATAAATCCCTTCGAAGATTTAACAAAACTTTCTCAGTATGTCAGAGCATATACAGTGGCAACAATAGATAAGGCTTTAGAGGTTAGTCATTTGTTGAAAGAAAAAGACCAGGCGATCATTCAGCTAGAGGCACAATCAGTAGAACGACAACAAAAAATAGAGCAGCTTGAACAACAGTTGGTGAAACAGAGACAACTTAATGAACAATTAAATGAGCAGTTAAAACATGAAAACCAGAGCATTGATGAACAGGCCATTCATAAACAGCAAGAGCTATCTCAAGCATTGAGCAAACTGTAGCTATTGAGTGAGCAGGAGAAGAAATCAAAAGAAGAGCAAATAGCCCATATGAAAGATCAAATAGGGCTATTCAAAGGATATCCCCAAGTAGATGAATTTAGAACTGAAGCCCTGGAGATGACCAAGACTTTATCATGACAATTGGACCTGTTGTGTCATAATATATCATTGGTCGTTCCTTTATGTGACATCTCAGCATCTATGATTGAAAAATCAGAGGATGCAAGGCTTGAGTTAGAGAAGGTAGATGAAAGATTAACTAATTTTCTATCTTGGCAAGATTCGAAAGAGGGAAAAGCTGCCAATCTACCAAAGATACAGGAGTCACATAAAGAAATTCTATTTTCCAAATGGGAGTCTCAGTTAATGAAAGCTGAGAGAGCTACATCCAGATGCAGATCAACAACAAATAATCTGATTGAATTAATCAGCGATAGTCTATATTTATCTAATCTAATAACAGAATGCTCTCCAGGAAAACTCCCAAAGGTGAAATCATTAGAACAACAGTGGAAATAGGAGTTGACGCAAAGAGAAAAACTAATAGGAGGGATTCACAGCTTAACATGGGAAACATTTTGGTTTTTCCTTGTAAAACCACACAGTCAGCAAATGGTGATGAAGTGTCTCACAGATGCGATCAACCACATGATCCCCGAACTTGCTGATGCCATATTTACAACTCAATTACACTCTCGTATGAGTCATCCACCAGAGGTCCAACCAGTTCTTTCCATTTGTCAACTGCGATCACAAGAAGATAAGTCGATACAATGAATCCTTTCGACCGACTGCAGCACTGCTATTTCAAGATAAATCCTCGATTTTATGTTTTAAGTTATACCAGCGCATAACATATTTCTTTCATAGTTTGTTGTTAATTATGGTATTTAAAGACCCTTTTATGCTTTTAGAAAGGGTCCGCAATTTTGTATTAAGACTTAAGTCGGGAGTTGCACTACTATACTTCCGATATATTTATTTTTATAAAAGATTGGACCAGAATTCTAAATTTTGACAAAGAAGGCTTTTGTGAGATATGCACTTTTGCTTCCTATGAAAGTATTTCCGAATTAGAAGGAAGAATTTGAATGTGATTCACATTGGAGGAGATCCAAATGCATACAGTACTACTATCTATGTTTTCTCTTTATTTTTCTATGTGAATTAGCATTTATCAACTTTGCTATTATTGATGTGTATATGTTTCTACAACAATTCTTTAACCTGTCACTTTTAAATGTTTCAGAATTGTCATCCTTTAACTATATATGTCATTGATATATTATGATCAATGAAATAACTTTTTAATTATTACTATGTTTAATTAATTAAACAAAATAATCATCATATGAATGCATATTTCTATGTTATGAATAAATCATCTTTATGTTTATTTGTTCATAGAAACAATCAAGAATCGCATTGTTAGAAGGATTCCTAGGATAGATTAGTTACCTTTGTATATTTTTTCACTTTAGAATAGAGCACTTATCACTCCTATTATACATTACAAACTAATCACCCATCAACTCATATATAACTGGGAAATTGGTCCCATTACATCCAGTCGGAGCCACCACATCAAACGGAAAAGGAGCTGCTTTAAGGTCCGGACCGGGTGGTTTTCCCTGATGTTGATGCAACAATTTTAGAGGCATCAACATTTTTGGCGCTAGAAGGAGGGCATGAACTGTGAATGGTGAGCAAATCCAAATCCATAGACCATTCTGAGAGTAAATCTCCCTCAACATCTCCCCCGACTTCTCCCTCTCATTCTAAATCTCCAATTCCTAAGAGAGAAGTTGAGAAAACAACCACTGCTGAAAACCTGAACTTATCAGATAAATCCACTCTTGAACCTCCTGAAGTTCAGTTTTTAATTCATAAACTTCAAGGATTTTCAATATCACCACAGAAATCTGAGTTATCTCAAGGTAGTGTGACTTCGCAATACATTCCTTCCCATCCTCTTACCAGATTACAGAGTGAAAAACTTGGTATTGAACCCACAAAATTCCCTCTACCTAAAAGAAAAAGAGCAAGGAAGACACCTAAAGGGTCTGACAGTGAGACTCTTTCATCATCATCATCCATTTCATCTAATCCATTGCAAAGTCAACCATCCACTCCTCCACTCCATATTGTTGTTCAACAGGGTACCAGAACTTCAACATCGTCTTTCCAACCACTAGTAACTTCATCTTCGGTTTCCTCTGCTATTAGCTTCAACAATGGCACACAATCAACCACAACCTAGGCCATGGACAAATCCAGGGGCAGTCGCAATGCCTGCACCCTTTAGTCAATTGCCAGCACATCCTAAAAAATGGTAGCCAAAGTTTAACCCAGATATAGGCATATTGGCAGAAGAACACATAAACAACTTTATGTTGTCAATAAACTTAAATGGAGTCACAGAAGAAAATGTTGTTGTAAGGCTTTTCCCATATACCTTACAAGGAGCAGCTGGATCATGGTATTTTTCGTTACCAGTAGGATCCATTACTAGTTGGAATGCTTTTCAAGAGCAGTTTTTGACTAAATTTGGAGATGATAGATCCATAGCGACATTGATCAATGATCTCTTCAATCTTAAAACTGAATCTAGAGAACCTATTAAAGATTTCAACTTGTGATTTAATAAACTCTTAAATAAAATTCCTACTACATCTAAGCCTAGCGAAGAAGTTCGAAGCGAATGGTATATCTCTGCCTTACCTTCGAATATAGCAATCTTTGTTGATAGAGCTGCAAAACCTACTTTAGAAGAGAATATGAAAGAAGCAATCGCCGTTGAAAAACATATAATCTCTTTAGAAAAGAAAACCGCTCTTGAGGAGAGAAAGTCCAAAAAAGTTACTTTTAAGGATGATTCTAAGAAGAAAGTGGCTAAAGATCCATATGATATGGAGGGTTTGCAAAAAGTTTTAAAACCCATGTCTAACGAAATGGTCGAAATAAAAAAACAAGTTGTTGAAACCTCCACTAAAAAGCCATTTAGGAACTTCAAAAGACCTGACTCAAAACCACCTAATGCTATATCTAATGCATAATCACATCAGGATAATGATGAAAATGAAGATAAAATCTTATCATCAAAGAAAACTGAGGAAGAAGAAGTTGTAGAATGTCATGGTATGTGGGATTTTATTTTTCCTAATTCAGATACCGAAAGTGAACAGGAAGCTTTCCTAGTAAGTACCAAGAGTAAAGGAACCATAGAACCTATTCAACCAACTCAAAAGAAGAAAAATGTGAATCCTACTACCAAAGATAAGGCTCCCACAAAGAAATCTACAACAATCCCTACTCAAAATCAGCCATCATCTTCCAATCCACCTTCATCATCCAAGACATTGGTAGTTGCTGACTCTATGGATTACAACATCATCGAAGACATGAAGAAGACTAGAGAAAATATCTCTATATTTGAGCTTAGCAATCTCAAAAATCAACAGAAATTGCTACTCAGAGAATTAAATGCAGTCCCTTCTTCTCCTCTTCCAAATGTTGTACTGTTCAAGGCAACTAATGGAACAGGTAAGCCACCATCTGATAGGGTAGAAGATACTGATGCTGTGTTGACCGGAGATATATCTAATTCTCATACCCCTCCTTTTCTCTTGACCTATGAAATATACAATAGAAACTTGCATAATTGCTTGATAGATTCAGGGGCTTCATCAAATATAATGCCAGCTTCAGTCTGTTCAAAATTGAATATTGAGCCTCAAAAATATGCAGTGCATATTGTTCAGCTGGATAGAACTAAAGTTCAAGTATTAGGAGAAATAAATTCAGCTACCATTAGGTTATCAGCTGATCCAAGGGTAGTTCAGAGAATTGATATATTGATTGTTGATATTCTTGAGTTTTATGGCTTAATTCTAAACAGGGATTGGTTTGAGAAACTCCATGGTTATATTTCTACCGATTGGTCTCACATGTGGCTCCCCTATAAGGGAAAGCCAAATCAAATTAAGATCAATCAGGAGAAACATATGACTCATACTGTGACAGAATTTGAGCAAGAAAACCAGCCCATAGCTTTCAATAATAACATTCTTGGCAACTACTCATCTGAATCATTCTTTGGTAATTTTAATGCTCAATCATCACCTTTCTCAGTTAATAGTTTCACATCTCAAATAGAAAATTTTTCTCATACAGATACATCAAGGTGTGTTAATATTGCTGAAGAAACTGTAAATAAAACTGTTGATAAACCTGTATTTTGGTCTTTATATTTTGATGGCTCAAAATCCAATGACGGTGTAGAAGCGGGATGTATTTTAGTTAGTCCCGAGGGGGAAAAACTATGTTATCTTGCAGACTAGAATTTGAGTGTACAAATAATATTGTTGAATATGAGGCATTGATCCAAGGACTTTACAAAGCAATAGGCTTGAAAGTGCAATATCTTAAAGTATTCGGTGACTCTGAAATTGTTATTAAGCAAATAAGAAATACTATACATTGCCTTTCTGGTCATCTTAAACATTATCAGTCCTTGGTTCAAGACCTTATATCTCATTTTCTAGTGTTTAATATTTCTCCCATTCCTAGATCTCAGAATGCAACAACTGATTTACTAGCCAATGTTGCTTCTAAGCTCCTCCCATCCGAGGATTACAACCCTAATAGATTTTTAGTTGAAATAATTTTTAGACCATCGGTTCCATACAATGTCACTAACTAGTGGGTATTCAATCATGACGACAACATTTTGAGTTTCTTAACTTCTGAGAAATCCTATAATGATCAGATTATTGATGAGAGTGATCATGATCTTCAAATGAAGCAAAGACTTGAGGAAAATTCCATACCTAAATTAGTAGTCAAGCTTGAGGATCTATATGACATCAAGGATAGGTTTAAGCAAGTTACTAATTCAAAGCTTCAGAGTTCTACTTTGAGATCTGAATTAATAAATCTTGGCACTGAGGCCAAACCACAAAATATTAATTTGGGATTAGGACTTACTCAAGAAGAAAGATTTTCCTTTATCAGACTTTTGAATAAATACAAAAATATTTTCTCTTGGAATTATGATGACTTAAAAACATATGATACTTCTATCATACAACATACAATTCCAATGACATCTGAAGAGAAACCAGTGCAACAGAAATTGAGGAAAATTCATCCGAACCTTGAAAGTCAGATTAAAGCAAAGTTAAACAAACTCTTGAAAGCTAAGATAATTTTCCCTGTTAGACATTTAAAGTGGGTTTCTAACTTAGTGCCTGTTAGAAAGAAGAACAGTGACATTAGAATTTGCATTGATTTTAGAAATCTTAATAAAGCTAGCCAAAAGGATAACTTCCCACTACCAACAATGGAGCAAACTCTTCATTCAGTAGCCGGTTCTGAATTAATGTCTTTCTTAGATGGATTTTCTAGATACAACCAAATATTGGTACATCCAGATGACAGACTCAAGACTACTTTCAGAACTAAATGGGGAACATATGCCTACCAAAAAATGTCTTTCGGTTTGATTAATGTTAGAGCTACCTTCCAGAGAGCAATGGATATAGCATTCAAGGGTTTAATCAATAAGTCAGTTGTTGTCTATTTGGATGACATTACTGTCTTCTCCAAGAAAAGAGCAAATCATTTGCATGATTTGAAACAAATCTTTGAATGCTGTAAAAGGTATGGGATTTCACTGAATCCCAAGAAATCATTTTTTTCTCTTTACCAAGGTAAACTCTTGGGATTTATTGTCTCAAATGATGGTATTTATATCGATCCAGAAAGGATCAAAAAGATTTCTGATATTCCACTTCCACACAATAAAAAGTCAATGCAATCATTTTTAGGTCAAATAAATTTTGTAGAAAGGTTTGTTCCATATTTTTCACAGATTGTTTTACCATTACAGAAAACGATAAAGAAAAATTCAGTGTTCAAATGGGGGCATAAAGAAAAAGAAGCTTTTGATTCAATTAAACAAACAATCATAAGTGCTCCTGCATTAAACTCTCCAAATTTTTCAAATCATTTTATTTTATATACTTTAGCTTCTGATACTTCCTATGCAGTTGTATTGACACAAATCAATGATCAAAACATGGAAGCACCCATATCATTTTTTAGTTCAAATCTCCAAGGTGCTGAGCTTAATTATTCCGAAGTAGAAAAGCAAGCCTTTTGTCACACGGAATAAGTCGATCTTGCGGACAAGATAGACCTTCCTAGAATCTAAAGAAGACCTAATGACAAGCAAACCAACCAGACACTATCTTTCTCTAAATATGCTTTAATAAACAATAGCAAACAAGTGTTTTTAGGGCCTACCTTAGGTCCAACGCTAGCTTGTGGATGCCCTTTCTCCTTCGATCCAAACGAGCTCCTTTTCGCGGATCTGCAAACACAAACAAGGCAAACAAATTAAATAGCACCTGAAAAGCCAATTGCATAAAACATATTTAACATGAAAGTCAACGAGTCCATGAAACAAATAACATAAGATACTTGTTGAGAAAAATGAGTTTGATTGTATTAATTCAAAAGAAGAAGAACCTTACAACCTTTGCCTTGACGCTGTACAAGCTCCTCCCAGGGTCTAGCAAGAAGTCTCCTCTACTTTGACAAGTTTCACTCACTCCCCAATGAAACCAAAAAGGTATGTGATCTCTCCTCTTTAGGCTTAACTAGGAAGTCTCGATTTCACCAGCATTTACCCTCAAAAATGTTTAGCTTCTAACCTCTCCAACAACCAGCCCAATGCCTGTATTTATAGTGCAATGGAGGGAAGTTACTAGGTCCTCCTTCAAAGGGATAAAGCCCTCCTTCAAAGGGATAGCTCCTCTCATCAAGGGATTAGCTCCTTCTCTTTTGGGATGCGTGAACCACCTCAGAGCGAACAATCCACGTCAAAATTCCTTCTAGAAACCTCTAGAATTAACCCAAAGTGAGCTTTTTAAGATAAAACTTGCGCCTTTTGACTTTCACAGGGGTCCACACCTACACCGTTAGGGACAGAGCGGTCTGGTCCGCAGTTTTTGTACATAGAAGGTGCAGGACCACAGGTGACCATGAGACAAAGTGCGAAACTAGAGTTACATTGATTTTTAATGCCTTTCTCTCATTTCCAAAGCTTGATTTGAAGAGCTGAGGTCTGAGACTTTCTTAGGAAGATAGTACAAGTAATGATAGACCCATACTGACTGCAAATAATCATGATGACGATATTTTTGTGTAACAGATTCCCCCCTAAAGTGCGAAGTCTGTAGTAGATGAGGATTTCTTATCATTTAGGAAGAGTGAAGTACTTTATCATTTCAAGGATCATCTTGTGGAGTACCCGGTTGGAACCTGTAAAAACATTCAATGCAAAATATATATATGAGATCATATCATCGCTGAGGTAGGCATTCCCATGCTCAGATCAAAACTGACTAGAAAAACTAACTACTGCTTTGATACAGGAATGATCTTGTAAAAAATCACAAGTATAGACTCATGTGGACACAGTATGGACACAGCCATTTGTTTATGAATAGTCCATTATATAATGAATACAAAATTCCTCGCAGCCTGGATTGTGGAAACTAGATCCAGGGTCTTCATTTCTACTTCCCGAAAACATTACGATTCTATCCATGCGAATGAATGTGTTGATGTCGAACATGGTAGAAACCACTTGATTACCAGTCAATGATGTAAACTGTTAACAAGTGTGAGAGAAACCACCAGTGATGTCAATGGCTCTCAAAGTACCCAGTACAATCCATGAGATGCGAATAAATGTGCTGATGTCGAGCATGTCATGGAATCTTTTGATCGAAAGTCAATGATATAAACTGTCATCAAAGGCGAGAAACCTACCATTGATGCATGCAGATCTCAAGGTACTGACGATTCCTAGATAATGAGTTGATGTCGATAGAAAGCGATCCGTCGTAGGCAAGCCCACAACACGAAATCATAGATCAAGTTGAAGAAATTTAGTTGCAAGAACTTACTCAAGGATGGTCAAGATGGATGACATATATTTTGCAGATGAATGGCTTATTGGCAGTGACCTCTTAAACACATAATGACACGACAGATGTCTTGGTGACAATTGACCAATACCCAAAAACCGACTGAAGACTTTCAATGTGGTTTGATCAACTATTAGGCAAAGGATTTCCCAGCCCAGGTGAATAAAAGTGTCGTGTTCAAGAGTGGTTACAAAGTATGACAAACAAGCTCATTTTTCTCTCTTTTCCCCCCCATTTCTGGCAAGTACCTCTTTATTTTTGACAAGCTTGAGGAGGATAACATTTGCTTGATTATAAGCTCATCCTTCGGATGAGTCCAACTTAGTTTAAATTCGAACCCTAAGAAGGAGTGGTTCGTTCCTGTTTGTAATTGAACATGTCCTTTACTGTGAAATTTTAACGAGTCCAGTATAGGAGAAACTCGGCATTTTTCAATTTTAGAGAGTCTGAAAAAACTTAAGAAGACTCCAGGGTTGACCTTTTTCGTAAATTTGTGTCTCTCAAGCCCGAAAAAGTATAAAATAATACTTGAGAGAACCGCTTAATCTTTTACAACCAAGGAGTACTTTTCGTCATTATTGCCCTTGACCTGAAAAAGTAAAAAAGAAATCAATGACACGTCGTTTAATAACCAGTATCGAATTTGAACCGAAAAAAATCCGGCAATCTTTTCATGTTTTTACAGTCGGAAAAGAGCTATAAGCAGACCGTCTTTTAATTATGTTTTAACGAGTTTAAAAGAAACACTCGGTAATCTTTTCATGTTTTAGGAGTCAGAAAAGATCTTAAAGATGACTCTACATGTTTTTCTGTCGAAAATGGTAGATTTCAACTGAATAATCCTTTATTCTGCACAAAAACACAAACATTACTCATACATGTTTGAAATGAATAAAAACGTCGCAAAATACCTTTTCAAAGTGAAACATAAACAAATTTGCGATTTATTTACTCAAAAAACTCATAAAAAGGGCCTTTGTCAAATCATTTTTACTGTTTGAGTTTGGGTGAGAAAATAGTGCTTTTGCTTAGAAAACTTCCCGTGAAGATTGCGGAAAATCCAACTGTCGGAATTGAGCGCCGTCTTCTCCAGGTAATCCACATCATCCTATTCTTCATTTTTAACAGTTTAATTTTTTTTTTTAGTCCTTTAATTCATTTTTGGGAGGGTTTTTAGGCGCAAAACCCGCGCGCGGGGCCCCACAGGTTTACCATTGCGGACCCGCGGACCCCGACTTTTTCTCCAATAGGAAAAACCTCGGGGTCCGCACCTTCCGTGTAGACAAAGTTCGGTCCAATGCAATGTGTCTAACCCGGAGGGTGCGTACCCCGCCGTAAGGGTTTTGAACCCAAAAATTCTCAAAAATGGACCAATCAAAATATTTTCTAGCAATTTAATTAATCTTTATACTTGATGCAGAGAGTACATCATGCTAGATTGGCGTGAACGAGAGCATGAGGACGTGGATGCTGCCGCATGGAATCATCAGCCTTCACTTGATGCTTTGAGGGCGTGCGGACTGTACAAATTCTGGGCCATTCCTCGCATGAGGGCTCAGGTAGATTTCTTACAATGGCTAGTTGACAGATGGAGCATACAGGACCAGTGCTTCTTCATCGGCGGCCACCAGCTCGAAATCGAGCCGGCGGACATATATTTCTTGACTGGTTTTCCTAAGAGAGGCGAAGACTTGACTCTGCACGGGACTAGGCCAGGTGGCCAGTCTATCGATAGCCTCCGCCTAGAGTACTGCAATAGCCAGGCTAGAGACAAAGGGATAGACATAAAGACCATATCCCGTCTTGAACTCATGGTGATTGCGTTTACTATCACCAGACTTTGTGGAGCTGCCGCATTACATATTGCCACCGGATCCCAGATGCGTATGGCAATTGATTGCTTTCGAGGCACCATCTTCAACTGGTGCGATGCCGTGTTGGCCAATGTGAAAGGCCAACTGACCAGGGCCAAGAACGTACGACTAAATACCTTTGCTTATGGGGCTTTGGTCGTGAGTTTTGGCCTGGAGAATGTTCCTATGCTGATCCCACAGCACCTTACTGTTGGAGTTGGGCTTCCTTGAGAGCCCAAACTGATGCGATGGGTCGCAGTCATGGCCCGTCACCCGGACAAGAGGATAGAGGTTGCTCGATTCAAACCTGAGTATTTCCAATGGCTGGAAAACTAGGTCTTTTCCATTCAGGACTTCCCTTACGCTGGGATAGATTTTCGTGGTGACCCAGACATGGTTCTTCCACCAGGAGAGCAGTGGGACGAGTCAGGTAAAATCCTTTCCAACATTTTTCCTATTTTATTTTTTTTTTATTTTTCCATCATCTCAAAACTGATAGTAAAAATTTTAAAATGCAGATGTGGGTCCACAACGACCAACTGCTCTCCGGCCTTTCGAGAGGAGGCAACCAATTGCACCCGCGCCAGCCCCACAGGACGAATCAGCAGAGGTTTTGGCCGAGTTGGAGGGTCATCTCGAGTGCTGGACAGGAGATATTCCTGAGACCACTATAAATAACATTCCTCGTCGACTTCAGCGCTATGTGATTGGAGTCCCGGGACCTTTTATGAGGTTCCTTTGCAAGGTTGCCTGTGCAGTGGTTTCTTATAGAGATCATCACCAGTGATAGGATGATCGCCTATTATGGGCACATGTGACAATTTTGTTTTTTGTACTTATCATTTTTGCCGATCATAAGGTGTTTTTCAACCTATGATCGAGGACGATGTATTTTTTGACACACTCCTATATATATATATATATCACTATTACCGGCTTATCTTGTAAATCATGTTATGGAATGATTTTAAATTCACATGTATGATTATTGCAAATGTTTATTTAACATTCGAGAAGAAATTGCATCTACTAATGTATTTAAAGACCTTGGAATATGCTGATATTCAATGTAATCAAACTCACATTCCAAGAGATGCACTCTCAAAAATAATCTTAATAACACTGGATTTCTAATGGCATACACTCTATTAAGCTGTAATACAATGAGTTCAGAATCTAACCTCACTATCAAACTCCGAATCCCAAATGAAATAGATTCAGACAATAACTCAATCACTGCACTGTACTCGGCAATGTTGTTTGTTGTTTGACCGAGGCTTACCCCATGCATAGATACTAACTCGTCAGAGGGCGAATAGATAACCCAAGCTGCGGAAGAGATGTTCTGTGTATTACGACAAGCGCCATTAGTGAAACCAATGCATGTTTGGAGAGGCATCGACATCTGCAATATCAAGAGTAAAACCAAGATAAGCAGGAATAATGACGAAAAACACTCTCTAAGCTAAGCACACTGTTTAAACTAAAACACACCAGCTAGAAAGAAAAAACTATCCTAACTAAAAAATCTCCATACCCATTCTTTTAAGCATAATACCTCTTCAAGTAAAGGCCATTTCTGGGTTTACCCAAAGAGTCCCCATCAAAGTCTACCAATTCATAAGCCCCTTTGGCTAGCTTTCGCTTGACAACATAGGGACCATGCCACATAGGAACGAATTTTCCAGCGCCTAATTTATCATTAGCTTGATCATAAACTAAGACTAGATCTCCTTCCGAAAAATTTTGAGGGGTCACATTTCGATCATACTGAGCTTTTATCCGTTTTGCATGAGTCTCGATCGCCAATGCAGAATCACGTTGATTCTCATCTAATTGAGCCAAGTATAACAAACGCTTTTCCTCTTCGGAAGTGGCTGGAAGTAACTCGATGGCCATTTGTAGTGACGGGATTTCACATTCAATGGGTAACACGACTTCCAAACCATAGACTAGTTGGAAAGGAGTGAACCCTGTTGATGTTTTTACTGAAGTTCGGTACGCCCAAAGCGCTGAAAATAGCATGTTGTGCCAATTCGACCGATGAATCCCAATGATTCTTCGGATCATGATAACTAAAACTTTGTTGATGGACTCAACCAGACCATTCGCTTGTGGATAATAAGGGGTTAAACTATCGTGACGTAAACCAAGCTGGCTTGTAAGTTCGGTCATCATAACGTTTCGAAAATGACGCCCATGATCAGTTATTATCACTTGTGGGACACTAAACCTAGCAATTATATGATTGAACACGAAAATTGCAGTTGTCTTGCCATCTGCCTCGAATGTAGGCATCGCCTCAGCCCACTTAGTAAAATAATCTACCGCAAGGATGATATACGCATGCCCCCCGGCTGAGTGAGGGTTACATGTAATAAAATCGATACCCCATTTGGCAAAAGGACCAACGGCAATTATAGGGTGGAGAGGAGCAGGTGGAGCGTGCATCTTATGATAAAAAATCTGGTAGTTGTGGCATTTTCGGACCGCCGTAATACAATCTTTAAATAAGGACGGCCAGAAGTAGCCAGCGCGCAATATCTTTTGGGTTGTGGCATACCCAGACATATGAACACCACACGCTCCAGAGTGACAGTCATTTAGAACCCTTTCAGCTTCCTCGTGAGTTAAGCAACGTCAAAAAATAGAGTCCGCTCCACGGCGATAAAGTATCTCGAATAATTCTAAATTGTTGGGACTGGAATCGAATTTTCCGACATTCTGACCTTGAAATTTCCGGCCGAAAGGATTGGGTCTGGAGATAAACGATGATATCCCCATACCACGGCTCTAAAGTGCTGATTAGAAACAAGGATTCATCCTCAATGGGCTCCTCCGCCACAGTTTCCGTGTCAGCACGCGGGAAGTCACACATTAACTCCGCAAAAACTAAAGATTTCTTAGACTTAGATTTCTCAAATTCCAAGTCGAACTCTTACAGGATAACAATCCATTTAGAGTACTTGCCCCCTAGAAATTGCTTGGTCAAAATGTAGATTATAGGGTTGCTATCCGAAATGACTGTAGTTTTACGTAGTAGAATGTAGTGACGAAAACGTTGGACAGCTTGGACGGCTGCCAATGTCAATTTCTCCACATGTGAGTATTTTAGCTCAGTTGTATTTAACGTTTGACTAAGGTAATATATCACATGTTCCATTCCGAATTCATCTTCCTGAACTAAGACCATTCCAATGGTGGAACGAGAAGCGGAAAGATACAAGAAGTAATCCTGGTTGTAGTTGGGAGGATGCAACAACGGTGCATGGGTCAACGCGTGTTTGAGTGCATCAAAAGATTTCTGAGCTATCTCATCCCAATAGAACTGAGTGTTTTGCTTCAACAACCGGGTAAAACCCTTTGTAACCTCGGCGTAGTTAGGAATGAATCGTCGTAAAAAGTTTGCTTTCTCTTTCAAACTTTGGAGTTGGTGAAGACTCGAAGGAGGAGGAAATTTGATGATAGCTTCGACCTTCGAGGGATCAACGCGAATGTCGGCTTTCGAAACTAAAAATCCCAGCAATTGACGCGTTTCTATACAGAAGACACATTTGTGTGGGTTCAACCGAATATGATAATGCCTACACCTCATAAAGATTGCTCGTAAATGGACGAGGTGATCATCTCGATGTAATGAATGAGCAGGCAAATCATCGAGATACGGTTGCACAATGTGCTTGATGTCATGAAACGCATAAGAAATCGCCCTTTGAAAAGTTGTTCCGGCATTCTTAAGCCAAAAAGGTAATTTTCAATAAGAAAATGTCCCCCATGGACAAATGAAAGCCGTTTTTGGTTGATCGGCAGGTAGAATGTTGATTTGATTGTATCCGGAAAAACCGTCCATAAAGGAAAATATTTCGCTGCCGGCACAATCATCAATGATTTGATCGATATAGGGGTTTGGGTAATTGTCCTTTGGACAGGCTCGATTAATGTCCCTATAGTCGATGCATATTCTTATTGTTCCCTGCTTTTTGTTAACCGGAACAATATTCAATACCTAATCTGTTAACGGGATCAGATAAATGAAACCTGCTTTCAACAGTTTTTCAACTTCTGCTTTAATTGCAGCAGCTTTTCGTGGGTGAATCTGACGCAAACGTTGCCGGACGGGTTTAGCGTCCGGGTAAGTCTTGATCTCATGAAAAAAAATCGCGGGATCAATTCCTGGCATTTCCTCATAAGACCAGGCAAACACGTCGCGAAATTCTTGAAATAGGGCCTTATATAATTGAATTTCGTTATCTAAACACGAGGCACCTATATGAATGTTCTCAACAATTCCGGGCTTAACCAAAATGTCAATAGGAATAGTTCGAGAGATGTTTCCCAAATTTAACTCTGAATCGAGATGTTTCATTGGATTCTGAGGTTCCTTGACATATTCAGTTGTAAAAATTGATGAGAAATCATTTTCAAAACGATCATCCTCAGGTAAAAATGAAGATCTGTGATGGAGATCTTCCCATGGTAAATCATCTACACATAGGATTTCATGAATTTGCTCATCAGAGTGAACAAGTTCAGAAAACATAGTTAAATCTGAGGTTGATGTGAAAAGTGATTCCTCACGGACCACATTCATTAAGTCATTTTTGGTTGAAAGCGAGTCAGCAAACGACTGCATAGCTTCATAGGCAATTTCATATGGACTCAAAGGCATGGAATTACCAATTGAGTCTATCTCAGATTCATAAGGGACAATCCAAGGATCATCATAAATAATGGTATCTGATGTAATCATATGAATGGTTGTAAATGAAGATGATGCGTTGATTGGAGGAAAAGGAAAAGTTCCCAGTAAACCGACATCTTTAACTAATCCTACTCCAACATCCTTATATGGGATAGTCGTTTTACCAACATGCTGAATACTCTCCGAAGAGGCTGGGTCAGATGAAAAGTAAGCCAGCTGGTCTATTGTTATGATCTTTCCATTATGTGGAAACTTTATTACTCGAAAGACCGATGAAACGACCGCTGTCATAACGTAAGACCAACTTCAATCCAAGAGAAGGTTGTAGTCTAGACGGGCATCAACCACCTCCACATCTAAACTAACGGTTTTTCCTTCAACCCCTATAGGAAAATCCTGCAGAATGCCAAAAGGATGAAACCCACGTCCATCAAAGGCCTTTAGAATCGTCGGGGATTGATTTAGTGAAGGAGAACCAAGGGATCTCCAACACTGTATCGACATAATACACGTTGAGGCTCCCTCATCAATTACAGTCCGATGAATAGGCCTGCTTTTGACTATCACTGGAATCTGGAAAGCCATTTGATGAGGTAAATGCGGTGTACTATTTTCTAGATCGAAAATTATTAGGTTCGGGTCCTGAACATCAACAGCTCCTATAGCTAACAAAAGTAATTTACATTGTGCTGGGCATGATTGCAGCACTTCCAAAGCCGACATTGCTGAGGGTGAAACAACTAAATCCTCAACAATGTTATAATTCTGAGCCGCTCTCGCATGTGGATTGAAAGCTGACTTTCGAAGTATACCCTTGGCGGGCGGTTTGATTACCAAGTCTGGATTAGGTTTCTCGATATGTAGTGGATTGGAACTGGGAGCTGAGGTTGATGGATTAGAATGAGAAGATTCTGCTTCTTTACCATCAACAGGACTCTTACTACCATAATCTTCTGATCGAGTCGCAATCCTAACATGGGACATCATCAGTATGGGTTCTTCATTGGCACTCGAGGATGAACCTATCATCTTACTGTCTTGAGCCGAAAAAGGATCCTTCAAAACAGCAGGAGTTTGGGAACCCTTGACAATCTTCGCAACCTCTACACGATGAGGGCAGTCTCTTGTAAAATGTTCATCGTCACAACTGAGACAAGGATAACGAGGTTTGAATTTTTCGTCATTGGATTCCACCTTTTCAGGTTTCTCCTTTGAACTTTTGTCCGTTTTATTCTTCTTCTTTCATTTCTTCTTCCCACCGGATTTTGATTTGGCTGTAGATGACTCTACAACGTGAATATCGGCGGAAATCTCTGCAGAAGAATCTCCTGTTGGGGAATCAGGAAAGGTTATGATAGGAGAAGAATTCTTGGAAGACTTCTTCTTACTTTTAGTGTTAACCATACTAATCATACCATCAGTGACATGACATCCCGAAGGAGCTGCAGCGATTTGATTTGACTTGGGAAGATCGGGGATTTTTTCGTGTAACGTACCTGACTGAGTATATACCAAGTCACGGTACTATGCTTGAGCAATGAATTGCTCCTCAGTAACCACTCCGGCTTTAGCAACATCTTCAGTGATCTTTGGCAACAAAGAGTTTACAAACCATTCAGCCAAGATCTGATCCGGAATAAATACCTTCACTAAACGACGTCGACGTCTCCACTCATGAATATGATCTGAAATGTACGTGGATGTCGATTTTTTTAGCGAAGTTAACAATTCTGTGCCATTGTCATATCAGAATGGCAACTGGAAATGAGTTAAAAATGAGGTAGCTAACTGACTAAAATTATAAAAATTGCCTCGCAGTAACTCAATGTACCACTTGGCCGCGAGACCAATTAGAGTGCACTGGAAAAGTCTAAGATGGATCGAATCATCTGTGATGGAGTTAGACGCACACCAGAGGTGGTAAGTCATCACATCGTTTGACGGTTCCTTTCCTGATTTACCTTCGAACTTGGGAATGTCACTGGGCAACTTATTCGGCATTGGCAGCCAAAATGGAAGATAATTAATGGGATCGTTCGTTAGGCGCGACAAGTCAGGTATGTCCAAAGTTGCGATAAATGGTAACTGCCGATTAGGATCCCTAAAACTCTGGGTCATGAGACCAGCCCCAGGAGGAGGATATCCAGGATAACTAGGAATAGGAATCGCGTTCGGGATATTGTATCCTCCCAGAAAACCAGGATTAACCAGACCGTACTGGGGTTGTTTAGGTTGTTGATAAGTGTACCCAGGATACGGTTGATACTGATAAACCGGCTGTTGGACAGCAGGACCGAATTGGTACTGTCCCTGGTACGGTTGATAGGTGAATTGTGGTTGACTTGTGACAACCGTACTTAAACCAGGTTCACCTACAAGCATTTGAACCGAAGTTTGAATCGTAGATCCAGACGGTGGTAAAGATGTCTGAGGAGTAGATACAGGAATAGTAGAAACCGAAGCTGTCGGTACTCCAGAAGTAGGTGGGGTAGATTGAACAGATGTAGCGGTAGTTGTAGCAGTCGTTTGAGGCGGAGTACGAGGTGTACTAGGCCCAGGCTGAGAAACTACCGAAGGTACAGAAGTTTGAATGTTAGACTGGACCGGTTGCTGGGATGTACCAGAAACTAAGGGTTGTCCAGTTTGAGATGACAACTGTACACTTGGTTGCAACACCTGTTGGGTTTGCGATGGATCCCACACTATATTCATTCTGGGGTACTTACCCATAACTGGTTGAGAATATTGAGGACCATAACCGGGTTGAGGGTAGGATTGATAATTGAAAGGTATATTTCCTGTTCCTTGAACAAATGCTTGACCTTGGGGTGGTTGGAAACCTTGGTTCGAGTATTGACCTTGGGGTTAATACCCTTGAGGCACATACTGATACTAGGGTTGACCTTGAGGTATAAATTGATATTGGGGTTGACCTTGGGGTACATATTGAGTCTGGGGTTTACCTTGAGGAACGTACTGTCCTGTAGGTATGTACTGTCCTTGAGGTTGCCCCCCAGATGCAAATTGTGTACCTTGAGGTTGTCCCCCAGGCATTAATTGAGGCTGCCCCCTAGGCAGTAACTGGCCACCTTGAGGTTGAGGATTGGGAATAGAACCTGACATCATAAGAACGTCTTCTACGCTCAACGGTTTATTACCATTGCTTCCAGTTAATAACCCTTGATCAATGGGTTGAGGAGATGCTCCCAAAAAAGTACCAGAAAGAGACTGATACCCAGAGGGAACAGATGGACCGCCGTACAAAAAGGATTTGGGCGATTGAGTAAACATGGACGACTGTCCTGACATATTTACGGGAGTATAAAAACCTCTAGGTGTTGAGTGATAAGGAGCACGAGGTGGTGAAAAACTTAACCCTGAGTTTTCTAAATAATTAGTCAAAAAACGATACCAAGAACTACTCCTAGGTGGACTGTAAAAAATTGATTCACGCTCCCTTAGTTCAATGACAGGTTGATTTTCAGGGATAGGGATGCCTACTTCTTCTTCTTCCGGAGCAAGTTCTTCAATAGAAATAAGTCCAGAAGGAAGATCTTGAGTGATGACTCTTTCTACCCTAGGTGAACCAGGACCACTAAAAGTTGGAGAAACAAACCCCGATGTCGGAGTAGCAGCAAATTCACTTTCAGGCTCAGATATTTCGGGTTCTTCACCTATATCACTAGTAGATGAAAAACTACCAGTGATTTCGGAGACAGACACTGACTGTGGATTATATTCTGCTACTGGCGTTTGAAAATCAGGATGTACTATCAAAGAAGATTCTCCTTCTTCCGGTGACCCAACTCTATTGTCTCTAGGAGTTACGAGGACTTCTAAGCCTTCAAGTTGGCTCGGTACTTCCTCAGGAGGTTGGGCCCGAAGTTTACGGGACTTCCTGAGTAACTCAGCCACGGTTAAAGACTTTTAACTACTTCACATGCAAACAAAGTAAAATCTCAATGAAAAGCACCTAAGGTCTCTAAAGAACCAAATAAATGTCAATCACACACCTAAAGAATCTAGGAGATCAAACACACACAAACAGTAACTTTCCGGACCGAAAACACTAGTTGGTGATGAAATCTAACGTCGCAGAGTTCAGTACAGAAATGGCAATTGGAACAGTTACCCCGGCAACCTGCTTAATGAATAGACTGGCACAAGTTCCTCCACTTAACCGTCTCAAGTGAAGTGAACCCCCCAGAAAATCCAAGTGAATCTAGCCGACATCTCCTCCAGGTACAGCGGGATCTTCCCACCACTGTCACCTCAGGAAGAGTCCTAAAGAATATGGCCACTAAGGTTACCAACTGAGACAAATACACCTGGGGGAACAATCTACGATCCGATACGCACGCAAGGGCAGAGTAGCAAGCTCAATCACCTTGAAGGCTCCTTGACATAATCCAAGCTTTACCAACAAGTGACCCCAGGCTCCTCGACAGTGGTTATTCCGAGGTTTACCGTTTTTAATACGTGAATATCTAGCGTCGTTCCCAATGAGGAAGGATTGATTCGCACACTGGTTCGGACACGATCTCGTGCTTCTCCTTTAAGAGGAGCTTTCCCAGAGCATAAATGCAACAATTGGATTTCTTCCCTACCACAAGATACAACTACTTGTTTGTTTTTACTATCTTGGAGAGTTAGTTACTCTCCCACTCCAAGACACTAGCCTAAGCTAAGTTGGTGTATTAGAGCCCTAGAAATAAAAATGTTACTAGGTGAATTTTACTTTAAGCGTTAATTTTAGTGGTTTTTTGTTTAAGTCCAAAGGTGCGGATATGAAACTCGTGGTATGAAGACTCGACTCAAAATCACTAAAAATGCACCTAAGATGATCTAAACAATCTTTTTCTCTTCGATGAACTTCTAAAACTAAGAAAGATTTTGAGAATGCAAATAATTTGTAACACAAATCTTTCTCAATTAAACAAATTAAAAGAAGAGCTTTTCTTTTCAAAGCACTCAAAACGAGACAACTAGTTATTTCACAAAAATTTCCCTTTTCGTTTCAAAGCATTCAATCACTACAAAAAAAAAAAAAATTAAAAGAGATTTTTTATATTTTGTAAATAAAACACTCAAAACTAATGGAAATGACTAACTTTGAGAGCTATAAACTATAAAAACCTATTTGAAGTCAAAGCCTACTAAAAGTATTTTTAAGGATGTTTTACTCAGCTAGATGCAAGCTAAGGACTAATTTATGCAGAATCAAAAATCAGTCAAGAACAACCAATTTCGTTTTCTTTTTGAAAATGAAAATCCAAACTCTCAAACACAAGCTTTTCAAAGTTTTGAAATGAGAAAATACAAAGCGGATTCCTCAACAAGGGGAGATTTCATACATGGTCAGACTCATAAGAAAGCTGGTAGACACTAAGGTGATCTGAAGTCCCTACAGCCTCTAAGCTCAGAGCCACTACACAACCAAAATGAAAAACAAACCCAACAAGCAAAACTCCTAGGAAATTCACCTAAAACCCTAACACTAACGAAATCAATCCAAGGAAAGTTTTTGACAGAGTACATGCAGGTCTGGGCAATGGCTAAAACCTATAAACAAATTCTAAACTGATAAAAAAGAGAAAAATTTAAAATTTCTCAAAATTTTGACAGGGTACGCAGGCAGCCTGTTTACACAGGTGTGTTCACGCTCTGTGCACAAAGCAAAAGCGCGTACAGGTACGCACTGTGCTTAACTCAGAGGGTGCGTACTTCTCCCAAAATTATGAAAAATAAAAACTAACTCAAGATTAACTAAAAACACCCAATCCCACAATCATCAAGTCAAAAACAGAAACAAAAAATACAGTTTCTTAGGTCAAAGTATAAACAAGGAAAACAATCAAGTCCCCAACGGAGTCGCCATTTTGTCACACGGAATAAGTCGATCTTGCGGACAAGATAGACCTTCCTAGAATCTGAAGAATACCTAATGACAAGAAAACCAACCAGACACTATCTTTCTCTAAATATGCTTTAATAAACAATAGCAAACAAGTGTTTTTAGGGCCTACCTTAGGTCCAACGCTAGCTTGTGGATGCCCTCGCTCCTTCGATCCAAACGAGCTCCTTTTCGCGGATCTGCAAACACAAACAAGGCAAACAAATTAAATAGCACCTGAAAAGCCAATTGCATAAAACATATTTAACATGAAAGTCAACGAGTCCATGAAACAAATAACATAAGATACTTGTTGAGAAAAATGAGTTTGATTGTATTAATTCAAAAGAAGAAGAACCTTACAACCTTTGCGTTGACGCTGTACAAGCTCCTCCCAGGGTCCAGCAAGAAGTCTCTTCTACTTTGACAAGTTTCACTCACTCCCCAATGAAACCAAAAAGGTATGTGATCTCTCTTCTTTAGGCTTAACTAGGAAGTCTTGATTTAACTAGCATTTACCCTCAAAAATGTTCAGCTTCTAACCTCTCCAGCAACCAGCCCAATGCCTGTATTTATAGTGCAATGGAGGGAAGTTACTAGGTCCTCCTTCAAAGGGATAAAGCCCTCCTTCAAAGGGATAACTCCTCTCATCAAGGGATTAGCTCCTTCTCTTTTGGGATGCATGAACCACCTCAGAGCGAACAATCCACGTCAAAATTCCTTCTAGAAACCTCTAGAATTAACCCAAAGTGAGTTTTTTAAGATAAAACTTGCGCCTTTTGACTTTCACAGGGGTCCGAACCTACACTGTTAGGGACAGAGCGGTCAGGTTCGCAGTTTTTTTACAAAGAAGGTGCGGGACCACAGGTGACCATGAGAGAAAGTGCGGAACCAGAGTTACATTGATTTTTAATGCCTTTCTCTCATTTCCAAAGCTTGATTTGAAGAGCTGAGGTCTGAGACTTGCTTAGGAGGACAGTACAAGTAATGATAGACCCATACTGACTGCAAATAATCATGATGACGATATTTTTGTGTAACACCTTTGCTATGTTCAAATTTATTAAACACTTTAGGCCATTCCTCTTGAAAACTCATACAAAAGTAATAGTCCCATTTTCAGTAGTGAGACAATTACTAGTCCAATGTGAATTAGGAGAAAAGAGGGCCAACTGGGTTACAACGTTACAAGAATATGATTTGGACATTAAACCAACGAAAATTATCAAAGGCCAAGGTTTTTGCAGGTTGTTAGCAGGAGCTTCTAACATTCAGGACCATGAATGTTCAAACAATATTGAGGAAATCAATGAGATAAGTACCATCAACCCTGAATCTCAATATGTGGACTTGTTATTTTATTTAAAAAATGGGTATGCTCCTTCTAATCTCTCTTACAAAAATAAACGTGCCTTAAGATTGAAAGTGAAACACTTTGAGATTATTGATGATGTGTTGTTTAGAAGGAACTATGATTCAGTTTTATTAAGATGCCTTGAGAAAACTGAAGCAGAGAAGGTCTTGCAGGAATTACATGATGGTCTAGCAGGTGGACATTTTGGAGGAGATACAACAAATCACAAAATTATACATATTGGTTATTACTGGCCCATGTTATTCAAAAATGCCCATGAATATGTGAGGAAATGCAGAACATGTCAAACTGCCAGTGGAAGACAAAGAAAACCAGCTTTTCCTTTACAACTAGTCAACATCGAACAACCCTTTGAACAATGGGGACTGGATATCATTGGAGAGATTATTCCACATTCTTCTAAGCAACACAGATATATCATTACAGCCACGGATTACATTACAAAGTGGGTAGAAGACATTCCTCTGAAGGTAGCCAACTCTGAGGCAATTATTGACTTCATAGATCAGTTCATCACTACCAGGTTTGGCATACCTAGTGCTCTCATTTTCGATAATGCATCTTATTTCTCTAGAAATACCATACTTGAATTTTCTATTAAAAGAGGATTTAAATTGAAATATTCTGCAAACTACTACCCTCAGGGTAATGGTTTAGCATAATCAACCAATAAGAATCTTATCAAAATCATTAAGATAACTGTTGATCAGAATCAAAAGAATTGGCACAAATCTTTAGTATTTGAATTATGGGCAGACCGTATAACACAGAAGGCCTCAATAGGCACTTCTCCATTCAATTTAGTGTATGGGAAGGAAGTTGTCATACCAGCAAACTTAGCACTCCCATCTCTAGCCTTAGTGCAGTTTATTGAAGAAAATCCCTCTTCTTCTATTCAATTGAGACATAATAAAATCCTTAAATTAGAAGAAGAAAGGGAAAAAGCCAGAATTACACATGCAAAGCATCAACAGGTTATTAAGTCTTTTTTTGATACAACTTCCACCAGCCCAAAATTTTTACAGATTGGTGATCTTGTTTTGAAATGGAACAAAGCTCATGAAGATAAAGGTAAACACACTAAATTTCAAAAAATGTGGCTAGGACCGTTTCAAATCATCAAGAAGATAGGCCAATCAACATTCATATTGCAAGATCTATCAGGAAAGAGAGATTCTCTTCCTGTCAATGGGCTTATCTTGAAAAAATTCATTATTTAAGGAGGTAACCCCTTTTTATTTGTAAATATTCAATTTGCAGTCGTATTTGTGTGAATTTTCAGTTTTGTTTGTTTGTTACAAAATAAGGTTGTAAATAGCCTTCTATTGGCCTTTACTGTTTTGAAGGTTTCCTAAAGAAAATAGTGTTAATATTTACTTTTGATAAATGGAAGCCTTAAAGGAAAAGAAGGAAGTTCTAGGGAATTAGGTAAAATTAAACTCTGAAAACCTCTTTTATTTCTGTAAGATCTTTTCAAACCTTGAAAATACTGTAAATCATCCCAAGTTTGCAAAGCCCAAATGAGGTTATCTATAAAAAGAAAATACTGATCCAAAATTAGCATCTACAACTCTTAAATTGCCATCCATATTCTCTTAAGGAGTAAATCATTCACCCCATCCACAAAAGTTTATGATTTTTCAGAGTGTAATTCTAAAATATGTTTGATATAAAAGATAAGAGGTCTCATTACAAGCCTACTTACCATGGTCATAGGGAACTAATTAAACTACCATTACCAATACTTCATATCAAAACAGGGTAATGGCTTATAAGTATAAGACAATGGGTCTCATCACGAGCCAGCTTGTTCAATTAAATTACAACCAGTGAATGGCATTGTCAATAGCTGGCCACCAAACCAGGACAATGGCTTTTTATCTTTTAAAATAAGAAATAAAGAAGATGGAAAATGAAAAAAAGGAAAATATGTGGAAACATATCTTTTTGGATTTACTCTTAGAAATTATACTCTGAAATGGATGGGACAATGAATGATTAAATGGTTAAAAGGTAATCCTGTCGAGACTATAAACGTTTGCTGGCAGCAGAGGCTTTACCTATGACAACAGAGTCATCATATAAGCTAAGTTGGAGAAGTCCTCTTGTTTTATCTTTATCAACCGATCAAGGCTTAAATAAACTTAGAATGTTTTTATTTTTAAGATGAGAAAGAAATTGCAGAAACATTTTTTCATTTTGCAGAGTTAATGATTATCTAATTGTTCTTAGATTATTTTCTTTCACGTTTTCTACAATAAAATTTTTTATTATGCTTTCGTGCTTTGCGTAATTATGAAAACTTTCATTATGAACAACATTGTTTATAGGTCTCGACATGAACAAAAGTATTTTTATAAATTTTGTGATTAAAAACTTCTTTATGGGTGTGGGCAGGTATGAATTGTTTGGAAGGTTTGTCATTGTGCGCAGTGCAAAGGTTTGCACAATGAAATCTTGAAAGCTTCCTCAGCACCCTCAGACATATGCCTAATTACACAAAGTTAACCATAAATAAAGCTTCCATTGCTTATGCAAAGAGTTTAGTGTGAAGATATTTCATTGTGTGGAGAGATTTCATTGTACAAATTTTTGTCCATGCTCTGCACAACCTTTACTCAATTGACTAGCGATATTCAGAATATGGAGATATGGATTATTAATTATTAAAATATTACCAATAATATCATATGGGTCTATCACTTTCCTGGTTGTTGTTGCGAATAGTGATAGACGTAATGGTATTTGCAACACAGAGATATGAGTTATTTAATATTAAAATATTATCAATAATACGTATATGCAAGTGCGAAACATCGCGATACACTTATGCAGAGAGTTTTGTGCCTAGAGCTTTCATTATGAGAGCACATGTTTTAATCAATTAATTAGCGGTAGAGGCAAGGACTATGCTGCATGATAACTATCCCTTTTACTATTATTGAGTTTTTTCCTATTATTAATTAGATAAATTTATAATATTGTATTAATTAATTTTCTAATTTATTAATAAATTTAAAGTATTTTAAAATAAGTAAATGTTTTTTCAATTTAAATATATAATAATCGAGATGTATTTTAATTTTAAAACTTAAATATTAAGAGGATTAAATTTCTAGTAGTCTATTTTTTTAAATTATAAAACTTTAAAGAGACATTTGTATTTTTAGAAATTTGATTTATTTTAAAAATTTAATAAATATAAAATTAAGATAAATTTATAATAGTTTTATTTCATTCTTTAATTAAGGAATATCTTTTTCCATAAACTCCTTTTTCATAAAATATTTGAATGAGAAAAACTCAACCACCTATCACAATAAATATTAATAATATTAACAAATTTAAAACTATAATTTAAAAACCTCTTTGTAACCATGTATTTTAGATAAATAATTCAGTTGATTAAAAAAGGGTTTAAACTATCTATACATACATATATAAAATTGATTTAATTATTTTATTTTTATTATTTTATATGTTATATTAAATTTATTAAATTATGCATCTTCAATTTCTTTGTGAACTTTGATTTTATATTTAAACATATATAATATTAATGTATTAAAACATATATATAAATATAAATCTTATATTTTATTGTGGAAAATAGATATATATGAGAATGTAATGCCTCAAATGGGATATTTTGCTAAATTTGTAGAAATTTACTCAACCCAAAATTTCACTGTAAAATCAATATTATATTAACATAAGATTGCCATGTAAAATAAAACAAATAGAGCATTATAATCCAATAACACAATGAACAAGAAATTTCTGAGCTCTTATTATGATAGGTAAACTGGGGTTATATGCACATACAACCAAAATAGCTGCGATGAGAAGTTGGCCTATAAGATAATCTGCTGCATTGCTATGATGGCCCTCCAAACTGAACTGAAATGCACTTCTGAGCTCTCTTGTGAATTCTGGATGAATTCACCAAGGGAAGATGGGTACTCGCCCAATCTCACTGAATCACTTGAGGGTTTTTGTCTTGGGGCTACTGTTGAAGTAGAGAACTAGGTCCTCAACCTCTCATACAAGAAGAAATACCAAATCCAAGATGTCCTCTAATGGTCTCCTCTTCCTCTTTTATAAATAAGATGAACCCCTCTAGAACCTCCAATTTTATTATTATTTTAATCATGGAGCACTTTTCCCTCTTTTATTTCATTTAAAATATTCTTTTTAATGTGGGAAAAGTGTAAATTGGCCACCATGCCTCCTTAGGTCACTAAACATAACTTCTAACCATCTAGTCCTGTAGATCTTCTTGTTCCGGTTCCAACGAGCTATTACACTAAGGTGTTATGCCAAGTAATCCTCCTGAGATACCACCTTAAGCGTAATTAGTTGAGTTAGGCCCATTAATAACTCTGTTTTTTTAAGTTGTCGGAATGGCATGGAACGAAAGACAAACTGTGCGGATGATGGACTATTCCAAGAAAATGTCATAGGACCTCATAAAAACTCCTTAAAACCCCTCCAAAATCCCCTGGGTCTGTTGAGGACTCCAACCTACACCTGTGACCTGTCTTCCCCCAAATCTGAAAGTCCATCATATCCATGCCATAAGGAACACCAGAAAAAGGAACATTACAAATCCTCCCGCCCCAAGATTTCTTTCCCTGAAGAAATCCAAACCTATGGATCAATCTGGTGGCCCAACGTAACTGAGACCTAATGCCCGGATCCCATACGAACCACTGGGTGATGCTCTGCCTCTGTTTCAACCCACCATGAAGAAACCCCTCAATGCCCAGATCCCAGACCATCCCTTAACTGAATCTGTCATCAACCAATCCTCCTAGACCCCAATGCCACCAAGAACAAGTATCAATGCTCCACGGATCCTGTTGTGCTATAACTCCAACAATGAGTGCTACTCCATCCACCGCGTACCAACTCATCACCTCTCTCCAATCCAACCCTTTGCATAGACCAAGGTCAATCTCACGATGCTGATGCTATGATGAAATACTGATGAGTGGCTAGCCTACAT
The DNA here is from genome assembly GCA_031772625.1 of Pinus tabuliformis. Lineage (NCBI taxonomy): Eukaryota > Viridiplantae > Streptophyta > Pinopsida > Pinales > Pinaceae > Pinus > Pinus tabuliformis. The sequence continues at coordinate 341,950,833 of CM062804.1, read as the reverse complement.
CTTGCTGCCAACTGTATCATGTAGTTTCCCTCACATCTAAGGGCTCCTGCAGTGTAATGCTCCTCACTAAAAATGATACTCCATCAATAGGGTACCAAATCATGATCTCCTGCCAATCCAATGCATGGAAATCTGTGTAAGAAACAAGTCTACTAGGCTGATATGGGTCCCTGCTCAACTCAGGATGGTTTATCTAGTCAATCCACAAGGTCTGTCTAAGGAAACCTTCCACTCTCTCTATAATAGGAAAAAGTGGGCAAGATGTGCTACAAGTCGTGTCTATGTACTCATGGAGAGGGATGCGGCCTGGAAATACTCTAGCTCTACCAAATGCCATTGCTCCTATCTACACCACATCAATGGGTATGACCAAATTTGGATGCACCATCATCTCCAGTAGTTCCTCCCTCCTCTAATCGGAAACTCCACGCTTCTGTTGTCTACCAGTCTCCTGCAAAACTACCCTATCAGCCTCCAACACCTCCTTAGGACAAGTGTCCGCAAATATTTCTACCCTACTAGGTGTTTGTACATCTATCTTTTCCTCATCAATGGCTGATCCCAAGGGTGGATGATCATCCTCCTCCATCACAGGCTCAACATGAACCTCCAACTGGCTTGCCCCAAAAGGCTCATCAAGCATACAACGCACATCATCCTCCTTAGCCGACTCATTCTCCACCATATGTTGCTCATGCTGAATCATCACTGGTGACTCATCATCCTGAATGTCTCCCATAGGGTCCACTGACTGCTCACCATACACACCTGAATATAAATTTGGCATGTTGTCAACAACTGCAAATCACTCATGCTCGTTAGAGGCATCCTCGAATGAACCCATGGACTCATCCAAAGAAGAATCCTCACCTTGAGAGTCAAAAGGAATATCCTCCTACTCTACCTCCATCATCTCCTCAATATCACTCAAGCATCAGTGATCAAGTCCCCAAGGTCCCTTGAAAATGAAGCAGAGACCCTTCCTCCTCAGCTCATTCTTTCTGCATGATCCACCAAACCTAGGCAACTCTTCCCTAGTTAACTGTCTCCTGAACAACCCAATATTTTTCTCAACCAACCTTTCAGCTAGTTTATAAGAAACAAGTGAAACCATATGTTCTCTCCTCCAAATGGTCAACAATCTAGGTCGCAACTCCCTACAAATGGCATCACGATCTCCCATAACTGAAGACAAAATGGAAAACATGTTTGCTTTGACCATGTCATCATGATGTTTCTTAATGTTAAAGAAACATTGGAACACTTGATGGATCAAGTCATCACACCCCAAATCAAGCATAATGTCATAAGATCTAACCAGGGCCATGGATTTTAGAATCTCAAGCTTCTTCCCAAAAGTAGGACCCTCACTGTTATCGAAATCCTGGAAAGTCTCAACTATCAGTCTAAAAACTCTCCTCATAACATCATCATTGTAAGGAGCTATAGGGGTAGTTAGTCTCATGATGTTACTGAGACAAGATGCAACTGGAAGTTTGACCCCTTCACAAGGTTCCTCCAAGAACTTATGTTGTATGAGAGCAAGCATAGCTGGTTTTAGAGCCCAAATCAATTTCTTCCCCTCTAACTGGTTCACTTTGGAAAGGAGTTTATCCGGTTCATCTAGTTTGAAAAGGGATTTCACTGTAACCCTCATATGCTTCAAATTTGTTCCAAGTGAAAAGATTTTGCGTCATATTTCCTGCTCCTTCTGCATATCTCCTGGTTGTTTTTTCTGAAGAATGACATGGACACCCTTTGAGAAAGGCATACTATTATGCCTTGTTTTTTGGTGTATATCATCATCCATTGAGGTGTTGTTTTGTTAGTTTATGAGGTATTTTAGATACTCCATTTTTATTTTCAAGGTTATGATAAGCAATGCAAGGGCAACCAATCACCCTACATCTATAGCAATACATTGTCCAACAATCTATGGAAATGAAAATAATGCTAACAACAAAGATACATATTACTGACAGCTCTCTAATAATACTCGACACCCTATACTGACCCAGAAATTTAGACAATAACATCACATAGGAAACCTTGAAAGTATAAATAGTATAGTGAATAGAAAAGAATGATGAACCTAGAACAAATATCATCTAGGTACCCTCTGATACAGTGTCTAAATGCATATGTAGTTTCAACAAGGTGATTTCATCTAGGGCCACTACATTGTATGACTGTCTCATTGAAATAGATTTTAATCCTGCCAAGAAAACACACACAACAATGAAATGGATAATACACTACCCCCCAAGTGACAAGAAAATTCATACTTCTCGCCTAGCCAACAACAATATCCCACTGGAAACTTCGACCACAATATTGAATGCACTAGTTTTGTCTCCTCTCCAAACACACAGGTCACACTGGTACTCACATAAGCACCTACAGGTGGGCGCAACTTCTTCAATGCATTCAACGAATGGAATCTCATATATACTGTCCCACAACATAAGTAGTGTATACGCTGATCCAAATCATGTAGCCAAAACCAATTTTTGTCTGATACATATTAACGTGCCCAAATCTTCACTCGAAAGACCAAATCAGACCTTCTCCTCTCTAACTAGTGAATTTATTCAATCCTGACGTAATGCATCTACACTTTACTCGTTTTTTGTATTTTGTATTATCCTCCACCGCACCAAATCAATGATCAATCCACGTATCAGTCTCTGTCTTCACTGATTTGTCCAACATGCATAATCATTTTGGCTCCCTAGAATAATTTCACTCCAAGCAGTTTGATGAAAAAATTATTCTCCCAACGACTGCGACCCAATAGTAATCATCGTCTCTCAATTGATGTACGACTGTTTTGCAGAATCACTTGGCACATTGTTTCCAATTCTACAGTGATCCTATCAACCCCAATTTACGTACGAGAACGTGCTCTCTCGACGACTTGGATAAATTCATGCCCAACACCAATCGACGATAATGGCGGCAGTGAGATGTGACAGTCAAGGCGGAAAATAGGCAGCTTGAAAACTCATGTTAACCACAAATCGAATCCCACACAACAATTAAAGTCAACTTACTAATAAAGCTCAAAGCAGATTGTACCATCCTCACAATATCAACAACTCGGTCCTTATTCGACTGCACCACAACAATGCATTATTAACTCTCATGCACCGGATGCGATTGTGGCCTACCCACACAACTCGAGGGCCCTACTGTTGAGAAAAAATTGACTTTTCATACGTATGCAAAATTTTCCCAGTTGACTAACATTGGAAACCGCCAATCAAATCCGGCTTCCAAGTAATAATGCATCCCCCTGAAAATCTTGACGGCAATTGAAAAAAATTGCAGCTCGACTTCCAAAGTATTTTCACAGACCAACTTTTAATACAAGTCGCTTGATGGTTGGGAAGAAGTAATTCTCGGCCTTCTAGATTCGATCTTTATGTGCTAAAATGAACTAGACTTCTGTTCTATAAACAAATCGGCCTCTGTTGGAGAATTTCTGGTGATGATGAATGGTGATAACACTGGAACCTTAGTACTCTTGGAGACAGATAAAAAATATGCTATTCAACTTCCATTGTAGCAATTGGATTCAGCGTTTTGACAAAGAAATAAAAACCACTGCAAACAATGCCACACAATTCGTGCCCTCAAACTTTTGGCGTCTCGTCCATCTTCTGAAGTAATTTTCAGCCTCCCTTCATCACCTATGTGATGACGCGTCCCTCAAAATATTTTTTTAACATTTCGCCTGTCAACGATATTAACCTTGGCCTTGGTCGTCCTTAATAAAAACTTGTCTACTTCCTAATAATTTCATTGCCCACTTAAAATAATATGAATTTGATTTTTGGTCTTGACTTAGCCTATACAACATATGGGTAAAACTCAATTCCTCTCTCCTTTAAAATAAACCTTTGGTCAAAGAAATAAAATGTTTTGGCCAAATTATTTTAACTTTTGGCCCCTTTTAAAATAATCAACCTCTTTCTAAATACTTCACGGAAAGACATTTTTTCTCAAAAAAATTTCAAGCATTTAATATCGAGAGATAAAACTTGTGCTTATAAAATGAATCTAGTTTGACAAGTAAACCCTCGAATTTCCTCTAAATTTGATTTGCAACAAACCCTTAGGCTAGCAGGATGCACAACTCGGATACCACTATAATGTCCCAAATGAGATATTTTTGCTAAATTTACAGAAATTTAACAAACCCAAAATTTCACCATAAAATAAACATTTTATTAATAGAAGATTTCCATGTAAAATAAAACAAATAGAACACTGCAATCCAATAACACAATGAACATAAAATTTCTCAACTTTTATTATAATAGGTAAACTCGGGTTACATGCATAAACAACCAAAATAACTGAGATGAGAAATTGGCCTCCAAGATAATCTGTTGCAATGCTATGTTGGCCCTCCAAATTGAGCTGAACTGCATTGTTGAGCTCTCCTGTGAATTCTAGATGAATTCACTAAGGGGATATGGGTACTCACCTAATCTCACTGAATCACCTAAGGGTTTCTGTCTTGGGGCCTGCTGACGTATAGAACAGGGTCCTCAACCTCTCATACAAGAAGAAATACCAAATCCAAGTTGTCCTCTAATGGCCTCCTCCTCCTCTTTTATAAATCTGATGGAACCCTCTAAAACCTCCAATTTTATTGCTATTTTAATCATGGAGCACTTTTCCCTCTTTTATTTCAATTAAAATATTCTTTTTAATGTGGGAAAAGGGTAAATTGACCACCATGCCTCCTTAGGTCATTGAAAATCACTTCTAACCATCCAATCCTATAGATCTTCTCGTTTCCGTTCCAATGAGCTATTATAATAAGGTGTTCTACCAAGTAATTCTCCCGAAATGCCATCTTAAGCGTAATAAGTTGAGTTAGTCCCATTAATAACTTTATTTTTTGAAAATTGTCGGAATGCCATGGAACGAAAGAAAAATTGTGCAGATGATGGAATATACCAAGAGAATGCCATCAAACATCATAAAAACTCCTCAAAACACTTCCAAAAGCCCCTGGGCCCACTGAAGACGCCAACCTGCACATGTGACATGTATGCCCCCAACTCTAAAATTCCATCCTATTCATGCCATAAGGAACACCAGAAAAAGGAAAATTATAGAGGAGAACCAACCTAAAAATGGCCAGAGATAGAGAATATAACAAGCCTAAGGATGACCATAAAAAATAGGTAAAAAACACATATAGAAACCGAAAAACAGAAACATTGTAATCACCCAGGTTGGGGTAGATCACCAGTTCATCCTTTCTTTCCTTTATTTTTTGCTACTTTGACCCAACCTTTTGGAAGTGGGAATACTAAAGGCACCTTAATATTGTCTTACAATCTAAGGAGGCATCCTTGTCAGAGTCTGAGGAGGCTGATTCATGGGTGCGCAACATGGCGCATGTCATAGCATTATTATTGACTTCTTCTCTTCTTACTAGCAAAACTTGGATCTCCTTACCTTCTTCAAGGGGCTTTTGAAGTTCTGACTTTTGGACCTGTTGATGGCGCTGGACCTGCAAACATGTCAAGGGATCTCCCCGTTAATAAGTGCCAATTAGACCTCAGACCATTTGGTGTAGGAGTCCCAATAGTGGGTCGTACGGTGTCGCCTTGACCGTGGTTTCACACAGAGGAAAGTAAGATGTCCCTGTTGGTAGCAAGGGTGTGACTGCTGCGGGAAGTCAAGGAAGGTGCATGAACGGTTCTAACACATGGAGGGTGAGGTGAGTGCGCCCGTTGGAAACCTGTGAAAGAACTTAGTTAAGAAGGGAACACATGAGCAAAGATGCATCACAACTTGGAAGGCAAGTAAGCTAGCAATCCAAAGTGATGGTTAAATGAACAACACATTTCAGTAAGATTCATACATACATATACATAAAATAGCTACACATGCATGCATAAGCAAGCATATACATATATCATTTAGAGTAAACAAGATAGCTAAAACACAATACGACATATGCATGAAACATGTTGGATCTGTTTTATTAAGAAGTGTAAGTTCCAGTCATATAATACAACCATAACAACCCACTAGTTGTGACAGCGGAACGTTACAGTCACTACCGCCTGCTCCTCCAAAGAGATATACTAGCTCTGCACAGTGGAGAAGCCAAGGCTCGTTACAATATTGTCCAAGCTCTCTCTAAGATAGTCCTATTGGAAGCTTGGCTGACCAAAAGCCTTTACAATGAGTTATGAGGGACTATTTATAGCAAATGATGGGGTGGCCCTTGACATTCCCCTTTGTGACAGTTCAACTACCATCATGACTCTTCATATACTCTATGACTGTTACATCCAACTATCGACACTTGAACTTACACTTGACATGACATCACATACAATCTGCACATGTACCCATGTGAGACAAAATAGACTTGAGCAAGCCATGCAAGACATCACTATGACTTGGAAAACTGTGGGAAGACCAGCTCTTCGACATCCACAAGGTGGTTGATAATAGCGAACGAATGCCAAGCTCGGTAGTCTGCGATGGTGTCCGTGTAATGTAAGGTGACATATTTCTGGAAATGAAATCTTGCCTCCATAGCATCCGGGTACACTGCTCAAGCTCCTCTGTCCAACTCATATGATAACATGCGCATCATTGTCTTGAGTGCGGCTGGACCAGCGACATACTGATGCATGGTATCTGCATTGATCACCAAGTCTGGGCTGGTGGCTATGCACATCAACTCATCAAAGTACAAGTCAAGCTCCAGTTAGACCTATGCCTTTGTCTTCACCTAGGTGAGTGTCCCAATAGATGGGATCATGTGTGTGTGCACAACAACATCCATACTCCTGAATACACGTGCATGGGAAGCCTGTAAACTAGTGATGAGTTGTGAGAGATCTTCATAGTTCTGGATTTGACTCCTGATGCGTGCCTTCAGCTCGACTGCTCTAGGCTTCATCATCTTGGGCAAGTGTAATGGGTCTCCCTTGTATCTCATTGTCCATGTTTTCATGTAATAAACAATAGCATGCACATTTGACAAGATACATTCTCTCCTAGCACATCGCTACTGCCAACCGTTGAGATGGACAACTTCCTTATGCACGATACCAAACTTGGAATAAAATGCCCACATGAATGTGTCAAGGGACAATACTTCATCCAGCATTTCCTTCTTCAACTCTGCTCGGGTGGATGTTGTAACCAATTCTCCTCCCTGCTTGGCCGTCTGTAACTCCTTAGCCATTTTCTCGTTCTCAGCTATCAGGAAGTGAACACTCGAGCTAGTGGATTCGACATATACTCTGGTAGCATAAGCCAATGCTGCTGGATGCTTGCGCACATCAGAGATGATCACTCATTCCTAAAACTGCCTAGGAGATGTGTGATCATCTGGGGTCAACACTACGAGATTGCACAACTCTATGTTGGGACTCATCAAATGAGATGTTGTGGATCTCTCCCTCCGAATTGTCTCCAAGGATTTCAGTGTCTCCTTGGTGTAGTGTCCTATCTAGGGTGCTAGATTAGGCTATATTTATTATCGACTAGGGTCAGTAAACTTCGAGGCATGCGTCTACAATCTATAGACATAAAGGATTCCTAACTAAGTGTTTGTGATGATAGGTTACAGAACTTCTTTACAGAAGGTTGAGGTATGCTCCTTATCACCTGGACACTCAGGTCACTCAATTCATCTACCTATTCTAAAAACACTGTATATTACTTAAACCAAGATTTCAATTCCCTTACGAGGATATTGTGCATAAAACCCCTGTTCAGTAAACACTCAACATTCCATGTTTATCATTCATGAAAGATTGAAATGTATTAAAATCATAAGCACACTTAAAATCTAAATATATAAGAAACAGGGTTCATGAATATGCTCCTAAAAATAATGAAAGATCAGATCACTTACAGGATACAATTCAACGATCTCAGCAATTAATCTTTCAAGCTACCCTCATAAAAATTACTCATACAAATTTCTAATTGAATCAACGAAAGAATAACTGAACTCTAATAATTGTGTATACTATTGAATATTCAGAAGTTGCAAATGAAATAAAATAACAGTATACCCGTTCCACGCAGGGCCCGTCCGCGTTTCAAAGGTATACTGGACTGTGCTCAAGCAACTATAGAATCAACGCAACGATGAAAATCGTGACTGCAACCGTGTTTTTGGTATTAAGTTTAAAAACTCTGTTTTCAAAACGATACAATGATAAAAACTAACTGCCAACACAGAACTGTGTTTACATATGTTTTTGCAACGTTTACATTTCGAAATGAATGTACATTCATGGTGCGACTGTTGCCGCTTTTTCTATGGCATAGTTTTTAAGTTGTTTCTATTCTGAACCAATTTCAAAAAAGAATAAAACTACATCGATTTAGAACCCTATGCTATTGTTGCTTTTGTCGCCAACATGCTATACTTTGACCGTCATTGACCGTGCCTCCAGGAGCATTGGTTCTGCTGTAGGATAGGAGTTCGTCCATGCTTGTACATTCTACTTTTCATCCCTACCCTTTGCTTTAGCCTAGCTGTCATGCCATATGTCAAACAATAAACCAATTACAGGATGTTGCAACTTCCTGTAGTCTTTTTATCAAAAATCCCTAATTCTTTAACATAAAACTCATAAATCAATTCTAATGTATTTAACAACTATAATACTATTAACTAATCAATTCCAAGGGGTCTAAGAGATGTATGAAGGAAAAAGGTAGGCAAACAATGCGTTTGAAGAGAAAAAAGGGGGTCAAGGAATGGTACCAACACCTCTCCCCGACTTAATGAATTAGTATGACCTCATGCTAACCCTGATGTGCTTCCTCTGAACTCTGTCCCTGCCTGTACCTCTGTTGCCCTCAACAATGTATCCACATTCTTCTTCACCTGGGCATCTTTCTGACCATGGAGCTCATGCTTTAAACTTTTGTACTTTTCCTTGAGGACCTTCTTTTGATTGTACCATTTAGTGGCCCATTTACAAATATATGTTTGTTCATCTTCAAGTTCCTTAATTTGCTCCCTTAATTTTTCATTCTTCTGTTGAGTCTCTTTACTCTGTGCTCTGAGCATTTCATTTTCTTTCTTGATAACTTTTTCCAGCATATTAGCCTCCATTAGTTCTTCCTTTAACTTCTCAATTTGCTTCTCCAGTTTCTTCTGTTTCTTTATGGTAGGCGGTGAATCTTTGTGGAGTACCCTACCAGACCTCAAGTTGATATTTTGCAAGGGTAGTGTGGGATATGAGGTTCCCTCTTCTACATTGTAGGCTGGCCTCTCTGCTCTGTTATTTGGATTTGGGACAGTTTGAGCAGGAATTTGAGTAGGTCTGGGAGGTTGTGAGTTAGATGGAAATTGCAGTTGTGGTGGATTTATTGGTGGAGGAGCAAGCAGTGCTTGTTGAGTAGGTTGAGGTTGGTAAACAACTTACTACTGAGGATACTTCTGATATGGTTGAGGATGTGATGAATATGGCTGATGATATTGTTGATATGGCTATGAATATGGTTGGTATGATTGAGGATATGCATGATATGATTGAGAATATTGTTGAGATGGTCTCCATTGTTGTTGTGGGTGATTTTGGTGCTGCCATGGAATGGGTACATTCCATGAATTCTGAGCATACATTTGATCATTTACAGGAAATTGCAAATTTTGATTTGGAAACATACCTTGAGGTGCTAGCCTTGGCTGCCATGGTCTCTTTGTGCCCATGTAATACACATTCTCCATCTCTGCATTAGCTGCCATATTGCAGTTCTACAAAACCTTAACTTTAGGACAATTAAATATATCATGATGTTCAGTACAGAAAGCACAAACTTGGATGTTTTCTAATGGACAGTCTTTTAAGGCATGTTTCTTTCGGCATTTTGGGCAGAAGATAGCCATTATCTGATCTTCATCTTCTTGTTTCTTCTTAGCTTTTAGAGTGTCAATTTGGTTCCCTAGGGTGCTTAACAGATCTGTTTTAAACTCTTCTAACAGATTCCCTATTTCAGCCCTGGTGACACTTGCTGAAGCAGATTTTGTGACTTTGGATGACAGGGTTCTTTTTCCAATTTTAGCTTTGCTCCTTGAATACTTTTCGCATAGCTCAGAAATTTCTTCAAAAGGTAAGGTAGAAATGTCACCTTTTCCCATCAAATTAAGATCATCCATGTATTCCTCTCGGATGCCTTTCAAAAATATTGTGCGGATCAGATCAAGAGGCATAGTTCGGTGTTTGGATTTTTGTAAGTTGTAGACAAACCGTTCTAGGTATTCCTCTAAGGTTTCATCCTCTTGTTGGCTCATTCTAAAGATATCATCTTTGGAATCTTTGGATCTACAATAAGGTTGATATTTTCTTAGAAATATTCTTCTCATGCCATCCCAATCGATTATCGTATGCTCGCCAAGACTCATGAACCATCTCAAGGCTGATGCCTTTAATGTCGCTGGGAAGAGTCTAAGCCTATGGGCATCATCTGTGTAACCATATGTTCAACATACAATGTCAAACTCGAACAAGAATGAGTCTGCGTCTTCTAAAGCCATACCATAAAAGTTTGGTAGCACAGATGGAGGTATGTTTTTCATTTTGATCTCATCATCTTCTTGTGGTTCATGTATAGGAAACTTAAAGGTTGACTCTTCTTCATCTCTTTGTCCTTGATTTGGTACTGATCCATCTCCTTCCTCAGCCATTCTAATAGGTTTCTTTGTGTTAGTGTCACTTGTTTTAAAGAGGATATTAAAGACAGATTGTTCGGTCACTGTGCTACTTTCTCCTTGTGTGGAGGATCTAAGAAAGTGTTTCTTCTATGATTTATGTGCTAATAAAGTTTGCCTTTCGATGAGAGTAAGTCTTTGTCCTGACTTTTGTTTATCCTCTAATGCTTGTATGGTGACTTCCTCAGCTGGTGTTGTATTTCCTAAAGAGTCTGCTCCTGATGATAGGTTAGTTTTTGGATGGGGGGTTTTTATGAATCTACCTTGATTGTCTCTAAATCTAGGCATAAATGAACATGATTTCTAAATCTATGTTTTTGCTCGTTTTTATTTATTGAATTTTTTTTTCTTTTTAAATCCTTTAAGTACGCCTCCCCGACAACGGCTCCAAAATGTAGTGTCCTATCTAGGGTGCTAGATTAGGCTATATTTATTATCGACCAGGGTCAGTAAACTTTGAGGCATCCATCTACAATCTATAGACATAAAGGATTCCTAACTAAGTGTTTGTGATGATAGGTTACAAAACTTCTTTACGGAAGGTTGAGGTATGCTCCTTGTCACCTGGACACTCAGGTCACTCAATTCATCTACCTATTCTAAAAACAATGTGTATTACTTAAACCAAGATTTCAATCCCCTTACGAGGATACTGTGCATAAAACCCCTGTTCAATAAACACTCAGCATTCCATGTTTATCATTCATGAAAGATTGAAATGTATTAAAATCATAAGCACACTTAAAATCTAAATATATAAGAAATAGGGTTCATGAAGATGCTCCTAAAAATAATGAAAGATCAGATCCCTTACATGATACAATTCAACGATCTCAGCAATTAATCTTTCAAGATACCCTCATAAACATTACTCATACAAATTTCTAATTGAATCAACGAAAGCATAATTGAACTCTAATCACTGTGCATACTATTGAATATTCAGAAGTTGCAAATGAAATAAAATAACAGTATACTCGTTCCACGCAGGGCCCGTCTGCGTTTCAAAGGTATATTGGACTGTGCTCAAGCAACTATAGAATCAACGCAACGATGAAAATCGTGACTGCAACCATGTTTTTGGTATTAAGTTTAAAAACGTTGTTTTCAAAACGATACAATGATAAAAACTAACTGCCAACACAGAACTGTGTTTACATATGTTTTTGCAACGTTTACATTTCGAAATGAATGTACATTCATGATGCGGCTGTTGCCGCTTTTGCTATGGCATAGTTTTTAAGTTGTTTCTATTCTGAACCAATTTCAAAAAGGAATAAAACTACATCGATTTAGAACCCTATGTTGTTGTTGCTTTTGTCGCCAACATGCTATACTTTGACCGTCATTGACCGTGCCTCCAGGAGCGTTGGTTCTGCTGTAGGATAGGTGTTCGTCCATGCTTGTACATTCTACTTTTCATCCCTACCCTTTGCTTTAGCCTAGCTGTCATGCCATATGTCAAACAATAAACCAATTACAGGATGTTGCAACTTCCTGTAGTCTTTTTATCAAAAATCCCTAATTCTTTAACATAAAACTCATAAATCAATTCTAATGTATTTAACAACTATAATAATGTTAACTAATCAATTCCAAGGGGTCTAAGAGATGTATGAAGGAAAAAGGTAGGCAAACAATGCGTTTGAAGAGAAAAAAGGGGGTCAAGGAATGGTACCAACACTTGGTCACTTGGGACTTCATCCACTTTCAGATCTCGTGAAGCTGGTGGGTAGACCTCTTGGTGGTGAGGCATGAGGTCGATATCTTGCTGCTCCATGTCCATATCCATCTGCTCAAGTGCTTGCTTAATCTCTTGAGGACAGTCCTGCTCCTGCGACTGCTCACCATGTCTTCTTAGTGCTAGTTGTTCGGATAAGTTGATTACATTCATGGGTGCAGTTTCATTTGTCTGTACATGTTACACCCCCTACTATACTTGTTCCTACTACAATTCCTTCTCCTGTCTGTGCAACTCTTGTTCCTTCCAGAGTTACTCCTTCAACTCATGCAACTCCTTCTCTATTTCCTCCATTCTCCATTTTCTCTCTGCCTTTGCGCATTCCTCTTGTCGCGTTGTTGCCTCTTTGCCTCTATTTCCAAAGATGCTTTCTCCACAAGTGGGTCTGCTTGGAACTTGCACCTTTTCTCTGCCTTCGTGCTACCGACAATCTTCCTCTTGACCTTGTCGCACGCCGGTATGTTTACCTATGCTATTGTTGCTCTCCTGGATGATACTTCATGCTACTTCGTTAACCATTCCACATCGATGCCGACTGGTTCATTGGGCTTGGATAAGTTGTAACAATATCTCCATGGGTCCTCCTTTGCCCAATGCCATGCCCCGTGGATCCACTGAAACTGTACTCTCACGCAATGATCTTTTAAAAAATAATGCGGGTCATACGGGTTGTAGCTTCGAGCGTCGAATGGATCTTGATCTCCTCTGCTTCGACATCCACATGCTTGAAATTTCATATCTCGTATAACTCGATCTGCAACGGAAGAGAGGGCCAAGGTGCCTTCTTCTTCCAGTGCAACCTAGCTGACAATCCTTTCGAGATGTGGTATGATACCTCTTACATGATGAGCTTGTCCAAGGAAAACTTTGGCAAAACATGTGGAGGCTTCTCCGCATTGTACATTCATATGAAGGTGCCAGACAGTGAGGCATACCAATCAACTATGTCAATCAGTGCCTCCATTGTTGCCTTCGACATGCAAGGTGGATCCTGCTCAAATATCATCTTGTACACGGGGTGACAAAATGATCTAACAATTGTGTGATAACTCCTCTGAAGCTGCATTCAGACAACATTTTACAATAAGTGTTCACAGAGGTCTCCGCTGATGTCCATGCCCACTTCAAGCCCGGGAACTCCTGACGGGCGCAAATTGCATCCAATATGTAAGAAAACATGTAGATTTCTACTTACTGACCTTTGGGTGGTTGTCGAGCTCTTGTTACCTGTTCCTTCAGCCTGTGAGCCAACATGTTGGACTAGTTTCATGCTTTTCCTTCATTGGCCAGTTGGTCCAATGCGATCACCAACTCTGTGGGAAGGTCTACGTGCTCTCTTGGCCATACAAGCGACATGCAAAGATGACCAAGTATTGATACGCCTTCTACAGTATCTTTGTCTTGTAAACCTGGTTGGGTGTCATCCTGAATTTGGCCGGCTCCTTTACCCAATTCTTTAAGATATCCCTGGAGTTGGCATTGGTGTTGGGTATGTTGAAGGGTTTCACCATGGTGATCACTGGCTTCGACATATGATACATCTGTTCATAATCTTGTTCCCTGAAGGTAGCAATATCTGTCCCGCTGACACTGCTCAATGTCATCATCTCGGGGTCAGTGTGCGAGACAATCCAATATATCATGTCCGCGCATGGGAAAACTGGATACATGCATGCGATCCATTACAAGCTGGACTTGTGAATGTTCACATAGACTTGGCGGTCTTCGAGGTCTTCCCAAAATGTGCCTGCAAAAGCATCATTTACCTCTTGCCATTTCAACTTGATGTCCTTGTCTACAATCAACTTGGTGTCTTCATATATCGAAAAACTTGTAGACACTCTCTCCATTGCTACTCCAGTTATGCTTCCACTAGTGTCCTTTAATCCTACTCTCTTGGAGGCCATTGATCCTAAATTTCTAAGATGCAGACGGACACCTGCTAGATCTGGAGACATAACAACATGCATGGCAAGAAATCTGTCAGCCAAAACTAAAGCAAACTTGAGGAATGACATGCAACATACCTGGGTATCGACTGGCAAGGATTGAGCAATTTTTCCTCGGAGGCTAGGAGATTGGCTACCAGAACTATGCAAAAGGCAATCTGGGCTATTTGGGAGGCTAGCTGGCTCCTGGAATTGCACAAGGCACAATTTCAAATGACAATGGTTGCAGGCCCAGTGACTGCATTACACAATTTTATGGGCCAACAGTCACTGTCCCTCAGAAATGCGCAATGCAAGACTAGAGGACAATCACTATGCATAAATGTACATTTTCTGAGAGGAAGACAAAGCCTTCCTTTTTAGGATTGTGCAATGCTGTCTCGGTGAGGCAGAGTCCGGGCCAAGGCTGCCTAGACCCGCCGACTGGAAACTGAAAGCAAATGTGAATGTGAATGCATGGCGATACTGAGTGTAAGTAGGAGTGAATGATCGTGCATTCAAACAGTGAATGTCATATTTAGAAAATGGAACAACATGCATGTGGGTGAAGCGAGTCGCCGAATCGGCGATCGTTCGTGCAAAATAGTTTCATGCATGCGACAGCAACTGAAACGGTGCTATTACAAGCTAGTAAGATGTAGCATCCGCCAAGCTCTTGGTCAGCTGACACACATTCCAAGCCAAGTCAACATAGTTGTTTTGATTGGGGTTGAGGGGTATATTGGTGCACAAGAAATATAGTCGTCAGAGTCTTAGTTTCATCTCGGGTGTTGCTCTGCTGCTAGCAGGCCTAGATAGTACCCCGGCGGAGTCACGCTAGAACACAAGCATCGCTCCGCTGCCAGCGAGCCTAGTCAGTACCCTGACGGAGTTACTTGCATCACCTCTTTGCACACGAATCCTTTCTCTTCTTTCACCTTATTCATTTTTCATTTTGAAAATTTTCACTTTTCATTTTTTCATTTTTCATAACTGTGCATAACACTTATTCATTCTAGAGGCGAAAGAGGGATCCCCACTTATTGAGAGTAGAAGAGGTTGTTCCTTTATAGAAGTAGTTTATTATATACCTCTGACGTGCCTGTTAAGGTTTTCCCCCTCACCTTACTCTACTTGACTGAGATGCCAAGGGTTAACCAAAAAACAACTGACTAGAGTAGGTGACACTAGTTAGCGTGCAAGCGTTGTGTTTTCACCAAGGTTCACTTCAAACAATATGTATTTTCCATTGACGTATCATGGACTAAAATAAACAAGTTCTTCATACAGAGGCAGGATGACAGATAACCAAGTAGTGATAGTTGCACAAGGCCTCTTGTACTTTACCCAACCTGTTTCAAGAGTCATGCATGGTTTCATGCGAAACTAACATATGAAAAAAACAAGAAAACAAACAAATCAAAGCGAAATCATAAGCAAAAGTGAAAGAAAAGCGAGTAAGAAAACAAGAAGCAAACAAACAACATAAAAAGCAAGTAAGAAAACAAGCATGCAAGCAAACAAACTGAAAGCAAACACTAATCCTACTCCTAATCTAACGATGCATGGGCCTGATCACGTGAAGTGATACTTCCAATGTAGCCACCGGCGCATTGGTTGACCCATGTTGGTGAAGGCATGGTCCGCGAGAAACCTGGTTGTGCGAACCATCAGACAAGAAAGATATAACAATGAAGACAAGCACACTTCAAGCTTAAATGTGTCCACAGGACATAAGTGAGTGCAAGTACATGACATGTAGTTGTGGAATTATCACGGTGTTGTGTGACATTGCGTGCAACTATGAGGCATACACATACTCTTAAATATGACATGCAAGCAAACGAAAGAAATAAAGACAACTTGTGTCATGCACGTGTGCTTTCTATGTAAGATTCCTCCAATGCATGAGCGATGGGATCATGCAGTTTGAGTGGAGGAAGCATGATCTGTGTGTGAGATTGATCTTCAATGCATACAAATGAGTGATGAGGAGCCTCAAATGTTTCAACAATTTCTTGATCAGAAGTGAAACCAACCTCATGACAGTGAGGGCCTGACATAACCATCAGCTCGGGCTAAAGTGCCTTGATAGTCTAGAGTGTTTCGAATTTGTCGTCAGATAGATCATCATAAACAGGTGGCTTCAAAAAATCAACTATGATAGAATCATCATCGTGATCGAATATGGGAGTAAATAGATCACGACAACTACGATCAGAAAAATAAATGATTTCATTGGCATCCTCATGATCTGATGAATCAAATAGAGGGGTAGCTGAGAAGTAGACAAATTCATCTTCTTTGTTTCTGGAAAAATCAAATGAAAAGGAAAGTGGATTTTCAATGAATATTTTATCCTCTCCGTTGTCGAATGATGGACTAACATCTAGTGCAAGTGATCAACAAAGGGTGCATCCATAGATGGAGATACACACATGAAATCATGGATGGCAGGTTCACCAAAGATGTCAGGAAATAAGGGAGGGGGCTCGGACAGAAGGAAGTCATCCTTCGCTGAGTGTTGATGCTCAAGATCCCAGTCATACTCTTCATGAATGATAGCGCATGTTGGTTGTGCAACACCAACTCCGTCAATGGCTTGATCCTCATTCACAACAAGTGTAGAGTCCAGAATGGAAGAACACAAGACAATATCGTCCGAAGGATCATCTGAGTATGAAGACGGAGGTTGTGGTACAAAATTCATATGACAACTCGATGGACTCACAACCAAATCTGCGTGGAAATTAAGTGAAGTTATGTTAGGAGGATGTGACAGTTGAACAGATGTGTGTGCCTATTCTCCCACATCACTCTGCAGTGGTGGGGCTGTTTGATGAGGGGACTGTGAACAATCACTTGTGACAGTGACCATATCCATCTGTGATTGTGCAACTCCATCACTGAATTATGCTGAGCGAGGCTTGGGCTCAAACTTCTTCTTGGGATTGACAGATTTGATAAGGCAATACTTGAATTTGTCAATGAGATATTGAAACTTCATCTGGATTTTTGGAGCTTGAAACTGCAAAACACGGAACCGCTGCCAAAAATCATCAGGTGATTCATGCGGGGCCTTCCGTTGTTGTAACAGTTTGTGGTCAAGATGTTCTAGATCAAAATGATGGAAAGTATCTTCAATGAGATCACATAAATGCTCAAGTGAGTGCACATTGTCAGCCAGCAAGCTGCACAACCACCGTAGTGGGGATTCGCGAAGTGCATATGCAAGCAGCAGACTGGCATGTTCGTCAGAACATACATCTTCCTCATCAAGCATGGCAAGTAAGTCATGTAAGAACACAAGCTAGGCCACTTAGCCTTCACCATCATACGTGTATTCAAATAAGGAATCAAAAAACTCCCTCGTGATGTGGACAGGTTTAGCATGCGAAAAACATCATGGAGGGTTGAGAGTGCAAGACTCCATCATAGATGTGCAAAGGTTCAAAACAAGATGAGAGGAAACAACTTGTCATCTGGCCCTCCTTCTAGCACTAGAAATGTTAATGGTACTGGACCCGCCAACATGTCAGGGGATCTCCCCGGTAAGAAGTCCCAATTAGACCTCAAACTGTTTGGTGTAGGAGTCCCAGCAGTGGGTCGTATGGTATCGCCTTGATCGCGGTTTCGCACAGAGGCAAGTAATATGTCCCTGTTGGCAGCAAGGGTGTGATAGCCACAGGAAGTCAAGGAAGGTGCATGAACGGTTCTAACACACGAAGGGTGAGGTGAGTGTTCCCCTTGGAAACCTATGAAAGAACATAGTTAAGAAGGGAACACACGAGCAAAGATGCATCACAACATGGAAGGAAGGTAAGCTAGCAATCCAAAGTGATGGTTAAACCAACAACACATTTCAGTAAGACTCATACATACATATACATAAAATAGCTACACATGCACGCATAAGAAAACATATACATATATCATTTAGAGTAAACAAGATAGTTGAAATACAATATGAAATATGCATGAAACATGTTAGCTCTGTTATATTAAGAAGTGTAAGTTCCAGTCATACAATACAACCATTACCAACCACTAGTTCTGACAGCGGAATGTTATAGTGGCATCCGCCTGCTCCTCCAGAGAGATATACTAGCTCTGCACAGTGGAGAAGCCAAGGTTTGTTACAATACTGTCCAAGCTCTCTCTAAGATAATCCTATCAGAAGCTTGGCTGACCAAAATGGTGGGGTGGCCCTTGACATTCCCCTTTGTGATAGTTCAACTACCCTCGTGACTCTTCATCTACTCTATGACTGTTACATCCAACTATCGACCCTTCAACTTACACTTGACAAGACATCACATACAATTTGCACATATACCCATGTGAGACAAAATAGACTTGAGTAAGCCATGCAAGACATCACTATGACTCAGAAAACTGTGGGAAGACCAACTTTTCGACATCCTCATGGTGGTTGACAGTAGTGAACTGATGCCAAACTCGGTAGTCCGTGTACTCTAAGGTGACATCTTTCTAGAAACAAACTCTTGCCTCCATAGCATCCGGGTACATTGCTCAAGCTCCTTTGTCCAACTCTTCTAATAACATGTGCATCATTGTCTTGAGTGCGGTCAGACCAACGATATACTGATGCATGGTGTCTGCACTGATCACCAAGTTTGGGCTAGTGGCTATGCGCATCAACTCATCAAAGTACAAGTCAAGCTCCAGTTGAAACTGTGCCTTTGTCTTCTCCTGGGTGAGTGTTCTAATAGATGGGATTGTGTGTGCATGCACAACAACATCCATACTCCTGAATACACGTGCTTAGGAAGCCTATAGACTAGTGATGAGCTATGGGAGATCTTCATAGTTCTAGATCTGACTCCGGATGCGTGCCTTCAGCTCAACCGCTCTGGGCTTCATCATCTTGGGCAAGTATAACAGGTCTCCCTTGTATCTCATTTTCCATGTTTTCATGTAATCAACAACATCATGCACGTTCGACAAGATACGTGCTCTCCTAGCACATCGTTGTTGCCAACCATTGAGATGGACAACTACCTTATGCACAATACCAAACTTGGAATACAATGCCCACATGACTATGTCAAGGGACAATACTTCATCTAGTATTTCCTTCTTCAACTCTGCTCGAGCGGATGCTGTAACCAATTCTCCTCCCTGCTTTGTCGTCTGTAACTCCTTAGCCATTCACTCGTTCTCAGCTATCAGGAACTGAACACTCGAGCTAGTGGATTCGGCATATGCTCTGGTAGCATCAACCAATGTTGTTGGATGCTTGTGCATGTCAGACATGATCACTCATTCCTAAAACTGCGCAGGAGATGTGTGATCATCCAGAGTCAACACTCTGCTAGATTTCACAACTATATGTTGGGACTCATCGAGTGAGATGTTGTGCATCTCTCCCTCTGGATTGTCTCTAAGGATTTCAGTGTCTCCTTGGTCACTTAGGACTTGCTCCGCTTCTAGATCAGGTGAAGCTGGTGGGTTGACCTCTTGGTGGTGAGGCATGAGGTCGATGTCTTAACACTCTTGAAAAACAACAACTTAAAATTCTTGAAAAACATCATCGAATGTACCATATTTAAGATTGTCCTGCTCATTCTTTCAGCTACTCCATTCTATTGGGTATTATAGGGCATAGATGTTTGATGTTTGATCCCATGCCGGAAAAGATAGTTTTCAAATTCATTTGAAGTGTATTCTTTTCCATTATCAATATGAATAGAACCAATATGAGATTGTGCATAATTTTCAATCCATGCATGAAAGTTCTTAAGTGTTTCAAATGCTTCAGATTTTTTCTTAAGGGTTTCAATAAATAAACCCAACACATTCTGGTGTAGCCATCAATAAATGTCATCATATATTTATTACCATTTGCAGAAGGAACATGCATTGGGACATACAAATCAGAATGAATGAGTTCAATCTTTCTATGTGCTATGGAATGAGAATCATGAAAAGATTGTTTGTTGTGCTTTCCTAAGTTACAAGCATCACATTACATAAGTTTCCTAGGAATTGTAGGCAAACCAGTAACACCATTTTTCTTCAACAAACGAAGGTTATCATAATTCAAGTGTCCAAATATAGCATGCCATAAAAGAATTTATGGAAGTGTACCTTCATCATAGAAATAATTGTATGAAAATTTATGTGCACGAGCAGAGGTTCCTTGCGACTTGAGAAGTCTTTCTTCTTCTATCCTAGTCATGAAAAGTGAGTGATCTGATGCTTTTTTTACCTCAACCTTGCCATCAAATATGATTTTGGAGTGTATTTTCTAGAGGATGTGGACCAAAGACAACAAGTTTCTCGGCAACTTCGAGAGGTATAGAACATCGTGTAGAAGAAAGTCTGGAAGTCTAGGAAATTTGACCCCAATGGTGCCAAGCCCGATGGCTTGAGTTTTGACTTGTATGCAAAGTATTATGCTCCATCAACATTATTAGTGAATTCTTCAAATAAATATCTTTTGAAAGTCATGTGGCAAGTTGATCCTGAATCAAGCAACCAAACATCTTTCCATGAAGCAAGTGAAGCATTGAATAAGTCTTTAGTTACTCCAATGTTGCAAAGTGCCACAACATAATGAGTGGACTCATGTGCTTTACCTTTCCCTTTTTCAGGTGTTTTACCTTTTCCTTCATTTCTTTCCTGCTCGATTTTTTCCCAAGGAAACTTACATGTGGAAGCATCATGTCCATCTCTATTGCATCATATGCAATGAAGATCAAACCTTTGTCCTTGGAAATGTCTTCCCCCCCTGCCTCTAAAATTCTTCCTTCCTCTTCCTCTAGAAGAATCTTATGCATGATTCTTCTCTTTCTATGCAAGGCACACAACTTCTTTAGAATATTGAGGAGTTGTCTTCTTCCCAAAATCCTTCTCTCTTTCAACAAACTTCTTCTCAAGGGAGTCAAAGGAAATCTCCTTAAGTTTTCCACTTGCTTGCAATGACTCAAGATAATGTGAATAGGTGGGATATAGTGCCTTGACATAGGATGTGAGAGGAACATCTATATCAACGTCGTTGGATTTTATGTCATGCATAATGGATCTTATTTCTAATGCTAAGGCAAGAGGGTCATCACTTTTCAACTCAAGATTGAACAATTTAATCATCAATTGAACAACTTCAAGTTCATAGTGTGAGTCAGAAAATTCCTTCAACTTCTTTAAGGCTTCAAAGGCATTTGAAAATGGAGAATTATGGCGACTCACCTCTTCATTTACAGACGCTGCAATCAAGGCATAGGCCTTGTTGTTCTTGTTTTCCCAGATGGAAAGATCCTTATCTGAAGTAGGATTTTCGGTGCATTGTCTCCTTCTCCTTCACAAACCCCTTTCCACAACTCATTAAAAATCAAGGTGTGTTCTGTCTTCCAGGGCCACTCATGATACTTTTCTTTTCTAGAGAGAACTACACCCACAATGGCGATGAGTGAATGCATCATATAGTCTAATCTAGCCTCAAAATAATTACAGTGGTTGCAACAAAAGGTTGATGTATTTGTAATAAAATTGAGTGTCTATGTCTTCAAAATTTCATTAATATACCTCCATAATATATATAATTCATATGGCATACCAACCATTCATGATTTCAGCCTTAAAAAAAAATATATGCTCCTCATTTATAATATACCACAACCTATTTTAAAAAAACTCACATATTATTGCCTCAAGGGTTTCAAATGCATAAAATATACGAATATTATCCCAACTTTATTTTATATATGGTCTTCCATTAAGAAAACATAACCAAGCCATATCCTTTCACCATTCAATACACACCATAAAAAACTTCGACCCAAAATTTACGCCATTAAAAGAGCTTCAAATCGAACTTATATGCCATTATGTATAACCACCCAAAAAAAATACTTCATATCATTAATCAATGCATACTATTTCAACACAGAACAAACTTGGAGGCACCAGAATTGGGCTCGCATCTGACCAAAACAACCACACCACTATACCAAGATCCATGTTTCCCTCGATTTTCACTTGCAGAGTAATCCCATTCTCTTCAAAATCATTCTCCAACACTTACTTTGAAATTCTTCATCTGGAACCTCTCACAGCAAAAATACATCTTATAATTTTTTTTTGGAGTCTCGGTTTGCTTTAAATCCTAGTCTGAAGTTTACAATATATATTTATATTAAAGCCAATGGATGGCAAGAGAAAAGCTAAAGGAATTGCTCTGTTATCTCTATATAATGACGAAGATATGGATGTGGATGACTATTCCTATGTTCTGTCATCTCCCTCACCTCCACAACCTTTGGCTGTTGAAAACAAACCTTTAGGGAGTCCTTCACCCACAACTCCTATGGAAGAAGAATGGCTGAGCAAAGAGGGCCTCAAGATCGTTGATTACACACAACTCACCACTTGGGCTCATATTCTAACCAAACCACACTGAGCAGAAATAACTCGATACTTAGGTCGATACTTCAAATTCGATGGAGGGTTTGATAATAATGGCAAGAAAAGATGAGGACAATGGCAGAAAATTGGTAGGAGTTACAACACAAAAGCTAATTTTGGGAGCTGGCTCTGATACCATGTTAGACCAGGAGTAAATCCATGAATGAATTGTTGTTTTTCATTAAGATAGAACATGGATATATACAAGGAGCGAGAGGCTATTGGGTTTCATCTCCCAATGTCTCTTCATCTTCTAACTTCCTTTATTTATGCTATTTACAATATTTACATAATTTTCCTAATCCCAAAGATTAGGTGTTAACACCAGGAAACTACTTTCATTGAGGAATTGGTGTAATAGGGGTAAAATACCTTGAGATATCATTGACTCTTCCCAAGTTAATAAAAAACTCACCAACCTCATGTATTACCTCCCTAATAGTTTTCCTAACTTTCTGACTATGTTCTCCAGTTGCTTGACCTTTATTTCTGTTTGAATGGGGACTCCCCTCTCTTGTTGAGCTAGGTCCTTTTGGATCTCCTTTGATTTGTATATTTCGTTTCCACCATTGCACATACAAATGGAAAAAATGTTGCATTTCACTACAATAAAACCCTGTGATTAGCGTCCCTTTTTTCTTCCTTTTTTTGCGTCTAGAGCCCATTTTTGGTGCTATTTGTGTCCACTTATAAAACATGACGCAAAAATTGATGCAAAGTCTGCATCAAGTTTTTCACCGAGTCTTACACCAAGTTTAGAACCAGGTATTGCAATAGGTTTTGCATCAGGTTTTACACCAGGTTTTATGTCAAGTTGTATGCCAAGTTTTGTGCCATCCTTTGCACCATGTTTTGCATCAAGTTTGGCACCTAATTTTGTTTCATCAACTTTTGTATCATTTATTGCATCCACTTTTTGTGCCTACACTTGCATCAACTTTTTCATCATCTCTTGCATCCTCTTTTGCATCATTTTTAAAATTATTTTTTGCATCCATTTTTACATAATTTTTTGCATCCCCTTTGCATCAAGTTTTGTGTCTCATATTGCATCTACTTTTGCATCTAATTTTGTTTCATCAAGTTTTGCATCATATTTTTCATCCTTTGTTGCACCCATGTTTACATCCACTTTTGCATCCCATTTTGCATCTTATTTTTCATCTTAATTTGATTATTTTTTTACATCTATCATTACATCCACTTTTGTTGTGACACTATTTGTACCATGTTTTCTACTTACTTGTGTACCCATGTTTGCTTCCAATTTTGCATCCATCTTCGCATCCACTTTTGCATCAAAATATTGCATCTATTTTTGCATCCACTTTTGTGTTGGGTTTTGCATCTCATTTTGTATCATCTTTTGCATCTACTTCCAATGCATTCATGTTTTTCATCCAATTTTGTTTCTGCTATTGCACCCATGTTTGCATCCACTTTTTCATCCCTTATTGCATCTTGTCTTGCTTCCAAGTTTGCATATTTTTTTGTGTTTTTTATTACATCCACTTTCTCATTTACTTTTGTTGTGTCAGATCTTTTGCCTATCATTGAAACCCACATTTTCTTCCAATTTTGCATCCACATTTGCATCCTTTTTTGTGTCCAAGTTTGCATCAAATAATTTTTCTGTTTTTTGCATCCCATTTTGCATCTACTTTTACATCCACCTCTGATGTGTCCAATTTTGAATATAATTTTGTGTCCACCATTGCACCCATGTTTGGTCCATGTTTACGTCCATTTTTTAATCCAATTTTGCCTCCTTTTTGCATCCAATTTTGTGTCTTTTTTTTGTTCATTGTTGTATCCACATTTATTTCACAACAATTCATGCTAAGTTTTATGCTTACTATTACACCCATGTTTTCTTCCACTTTTTCATCCATGTTCGCATCCTATTTTGTGTCCAAGTTTGCATCTACTTTTAAATCCACTTTTGTGTCAATTTTTCTATCTTGTTTTGCATCTACTTATGTTGTGTCCACTCTTCATCCAATTTTACGTCTATTGTTGCCCCCATTTTTTTTTTACTTTTGTATCCATTTTCCAACACTCATATATTTTTTGCATTGATGATATTTCTTATGACATTAACAATTATGAACAACTGATGACAATGTCAATAATTATGACGATGATGATAACGAGATGATGACGATGGCATGAATTGTGATTATTATGATAATCAAAATGATGATAAAGATGATGGGGGTTATAATGACAATGATGATGGTGATGCTAATGACCTTGGACAATCTTCCCAATTTTTAAATGTTTTCATGGTCATAATCATAATTATTCTCTTTAGAGTCATCTTCCACATCATCATCATTTGATCATCATTATCATTATTTTCATCTTGGTCATCATCAACAACAATAATGGCATGAATGGTGATTATGATGTTCATGACGAAGTTGAAAACAATGATGATAGAAATTATATTAATTATGATGATGGGGATGATGAAAATTATAATGATGATGATCATCGATCATCTCTAGAAAATAAAGTTGTCATTTCTCTTGCATATATCATGTTTCCTAACAACTCCTTTTGAGCACTCGTAATATTTTTTGGGTTGATGATATTTCTTACGACACCTATAATTATGAACAATTGACGACAATGTCCATAATCATGATGATGATGATGAAGACATGAATGGTGATTATGACGATAATGCAATGATGAGATTGATGTTGGTGATGATGATGATAATGAAGATGATGACACTCCCTCTAAACTAGGGAGATACTCATAATGAGACAAAAAAGTACTCTCAAGTTCAAATATTCATATAAGAATGGATTTGGATTGATAAGCATCAACAATGATTTAAATCATCATAGCCAACATTGTCAAAATAGAAAGGCCTTGACTAACAAGTTATATATCTCCATTAGATCATAGCACAATATTGGGAGGCATAGATTTGGACACCAGTGCCTCTTTAGGCACTTACCGCACTAGGATGTTCATTAGGCATGCGCTCACATGATCATTTCCTAATCCACTGTCATAATATTTGACACCAGGAAATGTCAATCCTCATGACTATTCTTATCTTGGATTAATGTACTTGACTTATGGTGGTTACTCCTAGTCAAAGCACAAATTCTCAAAGAATATTGGTCTCAGATGTTTATCTAATCCTCCATCCTCCCTATTGGTGTCTTTAGTAGGCTTACGACTATTAGTCTTAGCCATAGTACATGACAAATGGATAATATGGTGTCAATGTTCACTCCCTCTCAACCAGGGAGGAGACATCCACAAGCATAAGCATTTCTCAATAATACCCATCATTTTCATAGGGAATAACATCAATAATTTGTTTTCATCACATGACGCCTTTATGATTAAGCATTCATACATTTGTGGCAAAATATTTCCCCTTTTTGTTATTTGTGATGAAAGAAAATCAAAAAGTGAAAGCCAAAATCATTAAATATACACTATAATGATTTATCTACGTCTAAACTCTAAGGTTAAAGTGAAAATTTATGTAAATATTATATCTATGAGTTGTTCAAAACTTATGAAAATCTTATTCCCTAAGTCCTATATATAAGAAAAATTAAAAGAAAGAAAAATAAGGCCCAATGAATGGTAACTCATGTATTCACACCCTCTTTGGAAAACATATGAATATATACACTCCTAGTCACACTTGATCACATGTTTGTGATGGTTAAATCATGAAGTCCTCTTTTCCCCTTTCATTTTCACTTCATCATTTAAGCACCTAATTGAAGATCTAGGGAATTTTTCTTGCCTAAAGGTTTCATGTCTACTCTTGGTTTACTTATGTCACACTACAGTCAATCATGTGACGGAGTGAAATAATTAAGTTTGTGGAGTTATTAGAACATTGTATTAAGTTAGTCACCACACACACATGTATTACATGTCATTGATCCACATGTGTGGGTTGGAGACTCATTGCTTGAGAAATTTAATGGATACTACTTTAGGGCCTTGATGGTATATCTTACAAAATCTCTTGGTAAACATTGTGATTCATCCTTTCTGTTCCTCGAGACACTTGATAATATTGAAGTCACTCCCAATAACCCATGGAGATGGGGAGTATAAATTACTTGTGCTGGAAATAGAATTGAGAAATAGAGGTTTCCATTTGCGATATTGGAGTCATAGACATTGGATACATGGTAGTAGTCCTCGATGTCAATTAACTAAAATTATATTGTCATAATGCGAAAAGAGGTAAACATATTGGTAACCTTGATGTCCTGAACATTCCAAATAATAGCCATTCCACCCAAGTATATCTAATCATCAATCACTACTACTTGGAAATTCCTCCCCCATTTTCTAATTATATGAGGTAGAACCTCACTTAATATTTTTATTTCTTATATCAACATTATTGATGGATGCTTTGCGTACCATTTTTCTTTTAGGAGTATTTGTTTTCCTTTACTATTGAGGTACCTCATGTTCCATGAGACTATTTTGATGGAGAATTTACACAGAAAGGAAGTATAATGTGACTAAAAACACATGTTCCAAGATTTAAGTTATTGGACAATGCCACTTCATGACTCCTATATTTCCTTAACCTAGGACTGAATGGTGAACTTGATAGCCTTAAGGGAAATTAACCAATGAAAATCTCAAAAAGAGGTGACTTTTGACTTTATCACATACAAGTTAATATACTAAAAAAAACATCCATAAAAATTTCATCAATCAATGAATCTTTAAAAAAAATATCCAAAACAATTTCATCAAGCAGTGAAGCATTACATTATAAATTACAATCTATAAACCTTTTGGGAACTTTTTGCTAAACCATGTTCAAAACCAACATATTTAATATTAATATTTAACAATAATATGGAAAATAACACATTTTCATAAATTAAATAACATGTTATCAATCCTAAGAAATGTCACTAACATAAAACTAAAAAGCATGCAACTAATGGGAGTGGCCACTCCAGGCCACCATAAGACAATTAATCTATTAAGACAAGGATTAATAGGGAAAGAAATCTACAAAAGACAAAGGAAAACCTATTTTATCTTATTGTTTTATTAGGTGCAAGTTGAAAATCTCAAGATATAATGAAGAGAAGAATTAATTTTATTGCATTAAGAAAACCAAAGCACATTCTATAACTTAGCAAGGAAGAGATGTATAATACCCATCTCAGTGACACAACGCATGGCATTAAGTTACTTTTTTATATATAATTTAAACATATATCATAAAATCACAAATTTAGCATGAATGGATGTTTAAAATCCAATTTTATAAAAAAAGAAAATATAATTTTTTTTCTAAAAAAAAACAGAAACTAAATATATTTTTTTAGAAAATAAAAAAATACTAAACTGAATATATATTTAAAAAAAACTAAACTTAAGCAATATTTTTTTTTTAATATAAAATATTTTTTTTTTAATTTTTTAAACACTTCCCTCCATTCTAAGAAGCAAAAATAATAATAGAAATAAGGACAGACCAAAAATATTCCTTTCCTTGGTAAGTGTTTCCCACCATTCATTCCACTCACTCGAGTTATTTCATAAAATAGAGATAAGTGTTATTTCACACTCTTTAGGCAAAGCCTATTGAGATTCTCTTATGATATATCTATTCCCTGATGGAGTCCTTGATATATTGATCTAGTTTTGATTCCATGGAGATTAGTTAGAGCAAAGAAAACATGAGTACTCTTAATTCCTAGTTCAATGCCTCTAATGGTGGACAGAAGGCAAGGGAGGGGTTGCTATCGTGGTCATAACTCCAAGTTCATTGTCTCTAATGGTGGATGAGGCAAGGGAGGGGGTTGCAATCATGGTCGTGGTCGTGGAGTTTTCTATTTTACATTATATTTAGGGAGTTCAAAGCAATTTGAATGGAATCATTGTCGTCACTAGGTATAATGGATTAAGTGTGATAATGGATAAAATGAAGTAATTATTTGTGAGAATTTGTTCTTGAATGAACATTAGGATCCATCTTATTATAGAGAAAAGTACATGCATTAAAAACAATTCAATATTTCATGTGACATTCATATTGTATGCAACTTATTTTTCATTAAAAACAATTTACTTTTTCATGTGACATTTTTTTTTTGTTAAAATTTCTTCTATTTCTAATTTTAATTACAATTGTAATTTGAAATAAAGCTTCCAGTAAATATTAATTTACTAATTTTTCATGGAAATCATAAGAAACATTCACAATATAATATGAAGAACAAATGGGTACCTACTTCATATGGATTAAAAAAAGCTTCTACTACTTTTTTTTTCCACTGAAAAAAGGTGAACCATCTATTAATAAAAATAGAGAGCTACAGAGCATATGTGAAGCATTTCAGAAAGACTCATTCTTTGCCTTATAATAGGGAGAAGAAATAAGTCTCAACTGGTTGACATAAAACCAACGCATCAGTCTTAGCTGGTTGGCAAAGAACCAGCGCGTCAGTCTCAACTGATAGACATAAAACATTACAATGTGGAGGAACTGCTCACCAGTCTCACATCAAAAATAGGAAAGATGACCCATCTTGTACATGCACAACTCCTGGGATCCAAAAAAGGATAGCACGCAGAAGAGAATTGTGAGAAGACAGAAACTGAGGGTCCGCAGGAACAACGAAACAAATAGCGTCCTCAGAGAATCCAGCATAGGCACGAGGAGGATTCTCGAAAACAAGAAAGAGTGATTGGATTACATAGCGATCCGAGCCTCCTTTTACCATGAAAATAGCCCATAAGACCTAAAGAGGTTCATCAAACAAAGTAGCGGAAAACAAATGAAACAATTCAAACTATGTACAAATCACAAAAATAGTTTTCTGATAAATAAGAGCTTAAGCAAAAATGGGTTGTTCAAGAGGTCGAACCACCCCATTTTCTTCCTCCAAAACTTTCCATGACCCCATATCTTGTTTGACACCTTCTTTGGAAAGGCGATCGGGTTCAAAGTTCCTTTCCCTGTAGGTGTGACAAAAGGAAAACTCCGTGAAGCAACATTTTAGACGAGAAGCTTCTTTAAGCAGGGGAAGCAAGATGAAATTTCTGCAGTGTTGAGTCCCATTAAACCATCTCACAATGTTCATAGAATCCCCGAAAATCTGGACTTCTTGCACGTTCCTCAGGATAAGCCAGCAAAGAAGGAGGTGAAGGGCTTTCAACTCAGCAAAGTTATTGGAACCCTGGCCGAGACCAACCAAAGATTTAACAATCTTTTCCTTTGATAAATGAATAATCAAGCCAGCCCCACAGCGTCCATTAATGTCAGAGGCCCCGTCAAAATAAGCCCATGGAATTGAATATCTAATAGATTCTTGCCGAACAAACCTGGTAGTAGGAGGAGCTTGCAGAACAGGGATACTGTCATAAATAACAGCTCCTTCTGCAACCAATCTTCCAATTGGGAAGACAGAGTCCTTAAAAATGACCTGATTCCTAGCAAGCCATGTCCCCCAAGTTATGAGAAGCGGAATGGATCTCTCTTTGTCATTTGTAGCTTCATTCCACCACTTCTGCCAAGCTTCCAATAACCCCTGCCCTTCCCATCTAAAAGGAATTTTGAGCAACCTTAACATTTCGGTCCACAGGCTAGAGTTAAAAGGGTAGAATAGGAACAGGTGATGAACTGATTCGATACTATCTTTACAGAGGGGGCACCAGCCAGGACCAATCCTTCCTCTTCATTGAAGAAAATCCCAACTAGGAACTTTCTGAAGCAGGACACACCAGAAGAATAGTCTTGATTTAGCTGGCCCTTTTAACATCCAAAGCAGTTTAACCCACCAAGCTGGATTCTCCCACCCTTTTTGGGACATCATCCATTTATACCCCATCTTTGGAGAGTAAAGCCCATTCTGGGCAAAGACCCATCTAAGTTCATCCGGAGAGTCTGAGAGCCTGACTGAAGAGTTGAGGAGGTCCTTCCTATACAAGTCCCATTCCTCCATCCATTCTTCATCCAAATGTAAATCTATTCCCTGCATCCACCCTTGAATCCATATGGTGGAAGCCCGGGGATCAGCCACCTGATTTAAAGAGTAGAGACCCCTCTCTTTTAAATCCGCAACCAGCCCCTAAGATAGAGAAAACCTCTCTGAACATCCTATCCAGGGGTCTCTACCCAGCCTGATTTGAGTTCCATCCCCCACACTCCAAGCCAAACCCTTCTCTATAACTTTGACAGAAGCGACCACAGCTTTCCAAACCACCGAGGAGTTTTTGGAGGACTTTTGTGGCAATCTGATCCAATCTATCGTTGATAGAGGGTCAATGTATTTTCTTTTAGAAACAGAGGTCCACAGGTTCTCAAAGGAAATGAGCCTCCAGGCGAGCTTTACTGCTAAAGATTGGGAGAAGCAAGCAATATTTTTTATCCCCCAGCCTCCCCACTCTTTAGGACGAGCCACTTTATCCCAGGAAATCCACTGGGTAACTTTCTTTGACTTGGACCCCGCCCACGGAAACATGCTGCATAAAATGCTTCTACTACTTAATGTGAATTACAAGTGTAATCTTAGTTGGATCTCCAATATATCTTAAGCCATATTTTCATTTTATTTTTAGTACTACTAAATGTTATTATGTCTTACCTCATTTTATTGTTAGCATTGTAATAAAAATATGCATTTTGCTATAGAATTACTACTAACATGTAATATTGTTTTTTTTCTAAAACTCTAGAGGTAATGACGACGAAGTTGATGATATAGACTATGTTTAGATTACATCATATATCAGAGATGATGATGATGAGGATGGCAATGGCATTAGTGATGATTATGTGGATGATATTATCAGGATGGTCAGGATGATGATCATGGAAATGATTATGAGGATGAGCTTGGCTATGATTTTCGTGGTGCTAGCTTAGCCATGCATTATTTTTTATATTTAGTTGGATGTCTTAATATGGTAATCATACATTTGAATTTTAGTTTATTTGAATAATGATGATTATACTATCAATACTATCTTTTTACCTTGTGAATATGTTGAAAATTGTTTACAATTTTTTTATGAAGAATTATTGTGTATGTTGAGATCCCTATTTTTTTTATGGATGTTGTGAATTTACCTTAGCATAATGATATCTATGAAACATTTCTATTTGGTAATCTGACATTGACTTTTAGTTGATTTGATTAAATATGATGATGATATTATCATATTTATCTTGTTCTTTTATGTATATATTGAAAATTATCAACATTATTTTGATGGAGAATTATTATGTATGATGATATTACTATCTTTTGATGGATGTTGTGAATTTACCTTAGAATAATGGTGTTCATGAAATATTTTGATATGATAATCACACATTTGAATCTTAGTTGATTTGATTAAGGATGATGATGATATTATTAGTATTATCTTGTTACTTTATATATGTGTTGAAACCTATCAATGTTTTTTTATGGAGAATGATTATGTATGATGACATTATTATTTTTGGATGTAATGCTGTGAATTTAACTTGGAATAATGATATCTGCAATAAATGTTGATTTAGTAGTAATATATGTATATTGAAAATTGTCAATGATTTTTTGATGGAGAATTGTTATATATGAGGACACTGCTATATTTTTTATGAATGTTGTCAATTACCCTTAAATTTTTCTACAAATACTAAGTTATGAATTTGAATTGTGATATATTCTTAAATGTGTTATACATGAAAATACCTCCTCATCATCTTGGAGGAGAATACTATGTTTTGAGGAGAATACTATGTTGTTGGTTGAAACACCCCTTTCTCCTAAACTATATAAGCCTATAATACAAGTTATGTACCATGAGGACCACGTTATCCTAGTCTATAACAAGTTGTCCCCTTCATCTAACTTTTGTTACCAAAATAATAACCACCTAAGAAAAAATTAAGAAACTAATAAAATAATGCCATGTAGACAATTTTTTAATATATCATTTTTATTATTCTTTTACCAAAATTACCCAAATAAATGTTACATTTATCAAAATAACTGTATATGTATTTGATATTTAAATTAATATATTAGCACAAGATTTAATAAAATTTAAATTCAAAAAATCAAATTCAAAAGTTAAAGGAAATTTAAAATTTAATTTAATTTACCCAAATAAATGTCACTTTTATCAAAAATAACAGTCTACATGTATTTTATATTGAAATTAATTTATTAACACAAGATTTAAGAAAATTTAAATTTAAAAAGAAAAATTAAAATACAAATTTAAGTTGAATTTGAATTTAAGTTAGTCAACGAAATGCACTTTTACCATATATTTATATTTTATATTTAAATTAATTTATCAATACAAGATTTAATAAAATCTAAATTAATAAAGTAAATTTAAAATTTAAATTAAATTTAGGATTTAGGATTTTATATTTAAATTTATTTATTTAACATGCCATGATTTACCCTTCATTAAAAATATTCTAGATATTCTAACTTTTATAGATTAAGATAATAATTTATTTTTAATATTTAATATAGTTTTGGGTCACTTGGGCAACATTCACAGTTAAACTAGGTAAGTTATATTATTAAAAAAAGATCCACTGCCTAGTCACACCTATATGTCTTTTAAATTTTAAAGGATTTTGATTGGCCTACACATTATGACATGGAAATTCAATGTTAACATTTTAAAATGAAAATTCCTCTAATGCGAGGAAAAAAGCTTGAGTTAACTAGAATTTGACACTCTTGTTCACTTTCGGAAACTCATATGGTGGAATGTGATCTCTTTATCCTCATATTTAGATTTTTCCTAAAAAATAAAATCATACAAAAGTGGGAAAGCACCATAAAACATGGGGAAGCTTTTTCCTAAGCACAAAAGCATCTAAAAAGTGGAAAATGTCGTTTTTATATGAGGAAACTTTATTCACCCAAAAGCTTTTGCCAAAATTGAACTAATGAGGAATTGGGAAATCTTCATAGCCTTCACTTTCCTATATATTGGAGGCTTGGTCATTGAGGAAATAGTGGGAATTCATGTATTGTCATGCTGCTGAGATCTATCTTGAGAGGGTGAGTTTTGGAGCTAGGAGTTGGGGGAGGTGTTGTTGCAACTGTATCTGATGGTTGTAACTTTCCTCCAACTCCTTTATTAATATATATTAGTCGTTCTTCCTTCCATATGCTACTATTCATTCTTTACTTATCCTATTTAACGAATGAATGTATGGGATTTTGGTTTATATTTTTTTATTCAATAATATTTATATGTTTATGATAGTTTCAATTATCAAGATATTATGTTGTGAAGTTTTCTTTGTTCTCTCTATTGTGTGTAGAACCAAGATTTGGAGCTATCTAGGAGCGCTTCCCAGCTACACTGAAAACTCCAACAAGACCTGCATGTGAGGACTCACATGAATTCATTCTTCTTTTCTTAATCTATACTCTACATCTTGATCTACTAAGAATCCTAAGCCCTAGAACAACCTTTCTCTTAATCAGTCTATCTTAGGTTTCTAGGATAAACTGAGAGGGTTTTATGTTCATCTAACTGTGCATTAAATCCTATAGCAAAATGATATTTAGAAACTGTAATATATTTCACTATGTAATAAAATTAGTAAAATGGAAGTAAAAGTAAAAATCTAAACAAGAAGCCAAAAGTGGATGTAACCATCGATGCAAAATTAGGAGTAGAATTGGATGTTAATCTAGCCATCAAAACAAGATGCAAACAACGAGACAAAAAATGGTTTTAAAGTAGAATTAAAAAAGGGTGTAAAACTAGACACAAAGAAGGGAACAAAATAGGGCATACAAAAAGATATCAAATTGGGCAGAAACAAGGATGTAAAAATGGACACCAAAATGAGGATGCAAATAATGGTGTAAAATTAGGATGAAAATTTGGGTGCAAAAAGTATGTAAAAAAAGACACAAAACAAGAAGAAAAAAGGGACTAAAAAAGGGTGAAACAAAGGATGCCTAAAATGATGCATAACTAGATGAAAATTTAGACTAAAATCTAGGTGCAAAATGAGATGCAAATGTGGACACAAAATGCGGCTGAAAAAATGATGCAAATTTGGATGCCAAAAAAGATGCAAAATTAAACACCACAAATGATGCAAAATTGAACATAAAAAATGGTGAAAATTTTGACATAAAAGTAGAAAAAATGGTGCGAAAATGGGCATAAAAATGGCTCAAAATTGAACGTAACATTAGACACCAAATGGAATTGAAAGGTGGACGCAACACATGGTCCAACATAGAGTGAAAATTTAGATGCTCAAAAGGATGCAAAATTGGATGCAAGAAATGTTGTTAAAAATGATGTTAAATTGGATGCAACAAATGATGCAAAATTAGGTGCAAAATAGGATGCAACAAAGGGAGACAAATGAAACGAAAAAGTGGATGAAAAAAATGGTGCAAAATTTGGCACTAAATCAGATTCAACATATGGTGCAAAATTAGATGCAAAAAATGGTGTAAAAGAAGGCAGAAAAATTGATGCAAAAATAGATGTAAAAATAAGTACAAAATTAGAAGCAAAAATGGCATAAGACTAGATGAAAAAACTGGCACAAGCTCGATGCAAAAAAAGGCACTAAATCATATGCAAAAGATGGTGTAAAACTCAATGCAAATTACGACACAAAAATAGAAGAAGAGAATGGCACAAAACAGGAAGAAAAAAATGATGCAAAAATAGATGCAGAAAATGGCACAAAACTAGAAGCAAAACTTGTTGTAAAACCAAATGCAAATCTTGGTGCAAAATATGATGCAATTTGGCGTTAAAAAAAAGATGCAAAATTTGGTGCAAAAAAGGATGCTTTAAAAATTGTACAATAGAGCCAAATTTAGCGCTAGGCTGATCATCCCAATGGAGAGAAAAATACACTAAAATTTGGTGCTAAATTTGGCGTAAATTGCCTGTTTTGTTGTAGTGTTTGTTCCCTAGGGATGTCTTCAGACTTAGATATGGTTCATGTTTGGAGGAATTACAACATCATGCGTTCATATACACTTAGGTTTGCATATCGATCCTCTACTTCCATAAGCATGCTAGTATTCACTAGCAATTCTTTAAGATCCGGGAAATTATAGGAATCTTTTGGGGTTTTCCTCTTAGGGTTTGATTTTTCTCTAGTGTTTCCTCTATGCTCTTCCACTTCCATGGTTTGCTATGTGGGTTGAAATTCCTTTACCACCTCTTCTTTTGTTTCCTCAAGCTATGCTAGCGCTAAAAATTTATTGTTACTAGGGTTAACCTAATTTTTTACTGGCTTTTCCTGAGTTGACTTCACTAATTAGGTGTGGCACTTCCTTCCTTTTCTACTTACGACCTTTTGAAATCTATTTGTATTTTGTTGGGATTTTTTCTCATGGTTTTCCAAAATAATTGATAGACAATCCCTTAGCAGGTGCCCGTACTGATAGCAACACATATATTTAAAAGGCACATGTTCGTAGTCTAATGTTTGAGTCCAAATTTCATCATGGTACTCGATATCAACTAATTCGGGGAGGGGTTTGGAAATATTCATGTAAATGCATATTCTTGCATATGAGGCATACCTTCTCCTTTTCATGATCTTAGATATTTTCACAAAGTCTCCAATGATATCTGGTTCCCAAAAGTCTACTGGTAAAGAAAAGAGTCGTACCAAAACTTGGGCTGCAAGGAACTGCTCCTTTTCTGGGGTATAACACTCCTCCCAAAATCTCATGAATAAATCGACATTATTCATAAAATATGGACCATTTTCAAAAATTCTCTTTCAACCTTCCAGATCTAAGAAGATGATCGTGAGGAAGCCTTTGGCCCTCAAGCAAAGTTCCACTTGTCCTTTTGGTCTCCATTTTGTTTGAATCCATTTCACTATATTGGGCTCTCTGAGCCAAATCCCCATGAACTTATAGATCAACTTGTGATCTTTCATGAACTACCGCAATTTCTCCAATCTATTATTTGGAATAACAAATTTAGGGTTCATTGATACCTTCGGTAGCATGTAGGCATCACCCTTTTAAGCGTGATTCCCATTGTGCCCAAAAACTGGGGTTTCATCCTTTCCCCTACTTCCTTTAGGAAATATAATGGTCCTTGTCGTAAGCTAATGAGATCCTATAACCATATTCCGGTAGGAGAGGGTTTCACCCCTCCCTAAGGGTCCACTCATTTAACCACTATGAATATCCTAATTATAGAAAAGACTCAAATCTAAATTATATAAATCCTTGATTCAACTTCTTACCCTAATTATTGAGAGAAATTTCTCTATCTTTATTTTTAATTTAAAATTATTATTAAACTTTTTTGTAATTATTTTTCACCTTATCATAATAAAATATTTACATAACATTATTTCAATTAAATCCATTATCATCTATAATGTTCCTTATTTTGTAAATTTTAGTACAGTAAATTTGTTAAGGCATAAATCTAAAACATATAGCTTAAACTTCTGTTGATTAATTTAAATTATTTTACTAAGTCTCACCATTAATTGATTTATTTAATTATCAAATTATATTTTTAATTATTCTTATTCATTTTAAATCTATTTATCTTTAAATTATAAATTGTTAACTCAACTTTTTAACCTATAAATAGCTACTTGTTAGCTCTCTTTTCTACATATTAGTGCTATACAATGCTATCTTCACTCGAAGAGTTGAAAATGTTTTGATTTTGTTTCAATTATTATTACAAATAAAAACCCAAGAATTCTATATGGATATGACCCTATTTCCGAAAAGATTCAAACAAGGGTGTGAGGTGTGAGATGCCCTAAGGTGTATCCAAGGGCACGATATTCTTAGCCTCATGGGAAAACACCAACCATCACTTTATAATGCCCTGCCCAAAGGGCCTCGCTGGGAATATAATAATCAGTCGACACTTTTTCCATTAAGATTGCACAAAAACCAATGGTCAATTCATTGTGATTTCATTGTTTTAGTCAAAAGACTGAAACCAAAGTTTAAAGATGTTATTTTATGTTATTGTTTTAGTGAAAGTTTGAAGATAGTTTTAAATTCACTATTTTATTTGGCTTACTCTCAAGGTAAAAGCTGGAATAACGAGTATCCGCAGTTTAATTTAAATGTAGCTACCATGAGGATTTGGTAAAATGGAAGCTTCTATAAGTAAAATCAAAATTAAAAAGGAAAAAAAAATTGGAAAACAAGAGATTAAAAAAAATAAATTTAAGACTATAATTAACTATATATAGTCAAAATCTATAGTAATGTCTTATATGTTTTTAAGATTAAAAATAAATATTCAGGAATATCATTTTATAATTTTAAAACACACCTTAGTTCAAAAAAATGTTGCTATATTATGGTAGGGAATTTAACCTTTATGAAATATGCATAGAATATTTTTAATAATAATTATGAAATAAGACTGAAATTTATGAATATTTATAATATTAAATTCATATTTGCTTATATCCATATATAATAACAATTTAATATCAAATTATAATGTATTTAATTTTATATATAATTTTTTTAATTTTCAAATAAGAAATATGTTTTAAAATAAATATTTTGATATTTATTTTCAATTATTGTATTAATCATTGAATTTAATTATATATACAATTTTTTTAAATTTCAAATAAGAAATATGTTTTAAAATAAATATTTTGATATTTATTTTAAATTATTGTATTAATCATTAAATTTTTTTTAACACTTTACTCTGTATTAAAAATTTATTGAATTAAATTTTTTTATAAAAATTTATTGAATTAAAAATTTTATCATTTTTATTTTTTATTTATCATATCTTTCTATTAATTTAAATAATTTTTATTAAACAAATTTATGATAAAATTATTGAACTTTATTTCATTATTTATGAAACAAAATCTAATATAATATTCAAAATTTCCCAAGTCTTAAAAATTTAAATATCTTTAGGGAAAGGTTACCATACCACTTACTGTAAACGCATATTCTATCGATGAGCCCACTCGAAAGTTAGAGAACAAGTCTACGATGCAAATCTATCCTTTGGGTTGACCGTTGTTTTAATGCAATGACTGCATACCTCCAAACAGAAAATGACAAGGGCTTAGGTTAGCCCATAAATGGGAGAAACACTAAAACCAAGATGACCCACACAGTTGGCTAAATATT
Organism: Pinus tabuliformis; assembly: GCA_031772625.1. Taxonomy (NCBI): domain Eukaryota; kingdom Viridiplantae; phylum Streptophyta; class Pinopsida; order Pinales; family Pinaceae; genus Pinus; species Pinus tabuliformis. The sequence goes on along the minus strand of CM062804.1, from coordinate 341,911,869 downwards.
TTTTTCAAGAGTGGTTGCGAACATTTTGAGAAATGGGCATGCCTAAAACTCAAATTTGAGTCTTATGTGCCAAACTATGTAGCAGTCAAATTCTTCCCAGGTCTACCTAAGTTTAGTTTGTTGGAATTGTTGAGGTTACCCTTGGAGGAGGGGACCTGGGTTAGGGCCTATTGTGGAAGGTAGAGACATAATTTGTCTCATGAAAACTCGTGAACATGATGGTTGCAAAACTCTTATGTTTGATGGTTATTTGAAGTTAGCAGTTTGAAACAAGGTAGCAGAAAATGGGAAAGGGTATGGGGGAATACTAGTTTTAGTGAAAGAAAAAGAAGGTCGTCACATTCAGTTAATTAAAGAAGATGAAAATAAACAATATTTATGGTTCAAAATATCAGAGAATGAGAATCACATAAGAATTGCAGCATGTTATTTTTCCCCTCAAGTCTAAAAAACTTACAAAATAAGGGTTTAGACAACGAGGATCTGTATGCAGCTTTAAAGAAAGATATTGCCATGTAGTCTCAGCAGGGAGAAGTTCTTTTAGTGGCGGATTTCAATACTAGAACATCAAATCATCAAGCTAGTATTCTTTGTTGTAAAGAGGATCATAATCCTATTTGGCTCACTGAAGAGGAGAATCCCCAATGGGTGAGGTATTCAGAAGATGACAAAGTCAACAATCATTGTGGAGAGGAGTTGCTTACACTGTGTGGGGATTTCAACTTAATTATTTGCAATGGTCTAGATAGATGGAAAAGGTCTGGGAACTTCACTTGCAACACATACAATGGGGCAAGTGTTGTTGACTATGTGATGTGTTCACAAAGCTTGATAGAAAAGATAGATGAAGTTAAGATTGGAGAGCATATTTGGGACTTAAAATCAAACCATAACCCAATTTATATAAAGTTATCATGGTTAGAAGAAAGACAAAATGGGAGAAAAACCCAATTCTCTCGGCAATCACTATCAAGGGGAAAAATTCAGAAGGAGAAAATTGGTTTCAAAAGTTTCAACAGTCACGAGTTAACAAATGTAATCCAAAGTGCACTTGAGAAGTGCAAAAGAGAAAAAAATAGGAAATGTTAGAGAGATTAATTCAGAAGGAGAAAACTAGTTTCAAAAGTTTCAACAGTCACGAGTTAACAAATATAATCCAAAGTGCACTTGAGAAGTGCAAAAGAGAAAAAAATAGGAAATCAGAATCAAATTGTTTTCTTGTAAATGCTTGGTTTGATGAGGAATGCAAAATGGCAAGGAGAACCTTGAAAAAGACAGGAAAGGAGAAAATGAATGTAAAGTTATATAAGCATATACTAAAAAGGAAAAAAGATGAGTTCATGCAAACAAGGCAAGAAGAGTTAATATATCTAAGTAAGAATAACCCAAAGATTTTATGGCAGGAACTTCAACCAAGGAAGAAGCAAATCGAAAATAATATTACAACCCAACAATGGTTTGAATATGCAAAGCAACTCTATGAGAAAGAATTAGAGGCGGAGCCTCCCTCCAGGATTAACAAAACTACAAAGCTCTTCACGTTACAGGAGGTGGAGATTGGAATAAAGCAGATGAAAACAGAAAAGGCAAAGGACTTGGTTGAGCTTCAAGCAGAGTATCTAAAATGGGGAATGAACACTCTTGCACCGCACATCATGGAAATATTTAACAATATCATTTAGCAAGGATTCCCAAAGGATCGGACAACTAGCCTAGAAATACCCCTTTTTAAAAGTGGATACATTAATAATCCTTCCAATTATAGAATCATTATGATCAATCCTTTGTTTGCAAAGCTTTTTGGCAGCACGGTAGAAAATATAATCAGTAAGTAAGTAGAAGTAAAAGAAAATAGGGCAAGAGGACAAGCGGTTTTTAGGCCGAAGCATTCTACAGTGGATCATGGTATCACATTGAGACACATTGTTGAAAAGGTTTGGGAGGACAAAGAATAAGCATTTTGCTGCTTTGTTGACTTCAAAAAGGCATTTGACATAGTCCCTAGAGATAAGTTGTGGCGTAGAATGGACGAACTTGAAATTTCTTTGCATTATAGAGTTGTTGTCCATAGACTTTATGAAGAAGTGAAAGTCAAAATTAGAACCTCGGTAGGTATTTCTTTAAGCTTTAGAAGTGACATTGGAGTCAAGCAAGGTTTCCCTCTATCTCCTACTCTTTTGGCTTATATATTGATAAATTGGAAGAGTGGATAAATCTGCAAGGTGGAGATGGTGTTTGGTTGGGGGAGTTTGTGATAAAACTTCTTTTATATGTGGATGATCTTGTATTGATTTCTAAATCGGCCCATGGATTACAAATGCACCTATATGCCCTTGAGAATTTTTGTAGAGAAGTAGGGATGCAAGTCAATATTAGCAAGACCAAAATAATGATTTTCTCTAATAAATGGAAGTAGAGCCAACATATGTTCTTCTTTGAAGGCAACATTCTTGAAAAAGTAAATGAGTACAAGTACCTCAGGATTGATTTCGACAAAAAACTTAATTGGGAGGATTGCAGAATAAGAGAATTTTAGGAGGGTGGAAAGCATTATATGCTCTTCAAAACATATGTAGAGAGGCAGAGTTAAGGGATTGGAAAATGACTAAAACTTTTTTTGGACTCTTAGTTTGTCCAGTGATGCTATATGGGTGTGAATTGTGGGCTAGCAGCACCCCATCTCAAAATGGAAACAAATTGAGAAAATACAAAAACGCTTGATCATGAGCAAGTTCAAAATAAAAAATTCAGTATCTTATGAGATAACGTTGAGTGAAATAGGAGCAACTCCCATCGAAGCAATTGCTATGGAGCAGCTCATAAAATATCTAAAAAGAATTGAGCAAATGGGAGTAGGTAGATGGCCTAATGTTATCTTCAATGAAGACATGAGCGAAAGAAGGAAAACATGGATGAAACAAAACTACATATGGATGCAAAAATGGAATATCTACCTCAATGCCTGTCCCACAAATAGCAAGGAGCTAAAGGATTTTTTTATGGAGAAGATTCGTAAACGGGTATGGGGAAAAGAGTTGGGTAGAAAGAATAAGTACTACATTGAGGAATTCAACCCTACGTGTGATCTACAACAAAAAGAGTTCATTGGAGTTAGCATTCTGTGGAGGGAAAATGTTTTTATTGCTCAATTAAGAACCAAATCGCATCAACTTCAGTGTGAAACAGGACGGTGGAAAAGGCCTAAAGAAGCTTGGGAAGAACGGGTGTGTACATTTTGCACGTCTGGGACAGTGGAATTGGAAAAACATTTCATTTTGGAATGTGATGCATACAAAGACATCAGAGAAAGTTATGGGAATATGCTAACACCTATTTCTTGGCATTGTCTTTTCAGTGAGGGGATTGTTGGAAAGTTGGGCTAGCTCATCATCAATTTGAACAAGAAAAGGATTGAATTGCAAAAGATGAAAAACAAGGAACTAATAGTCCCATAGACTATTTTTAGTCTCGTGGTCATTAAAATATCATTACATTTCATAAATAAATAATTGAAAAATGATTATGGTGCAGCAATTCAAATATGAAACATTATTTAAAATATTTTATATAAATCATTCAGTTAATAACTATTAATAATAAAATTATAAATTATAAAAAAAATTGATATAAAATTATTGTTAAATATATTTTGTATAAATCATTCATTTACTAATAGGTAATAATAAAATTAAAATTATGAGCATTCTAAACTTAAGTTTTAGTTTCCACTACACTCCAATAGCTACATTGACAATATGACAATATTGACGGTGATATAAAATGTCTTTAAAGTGTATGGATTGAATTTAAATCCCCAAAAGTAATTAAGAAATAGTATAAAATAAAAATAAAAATAAAACCTAAAATTATCCATAAAACAGTTAGAGTTGGACGATTCTCATAAAGCCGTTCAATTGTTTTTACTTGGCAAACACGTTGATTGATTTGATGTACAACTTAAATCTTTCTTGACAGTTTCTTGAAGTGAGAGATTGCTAATTTTTCGTAGCAGCATGTCTGCTTAAGACGTTAGCAAGTGAAGGCACAACGTGGGAGTCACCGGTAGTTATGAAAAAGTGTCATAATGGCTGCAATGAAGCGAGTAGGGTGCAGTGCAAAGGTCACTAGTTCGAGTCGCTTGAGTGCAGCACAATTGGCATGCCAAAATAGTGGCGAAAATTTTCAAAAATTGCAAATTTGTGTTCAATATTCCTCCGGTCAGAGTTTCCAAGTTGGCCCAGTATGTACAATTAAAAATTTTATGATACAACAAATCAGTGGTACAATGTAATCATTATAAAAATATTAAAACATCATCAAAAAAATAATAAAATTCAATTTCTAATGTTTAACTATGGACAAAGGTGTAAATTTTTTTGGTCAAAGAAAATTAATAGTTGGTCAAATAGAAAATTGAACACAATATATACTGTGTGGGAAGCATGAATTTAATTCAATTTTTCTCTAATAAAGTAATGTTAACATTATTTTATTACCGGTTGTCTTTAGTGTGATTTTTTGGAAAAATGTTACCGATGGATTTTTCTGGTCTAATTTGTCTAAAATCCGGCAGAGATTCATTGAAATCACAAGTTTAATGGGTAACCCATGCACAATAGAAGTGTCTTAGGGTTTTCCAGGGTGCGGTAGGGGTTTTCCAGGGTGCTGAATCCATATATACAGTAAAAAATAGTTTAAATAACACAAATCAATATTTCACCACAAAATTTTCCACTGGATTACGAAACTCCAAAAAATCACACTAAAGACAACTCCATTTTCGTATTCAGGCTTTTGCAATCCATAATGAATTAAGCAAAGTTTTTCGGTAGACATCACATAAGAAAAAAATTTGGCCGACTCATTTCAAACCAACATGTCTGGTCCAGATCATGAACCACACTTGTTGGTTCAAAAGGCATCGACCAAAAATTTATCTTATGTGATTTATAGCGAAAAACTTTGCTTACAAAATCCATTTTATTAAAACTCCATTTTATTAAAGTTTCACTAACATTAAATGTTTCACATTAATTGGTTAGATTATAAAGTTGTTCACGGATGAAAAGTGGGACAAGTAGCTGTATACTGAATTTAAATGTGGCAACCTAATGTGGGTGGATTCATACAAAAGCTGGCATCTGCTACTTTTGCTCCCTGCAATAGCTCGGCTAGCTTTGGTATGATTGGGCTTAACTGCGAAGAAAACCTGTGGTAAGCAACTCAGGCAACAAAAGACACCAGGGTTATTCACCGGCTTTCGTGCTTTGCATGTACTACCAGAAGTGAAGAACTTTCGTAATCTCATAACCTTCTTCTATTGCCTAAGGGAGACCACCGTAATACCAACATGCTTGAATAAAGACACAAGAATAAAAACAAATTTCAAGTTTTACACCATGGATGTGTTCTAAAAAGACAACTTCTACCTAACATTTGGATTCCAATTACTTGATTCTCTAGGGATGCAACAAACTTCAGGAAAAAGGGGCGGGTCGCTAGTGTGGCTTGTTGCGAGTGCGCTGAGAAGTATCTGAAAGCAAGTGTTGTGGAATGGAATGAATGAAGCATAGGTGGAAACAATTTCAGACAATTATCTTCTGGCGATGACCCAACCGGCTATGATCAGCTATCGGTTATGACTGGTACTTTTCATGGCCAGTTATGCGGATCCTCCAAAAGTGAATTAATGTATGTAATGTCCATTGTCATTCCTTCTATCTAGCCCAGGTAAGAACATTCATTGCCATGGTTCTGTAGGGCCAGAGGTTGAGGTATCTGATTATTCTGTAGAGGGATAATCCTTCGACCTTTGAAATAAGTTTTTTTATTATTGTCTATATTATGAAAATCAAATACTTTAAAAAATATTCTTGTTCATGCATTTTGGGTTGTGTATTTTAGAAGTCCCACTATATGGGTTTATTCCTTAAACACTTCATAAAGGGTTCTGTCGTACAGACATCAAATGAATTCAGGAGAACTTGATGAAAATGCAAACTGATATAAAATAAATGTCAAATATCAGTAACATGATCTACATACAGATTAAAGGTCTGTACCCGAGGGGATGGCAGTAGATTTATGAATTGACTGATTGTTGTCACTGAGTTTTTAGTTGCAACTTCTATAAAGATGCCAAATTTGGTTTCTTCCTGAGAACTTTCTACGGTGTGTTCAGAGATCAATGCTCTCATAGCTATGAAGGGCTACCCTAGCTTAGGAAATTTTGCTAACAAAAAAGGCTACCCATATCAGAACATGTTTAGCAGTCTTAAAAGCATGACATGAACTTGTGGTTTAACAGTATATCTTAATTGGGGCCTACTATGAGTTGTAATCACGCATTTTGGGTTGTGTACTCTGGAAGTCCCACTATATGGGTCCATTCCTTAAAAACTTAATTAAAGATTCTATCGAACAGACATCAAATAACTTTCAATAGAACTTGATAGAACTGCAAATTGATATAAAATAAATGTCAAATATCAGTAACATGATATGCATACAGATTAAAGGTCTGTACCCTAGGGGGTGGCAGTAGATTTATGAATGGACTGATTGTTGTCACTGAGTTTTTAGTTACAACTTATATAAAGATGCCAAAATTGTTTTCTTCCTGAGAACTTTGTGTAGTGTGTTCAGAGACCAATTCTCTCATAGTTATGGAGGGCTTACCCTCGCTTAGGCAAATTTGCGAACAAAAAAGGCTACCCATATCAGAACATGTTTGGCAGTCTTAAAATCACGACATGAACTTGTGGTTTAACAATATATCTTAATTGGACCCTGCTATGAGATGTATTCTCAGCTATTAATTGGAGCCTGCTATAAGACGTATTCAGCTATTGGATGATACTGTAATCACACCTGGTGGTGACAAGCAATAAATAAATAATAATTTCACCAAAGAAATTTGAAAAGCCTTAATTGCCATTGCAACTCCTGTACTCTCCATATCGAAAGAAGTAACATTAAACTTGTCATGGAGGAAGCTTCTAGAAGCAGCATTAGCCACATAAATGTTGGCACTGCAACCCCTCTCCACTCGCACAATCCTTGGCTTGTGGGAGAGACATGTCGAGTTCACACACAAATCTAACTTCACATTCTGTTGTTTCCATCGTGCCAATTCAAAATAAAAATTAGTACATTTCTTTTAAGAGCTAACATAAACCGAAACCATAGCCATTAAAACATATACTTCATTAACCAAAAGCATACATAGAGGCCAATATCTCTTGGATAGCCAAAATTTTTATTGTTCAGTTAAGGACTAATTCTCATCAACTCGGTTGTGAAACAGGGCGCTGGAAAAGGCCAAAGAAAGTGTGGGAAGAAAGGGTACGCATTTTTTGTCCTTCCTGAAAAGTGGAAACAGAAAAACATTTCATTTTAAAATGTGAGGCCTTCAAAGTCAACATGGAAAGTTATGCAGATATGCTGGCAGCAAGTTCTTCGGATAATCTATTTAGCTAGGGGTTTGTCGAAACGCTGAGAGCATTTATTGTGAAGCTTCACAAAAAAAAGGCCAAATACATCAAACAGATGAAGAAGCAATCTGTCCCATAGGCTATCTTTAGCCTCCTGGACATTAAAATAATTGCTTTCTTCTTTCTTTCTTTCTATATTTTGTGCAAGCTCATAAAAAGACTATAAAACATGAATCCAAAACACATGTTTCAGAGCCTCTGGAGTTCCATTCATAGGAAAAATCTCATCTAGTTGAGAACCACAAATTATTCGGCAGATTATCAATATGTTTCCCCTTGTATGTGGTCGTTATCCTACGTGGATGGGACGGCCAGTTATTAGCCTCCCCACCCTGGTTGGACCCACGACACATGTTCACGCTGCTATGTAGCTAATGTACTTATTGGGTTGCTGTTGATGCAACATATGTACGGAATATCCCGTTGTAATATATTGTACCATAAAGTAATATATACAGCTTCTTCAAAGAGGATTTCCCCTTTGATGAAGAAGGAAAAAAAAAAAAAAACAATATGTTTCCCCACTGGAGCACTGTAATTGGTGAAATCGAGGTACCCAATGTCATCCCATATTTTTATTCCAATCACACATCAATGAGCCACTGATTTTATTTCAATTTGCAGGAATAACCTCACCGACTTTATTTCCATTTGTAGGAATAGACTTCGGGATATATATATGAAATTCTAGAAACCAAAGCTGAAAGAGGAAAAATAAAGACCTGCCATATCCAAAGGCCTGTATGAGCCCACTGATGACGGATGGTAACATCTCCAACATGAAGAGCAGAGTTTTCATTACCCGTTGTTCCAGTCGACTTTCTTTCCCTGGTTCTGCAACTTAGTAGGTTGCGTTTACTTCGCCTATTTCACCAAGTTACATGTAGCTCTTAATGCACCTGTGCATATTAATGCAAAGTCAAGGTATTGAGCAGACTCGAGAGGGTAGGTTGTTTGCATGCAAAGCACAACATGCCACTTCAAATATTTATTTCTTTATTTTTGAATTATTACTTATTTCCCTATATCATTATATTTATGGTTTTATTTTTTTGAACAAGTGCCAATATTAATGCAAAGTCATGGGCAGAGTCTAGAGTGCAGGTGGTTTGCAGGCAAAGCACCACATACCACTTCAAATATTTATTTATTTATTTTTGAATTATTACTTATTTTCATATATCATTATATTTATATTGTTTTTTTTAACTCATTATCCAACCTAACATTAGGGTAGGTTCCTCCCATTACCTTTCTTTTCTACAAGGGGTGAGCGACATCACCTTTCTAAGGGTGTGGGTATACTTCCAGTTGCCAATTATAAATTAGTAGTTGAATTCCATCCCCAAGTGTCAATATTAATGCAAAGTCAAGGTGGGCATTACCCTTTCAAGGGTGTGGATATACTTCTAGTTGCCAATTATAAATTAGTAGTTGAATTCCATCCCCAAGTGTCAATATTAATGCAAAGTCAAGGTATTGGGCATAGTTGAAGGTGAGGGGCATTACCCTTCCAAGGGTGTGGGTATACTTCCAGTTGCCAATTATAAATTAGTAGTTGAATTCCATCCTCAAGTGTCAAGATTAATGCAAAGTCAAGGTATTGGGCATAGTCGAAAGGGCAGGTGGTTTGCATGCAAAACACCACATGCCACTTCAAATATTTATTTATTTATTTTTGAATTATTACTCATTTCTCTATATCATTATATTTATAATGTTTTTTTTTTTTTTTTTTAGGCACAGGGTGAATTGGTAACAAGGAAAGGGGAGTCGGGTATACTTCCAGTTGCCAATCATAAATTAGTAGTTGAATCCCATCCCCAAGTGTCAATATTAATGCAAAGTCAAGGTATTGGGCATAGTCGAAGGTGAGGGGCATTACCCTTTCAAGGGTGTGGATATACTTCCAGTTGCCAATTATAAATTAGTAGTTGAATTCCATCCCCAAGTGTCAATATTAATGCAAAGTCCAGGTGCACATTACCCTTTCAAGGGTGTGGATATACTTCTAGTTGCCAATTATAAATTAGTAGTTGAATTCCATCCCCAAGTGTCAATATTAATGCAAAGTCAAGGTATTGGGCATAGTTGAAGGTGAGGGGCATTACCCTTCCAAGGGTGTGGGTATACTTCCAGTTGCCAATTATAAATTAGTAGTTGAATTCCATCCTCAAGTGTTAAGATTAATGCAAAGTCAAGGTATTGGGCAAGTCGAAAGGGCAGGTGGTTTGCATGCAAAACACCACATGCCACTTCAAATATTTATTTATTTATTTTTGAATTATTACTCATTTCTCTATATCATTATGTTTATATTGTTTTTTTTTTTAGGCACAGGGTGAATTGGTAACAAGGAAAGGGGAGTCTACTTCTTGAGCCGCACACCATAGCAGGATAATATACTCAGTGTGATTTGACCCTTGACCTCGTGGGTTTCACCTAACGAACTCAACCACCACACCACACATCACTGTATTTATGTTGTTTTATTTTTTGAACTCATTATCCAACCTAACATTAGGGTAAGTAGGTGAGGAGCATTACCCTTCCAAGAGGTTGGTATACTTCCGGTTGCCAATATTAATGCAAAGTCAAGGTATTGGGCAGAGTGAAAAGGCAGATGGTTTGCATGCAAAACACCACATGCCACTTCAAATATTAATTTAATTATTTTTGAATTATTAATTATTTCCCTATATCATTATATTTATTGTTTTATTTTTTGAACAAGTGCCAATATCCATGTACAAAATGTAATATCATTTTTTAACTTTAATGAAAAAAAAAAGGCTTACACGTGATGGCTTGGGTTTCTGTTAGCATTCCAAATCCATGCCATATCCATTACCGAGATTAGCAAGTTATGTAACAGGAAAATATATTTTCTGTCAGGCCAGTCTTTTTCCTTCAAACTTGAATGCGGTTATAAATATAAAAACATCATATAAACCCACCTCAACTACTGCAAATCCAGGATCAGCACGTTCATTGCATATGGTAAGATCAGGAAAATGCAGCTTTCCCCATCTTTTCGAATGGGGACAACCTGCTCACAATTCTTTATAAAATGGATCTCCATTATTTTTTGCATAAAAAATTAATGCCTCTTGTAATTATTTGGGATGTGTTTAGCAATGAAGGAATAGCCCTTATGAAAATTAGAGCACACATTTTAAAGATACAATTTTAGCTAGTGTTACATCCTGAATTTCATCAACACAACTAACCTAAATATGCATTATATCTCAGCTGACCATGAAATTTCCCCATATCTGCAAATGTTAAAGTAAATATTCCTTTGATTTCGCCTCTCATAGTGCAAGAAATGTGTGTCTCCCTTTAAAAGAAGTTGTGGCATCAAAAGGATAGTTTCCTTGAACAAAAACATACAAATAGTCGAAGAGCTCTAAGAGATATTAGACGAAGTTGCAAGAAATGTCCTTCAAGCAAAAGAGAGACTAAGTGTAGTTTCAAGCCGAGTTGCTTATCGAGTCCCAACCAAAGATTAAGTAGCTCCAATTGATCCAGCTAACCGACCTGACCAAGTAGTAGTTTCACCCGTTGGCTCAGCAGTTTCATATCCAATGCATAAAGGGTTGATTCTCCAACTATTACATACAATCCTGGTTCTAATTGATCGAGAATCTTTTTTTGTCTTAAGAAACCTTGCTTACATGGTCTACTATTAAACTTGTTTGTTCTCCTGTCAAACAAGCTCACTTTCCTTTTGCACTGCTAGCCCGCGATCTTGTAAGAAAAATAGAATTTACGCGGAGAGGCAAAGGGAAGTTGTTTCGCGAAGCTTCACTTCACGCAGCTTGATTTCGCACAGCTATACAGAGGCTTAATAAAACACAGAATTCACTCACGGAAAAAACAGAGTAAGCTTCGAGCAACACAATAAAACTTAGGATTAAATTTTAATTCATGAAAATACATTGATATGAGACTCTGACTCATTCACAACGTAAAACCTGCAGAGTAACACACAATAAAACACAGTAACTGTTGTTTTCATGTGCCCACCAAAATTTTCTCCACTATTTTCTCCTCCCTACCTCAGAGACTCTCCCCCTTCCAAAATGACTTTTACATTCATATTTATCTCAACATACAATTTGACATTAATACATGACAGAACAAAATAATTAATACGCAGTTCTTGTTGAGCGGTGCAGGTGTTTGTGGAGTATGGGCAATAGTCGCGCAGTGAATGCTTGCCCGTATTTGCTAAACTTCATTAAATTCCTTAACTTCTGTGATGTGCTGCGGAATGGTTCGCATGGTACTTCTGTTCTGGCTTCAGTCCTTCCATCTTCAAACAAAGATGCAACCTGCAAAAATACTTATGACAAGTATGGTTGTTGTCACGGTGTTTAACGCACTGGTTGGGATTAATATTTCCAACACTCCCCCTTAATCACAATTGCCACCATTGAAAATTCCCAAACAATTTATGAAATAAACAAAACTTTCACATGCCAATGGTTTTGTGAAGATATCAACAAATTGTTCTTGTGACCTACAGTGTTGCAACACAATTTCATCATTGTTAATCAACTCTCTAATAAAATGATATTTGGCATCAATATGCTTGGTCCTCTTGTGAAAGACATAATTTTTTGACAATGCAATTGCTGAGGTGTTGTCGCAGAAAATAGTAGTCGTTCCCTCTTGGTCATGACGAAAATCCCTCAACATCCTTCTCATCCAAACTACTTGACACATTGTTGTTGTTGCTGCAACATATTCAGCTTCTGATGTTGACAATGACATTATTGGCTGCTTCTTGGAGGCCCATGAAATGGCTTCGGAACCCAAATGAAAAACATATCCTGACGTGCTTTTTCTGTAATCGACACTTTCTTCCCAATCACTGTCAGTGTAACCAACCAGCCTGAAATCACTTGTTGCTGTGTACAAAATGCCATATTGTTTTGTCCCATTGACATACCTTAGAATCATTTTTTCTGCTTGTCAATGTGTCTCCTTGGGTGTCTCCGTGAACCTTGACACCAAACTTATTGCATACATTATATCTAGCCTAGTGGCGGTCAAATACATCAATTTGCCTATCATGCTTTTGTATAATGTTGGATTGACATTGGTGCTGCAATATTTTTTGCTCAAGTTTAACCCCATGACAGTTGGAGTTGTTGTGGGCTTGTTGTTCTGCATTTTAAACCTCTCCAAAATGTCTACCACATACTCTGCTTGAGAGATAAAAATTCCTTTTCTATTTGCTTCACTTCTATGCCCAAAAATATCTTAACATTCCCAAGTCAATCATTTCAAATTCATTCTTCATGACTTGTTTGAAATCAACGATGAGGAAATCATCATTTCCTGTAAAAATCAAATCATCTACATATAAGACAACAATAAGAATCTTACTATCGCTCTCTTTCATGTAGAGAGTAGGCTCACTGTCACATTTATCGAAACTATTGTCCATCAAGTAGGCATCTATCCTACTATACCATGTGCACAATGCTTGCTTCAACCCATAAAGAGCTTTCCTCAATCGATACGCTTTGTCTTCTTGGCCTTCTACCTCATAACGAGGCGGTTGCACAACATACACTTCTTCTTTCAGCACTTCATTCAAGAAACTTGATTTTACATCCATTTGATACACTTTCCATTTATGTTGCGTGACAATTGCCACAACTACGCGCACTATCTCCATCCTCGCGACTGGCGCGAACGTCTCCGCGTAATCCCTTCCATGCTGTTGCTTGTATCCTTTGACAACTAGCCTTGATTTGTGCCTTTCAATCTTTCCCTTAATGTTTCTTTTGGTCTTATAGACCCACTTCACTCTAATGACATGTTTTCCTTTCAGAAGGTTCACTAACTCCCATGTTTCATTCCTTTCTATTGCTTCTATTTACTCCTCCATTGCCGCAACCCATTTTTCTTCTTTGACTGCATCTTCAAAATGGATTGGGTCATCTACATGACAAAATAATGAAAATAAGGAATTCAGACCAGCACTGCTATCAACTTCTTCTTGCTCATAAATTTCATTTAAATTTCTCAAATTTGGTCTTCTTGTGCTTGTTGAAGATGGACTTGACATGTCACTTGGTGTTGCGCTTTGCAGCGTACTTGGAGAAGCACTTGCTTGGTTGCGCGAAACTGTCGTATTATTTTTTGATAGTGTTGCTTGCTGCTTGCTTTGTTGCACTTGAATAAGAGTAGAGGGAGTCACTATTGAGGAATTACTTGCTGTTGTTAATTCCTCTTTGTCCTCATGTGGTATACATGCTTTGACATTGAATGTCTTCTCTAAAATTCCATCCCATGCTTCCTCTTCTATAAGATGTACATCTCTATTGATTATGACCTTCTTGGTTAATGGATTGTAAAGTTTGTATGCCTTAGATTCATCACTGTATCGAACAAATATACATTTCTCCCCCTTGATGTCCAACTTCTTCTCAACTCATCTGAGACATGTGCATATGCCACACATCCAAAAAATCTCATGTGAGTGACACTATGCTTTCTTCCACTCCATGCCTCTTTAGGAACTATGTTCTGGACACTTTTGGTTGGACATCTATTCAAGATATATGTTGCACAAGGGACAGCTTCAGCCCAATAATCATTTGGAAAATTCTTTTCCTTCATCTTACTCCTTCCCATTTCCATAATGGTCTTATTCTTTCTTTCTGCCACACCATTTTGCTGAGGTGTATACCTTGTTGTAAATTGCTTGTGAGTTCCATGCTCTCTGCAAAATCAAACGAAGTCATTTGAGATGTATTCGCTACCTTTGTCAGTCCTAAGGACTTTGATGTAGTGTCTGCTTTTCTTCTCAACAAGAGATTTGTATTGGCGAAAGTGCTCAAACACTCCACTTTTCTATTTTAGGAAATAGACCCATGTCTTCCTTGTGTAGTCATCTATGAAGGTCAATAAATAGTGGCTACCACCAATTGATGGCTTTTGCATTGGTCCACATAAATCTGAGTTGACAATCTCCAAAGGTGCATTTTCCCTTACTGACTTTCCTGCTGGAAATGTCTCTCTATGTTGCTTGCCCAAGATACATCCTACACATAGGTTGTTTGGTTTTTCTATGAGTGGTAGCCGCTTCACCATGCCTTTCTTGTGTAGCAAATTCAAGCCTCCAAAGTTGAGATGTCCAAATCTCAAATGCCATAATCAATTTTCATCTTTGACCTCTGTTTGAAATTTTACTTGTATGACAACTGCATCTTTTCTTCCATCCTCTTGTGAGTTCATTGAGAGTTGTGCTTGTGCACCTTCTCTTTGCAAATATGATCTTATTTTTAGGGGAAACATTCTATTGTTTGTCATTTGAACCTTTGCAATCAACTTTCTGCTTGGAGGTCTATCCAAAATTGTGCACACATCATTTTGGAAAAATACATTGTAGCCCTTTCGTATGAGCTGTCCAATGTCATGAGGTTATGCTTCAGACTGGGGACAAAGTAAACATCTCAGATGTACTTCTTCCCCCCTTATTTTTTACGATATTAACTTTTCCTTTGGCCACGACAGAGACTTTTCTATCAGTTCCTAATGTCACTTCATATTTCACACTTTCATCTAGATTGGAAAACATTTTTATGTTTCTTGACATGTGGTTGCTACACCTTGAATCTAGATACCATATATCACTTTTTTTTTCTTGTGCTACATTACAATCTAAAAACATGTTATCATGGTTATGACTTTCTTTTGTAAAATTTACACTTGGTTTGTTACTAATGTCATATTGCTTCTTTTTACATTCATTTGCATAATGACCATATTTCTTACAATAATGACATTGAAATTGAGATTTATCATACCTCTCACCTTGTGCTTGATTTTGGCTTGGGCCTTGACTTGGATTTTGATTGTTGCCTCTTCCACTTGAGCTTGAAGGGTTGCTTCTTCCACCTCTTTGTGGGCTTCTTCCTCTTCCTCTAGCATATGATCTTGCTCTGCCTCTACCTTGACCAAATGATACTTGTGTCTTGAAGGCATGCTCCAATGAGGAGCTTGTTGTTCTATTTAGTCTATGTTCATGAGAAACCAGTGATGCATTAAGCTCATCCACTGAGAACTGTGAGAGGTCCTTTGTCTCTTCTATGGCCACAACAATGGCATCAAACCTTGCTGGAAAACTTCTCAAAACTTTCTCAACTATTCCTCTTTCCTCAAGCGTCTGACCATGAGACCTAATTTTAGTAACCAACCCTCTTACATGTGTAAAAAAAGAGTCTACATTCTCAGACTCTTTCATACAAAGTGTTTCAAAGTCTCTTCTCAAAATTTGCAGCTTTGTTGTCTTGACTTTTGCCATGCCTTGGTAGGTTGTCTAGAGGGTGTCCCATGCTTGCTTGGACTTCATTGTTGCTGCAACCCTTGGGAAAATACTTTCATGAACTGCTTGGAAAATATAGAACAGAGATTTTAAAATATTCTTCCTGTTGTCCCTTAAAAAAACTCTTTTTGCTTGAGATAAGGCATTGTATGCTACTACATCTGTTGGTTCTTGAAAACCATTCTCCATTTTTGACATTAAAATGAGGTATTTGAGGATTAGTCAAGCTTGTCCTTGATGTTTCCATTTTCGAGTGTAAGAAAAAAACATTCTACCTACTAGTAAATATGCTAAAAACAATCTGCCCTCAAAACAATTTTAATTGCTAGTAAAAACACTTGTTTTCACACTAACAGAGTTTAACCCCCTCTGATACCATGTTAGAAAAATAGAATTTACGCAGAGAGGCAGAGGGGAGAGGCAGAGGGAAGTTGTTTCGCGAAGCTTGATTTTGCGCAGCTATACAGAGGCTTAATAAAACACAGAATTCACTCACGTAAAAAACAAAGTAAAATAGAGTAAGCTTGGAGCAACATAATAAAACTTAGGATTAAATTCTAATTCATGAAAATACATTCATATGAGACTGCGGCTCATTCACAAAGTAAAAACAAAGGTTTACAATGATTTACACTTCACCAGGGGTTGTGGAGTAACACACAGTAAAACACAATAACTGTTGTTTTCACGCGCCCACCAAAATTTGCTCCATGATTTTCTCCTCCCTACCTCACAGACTCTCGCCCTTCCAAAATGACTTTTACATTCATATTTATCTCAACATACAATTTGACATTAATACATGACAAAGCAAAATAATTAATATGCTGTTGTTGTTGGGTGTGGACAGTAATCACGCAGGTGTTTGTGGAGTATGGGAAATAGTCGCGCAGTAAATGCTTGCCCGTATTTGCTAAACTTCATTAAATTCCTTAACTTCTGTGATGTGCTACGGAATGGTTCACGCGATACTTCTGTTCTGGCTTCAGTCCTTCCATATTTAAACAAAGATGCAACCTGCAAAAATACTTCTGACAAGTATGGTTGCTGTCAGGGTGTTTAACGTGGTGGTTGGGATTAATATTTCCAACAGATCTAGCTAGCTATCTAGCCAACCATAAAGTTCTTCCTTCATCTCCACTCTAGGGAGCAAGATATATCCTCTCTAAGGTCGAAGGCAGTAGGGCTAGAAGATATAATTGAAGGATCGATTTCATTGAGTGTCCTACCTTTCGAGCAACTGAAGGTTTTGACTTCCTTAGTCTGTTGTAAAACTTGCTTATTCTCCTATCAAAACTCGCTGCGGTATTGTATTTTCTCTTCACTCATTGCCAGGGACTTGCTATTTGACAACCTCCCCTGTTTTCAAAGCAATGATTTGGTATTTGTACAAATCAAGCCAACCAAGAAAACTTATAAGATAACCACATTAACTCAATACTATTCACAAAACTATAATATATTATGATTGAATAAGATAATTTTATGTTTAACAAATGATCATCAAAGTAAGTTAAAAGGACTAAAGTGTATATCCAATACATGCATGAGTGGGAATGGTAAGGAAACTTATAGATAATGTTGAAAGTAGAAAAGATAAAGAAAGAGAATTAAATGTCTAATTAGTTGCTACAAGTTAAATACATTTGCTTGTCATATACATTTTGTTAATTTTTCATAGGGCTACATTGTTCTTTTCTTTGATAATTGCATTTTTTCATTAACACATTAAGTTCACCTCATAACATTATAACATTATTCAGATTTATATCATTGTTCATCAACATATGCAACTATGTAGAAAGAAAAATATCATCATCATCAACACAACAAAACATAAATGAACATATAGAAGAAAAGCATGCACACATAGAGACACCAGGATTGGTCGGAGACTAGGGCAAAACCCACTATGCCAAAAACCCTTGCAAACTCTTCTTCTTCTTAGCTCGTCATCAAATGATTCAACAAAATAAAGTGCAATGATCCATATCTTCTTCAATGCAACAAAACAACTAGAACATCCATAACATGTGATGATGGCAGGGTTACCCCCACTTACACCCATAGTATGCATAAAATGCATCCACTCATTAATCCCAGGAATTTAACTCACAAAGGAGTCAAATCTTCATCCATCTATGGTTAAGGCCCTATTAATCCATTCCAATGTGGAATGATTTATAAAAACCCAACATAGGCTAACCCCTAGCCCATACTTTATTAAAGCCTTCCGTTAAATCCTTCCTATTGGGACTTTAAAACCTTTCATAACCTTAATTAATCCTTAGACCACACATATCCAACCTTTTCCCTCTCTTAACGTTGGTTAAATATGTTTTAACGTATAAACCTTCTCATCGGCGCTAATTCCCTTTATAACCCTTTACAAAATAAAAACCCACAAACATACCTTTTGCCATTTCCCTCGGTCCTTGCCGGACTTCAAATATTTATATACCCGCGTTCATATGTCGTCGGGTCCGCACTCCATCGCTATCGGTGTTGTCCTTCGTTATCCCTTATTTGTGATCAACGATTAGATCGCGACTGTTCATTACATCCTTCGATCCAACAGTCAGCGCTAAATCGCATATCGCACATCAGTGTATCTCTATTCCATCTCCCCACTATCATTTGGCTTTGCCGAAATGCGATTTCCGATTACATCTTAACTGTCGATCTGACAGTTGTCACTCGCCTGATCAACCAAACTTGTGCGATGATCCTCCACCATTGATCTTCCCTTAATAGATCCAACGGTTCATCCTGATTTCAAGTAGATAACAAGCATAGGGTTTAACTACTCGATAAAGAGGTTTCCCATCTCCACTACTCTGCTACGTGTCGCGTTATGAATGGAATTGGAGCCAAACCTTCAATACCATTTACCACCTCTTTGTCGCCTGAAATGCCACTTAAGGTTATAAACCCGCCTTCCTTCATGAAAGTTCGTTGATGCGATATTTCAACACTACCTCATGCGACATGATTTGGACCGTTGATCTATAAGATCCAACGGTTGTTGTGTACTAACACTTCACTTCTCCGTTCGTCCCTTTTTACTTGGTTTTACACTATTTCTCAGTGTTTGCTATGGTTACGGGCTTTTCCTCCAAGGGTTCGACTTTTCACTCTTCCACTGCTCAACTCCACCTGGGCTTGATCTTTGCAAATTCTTCACATCGTAGTCTCTAGAGAGCTTACTCTGTTCCTCAACTGGATTCAATGACCCATTTATGATTCCTCTAAATCATTTTTCTCCCCCTTGTGTCCTTCAGAATTATGTATGCAACCCTGTTACAGAACCTACGAATTCACAAGTCATTCATTCATGAAATACTCATTCCACACACTGACACAGTCAAGAATAAATCTCTGTATATATAAATATAATCAAATGATTACATTCGATACACTATGTCTCGCATAGGTCCGTTATTCAATATCAATGGCCTCTTCCTCTACTCTGCCCATAGGCTTACATTTATACCAGAAAGCCCTGTTTAACTAATTCTAGTTCCATTCCTAAATCTATTGATTTGACTCCTAAATCCTCTTTGTCCTCTATGTCCACTTCTAATCTCCATTTAATTCCTAAGAGCTCTCCTTAGTTCCTCGAATCATGGAACTTCTTAAAGAGTCCTAATTGACTTTAGACTCTTTTGTCATTATTGCCCACTCATGTTCTCATTTATTTGAGAGCATTTACAAACATCTCACATTATCTAATTAATTCTTATTCTATGCACTCAAAATCCTAAATATTACATTAATTCATCACTTAGGAATCCAACATCCTTAAAATACATGACCCCTATGTCTACTTAATTATAATGATTTTCTCTTGGGTTGAATGCTCCCGCATCAAACTCCCAAAGTAGAAAATATTCATGATCTCCTGATCATGTGTCTTCTGATCTTTATCTTCCTGGATCCCATACTTTGTTTTGTAACTGTCTGAAAGCTTTGTTCCTTTGTTTCTGTTGTACTTCTGTTGTCTTTTGCTCCATCTTCTTCTCCTTGTCAATCAAGTTCATGCTTTGATTGATCATTCTTCCTGTTGCTATCATTTTCCTCCATTTGGACTACTTCATCATCAGCTGCCACATTTCTTCAATCTCTGTCTCCAGTACATCCTTGGACTGGTCCATACTTTGCCACTTACTTCTGCCTCTTTCTCTTTGCTTTAGGTTGTTGTTGTTGTCCACTAAATCTTCAAATTGTTGTTGGTTACTTCCACCGTGTAGTTGCTGGTTCTTTACTTTTTCTTCTTCTTTTGCTTTTGTTCCAACTTTTTCTTTGCTTACTATGCTTATTGCCTCCCTTTCATCCTTACCCTCTTTCATGATTATTTATGTTTGTACTGAATCATGACTTTCTAGCATTCTCTCTAGCAATTGAGAATCTTTGTTCCATGGATTGAATCCTTCCACAAAATCTTCTTCTTTCATCTTTATTTGGATACTCATCTGTGCCAAATTTCCTCCAGCATCTGCAACTAAACCTGCATTCACAAAAAACTTGTTAAAATAAAAAACATAAGTCTTCTGTGCCTTATCTTCCTTTGGCAACAATTCAGTTTGTTGCTCTGTCTCTTTCTCCTCTATTAGCACATCAGTATGCTGTTTTGAATTCTCAAGAGAATTCGTGAGACTGTCAACTAGTCTCTCCTCCACATCATCTACTCTAATGATATCTTCCTGCTCTTGTCCACTGTATTGAACTCCTTCTTCTGCAATCACACCATCATACTCTAAATTTTCCAGCAAATATTCCAACAATGCAATTTCTCTGTGACACTTCGCAAGTATTTCATCATCACTTATAATCCTAAGTTCTTTCTATTGCAATAAGTCACTGCTTCTCTCATTTAAGAGACATTCTCCATCCTCCTTTACTTCAGAGTTTTTATCTTCTGAAAGATACTTCTCCATACTTCTGACAGCTTCAAAAGGTTGCTCATCCTCTGCAAAACACTCCTTTGTTAGTGTTGAACCTGTTGGGTCCCTATAATACTAGTTATTACCCCATTACTATTGTAGTTATACCCCTTATTAATATTTTTGTGCCCCTATTTCCCCCATATTGTTATTACTGTGCCCCACAGAATTCCTCTATTGTTATTTTTGTGGCTTTATATTATTATTATTAGGTCGGCTAGATTATATTGTGACTCCTTAGACTCCTATGTATAGAAAGAAGATTTTGTCATTTGAATCATCCAATAATTGTTCATTTATGTAATGTAAAGGAGGTTGACCCCTCGAAGAGGCTGAATTCTAAGGCGTTGATCTATCTTTTCTATCTTTTCTTGAGCTGGTTTCATAACATTTGGTATCAGAGCTTTGGATTCTAGGGTTTCGCTGCTCCAAACAAGTCATCGTGGAATTTTCGCTATAACTTTTTTTCGGCGACGTTTCAGAAGTTGCAAAAAAAACCCGTTTAAGAAGAAATCGCGCTGAACCTCGAATCCAAATTTCAGAGCTTGTCGCGCTATATTTCAGGAGATATGATCTGAAGAAGTTGGTCTTTCTGCAGACTCCTGAATTACATTCCAACCAGGTGACCTGGGGAAAATCGTCATAACTTTATCTTTAGGGATCAGATTGAAATTTCGTAAGAAGGTACAGAAAGAGGACGGACTGTAGTTTCTTGTATGCAGTTTTCAGATCCAAAGGTCGAAACAGTGACATGTGGAACGTCGTACAAGTTCGCTCTATTAAACTAGTCTATAATCAAGTCACTGTGGGAGATTTCGCATAACTCTTCCTTGGAGAATCCAATTTGGGTCAGACTTGTGGCATTGGAAAGAGGACGCAGAAGGCTACTACAGGTCACAACTTCAAATTGGAGGATCTGAAATTACAGAGATACATCAGATACAATATCAGGCTTCTACAAAGTGAAAAAAGGTGTGTAGTTTTTTTTTAAATTTTTGCGTAAGCTTGGTTTGAAGGAATTCAAAGGGCATAGTAAAGAATTATTATCAGTGACTGATGCCCCGAGGAAAGAAAATGCAAACACCTAGTAAGGAACCTGAAAGCTATAGCATGACTCATGAAGAAGAGGAAGAAATGCTACATGATATATCAAAATTACAAGAACAAGTGCAACAAATGTCACGCTCACAAAAGCTAACAGAAGCTAAGATAAATGGCATGGAATCTAAGATAAATGGCGTGGAAGCTAAGATGGATGATTGGAGGACAGATTTGAAGACAAACATGGAAGAATTGAAGATAGATTTGAACACAAACTTGAAGGCAGGCATGACAGATATGAAGACAGATTTGACAAATTTTCTACAAGAAATACTTACTAATGGTGAAAAGGTAGTAAAAGAAACTCATGATGCGAACAAAAGAAATGTTAATCATGATATCATAGACTCTAATGTTGGATCAAAGCCCCACCATATTCCAAAAATCGATATGAGGAAGTTTGATGGCAAGGATCCGGCAACATGGATATTACAGATGGAGCAACTTTTCGATCTCAATAATGTGCCAAACACACAAAAGGTACGTATGGCAACTTTATATTTGGAACCAAATCAGTTTGTATGGTATCAATGGCTTTGCTCTCGTAAACAATTTATCACTTGGGAAATTTTTACAGAAGAATTGATAGCACATTATGAGGATACAAAAAGCAACACTTTTTTTAGCCAATTGATAAGTCTCAAACAAAAGGGTTCAATAATGGAGCACATTGAGGAGTTCCAAAAATTGAACATAAGGGTAAAAGATATTCTAGAGGAGCATAGGATTGATGTGTTCATAGGGTCTTTAAAGGATAATATCCAACATGATGTTCGCCTTTGGGAACCTGATTCATTAGAGAAGGCATTCAGGTTAGCAAGAAAAATGGAAAGCAAAATTATGGCAACCAGGAAGCATACCACTCACAACTATAAAGAGGGAAGTGTTGTTGCCCCTAGTCTTCCACAACCTATAAGGTTGACACCACAACAATTGGAAGAAAAAAGAGCAAAAGGCTTTGTTACAGTTGTGATAGCAAATACACTAAAGGTCATAAGTGTGTTGAGAAGAAATTATTCTACATAGATTGTGAAGAGGAAGAAGAAAAGGAGCAAGAAAGGTCAAAGGAAGAGGATATACTCCAGGAACAAAGCCTAGATGAAGAACAAATAAATCCGACCATATCTTGTAATGCATTGGTGGGAATTACCACTCCTCAAACCATCAAGATAGAAGGACAAATCAAGAAGAAAAAGGTAATAGTGTTGATTGATTCAAGAAGCACCCACAATTTTATTCATTGTAGGGTAGCAAAAGAATTGAATTGCTTCCTATATCCAGCACCAGAGTGTCAAGTGATGATTGCAAATGGAGGAACAATAAATTGCTCTGGAAAGTGCCATAATATCAAGCTATCCATGGGAGAATATGTATTGACTAGCCCAATGCTTTCCATTCCAATGGGAGGTGCTGATGTTGTACTAGGAGTCCAATGGCTACAATCCTTGGGTACAATAGCTTTTAATTTTCAAGAAATTTTCATCAAATTTTCTGTGGAAGGAAAGGAAGTTGAATTAAGGGGTATTGCAGGGAAACCAGGAAAGATAATCAGCTCTAATGGTATGACAAAGCTTCTAAAAAAGGAGCAAAGAGGTGTAATTGCACAATTATGTTCGCTAGATGTTTCCACATCGGAATCATCTATTTCTCCAGATCTCCAAAAAGTCTTGGACAATCATTCCAAGGTATTTGAGACTCCCAAAGGTCTCCCACCTATGCGTGATCATGATCATGCTATTCATCTGATTCCAGGAAGTGTTCCTCCAAACATCAGGCCGTACAGATATCCCTATGTCCAAAAGAGTGAAATTGAACGTATGGTTGCAGAAATGCTAGAGGCTGGTATAATTCAACCGAGTCAAAGTTCTTTCTCTGCTCCAGTAGTATTGGTGCACAAGAAGGATGGATCATGGCGCATGTGTCAGGATTATAGGGAGCTCAACAAGCTCACTATTAAAGATAAGTTCCCCATTCCTGTCATTGATGAATTACTGGATGAATTGCATGGATCAATTTACTTCACCAAGTTGGATCTTCGTTAAGGATATCATCAAATCAGAATGAAGATTGAAGACATTCTGAGAACAACATTTAGAACTCATGAGGGTCATTATGAATTTTTGGTCATGCCTTTTGGCCTTACCAATGCACCTTCAACATTTCAAGGTTTGATGAATTCAATTTCAAACCATTCCTTAGAAAATTTGTGTTAGTATTTTTTGATGATATACTAATCTACAACAAGTCTTGGAAGGATCATGTTGAACATGTTGACAGGGTGCTACAACTATTGGAGGAGAAACAATTATATGCAAAAAGATCCAAATGTTTCTTTGGAGTCCAGGAGGTGGAATATTTGGGTCATATTGTATCTCATGAAGGAGTTAAGGTAGACCCTAGCAAAATTAAAGCCATTAAGGAATGGAAAATCCCCACATCCATAAAGCATCTGCGAGGATTTCTTGGGTTGACAGGGTATTATCGCAAGTTTGTTAAGAATTATGGGAGAATAGCAGCACCTCTAACAACATTATTGAAGAAAGATGCATTTTCATGGACTCCGGAAGCAACAAAGGCCTTTGAACATCTTAAAGAGGCAATGTGCCAAGCACTGGTCTTAGCTACACCGGACTTCACAAAAACCTTTATTGTGGAATGTGATGCTTCAGGAAATGGAATTGGTGCTGTTCTAATGCAAGATGAAAGACCCATTGCTTTTGAAAGTCGTCCAATCAAGGGAAAGTTTTTAAGCAAAGCTATTTATGAGAAGGAAATGTTGGCAATACTCCATGCACTTAAGAAATGGTGACCCTACCTAATGGGAAGACACTTCAAGGTAAAAACGGATCATGATAGCCTTAAATACTTTTTAGAACAAAGATTATCCTCTGAAGAGCAACAAAAGTGGGTCACAAAGATGTTGGGTTATGACTTTGAAATCATCTACAAAAAAGGGAAGCAAAATGTGGTGGCAGATGCACTCTCAAGAAAGGATGAGGATGTGGAAGCATTGTTGTGCGCCATTTCTATTATCCAACCAAATTGGATAAATGAAGCAAGGGAGGAATGGAAGAATGACGAAGAAGTGTGGGCACTTATTCGAAAGCTACAACAAGATTCCAGTACATCTGATACATTTAGCTGGCAAAATGATTCATTATGGTACAAAGATCACTTATACCTCTGTAAGAATTCCCAGCTAAAACAAAAAATTCTTATGGAATTGCACACTTCTCCCTTAGGAGGGCACTCAGGATTTCTAAAAACTTACCACAGGGTTAAGAAGGAATTTTTTTGGGATGGCCTTAAATCAGATATTCAAAAGTTTGTGGTGGAATGTTTGGTTTGCCAACAAAATAAAGTTGAAACAATTAAGACACCAGGTCTATTACAACCTTTATCCATTCCAAGCCAACGTTGGGAGGAGGTTCAATGGATTTTATCACAGGTTTACCCAAGTCTGAGGGAAAGAGTGTCATCATGGTGGTAGTTGACAGACTTACCAAGTATGCACACTTTTGTGCATTATCACATCCATTTAAAGCCAGTACGGTTTCTACTGCATTTATGGAAACAATTCAAAAGCTACATGGAAACCCAAAGATTATTGTAAGTGACAGAGATCCCATTTTCACTGGAAATTTTTGGAAATAATTATTTTCTTGTCTTGGTACTCAGTTAGCTCATAGCTCATCTTATCATCCTCAATCTGATGGGCAAAATGAGATAGTAAACAAATGTTTGGAAGGATATCTTCGTTGCTTTGTATCTGATAAACAGACACAATGGGTCAAATGGTTGCCTCTGGCTGAATGGTGGTATAACACTTCCTTCCATACAGCAACAAAAATGACCCCATTTATGGCACTTTATGGGTATCAACCACCATCCATCACATCATATTTAAGAGAAAATTCTAAGGTTCAGGCAGTGGAACATCACATCGAACATCAACATCCTCCAACTCTTAAAGGATAACCTCGTGTTGGCACAGAATAGAATGAAACAACAGGCAGATCAACATCGCAGTGAAAGAAGTTTTGATGTAGGTGATTGGGTATTCCTACAGCTACAACCATATAAGAAAATGTCCCTCAAGCAAGCTAAGAAGGATAATAAATTATCACCAAAGTATTATGGTCCGTACAAGGTGTTGCAAAAGATTGGTACTATGGCATACAAATTGGAGCTTCCTGCAGCTTCTCGATTGCACCCAATTTTCCATGTTTCATGTTTAAAGAAGGTTATAGGCGACAAGCTCCCAGTTCAAACAATATTGCCAGAAATTGATGAGGAAGGAAAAATTATATTGGAACCGGAAGCAGTAATAGAAATAAGAACTCGACAGCTATGAAATCGATCAATTTCAAAGTATCTTATCAAGTGGAAAAACTTATCCGCTGAAGATTCCACATGAGAGGATAAGAATTTTATGCAGAAGTATCTAGAACTACTCAACTGTTGAGGAAAACACTTTTTTTGAAGGCGAGGGGCATGTTGGGTCCCTATAATACTAGTGATTACCCCATTACTATTGTAGTTATGCCCCTTATTAATATTGTTGTGCCCCTATTGCCCCCATATTGTTATTACTGTGCCCCACAGAATTCCTCTATTGTTATTTTTATGGCTTTATATTATTATTATTAGGTTGGTTGGATTATATTGTGACTCCTTAGACTCCTATATATAGAAAGAAGGTTTTGTCATTTGAGTCATCCAAGAATTTTTCATTTATGTAATGTAAAGGAGGTTTCCCCCTCGAAGAGGATGAATTCTAAGGCGTTGATCTATCTTTTCTATCTTTTCTTGAGCTGGCTTCATAACAGTTCCTTCTCCTAAGATTAAATCCTTTGCATAGGTTTCTTCCTTCTTAACATCTTTCATTAGATGTCCTTCTTTCTTACTGACTATCTCAACAGTTTCCATGGCTATTTCAATTGTGCCTATCATCATAGTGAACTGATGATCCTTTACTATGTTTTCATCTAACATAGTCTCTTCTTCAAGTTTGCCTTTAATCTCTCGTTTTTTACCTTCTCCAATAGCTATCCTTGTCTCACCATCTGCATTAATATTCTCCTTCATTTGTTTTTCATCCACAAACAAACTATCAGTCTTAAAAACATAAGACCCCGTGGTCCCACTTGATGTTCCAGCCATCATATCTCCTTGTTGTTCTAAATCCTTCATATGATTAAGAAATTCTTTGATGGTCTCCTCTTCAATCTCCTTAAGCCCTTCACTTGGTTGCTTGATATCTTCCCCCAATTGTATATGAGATCTATCTATCTCATCTTCTTCCAGAACAGAAATTAGATTCTGCTTGTCTTCTTCCTCCTTTATGACAATATCAACAAATTGTCCTTCACATGTTTCACCTGCAAACATACACAAGTTGTTAGATTTAAAATCATGTGACCCTTTGGCCTCACTTGAAATTTCAGTCTTCAAGTCTTCATCTTCACTTTCTCCTAGAATTTCTCCTTGTTTTGGTTCACAAATGGACTCTTCCATTTCCAACTTAGCTTCTTTGAGTTTTTCCATCAGTCACTTTACTTGCTTTTGTTGTAGCCTTCTTTGCATATCATGCCATTCCACCGGCTTCATCCTTCATACCCAACCTTGTCTCTGGCTTTCTTCAAGTATTCTCCTTAATGCATCGAGTTGTTCTTTTAACTCAGGAATCTCTTTGTCAATTTCCTCTTGACTCATCCTCTTGCCATTTGCCTTGGCATCCTTTTTCTTCATCTTTCTTCTACTGTGGCTTCTCTTTGAACGTCTGCTATGACTATCAATAGTCATCTTCTTCTCTTCTTCCTTCATGAGCTCCTCACTCATCTGAAACAAGCCTTTGCAATAGCTAGTCCTCCTCTCTGCAATCTTACCCCACTAAGCTCTCCTCACTCATTTTTTTGGTAAGCACGGGTTCTTTGTCTGGAACCTCCTCTTGAGCAACACCTTTGCTCCTTCTAGGCTTTTGCAATCTCTTCAGAACACTTCAGCTATCCTCTTTGTTTGTCCAATCTCTTGTTGGATTCTTCAGGTTCACTGCCACTTCTCCTTCAGGGTGTTTCTCTTACTTTTCCTTCAAGAACACATCTAGTTCTCCTCTCACAGCTTCTCTTGCTGTCCTTTGTTGAGATGCTTCATCTGTAACCACAATCTTCAATCAAATTAAAACAAACATGTCATCTCACCTCCAAGATCTCAACATGATCTTGTTTCACCATTCCGCCTGTATCTTGAATGGATTTCCTCTGTCTCTTGCATCTACAAGTTCTGCTACACATCACTTTTTGTTTCTACTTTCTGTCATATTAGAATTTGATCCTTCCTCTTACCTCCATAAACACCTTAATACATAACTCTGTTCTCAATTCTTTCAAGAAATGTTCACACATAACTCCTTTAATCTACTCTGATACCAAATGATGATGGCAGGGATAGCCCCGCTTACACCCACAGTATGCATAAAATGCATCCACTCATTAATCCCAGGAATTTAACTCACAAAGGAGTCAAATCTTCAGCCATCTATGGTTAAGGCCCTATTAATCCATTCCTATGTGGAATGATCTATAAAAGCTCAACATAGGCTAACCCCTAGCCCATATATACCTATCGGGACTATTATCAACCCTCGAGCCTTCAAATAAGACTTTATTAAAGCCCTTCGTTCAATCCTTCCTATTGGGACTTTAAAACCTTTCATAACCTTCATTAACCCTTATACCACACATATGAAACCTTTTCCCTCTCTTACCGTTGGTTAAATATGTTTTAACGTATAAACCTTCTCATCGGCGCTAATTCCCTTTATAACCCTTTACAAAGGAAAAACCCGCAAACATACCTTTTACCTTTTCCGTCGGTCCTTGCCGGACTTCAAATATTTATATACCCACGTTCATATGTCGTTGGGTCCACACTCCATCGCTATCGGCATTGTCCTTCATTATCCCCTATTTGTGATCAGCGATTAGATTGCAACCGTTCATTACATCCTCTGATCCAACGGTCAGCGCTAAATCGCATATCGCACATTGGTGTATCACTATTCCATCTCCCTACTGTCATTTGACTTTGCTGAAATGCAATTGGCAGTTACATCTTAACCGTCGATCTGAAATCGATCCAACGGTTGTCGCTCGCCTGATCAGCCAAACTTGTGCGATGATCCTCCACTGTCAATCTTCCCTTAATAGATCCAATGCTTCACCCTAATTTCAGGTAGATAACAAGCATGGGGTTTAACTGCCCGATAAAGCGGTTTCCCCTCTCCACTACTCTGCTATGTGTCGCGTTATGAATGGAATCAAAGCCAAACCTTCAATACCATTTTCCACCTCTTTATCACCCGAAATACCACTTAAGTTTATAAACCCGCCTTCCTTCATTAAAGTTCGTCGATGCAATATTTCAACACTACCTCATGCGACATGATCTGGACCGTTGATCTATAAGATCCAACAGTTGCTGTGTACTAACACTTCACTTCTTCGTTCATCCCTTTTTACTTGGTTTTATGCTATTTCTCAGTGTTTGTTGTGGTTACGGGCTTTTCCTCCAAGGGTTCGACTTTTCACTCTTCCACTGCTCAACTCCTCCTAGGCTTGATCTTTGTGAATTCTTCACATCGCAGTCTCTACAGAGCTTACTCTATTCCTCAACTGGATTCAATGACCCATTTATGATTCCTCTGAATCATTCCACTCCCCCTCTTTGTCCTTCAGAATTCTGCCTGCAACCCTGTTACAGAACCTACGAATTCACAAGCCATTCATTCATGAAATACTCATTCCACACACTGACACAGTCAGGAATAAACATCTATATATATAAATATAAACAAATGATTACATTCGAGACACTATGTCTCGCACAGGCCCGTTATTCAATATCAGTGGCCTCTTCCTCTACTCTGCCCATAGGCTTACATTTATACCAGAAAGCTCTGTTTAACTAATTCTGGGTCCATTCCTAAATCTATTGAATTGACTCCTAAATCCTCTCTGTCCTCTATGTCCACTTCTAATTTCCATTTAATTCCTAAGAGCTCTCCTTAGTTCCTCGAATCATGGAACTGCTTAAAGAGTCCTAATTGAATTTAGACTCTTTTGTCATTATTGCCCACTCATGTTCTCATTTATTTGAGAGCATTTACAAACATCCCACATTATCTAATTAATTCCTATTCTATGCACTCAAAAGCCTAAATATTACATTAATTCATCACTTAGGAATCCAACTTCCTTAAAATACATGACCCCCTATGTCTACTTAATTACAATGATTTTCTCTTGGGTTGAATGCTCCTCCATCAACATGACCTTAAACATACTTATACTCAAAGATCCTAATTCTGAGGACTATAATGCACTGTCACTGATTGTAGTTAACTGCTGGATAATGTTGTCACTGTGCTGAACATTGTTGCATATTGATAACTCATCTTTTGTTCCTGGATGCATGCAGATTTACTGTGTGCGAGCGTCTAAGGTTGATTTGAATGCTCTCTGGAGAACTAGATGAGTGCGTCTGGGACAGATCTAGACGCTCCTAGGAGAACTTCATGTTGTCGTCTGGGGTCCAACTTGCACTATGAAAATCCTAGCCTCTCGGACGCTCTCGTAGAAACCTTGTGCAAGTGTCCAAGACTGATTTGGACGCTCTCTGGAGAAATGGATGCGAGCGTCTGGGGACCAAACAGAACTGTGGAAGCCCTAGCCTCCTGGACACTCCCTTAGACATTGTGTGCGAGCATCTAAGACTTCTCGAATGCTCTCAAGACCATACTATGCCAGTGTCTAGGGATGAAAAAATTTAGTTACGTCTGAGCGTCTGTGACTTAGAAACACTAGACTTGTGCGAGCTTCGACCCTGTAGTTTTAGACCCTTTGTGCAAGCTTTCCTCTATCAGACCCGTGCAAACCAAACAAATAGAAGAGACAAAAGAGTTCTTGATAGTTGTGTCCAAATGAGCATGAGGTATCTTTTATATATAAGCTTTCATGAGGGTCCACTTGATGTTGAGGCTGACCTGACCAATTGTATATGTGCTTAGGGCCGACCTAATCCAATATACATGACTAAATAAATAAATTCAAAAACCAACTTCTACTTGTCCAAATAAGGTGATATTTAGGTCAATTTTTGTCCTCTCAAGAAGAGGAATATATTACAATTATTATCTCCATCATATGAGTTGTCAAAAGTGTAATTTGACTACAGTTGCACCATTTTAACACTCCCTCTCAAGTAGGGAGAATTCCACTGCCAATATATGTCCACCGATCAATATGCCATTCTAGTATCTTCAAGTGTCATCATTGATCATCTTTGTTATATAGTCATCATGCCATGACCATATCAAGTGAATCATCATCATAAATCATCAATATACATTTTGATCTATCCATTGCTTATTCCTACTTATCTCTTGATTGTTTTTGCTCGTATGTTAAACATTATTGAATATAAAAGAAGAAGAATTGGTTACTGAAGGGGAGATTAAGCTACCACCCTCTATCCATCAGGATACTACCCAGAATCTCATCATTAATCATCATCAAAGAACATATCATCAAGCAGCACATCTCAACCTGTAACTATGTCGGGGAGCACATCTCGACCCAGAATCTCATGGGGGAGCTATACATCTACAACCCCATATTGAGGAATAGGATATCCAAACACACAGGGGAGCACATCTCAACCCTAGGATCATATCAGGGAGCTCTGCTTGTGGGTATGATTCCAATTAGGGTATACTTTTCAAATACCAAACATGGGAGAAACATTCTCCGACCCTATGAAGATAGGGGAGCAACATCTCCAAACCTATGGGTAACAGATAGGGGTCATACCCTATTGTCCAGAGTTCCCTCAACCCCAGGAGCCCTTTATCTCAATTCCCTGCCCTAGGAGCTCAGACAAGGAGGAAGAGTTGGCTCAGTGTCCTTGATTAGTGTCGCTTTATCATACTCAAATATGATATCTACTTGTATCAATAGAAGTTGTTTCCTGTTCATACAGGACATCAAATCAAATATATTTTTAAATCATAAATAATCATAGAAATCTCAAAAGGATACCAAAATCATCCTCCCTCTCAAGGAGGTTTCAATCACAAGCCTAAGCTTGTCTAGAATAACTACATTGTCTCAATATATGGATGTATCTCAGTCCCAACTATACATATGGAATTCTTTGTCATCACTATGTATCCATGTCATATTTAGATCCTAATCAGACGTATCTCTAAGGAGCTTCTACATCCTGCCTCACAGCTAGCCATCCTAGCAACATCATACTCAATCTCGGTCGAGTCTAAAGCTATAGACATGTCATTAATAATATCATGGCATATCTCATATTAAGGAAGCACTCATATGTGCTCATAAATAATAATATTTATTAACAATAATACATCCATGCAGTCACATATCATAGGAGAAATATCTCAACATCAAAAAATAGAACATCTCATGCAAACATTTCAAAGGATGTTCGATGGCAACTCTATGTGAATGAAGCAACTCAATCACGAATTTATTCTGGTTATATGCACATCAAGTATATAGATATATACAAATGGATGTTCAAAGCCGAAACATCAATGCTTCAATCAACTGTCAAATTCCAAGTCAAGTTTAACATCTTATAATTCAATCAGAGTATCCAAGGATTTGCATTTCCATTATCCAAAAACATTTTTCAATAGCCTTACAATATAGAATTTATTTCCCAAATTTCAGAAATCGATTCATCATGCCATGATACATCATTTTGAGCTTCAAAAGCCATCTCCATCTTACTTAATTCATCAAAGGCTCATCATTTGTCAAGAGTAGACCATTAGTATGTAAAACCAAAACCATAATCAAAATCAAAGCCATACCTTGGAACTCATCATCCTGGCTTCATCAGATAACTGTCAATTATGGACATATCTAGATCAAGGAGGTTGCTTCATGCAATTCTCTTTGCAATCATAATTCCTTACTAAGCCAACATAATCAACCTTACATAAATCAATGTTGTATCAACAAAGTGATCTCATCAGAGTTTAAAAGTTATATCAAAATTATTATCAAAGTCATCAATATCACAATATCAATTCTTTCAACCAAGAGATAGGCATAGATCATATCAAGTCTTGACTTAATTTATTATCATGCCAACAAGTTTGTCATCTACCATGAAATACCAATCCAAATTTCATCAAGTCATTCCCATAATCATAATACAAGTCATTTCTGTAACTAGATGCAAATGCATACACCAAGGATAAGTCATGTAAGTTCCATCTTCATACTAAATCACAACTATGAATATTTCAACTATTGTGCTAGGAACAAGGAGGTCAATATAAAACCATTTTTCTAAATACTCACATAAGTCATTACTCTGCCCACATTGCATTGATGTCAGGGCAAATCAACAATCATCAAATCAAATCATTAGTCATCATATCAAGTCCAAATTTTCTATCATAGAGAGATCTATAGTCCAAATCATATCTCAATCATTAAGTTAAAGTTCCAAGACATTGTCAAGCATCATGTCAAACACATCTCATTTATATCAATCAACCAAATCATGCCAAAATATTGTAGCACAAACCTCAAACATAATGACATATCTATATGTATGTCTTGGTCTACATGTTCATATTATGGAAAACATTCAAGATTTTTCTGCTTTCAGATCTTACTGTTATCAGCAACATATCTGAAGTACTAACATCTTCTAGGTGAACATATGATTTTATGCACAATACTTCATTTTTCAACAATTTAACCCAACGATTTCAAAAATTAGTTTGCAGTGGCAGAATATGTCAAAGACACTTAGATTCAGAGTTTAGACAACTTTAAAAAACTTTGGATGATGGTAAATTGTAGTCAAACCCCTGGACGCTCCCTTCATGTTAGCATGGGAGCGTCTTTAACTTCTTGGATGCTACCTTGGCCTTAGCATGTGTGTATCTAGGGATGAAATCTCCTAGTTTTGTGCTTGCATCTGGAACATAAACACTAGTTTTGTGTGAGATTCATATTTTTGACTTGCTACAGTTCAATCATGTCAGGCACACATAGATCATACTTCAACAATACATATTGCAAATACTAATGTGAGTAAGAATCTTGAGAACAGATTCTTCCTCTAACTGGGAATCTACTTCATTCATCTTCATTCATGTCATCAACCAGTCTCTACTAGAGTCATGTAACAACAAATTTGTTAGATAATAAACATATATCTATCATGGCTATTAGCATCATGACATCAATCTTTTTGTAACACCCTCCTCCCACATCTACCCAAGCAACTGTCCAACCGGCGTAAACATGTGACGGGAGGCCACTATGATAGGATTCGACCTCCTAAGTCGCATTAAGGAAGTGGAACCAATGGAAACACACCATACAAGCATCCAACATCATCAACATAACACTCAGAAGACAAGTCAACCACTCAGATAACATGCCCCTGGGTCCCACTGTTGTTTTAGGTCTCTTGGGCCATAGTCACTCTCATGCTATGGGCAAGGGAGCAACCAACAACCTAAAGTTACTCTCACAGGTATGCCTGCTAGCGAATGTGGACCAGAATTGTCAGTGTTGTGCTAGAGACTCCGATATTTAAGCCACTTTTTCAGGCTCAGAGCCCAGGACACTGCCCAGAACTGATCCATCTCTTCAAATCAATAAATTAACATGGAAATGAAATTACTAAAGAAAATAATTTTTCAAGACCTTCACTGGATCCCTACTAGCCATGACAGAAATTTTGTCAAACATATCATCGACATGTAATCTACAGGTGTAAATAATAGAGTTAAGTGTATGGATCTCATACTTATCTGATAATCACTATGAAGCATTGTCTCCTTATCACATTAGCTTTCATTTCATCCATTAGATCATAGATGCATTAATCATTCAATAACAAGTAAGAACATGATGATAGCCACTCATGGTTGTTGTCATAAAACATGTAAATAACCAATATAATAGGGACATAAATATCAATGAAATCACAACCATATAAACCACATATAATCCACCATAATGATCATAGAGATACAGGGAGAAATAATGTTTCATTAATGAGGCAAAATCCAAACCTAGGATGAGACTTCCACATTCCACCTGATTGTAGAATGGTTGAGCCAAATCTCTCTTCAATCATTCACCCCTGTGCCATATTCTAAGCATGAATGTGGGATATCATAGAACACACCAATCAAAACTCATCTAGGCTTTCCAAGGCCATCCACCTCAACCCATCAAACAATGATTCCACCTCACGGTTGGACATCACAAAACCAACATCAGATCGATCTCTATCCCAGCCTTCCAGGGCTCTAGAGTGTTTGTTCCAACCCATATCCCAAGACTAGTAACTCAACCCATGGTTGTTTCCATCATCCAGAGTGTTTGTCCAACCAAGGCTCCAGGACTAGTAACTCAACCCACAAATTTTACTGGGCTCCAGAGAATTTGTCCAACCAAGGCTCCAGGACTAGTAACTCAACCCACCAAGGGCTCCATAGTGTTTGTCCAACCAAGGATCTAAGACTAGTAACTCAACCCAAGCTATTCCAGGGCTCTAGAGCATTTTTCCAACCAAGGGTATGGGACTAGTAACTCAACCCAAGCTGTTATAGGGATTCCAGAGCGTTTGTCCAACCAAGGCTTCCAGGAACTAATTTCTCAACCCAAGTTAAGGAAACATGAAAACCAACCAAAAAACAAAGAAAATAAACCCACAACACCATGGTTATCTAGAAAATGGCAAGGCTAGGAAAATCCACTGTCAATCTAGGAAATCCTCCATGCCAATGATAGATCACAACCAATAAACCACATGCATGTGCCATGCATGCCAAAACTAGTGAAGGAAACATACATGCAACTCGACCTGCAAGAAAAACCTGTTGTAGCTGCTGATACCAATGCCCTCTTGCACTTTCCTACTCTTCCTTTGCCTCCTGTTACACTAAAAAATGTCACCATGGCTATTTACAGTTGGTATGGCTCTATCAACAGTCATACTACCCTCTTGAGCAAGTCTTATGCCTCTGCTATTCATGTCAAACTCCAAGAAAGAGAGAAAGTCTTTAAAAATATGTTTATCTCTGGGTACGCAGGTTCTCTCAAGCCTTTCCTGCGGGTATGCACCTTTTGTTCATAAGGTCTGCGTCCAAGGACGCTCTGTATCTAAAGGGGCAGGTGCGTCCCTCTGAAAAGGTTAAAATGCGCAAGTTTTATCTTCAAAAACTTACTTGTGGTCATTTCTAGAGCATTCTAGAAGGTTGTTTGATGTGTATTGAGTGCCTCCAGATGGTTCATGCACTCCTATCAAAGAGGAACTTATCCCATCAATAAGGGAGTGATCCCATCCAAAGAGGGGACTATCCCATTGATGGTGGACCTGATTAACTTCCTCTTGAACACTATAAAAAGAGGAATTGAGCCAGAAGGAAGAAGGTTGAAAGCTATAGATTTCTAAGGGTAAATGCTGCAGGAATTAGGACTCCCATTTAGAAGCTTGTAAGGAGAGATTGTCATCTTTACTTATTCTATTTGGAAGTGGGTGAGCTTTGTCAAAGTAGAGGAAGTCTCTTGTGGACCATGGAAGGAGCTTGCACAACACCAAGGCTCAGGTTGTAATGGTTCCTTTTGATTACCTTTAATGCAAATTGGTCCATTCTTCTCAATAACTTCTTGTTAATGGGTTATTTCATGTACTCCTTGGTCTATGTGTTGAATATGCTTTGTTTTATGTTATAATCAGGTGCTATTTAATTGTTTGACTGTTAGTGATTGCAGGTTTTGGAGAAAAGGAGGAGCTCATCCGGATCAACAAAGCTTGGACTTCTACAACAGCGTTTGGACAAAGGTAAGAACGAAACACTTGATTTCTCATATCATAATGTATGTTTAGAGAAGGATAGCTCCAGTTTGTTTTGTTTGTCATTAGAATGTCTTAGACTTCTAGGAAGGTCAGCTGTGTCCGCACCCTTGACTGATTCCGTGTGACAAATTGGCGACTCCGCTGGGGATAGATTCCATTGATGAAAAGAGTCTTTTCTTTTGTTTGAACTTTGCTTTGAGAAAATTGGTTTATTTTTCTGGTTTTGGCTCTGTGATCTTGTCTCTGGGTGGGTTAGCTTAGGATTAGTTTTATTTTGGGTTTTCTTGAGTTTTTCAGTAGGACGCACCCTCTGAGTGCAGCACAGTGCGTCCCTAGACGCACTTTTGCTGTGTGCACAGAGCGGGCCCGCACCTGTGCTAACGGGTTGCCTGCGTCCCCTGCCAAAATTTGAGAAAATTCCACTTTTTGCCTTTTTTGCTCTTAGATTTTGTTTTTTCTTAGTTCTTTCTGCCCAGATTCATCAGTCCCTTGCCCAGAATCTTCACCTGAACTGGTTTCATTAGCATTAAGTGTTTTAGTGGATTTCGTCGAAGTGTAAGCCCTAGGGTTTGATTTTGAGTAGGTCTTGTAGTGACTTTAGCGGTAGGAGTTGTCAAGCCTTAGATCTCTCTGGTTTTGTCAACTTTCTAAGAAGTCAGACCTGTCATAAAGTCTACCTGTAGGAACAACTTACCATCAAGTTGTCTTTTGGGCCATTTTCGAAGTGCTTGTTGTTTAAGTCTTGAATTCCATTTTACGAAAAGAACAAAAAGATTTGAGTTTTGTTTTGACTAGTCTTTTGATTCTGCATTAGCTAGTCCTTGATTTGATTTTGATCAAGTAAAACATCCTAGAATCGTCTTTGTGAGCTTTTTCCTTGTTAGGTTTGCTTAGAGTAATCTCTCTTTTGATTTGCTTGTGAGTCAAGTTTTCATAGTTTTGTAGCTTTTGAGATTGTTTTTTGTTAAAGGTAGATTTACATGCTTTATTGAAAAGAGAAAATACAAAAACATCTCCTTTGAAAAGTTTTGTTTCAAGTAGCTTTGAAAATTTTGAAAGAAAAAGAGTTTTTCGTGCAAGTAAAGAGTGGTTATGTTTGTGTGCTTGAAAAGAAAAAGAGAATTGTTTCTTTGATTGTCTTTTCTAAGGAAGTTGTTTTCTCTAAAAATTGCATTCTCCCAACTCTCTTAGTTAAAGAATTTCATTGAAAAAGCAAAGTAGCATAGATCATCTTAGGTGCATCTTTGTAGTGGTTGGAGTCGAGTCTACACACCATTGGTTTCACTTCCATTACCTTGTGACTTTAAAGAACAACCGTAAAAGTAACGCTTAAAGTAAAATTGAAATAGTAACTTTTATTTACTAGGGCTCTGAAGCATCAATTTAGATCAGGCTAGTGTCTTGGAGTAGGTGAGTACTTAACTCTCCAAGACAGTAAAACCAAACAAGTAGTCGATCTTGTGATAGAATCAAATCCAATTGTTACATTTACACTCTGGGAAAGCTCCTCTTAAAGGAGAAGCACGAGCTCGTGTCCGAACCAGTGAGGGGATCATTCCCCCCTCGTTGGGAACGACGCCAGACAGTACGTATTACAAACGGTAAACCTCGGATTAACCATTGTTGAGGAGCCAGGGGTCACTTATCGGTAAACCTTGGATTACTGTCAAGGAGCCGGTAAGGGGATTGAGCTTGCTACTCTGCCCTTGCGTGCTGTCGGAGTTTAGACTGTTCCCCCAGGTGTACTTGTGGCTGTTGGTAACCTTAGTGACCATAATCTCTAGGATTCTACCCAAGGTGACGGTGGAGGGAAGGTCCCACTGTACCTGGAGCAGACGTCGGCTATACTCACTTGGATTTTCTGGGGGGTTCACTTCACTCGAGACAGTTAAAGTGGAGGAACTTGGTCCAGTCTATTCATTAAGTAGGTTGTCGGCGTAACTGTTCCACCCGCCATTTTTGTACTGAATCCTGCGAGGTTGGACCTAATCACCAACTAGCGCTTTTGGTCCGGAAGAAAACTGTTTGCGCTTGGTTTGACGCCCTAGATTCTTTAGGCGTGTGATTCAAATTTGTTTGGTTCTTTAGAGGCTTTAGGTGGTTTGATTTGAAATTTTATTTTGTTTTCGTGTGTAGTAGTTAAAAGTTTTTAGCTGTGGCGGAATTACTGAGACAGTCTCGTAGAATTCGGGGCCAGTCTCCTGAAGT
Source organism: Pinus tabuliformis (assembly GCA_031772625.1). Lineage (NCBI taxonomy): Eukaryota > Viridiplantae > Streptophyta > Pinopsida > Pinales > Pinaceae > Pinus > Pinus tabuliformis. Next base: position 341,872,849 of record CM062804.1, on the reverse strand, counting down.
TGTTTCTGTGGCCGAATTGTTGAGAAGATCCCGTAGACTTAGGGGTGAACCTCCTCAAGACGAGTCCAGTCATTTAGAAGGTTTAAAGGTCCTTGTAACTCCTCCTAGTGGCAGTAGAGTAGGTTCACCTGAAGAAGGAGAATCTTCCTTGGTAGTCCATCCAGATTACCAAAGTTTAGAGACAGGTTATAATCCCGAAGCTGTTACAGTTTCTGAGCTTGTTGGTAGTTTTTCGTCTGCCAGTGATACAGGCGAAGAACCAGAAATATCCGAACCTGTTACTCCGACTCCTAGTGTTCCTGATTCACCGAGAATAGAAAGAATTATCACCGAAAATCTTCCTGTTGGTTTGATTGCTATTGAAGAACTTGTTCCAGAGGAAGAAATAGGCGTCTCTCATCCTGAAGATCAAATTACCCTTGATCTAAGGGAGTGTGAATCTATCTTTTACAGTCCTCCTAGAAGTACTACTTGGTACCTTTCGTTAACCAATTATTTAGACAACTTTGGGCTAGGTTTTTCCACACCTCGCACTCCTTTTCCACCTGAAGGTATTCATACTCCTGTAAATATGTCTGGTCAGTCATCTGTGTTTACACAAAGTCCTTAATCTTTTTTACATGGCGGTCCTTCTGTTCCTACTGGGTATCAATCTCTTTCTGGTACCTTTGCGGGAGCATCTCCTCAACCCGTTGATCATGGGTTATTAGTTGGAAACACTGGTAATGTACCATTGAGTGTAGGAGACATTTACATGATGTCAGGTTCAGTTCTCGTTACCCAACCTCAAGGTGGCCAATTACCGCCTGGGGGGCAGCCTTCATTAATGCCTGGGGGGCAACCTCAAGGTACTTCATTCGTGTCTGGGGGGCAACCTCAAGGTCAGTACGCTCCTATGGGGCAATACATACCTCAAGGTCAACCCCAGCCTCAATATGTACCCCAAGGTCAACCTCAGTATCAATGGCAACCTCAAGGATGGCAACCTCAAGGATGGCAACCCCAAGGGTATCAACCTCAAGGATACCAACCTCAAGGTCAAGGTCAACCCCAGTACCCGTATTTACCTCAAGGTTATCAACCTCAAGGTCAATACTCAGGTCAAGGTTATCAACCACCTCAAGGTCAATCATATGGTCAAGGTATGGGGACTGCCCCTTACAATTATCAATCCTATCCTCAATCCGGCTATGGATCTCAGTACCCTCAACCTGTTATCGGTCAATACCCTGGAATGTTAGTGTGGGATCTGTCACAAGGTCAACAGATGTTGCAGCCAAGTATACAGTCGGGACCTCAAGCAGGACAACCTGTAGTTCCTGGTCCACCACAGCAACCGCAACCTGTCCAGTCAAGTGTTCAGACCTCTGTAACTTCGGTAGTTTCTCAGTCGCCAATTGCACCTAGTACTCCATCTCAAACGGCTGTTGCAACTACCGCCACATCTACCATACTTACTTCTGGAGTATCGACGGCTCCGGTTTCTACTGTCCTTGTAACCACTCCTCAGACATCTGTACCGTTGTCTGGATCTACGATTCAAACCACAGTCCAGATGCCTGCAGGCCAACCTGGTATAAGTACGGTTGTTACTACTCAACCTCAATTTGTTCAACCTCCGTACCAGGGATAGTATCAACCTGGGCAAGCCGTCCAACAACCGGTTTACCAGTATCAACCGCATCCTGGGTACACTTATCAACAACCTCAACAACCCCAGTACGGTCCGGTTAATCCTGGTTTTCCAGGAGGATATAATATCCCAAATGCGACTCCTGTTCCTAGTTATCCTGGATATCCTCCTCCTGGGGCCGGTATTGTGACCCAGAGTTTTAGAGATCCTAACCGGCAGTTATCGTTTATCACAACTTTGGATTTACCAGACTTGACGCGCCTAACGAACGATCCAATTCAATATCTTCCGTCCTGGCCGCCAATGCCACATAAGTTGCCCAGCGATATACCCAAGTTCGAAGGTAAGTCTGGAGAGGATCCGTCCAATCACGTGATGACTTACCACCTTTGGTGTGCTTCAAATTCCATCTCGGATGATTCGATCCGCTTACGTCTTTTGCAGCGTACACTCATTGGTCTCGCGGCCAAGTGGTACATTGAGTTACCACGGGCCTCTTTTTACAGCTTTAGCCAGTTAGCTACCTCGTTCTTAACTCACTTTCAGTTACCGGTCAGATACGATAACGGTACGGAGTTATTAACTTCACTAAAACAATCAACCTCCACGTATATTTCAGATCACATTCATGAGTGGAGACGTCGAAGAAGGCTAGTGAAAGTTTTTATCCCGGACCAAATCTTAGCTGAATGGTTTGTTAAATCATTATTACCAAGGATTACTGAAGATGTAGCTAAGGCCGGAGTAGTTACTGAGGAGCAAGTCATTGCTCAGGCACAATACCTTGACTTAGTTTACACGCAGTCGGGTACATTACACGAGAAGATTCCGGATCTTCCAAAGTCGAACCAAATCGCTGCTGCTCCTTCGGGATCTCATGCCGCTGATGGTATGATTGGTATCGTGAATACAAAGAGCAAGAAGAAGTCTTCCAAGGCTTCAACTACTCCTATTATCACTTTGCCCGATTCCCCGACAGGAGAGTCTTCTCCTGAACTTACCGCCGATATTCACGCTGTAGAGTCATCTACGGCCAAATCAAAAAATGGTGGAAAGAAGAAAGGAAAGAAGAAGGCTAAAGCAGACAAGGCTCCGAAGGAGAAAACTGAAAAGTCGGAAACCAATGACGAAAAGCGCAAACCTCGATATCCTTGTCTTATTTGTGAAGAGGATCATTTTACGAGAGACTGCCCTCATCGGGCCGAGGTAGTGAAAATAGTCAAAGGTTCTCCCACTCCTGCTGTGTTAAAAAATCCATTTCCGGAGCAGGAGAATAAGATGATAGGTTCTTCCTCGAATGCCAGTGAAGAACCCATTTTGATGATGTCTCATGTGAGGATTGCGACTCGATCGCAAGATTATGGTAGTAAGAATCCTGTTGATGGTAAGGAAGCAGAATCTTCTCACTCTAACCCATCAACCTCAGCTCCTGGTTCCGATCCACTACAGATCGAGAAACCTAACCCAGACTTAGTAATTAAACCGCCCGCCAAGGGTGTACTTCGAAGGTCTGCTTTCAATCCACATGCGAGAGCGGCCCAGAATTACAACATTGTTGAGGACTTAGCTGTTTCACCCTCAGCAATGTCGGCATTAGAAGTGCTGCAATCATGCCCAGCACAACGAAAATTGCTTTTGTCGGCTATAGGAGCTGTTGACGTTCAGGATCCGAATCTAATGATCTTCGATCTAGAAAATAGTACACCACGACTCCCCCATCAAATGGCTTTCCAAATTCCAGTGATAGTCAAAAACAGGCCTATTCATCGAACTGTGATTGATGAGGGAGCTTCTACGTGTATTATGTCAATTCAATGTTGGAGATCCCTTGGTTCTCCTTCGTTGAACCAATCCCCCACCATCCTTAAGGCCTTTGATGGCCGTGGGTTCCGTCCGTTTGGTATTCTACAGGAATTGCCTATAGGGGTAGAAGGTAAAACCGTTAGTCTGGATGTGGAAGTGGTTGATGCCCCTCTAGACTACAACCTTCTTTTGGGTCGAAGTTGGTCATATGCTATGACAGCGGTCGTTTCATCGGTCTTCAGAGTAATTAAGTTTCCACATAACGGTAAGATCGTGACTATTGATCAGCTGACATACTTTTCATCCGACCCAGCCTCTTCAGAGAGTATCCAGCATGTCGGTAAGACGACAATCCCTTATAGGGACGTTGGTGTAGGTTTAGTTAAGGATTCCGGTTTACTGGGAACTTTTCCTCTCCCTCCACTCAGCGTAGAACCTTCGTTTGCAACAATTCATATGATTACATCAGAAAACATTATTTATGATGATCCTTGGTATGTTCCATCTGACTCTGAGATAGACTCATTCGGTAATGCTATGCCTTTGAGTCCATATGAAATTGCTTATGAAGCTCTCATGTCTTTTACCGACTTTCATTCAACCGAAGTCGACCAAATGAATGTGGTCAGTGAAGAATCACTTTTCACCTCAACCTTAGAACGGATAGCGTTTCCCGAAGTCGTGTCATCTGACGAACAACTTCGCGAAATCCTAAGTGTAGACGATCTACCATGGGAAGATCTCCATCACAGATCTTCGTTTTTACCTAAGGATGATGCATTTGAAAATGATTTTTCATCTATCTTTACCACTGAATATGTCAAAAACGCTTAGGATTCTGATTCAGAGTTGAATTTAGGGAATATTTCTCATACTATTCCCCTCGATATTTCAGTGAAGCCCGGAATTGAGGAGAACATTCATATAGGTGCCGCATGTACAGAAGAAGAAATCCAAACTTACAAGGCCCTATTCCAAGAATTCCGCGATGTGTTTGCATGGTCTTACGAGGAAATGCCGGGAATCGATCCTGCCATTGTTGTTCATGAAATCAAAACCTACCCGGATGCTAAACCCATCCGGCAACGGTTGCGTCAGATTCACCCTCGAAAAGCGGCTGCGATTAAAGCAGAAGTCGAAAAGCTGTTGAAAGCAGGTTTCATTTATCCGATCCCGTTAACGGATTGGGTATCGAATATTGTTCCAGTCAATAAGAAACAAGGAACAATAAGAATCTGTATCGACTATAGGGATATCAATCGAGCTTGTCCAAAAGACAACTATCCTACGCCTTATATCGATCAAATTATTGATGATTGTGCCGGAAGTGAAATGTTTTCCTTCATGGATGGTTTTTCGGGCTATAATCAAATCAATATTCTACCTGCCGACCAACCAAAAACGGCATTCATTTGTCCATGGGGGACATTTGCTTATTGCAAATTACCTTTTGGGCTTAAGAATGCCGGGGCCACTTTTCAACGGGCAATGTCTTACGCATTTCACGACATCAAGCACATTGTGCAACCGTATCTCGATGATTTGCCTGCTCATTCTTTACGACGAGCTGATCACCTTGACCACCTACGAGCAATCTTTATGAGGTGTAGGCATTATCGAATTCGGTTGAATCCCCACAAGTGTGTTTTCTGTATAGAAACAGGTCGATTGCTGGGATTTGTTGTTTCAAAAGCCGGCATTCGCGTCGATCCCTCGAAAGTCGAGGCGATCATCAAATTGCCTCCTCCTTCGAGTTTGCGCCAACTCCAAAGTTTGCAAGGGAAAGCGAACTTTTTACGTCGATTCATCCCAAACTACGCCGAGGTCACTAAAGGTTTTACACGGTTGTTGAAACAGAACGTTCAATTCTTTTGGGACGAGATTGCCCAACAATCTTTTGATGCACTTAAACACGCGTTGACCCATGCACCGTTGTTGCATCCTCCCAACTACAACCAGGACTACTTCTTATACCTCGCAGCTTCACATTCCACCATTGGGATGGTGTTAGTTCAAGAAGATGAATTCGGAGCAGAACATGTGATATATTATCTCAGTCGAACCTTAAATCCCACTGAGTTAAAATATTCGCATGTGGAGAAATTGGCCCTGGCAGCCGTTCAAGCTGTCCAGCGTTTTCGTCACTACATTCTTCTCCGTAAAACTACAGTTATTTCGGATTGCAACCCTATGATTTACATTTTGACAAAACAATTGCTAGGGGGCAAGTACTCTAAATGGATCGTTATCCTGCAAGAGTTCGACTTGGAGTTCGAGAAGTCCAAGTCTAAGAAATCCTTAGTTTTTGCGGAATTGATGTGTGATTTCCCGCGTACTGACACAGAGACTGTGGCAGAAGAGTCCATTGCGGACGAATCTTTGTTTCTTATCAGTACTTTAGATCCGTGGTTCGGGGATATAATCATCTATCTCCAAACCCAAACCTTTCGGCCTGAAGCTTCCAAAGAGGAACGACGAAAAATTAGGTTTCAATCCCAGCAATACAAAATTATTGGAGATACACTTTATCGCCGGGGGGCAGACTTAGTTTTTCGACGTTTTCTAACTCACGAAGAGGCTGAGAGAGTTTTGAATGATTGTCACTCTGGAGCATGTGGCGGTCATATGTCTGGGTATGCCACAGCTCAGAAGGTGTTGCGCGCTGGTTACTTCTGGCCATCTATGTTTAAAGATTGTATCATTGCAGTCCGGAAGTGCCACAACTGCCAAGTGTTTGATCGAAAGATGCGCGCACCACCTGCTCCTCTCCACCCTATAATTGCCGTTGGTCCATTCGCCAAATGGGGTATCGACTTTATTACTTGTAACCCTCACTCGGCCGGGGGGCATGCGTATATCATCCTCGCGGTTGATTATTTCACTAAATGGGCCGAGGCGATGCCTACATTCGACGCAAGCGGCAAAACAGCTGCAGTTTTCATATTCAATCATATAATAACTAGGTTTGGTGTCCCACAAGCAATTATTACTGACCATGGAAGCCATTTTCGAAACACCATGATGACTGAACTTACAAGCCAGCTTGGTTTGCGCCATGACAGCTCTACTCCTTATTATCCGCAAGCCAACGGTTTGGTTGAGTCTATCAACAAAGTTCTGGTTATCATGATCCGACGAACCATTGGTATTCATCGGTCGAATTGGCACAACATGTTATTTTCGGCGCTATGGGCATATCGAACCTCAGTGAAAACCTCAACAGGGTTCACTCCTTTCCAGCTAGTTTATGGCTTAGAAGCAGTGTTACCCATTGAATGTGAAATCCCATCACTTCAAATGGCTGTCGAATTACTTCCAGCTACTTCCGAAGAGGAGAAACATTTATTGTACTTAGCTAAATTAGATGAGACTCGACGTGACGCTACATTGGCAATCGAGACTCACGCAAAGCGAATGAAAGCTCAGTATGATAGAAATGTGACCCCTCGAAGTTTTTCGGAGGGAGACCTAGTGCTCTTATATGATCAAGCTAACGATAAGCTAGGTGCTGGAAAATTCGTTCCTATGTGGCATGGACCCTATATTGTAAAGCGAAAGCTAGCAAAAGGGGCTTATGAGCTAGTAGATTTTGATGGGGACTCTTTGGATAAACCCAGAAATGGACTTTACCTAAAGAGGTATTATGCTTAAATGGTGGGTATGGAGAATTTTTAGTTAGGTTAGGTTTTCTTTCTAGCTAGTATGATTGTTAGTTAGTTAGTGTGCTTAGCTTAGTGAGTGTGTTTTTCGTCATTATTCTGGCTTATCTTGGTTTTGCTCTTGATATTGTAGATGTCGACGCCCCTCCAAACATACATTGGATTTGCTGATGGTGCTTGTCGTAGTACACGGAATATCTCTTCCGCAGCTTGGGTTATCTATTCACCCTCTGACGAGTTAGTTTCTATGCATGGGGTAAGCCTCGGTCAAACAACGAATAACATTGCAGAATACAGTGCAGTGGTTGAATTATTATCCGAATCTATTTCATTTGGAATTCGACGTTTGATAGTGAGGTTAGATTCTGAACTTGTTGTATTACAGCTTAATAGAGTTTATGCCATTAGAAATCCTGTGTTATTAAGGTTGTTTTTGAGAGTGCGTCTTTTGGAACGTGAATTTGATTACATTGAATATCAGCATATTCCAAGGTCCTTAAATACATTAGCAGATGCAATTGCTTCTCGAGTGTTGGACAGACATTTACGATAATCATGCAAGTAAATTTAAAAAACATTTCATCATACATGTTAAACAAGATAAGCCGGTAATAGTGATATATATAGATAGGAGTGTGTCAAAAAATATACATCGTCTTCGATCATAGGTTGAAAAACACCTTATGATCGGCAAAATGATAAGTACAAAAAGACAAAAATGTCACATGTGTCTACAAAGTGACTAGCCAATCACTGGTGGTGCTCCCTATACGACACCACTGCACGGGCTACCTTGCGCAAAAATCTCCTCAACGGTCCAGGGACTGCGACTACGTAGCGCTGAAGTCTGATAGGAATATCATCCATAGAAGTCTCCGGTATATCCGCCGTCAGACGCTGTAGATCATGCTCCAACTCAGTCAGTACCTCTGCAGTCGCCGCGTCCTGTGGGGTCGGTAGCGGTGCAACTGGATGTCACCTCTCGAAAGGCCAGAGGTTGGCTGGACGCTGTGGACCAACATCTGCATTTTAAAAATTTTACTGTCAGTTTTGAGACGATATATATAAAAAACAAAAAAAATACATAATTTGAAAACTCGTGAAAAATAAAGTACCTCTGTCATCCCATTGTTCTCCCTGTGGAAGAACCATGTCCGGATCACCTCGAAAATCTATTCCGGCATACGGAAAGTCCTGAATCGCGAACACCTGGTCCTCTAACCAGTGAAAATAACTGTCAATGAATCGAACAACTGCCGCACCCTCGTCCGGATGCCGGGCCATCACCGCAACCCATCGTACCAGCTTTGGCTCCTGAGGACCCGAAATATCAACAGTGAGATGCTGAGGGATCAGCATTGGAATCCTCTCTAAGGCAAAGCTCACGACTATAGGCCCATATCCAAAGGTCTTTAGTCTCCCGGTCTTTGCCTTGGTCAGTTGGGTTTTCAAGTTAGCCAACATTGCATCACACCAGTTGAAGATGGTGCCTTGGAGGCAATCAATTGCCATCCGAAATTGAGACCCAGTAGCAATATGTAAAGTGGCTGAGCCACAAATCCTGGTCACAGTGAAAGCTAAGACCATGAGTTCACTTTGAGAGACATATTTGATCTCTATGCCTTTCTTGTGCTCTCGATCAGGTAGGCACCAATCTGCTCGGAGACTATCAAGGGATTGGCCACCCGGCCTAGTCCCAGCCAGATTGAGTTGCTCACCTCTATTCGGCAAGCCAGTAAGAAAGTAAATGTCAGCAGGCTCTATCTCGAGTTGTTGCCCGCCGATATAAAAGCATTGTTCTTGAACATTCCATCTCTCGACCAGCCACTCCAAGAACCTTACCTGAGCTCTCATACCGGGTATGGACCAGTATTTGTATAATCCACATCCTCTTAGGGCATCGAGGGATGGTTGATGATTGATTGCAGCTTCATCAACCTCCTCATGCTCTCTTTCTCTCCAATCCAGCATGATAAGTGCCCTACACATGAATAAACAGGCATTAAAATTAATTTTGAGAAATTTCAATGGTTAGTTTGGGAGTTTGGGGTTTCAAAACCCGCGTTTTGGACGCACCCCGCGTTTGGCGCACAGTGCGCCGGGACGCAGGTGGCCTGAAGGTAACCTGCGTCCTCCGACCTTTTCCCTGTGTAGGAAAAAGTCGGGGGACGCAGGCCAGCCTTTAGGAAACCTGCATCCCCCGCAGGGCGGTTTCCAAAACCCAAAACCCCCCAAAAACCAAAAATGAAACTTAAAACAAAATTCTAAATGGATGAAATTGACAAGGAGGATGTTGTGAAATACCTGGAAGAGACGACGTTCGATTCTAACGGTCGGACTTTCCGCAGCGACCACGGGAAGTTTCTTGTCAAAAGCTCCTTTTTCAACCTCAACAGTCAAACGGTAAAAATGACATGGTAAAAAGTCGTTTTATAGGTTTTTTGGATGAATTTGTTCATTTTTCACCATGGAAAGATGTTTTTCGATGAATTTTTGCCTATCTTAAACATGTATGAGTAATGTGTCGCTTTTGTGCAGGACAAAGGGACTTAGAGGGAAAATTGTAATTTTTCACAAACAAAATATCAGAGTCATCTTTTAAGCCCTTTTCTGACTCCTAAAACATGAAAAGATTGCCGAGCGTTTCTTTTACACTCGTTAAAACGGAATTAAAAGACGGTCCCCTTATAGCTCTTTTCTGACCGTAAAATCAGGAAAAGATAGCCGTGTTTTTGTCGTTTCAAACTCGATACGGAAATAAAATGACGTGTCCTTGATCGCTTTTTACTTTTCAGGTCAGTGACACTAACTATGAAAGTACTCCTTGGTCGCAAGATCAAGCGGTTCCCCCAGGTATTATTTTATACTTTTTCGGGCTTGAGGGACACAAATTTACGAAAAAGTTCAACTTGGATTTTCCTTAAGTTTTTCAGACTCTCTAAAATTGAAAAACGCCGAGTTTCTCCTATACTGGGCTCGTTAAACATTTCACAGTAAAGGACCTGTTCAATTACAAATAGGAACGAACCACTCCTTCCTAGGGTTCGAATTAAAACTGGGTTGGACTCATCCGAAGGATGAGCTTATAATCAAGCATATGTTATCCTCCTCAAGCTTGTTAAAAATAAAGAGGTACTTGCCAGAAATGGTGGGGGAAAAGAGAGAAGAATGAGCCTATTTGTTACCTTTTTGTCTCAAAAGAAACTTTATTACCTCTCTTGGACACGACACTTTTCATTCACTTGGGTTGGGAAATCTTTTACCTCACAGTCGATCAAACCACTTTTGAAAGTCTTTAACCGGGTTCCGGGGATTAACTTTGAGTTATTTAGCACCAAACCATCTGTCGTGTCGTTATGTGTCCAAGAGGTCTGCAAACAAAACTTTCATCTGCAAAATACTTGTCATCCATTTGACCATCCCTGAGTCAGTCCTTACAGCAATATTTCTTCAACTTGAACAATGATTTCGTGTTGCGGGCTTTCCCGCAACGGGTCTCTTTCTATCGACATCAGCACATTATCTAGAGAGATGACTTAGAAATCATCAGTGCCTTGAAGTCTGCATGCATCAATGGCAGGTTTCTCGCCTTTGACGTCAGTTTACATCATTGACTTTCGATCGAAGGATTCCATGAAATGTTCGACATCAACTCATTCATTCACATCTCATGGATTGTACTGGGTACTTTGAGAACCATTGACATTACTGGTGGTTTCTCTCACTCTTGTTAATAGTTTACATCATCGACTGGTAATCAAGTGGTTTCTACCATGTTCGACATCGACTCATTTATTCGCATGGTTAGAATCGTACCAATTCGAGAAGTAGGAATGAAGACCCTGGATCAAATATTTACCATCCAGGCTGCGAGGAGTTTTGTATTCATTATCTAAGTAGACTAATCATAAACAGATGGCCGCGTCCATACTGCGTCTACAAAAGTCTATGATTATGATGTACTGCAAAATCATTCATGTATCAGAGTAGTTAGTCTGTTAGTTAAATTTTTTATCTGAGTATGGGAATGCCTACCTCAGTGATGATATAATCTTATCCATGTATTTTGTGTTGAAAATTGCAGGTTCTGACCATGTTCTCCACGAGATAATCCTCGAAATGATAAAGCGCTTCACCCTTCCTAGATAATACAAAACCCTAATCTATTCCAGGCTTCGCACTTTAGGGGGCAATCTGTTACACTAAAAAATGTCACCATGGCTATTTACAGTTGGTATGGCTCTATCAACAGTCATACTACCCTCTTGAGCAAGTCTTATGCCTCTGCTATTCATGTCAAACTCCAAGAAAGAGAGAAAGTCTTTAAAAATATGTTTATCTCTGGGTACGCAGGTTCTCTCAAGCCTTTCCTGCGGGTACGCACCTTTTGTTCATAAGGTCTGCGTCCAAGGACGCTCTGTATCTAAAGGGGCAGGTGCGTCCCTCTAAAAAGGTTAAAATGCGCAAGTTTTATCTTCAAAAACTTACTTGTGGTCATTTCTAGAGCATTCTAGAAGGTTGTTTGATGTGTATTGAGCGCCTCCAGATGGTTCATGCACTCCTATCAAAGAGGAACTTATCCCATCAATAAGGGAGTGATTCCATCCAAAGAGGGGACTATCCCATTGATGGTGGACCTGATTAACTTCCTCTTGAACACTATAAAAAGAGGCATTGAGCCAGAAGGAAGAAGGTTGAAAGCTATAGATTTCTAAGGGTAAATGCTGCAGGAATTAGGACTCCCATTTAGAAGCTTGTAAGGAGAGATTGTCATCTTTACTTATTCTATTTGGAAGTGGGTGAGCTTTGTCAAAGTAGAGGAAGACTCTTGTGGACCCTGGAAGGAGCTTGCACAACACCAAGGCTCAGGTTGTAATGGTTCCTTTTGATTACCTTTAGTGCAAATTGGTCCATTCTTCTCAATAACTTGTTGTTAATGGGTTATTTCATGTACTCCTTGGTCTATGTGTTGAATATGCTTTGTTTTATGTTATAATCAAGTGCTATTTAATTTTTTGACTGTTGGTGATTGTAGGTTTTGGAGAAAAGGAGGAGCTCATCCGGATCAACAAAGCTTGGACTTCTACAACAGTGTTTGGACAAAGGTAAGAACGAAACACTTGATTTCTCATATCATAATGTATGTTTAGAGAAGGATAGCTCTAGTTTGTTTTGTTTTTCATTAGAATGTCTTAGACTTCTAGGAAGGTCAGCTGTGTCCGCACCCTTCACTGATTCCGTGTGACACCTCCTTGCTCCAAAACTCCAAGTATGCCACACCCTCCAATAGTGCTCCAAGAAAACTCTAAGTATCCAAGAGTATGAGAGAGAGAGAATAATGAGAGAGATCCAACACTGAACTGACCAAGTCTTGGACTGACTAGCCTGCCCACTAATCCTCAGAAACCTTTTTATTAATGAAGCCTCTATTTTCTTCATTTTCCATTATTTTCCCTTCATTTTCCTCCTCAAATGAAACCTGTGACCTTTCACCTTCCTTTTCTCCTAATTTCCATTATTTTCATAAATAAATGTGCCAAAATACCTTTTTTGCCTTTTAATGCCTTAGTCATTGCCTTTGCCAATTTCCTTAGCCATAAACAACCAAATGAACACCCACTAAGATGTCATGCCCACCATTCAGCTTGGAATAAGTATCCCATAATCTGTGTTAATTATATATTTTTACATGGAATTTTCACCAGGGTTGTTACAGAACCCTCCCCCTTAGGGAACACTGTCCTCGGTGTTCAATGACACCTATAACTGAAAAGACCACTGAAAACAAAACATACTTCCCATGGAGCTTTATAACATAGCTCGTTGCAGTATTTACAATGACCAATGTTGAAACATGACAATCATACTGTTTACTAGAGTTTTATAACATAGCTCATTACGATGTTTACAATCCACATATACTCATACACATTTGCTTCAACTAGCAAATAACCATATTGTCTGTGGAGCTTTATAAACCCAACTCAATACATTATTTACAATGATACATGCATATACACATATGCACATTTTCTCAACCAGCAAATAAAAGATACGATGCTTGCATCCGCAACAAGGGAATCCATAGGCTCACACCTCCACCGTCAAAGTAAAACCAGGATTCACCTCCTCCCTAGGAAGTCCAAAATTTGCCGTAAAATCATATCTGCATCCAATGTCCAACACTATAATCCTACGCCACTTGTCCCCTCAGTTAATAGTTACCAACTCATTTTTCCAGAGCGCTCCCAATGTGCATTGATTCCATCTAGCAATGCTAATGACCAAAACAAATCCGTCTGTGACCTTTCCTTCTCTGCTACACAATCCCTCGGGAAATTTTGCCACCCATTATGTGCAGTCACTCACCTTCCAAGTTCCATTGGCTCCCTTGTCTCGGGAAATCCATCCCTTGGCAATGCTTCTTCGCATTGGAAGATACACAAACCAAGGCATATCCCTACCTCAAAACCATCATACCGGTCATAGCATGCTCATGGCAATCAATGGACACTATTGGGTACCAGTGCCCCACAATGACCCTATTCCTGAATGTTTTACTAGCATACTACTACACATTTCAATCCTTTTTTGTTGCAAATTCTTGCAGTAGATTTCAATCACCCAGTCGGGCATTTCATGCATTCTTGTACCAAGCACATAATTTCCATTAGATTTAAAATAAATTGAAATAAATTCACATCATACCTTATTGGTAGCTCATCAATAAGGTACATTTGTAATCTTGTTCACTTCCTGTCACACCAAGTCAAACTAGCATATAAGACCAAAACATGTATAAAAATATCATTTCAGGTTAGCTCAAAACATAACCATCAAAATCATAAATCACATGTAACTATCATAAACCAGAATCATAATTCACATGTAATCATCATAAACGAGAATCATAATTTACATGTAATCATCATAAACCAGAATCATAAATCATATGCATAGGAAAACTAAAATACAATATTAATACTTATCCTTCATCGATCCTTACTTTTTCATTTATTCTTTTGTACACACAGCGAATTGGTTGCCACACCCAACCAACACCGAGTGCCTTCTCCTCAACCAGGTGCATATCTACATAGTGTGCATCACACACACATGACCACACTGATCCAAGTGGATTTTGGTGGCCTCCTACCTATTCCACTTGGACCCCCACCATTATTTCTTTCAGTTTTTCAGTTTCCTTAGTTGTAGCACAATTTACTATTTTTGGCATTTTTCCAAGTCCTGAACTTCCAGAGCCATTTTGAGGCCCTAAACCACATTTTTTTTTGCAATATTCCTCTGGAATATTTCATTAAAATCGTGTTATTAGTTGCAGTCCTCAAAGATATCTTTCCAACGAGGTATCATGCGTGTCAAACAGAGATAATATGACCAAGTTACAACCCCGGGAATTTGTCTGCCCAGCTAACCCCAACAGGGCCCATAAACTCTTGGCGTTACATCTCCTCAGGTTAGGGTTTTAGTTGTTTAGGGTTTTCTCTTATTGTTCAATCATAAAAAGGCCCTTGAGCCTCATTGTAACTCAGTTCAGAGGCATGTAGCCGCCACATCTCTTCTCAGAGATAAGCTACCATCGCTCGAGCTAGTCTCATTTCCATTCTGTTTGTAAGCATATTTCATTATTTGATAGTAATGAAAGGAAGTGTTATTTATGTTGCATCTTTGTATTTATCGTTATATCTGTAATTTGTTGTGTTCTTGTTTAAACTTGGATCAGTGGTATCAGAGTGGTCTGCTCTTTCTCTGTTTTTCTTTGCATGTCCCTAATGAGGTCGGGATATAAGGAGTTAGGGCTCGAACTGGTCGAACCTTTGCAAGACTAGCCTTGTAAATCCCGATGGCCTCCCATGGGGGAAGAAAATTAAGACGAGGGAGTAGTAGATCCTATCAAAATATTGCTCGAGGAGGCCCTCAAGAAATAAAGGAATGCGATTATGGATAACTTTGCCCAGATCCTTCAACGGTTGCTCACCGGTGGCGCATCCACATCCAACAGCCACTCTGGAGGCTCCACACCTTTTAAGGTACAAGTAAAATTTGAAATTCCCATATTTAAGGGCCAAATAGATGTAGACGCCGTAGAAAATGGTTGAATCTGCTAGAAGGATATTTTTCTGTTCATTATTTTTCCAGCCGAGAAAAGATTACTTTTTCTCTTCTCAAAGCCGCCCCCCACGTCAAGGACTGGTGGGAAACCTATTGTGAGTAGAAGGATGAAAGTACAACCTCATTGCTTTCATCCACTCTCACTTGGAATTCATTTTGGGATGCCATCGAGGAGCAGTACTACCCTGTCGGGAGATACGAGGACAAATACACAAAGTGTACCACGCTACGGCAGGGAAGGGACCAAGATGTGCCTGAGTTTACCAATGTTTTTCATACCCTTTGCACGAAGTTGGGCATCAAGGATTTTGAGAAACATTTTGTACTCAAGTACCATGACTACCTACTTAGATACATCCAGGACAAGATGGAGTTCCTGGACATCTCCTCGCTCGACACGACGTACCGATACACCGTCAATATCGAGCAGAAGTTTAAACAAAAGAAGTGAGACTTTGGATCTGTGAATCTGAAGCAAGAGAAAGGTGCCCCCAAACCATAGAACAAAGGACAAAACCAAGGCAGTACATCCCAGGACAAAATGCCAAGGCCACAAGCAAAGGAAAACACTGCGAAGCCGAAGAAGGACATGGGAAAGTGGTGTGCATTTCATAAGAGCTCCACCCACAACACAAGTGAGTGTCGGGCCAAGCAGTCACTAGTGGCCAAGCTGAAGGCTTCATAATCAGATGCATGTTCTGCCTCTGAGTCAGAACCCGACAAGGGGAATAACATAGGGAAGTAGATTATTGATGCGGAGCCCAATGCCACCCTCACCACCACAAATATCCAGAAGGAGGAACCCGAAGATCCAGGGGAGGAGGAGCGTCTCTTCCACTCCTAGATGTGGGTAAAGGGTTCCTCGCTACAGTTCATTGTCGACAGCGGGAGCCAAAAGAACCTCATTGTAGTGGAGGTTGTGAAGCGGCTAGGCTTACCGAACATAACACACCCACAACCATACACCATCGGGTGGTTTCACTAAGGACGGGATCTGCGCGTGAGCCAACAATGTCACCTTCCATATAGCATCAAGCCCTTCATGGATGACGTATTATGTGGCGTGGTTCCCCTTGATGTTTGTGATGTATTATTAGGTCAACCATACTTGTGGAAGTGACATGTTGTGTATGAGTCTAGGCCTCGCACTGTTATTGTCACATTGGGAAATAAGTTGTACAGGATAATGGAGGTAGCACCGCCTACCACCATCTCTCTAGTTACTGCAAAACAATGCAGTAAGCTCATTTCAAAAACTAGGAAATTTATTTTCCTGATGATATGCCCTCAAGGAAGGAAGAAGACGATGGACACGACCTCCAGACAGGGCCCCTCCTCATGACAACAACAGATGGACAAGGTCGTGGAGGAGTACGAGGACATCTTCACCTCCCCCGCAGGGGTGATTCTGCATTGTCAGGTCAAGCACTCTATCGATTTGCCCCAGGTGCGTTGTTACCCAATGGACCAATATATTGGTGCTCTGTTTTGGAAAATGATGAAATCAAGAGGAAAATTCAGGAGCCGCTGCAGAAAGGTCACATTCGACTGAGCTCATTGCCTTATGGGAGCCCGATCATGTTGGTACAAAAGAAGATGGGGCTTGGAGACTCTCTATTGACTATCAAGAGCTGAACAAGATCACTATCTAGAATAGGCACCTGATCCCACAGATTGATGACCTTTTGGACCAACTCAAGGGGGAAATTTTTTTCAGCAAAATCGACTTGAAGTCTGGATATCACCAGGTACCAATCAAACCCTCTGATGTGTGGAAGACACCCTTCAAAGCCAAGGAGGGCCTTTTCGAATCGTTGGTTATGCCTTTCGGGTTGACGAATTCTCCTGCAATCTTCATGAGGTTGATGGATGACATCTTGCGGCCATTCACCAACTCATTTGTAGTGGTATACTTGGATGACATCCTAATCTTCAACTAGAGTTGGGAAGAGCACCTCCACCACATCTGATAGGTTCTCAAAATACTGCGGCAACACAAGTTGTGTGCCAATTTGGAGAAATGCACTTTGGCATGACCCAGGTTCAATATATGGGATACATTATTGATGAACGGGGGGTGCATGTGGATCCAACCAAGATCCAAGTCATTCGGGATTGGCCAACCCCAACCACTCTGGTAGAGCTCTGCAACTTTCTGGGTCTTGCCAATTTCTACCATAGGTTCGTGTTGGGGTTCTCTCATATCACTTGGCCCTTGAGTCAAGTCACCAAAGGAGGATAAAAAGCAAAATTCTTTTGGTCTGAATCTCAATAGAAGGCATTCGTAGAGTTGAAACATCACCTCTTCTTTGCACCAGTGCTCACATTACCAGACTTGCAACAACCATTTAAGATCAAGACAGATTCCTATGACTATGCTATTGGGGAAGTCCTTACTCAGTAGGGGCATCCAGTGGCATATCACAATGAGACACTTTTAGACACATTCGGGAAGTATCCCACTTATGATAAAGAGATGTATTATATTGTGCAGGCTTTCCCACAATGGAAGTATTACATTTTGGGGAAGGAAACGATCATCCACACAGACCACCGACCCCTGTAGTTCATACAGATACAAGGGAAGTTGTAGAATGATGGCCATCAGAAGTGGTCCACATACCTGTAACAGTTTCATTTGAATATCAAGTACAAGAAGGGCAACACAAATAATGTTGCAGACTTCCTCATTAGACCAACAATAATGGCGTTAACCACCGTGCTCAACTCTTGTGGGCACGAGACTTCTGATTGGCCACTTCTCTACAAAAGCGACCCAAAATTTGACCACAGGTACGATACACTCTTGGAGGGTCAGCAAGTTCTAGATTTTCACTTCTAGGAAGCTCTGTTATGCCACCTAGGACACCTTTGTGTTCCTTCAAGCGAGTGTGCGAAGATGATGTGGGAAGCACACTACATTTGGGTTGTTGGGCATTTTGGTGTCGAGAAAATGGTAGCAGTACTGCAGAAGTATTTCTATTGGCCGAATATTTGACGGGATGTCGGGAAGTACATCAGATCCTACACTGCTTATGCCATTGCCAAACCAACCATCAAGAAGCAAGGTATCTATACTCCGTTGCCTACCACTATTCGACCTTGGGAATCCATCTCCATGGATTACATGTCAAGCCTTCCTTCTACTAAGCATGGCAACGACTATGTTTTTGTGGTCGTCAACAAATTCTCGAAGATGACCATTATGGCGGTCTGCAAGAAGAATATCACAACAGATGTCACTGCTAAACTATTCTTTGAATGAGTGTGGGTACACTTTGAGATCCCACAGTCTATCATCTCAGATCGAGTCAGCAGGCTCCTCAGTAAATTTTGGTCCAGTCTCTGGTCGATGCTGGACACCAAGTTCACTAAGTGCACCGCTTTCCATCCCCAAACTGATGGCTAGACAGAGGTCGTCAACAGGATGATCATACACATTCTGCGCATGTATAACTCAAAGAATCCACGCACATGGGATGAGAGCCTCCCCTATGTCCAACACAACTACAACTGGGCTCTCCACAGCTTGACTGGCCACAACCCTTTTTAGGTGGGCTTGGGATTCCATCCACTATGTCCCATTGATGTGGTCATACCATTTGCAGTGACTCAGACATATTTAGCTCATGTCCAGTCCAAAGTCGACAAGGAAAATAGCTTCATTGAGAACATTCAACACATCCGCCAACAGGTCCATGACATATTGGAAAAAGCCTATGCTAATTACAAGCAACAACATTATCAACATTGAGTGCCACACAAGTTCCAGGTGGGCGACAAAGTTTGGCTACATTTGCAGAAGGAGTGCCTCGCTGGGCACCACCGCAAGATTCACCCGCTTCGATATGGTCAATACACCATCACCAAGGCTGTGGGAGATAATTCTTTTGAGATCAACATTCCCCCATTCCTTGGCCTACACCCAGTGTTCAATGTGGATCGCCTTCGGCCATACTTTCCACCATTACTGGAAACATCCGACATTGCAGAACAACTCACACCAATAGAGTTAAATCCAGATTGCATGGAACAAGCTACAATTGATCAGATCATGGACACGTAGACCAAGAACACTCGCCAACAAAATATCCAACTATATCGATTTGTCAAAGTCGTCCAACTCCTGCACTAAGGAAAATGGCTCTATAGGGACCAATTTCAACATAAGTTTCCTCATCTCATGGAGGAACTCAATGAAATGGATACCATTGCTTCCTAAGGGAGGAGGAATGATCCAAGTGGATATTGGTGGCCACCTACCTATTCCACTTGGACCCCCACCATTGTTTCTTTTAGTTTTTCAGTTTACTATTTTTGGTAGTTTTTCGGGTCTTGAACTTCCGGAGCCATTTTGAGGCCCTAAACGACATTCTTTTAGCAATATTCCTTTGGGAAATTTTATTGAAATCATGTTTTTAGTTTTATTCCTTGGAGATATCTTTCCAATGAGGTATCACGCATGTCAAACAAATATAATATGACCAAGTTATGACCCTGGGAAGTTGGTTTCCCAACTAACCCCAACGGGGCCCATAAACTCTTGGTGTTACATCTCCTCGAGTTAGGGTTTTGGTTGTTTAGGGTTTTATCTTATTGTTCAATAATAAAAAGGCCCTTGAGCCTCATTGTAACTCAGTTCAGAGGCATGTAGCCACCACATCTCTTCTCAGAGATAAGCTACCGTCACCCGAGCTAGTCTCATTTCCATTTTGTTTGTAAACATATTTCATTATTTGATAGTAATGAAAGGAAGTGTTATTTCTACTGCATCTCTGTATTTATGGTTATATCTGTAATTTTTTGTGTTCTTGTTTAAATTCGGATCACACACACGACATACAAATTCATGCAATACATGCACTTACACTTGACATACAACACATACACCTACACCCAATGTATACAATACAATACAATACATATGCCTACATCCGATGTACAACACAATACATGCACCTACACCTGATGTACAACATAACACAAATATGTGTCTAGAGTGAAACACAAAGAATACATATGTCACGATACCATGACTACACAATGCACATACATAGTACTGCATGCCCGCAACACAACATATACGACATGCACTCAATCCCACACATACACTAGTAGCACATGTATGAAGCACCGCCTGCACAACGTGCACACAACATCACATGTACACGAAACCACCTACACAACGTGTACACAATGCCATATGTACCTGCAACACTGTACAATGTGTAAACAATACCACATGTACACAGTACCACATGCCTGACATGTACGCAACACCACATGTACACAACACCACATGCACGACATGTACACAACATCACCTGCACACAGCGCCACGTGTACAACATGTACACAACACCACATGCATAGAGCACCACTTGTACAATCACGCACACCACACCATATGTACAACATGCACGCAACACCACTTGTACATAGCACTGCATATCCAACATGTGCATGGAACCATATGCACACAACACCAAATATCCATCATGCACACAGTCCAATATGTACACAATACCGCATATCCAACATGTACATAGCATCATCTATACCCAACACTGAATATGAAACATTCATAAAACACTATTTGTACTACACCATGTACCTAACATTACATAATCAACATGTACACACACTAAATATTCACCGCACCACATGCACACAACATCACAAGTGCAACAAGTCCAACATATATGACATATGCACAACATTTGTACCACACATCCAAAACCACACTGACTCTTTACCAAGCAACCTTGCTTCCAGTGTCTTATCCATGCTTGTCCCAACATGTCGCAGACCACACTACTTTCATTTCGCTGATGTATCCCTCGGTATAGCCTGTCCATAACATAATCATAGACATAATACAAGCATACAATATAAATTCATATTCACATGATACTAACCTCATGTGTTTGTCATGACTAATCTTCTAATTGATTCCTCATAAAACAGGAACATCTTCATGTCATTCACCTGCGTATGCAATCATTCCTCCACAAGAATGATTCCTACCCTATCAAATAGTGACATAGATACATGTACACATACATACATCATAAAATAATAATGATCTCTTCAGTCAACGTCATATATACATACATATGTACATATAAAAATTAGCATAAAACAATCATCATCCTGTCAAACATGACATACATACATGCCTACATGTATACATATATAAACATCAACATAGTCATGATCACAACAAAATTTCCAGATATTATAAGGTTGAGGTTATGATAAATTCCTTTATTCATGCAGCACATGTGCAATATTGATAACAACAGTCCCAACATAGCGAAGGCATCTGACACCTCAGATCCATTTACTTTAACTTTTCTTGATTACCTTTTCCATGACTATTCTATCATCGTCCATTTACCACAGTGGACCCAACCAGTTCAACCAATTGTCATAGTCTTACCTTCCATTGTGCTTACTCATACAGCTTTATCTGTGTCTTACATTACCTGTTGGGTACCACACATCTTTCCCCGAGCTCCATCAACTTTTCCTCTTTCCCAACCAATTCCCAAAACTCAAAACATAAAAGGAAAGAACATAAACAACAACAAGAAGAAAACCATGAAAACCAATAACACCAATACAACACCACAACCAAAGTGGCATGGCCATGCACTAAACATAACAAAACTGCAAATCAAGTGCAAGCAAATCACAAAAGACCAAAGGCACAAGACTAATAATAGACACCATGACTCAATCCACATGGTTCCCAAGGAACCTCAACCAGAGCCTTCTTCAAGGTTTCGTGGCAATCTCAATTTGCCATGTAGTCCCCTGCATCATACTTCCATAAACACATAACTATAAGTGAATAAATAAACATAAAAATACACCGGTTACCTTACCTTGTTTTTCCAAGCACATTGCTTGTAATTGAACACATCCACGCCATCTCTCAATGGTCCAGGTGGACGTTGGTGGCCACCCACCTATCCCATTTGGACCCCCACAACTGTCTCTTTCAGTTTTTCAGTTTCCTTAATTATAGCACAGTTTACTATTTTTAGCAGTTTTTCGGGTCCTAAACTTCTGGAGCCGTTTTGAGGCCCTAAACGACGTTTTTTGGGAAATCCACCGCCAACGATTCGTCTGATAAAAATTGGCTTTTCCGTCGTAGTCCTCGGAGAGATCTTTCCAACGGGCTATCATGCACATCAAACGGAGATAATACGACCAATTCGCGACCCCGGGAAGTTGGTTGTCCAACTCACCCCAAACGGGGCCCACAATTTGGCGTTTCATCTTCTAGGGTTAGGTTTTGGAATGTGAACGGTTTTCCATTGTTTCTCAATAATAAATAGGCCTTCGAGCCTCATTGTAAAGACACTTCAAAATAGTTCAGAGGCATGTAGTTGACACATCTCTTCTCAGAGATAAGCTACCATCACCCTAGCTGGGTTATTTCTATTTGTAAGCATATTTCAGTATTCTCCATTAATGAAATGAAGTATTATTTCCACTGCATCTCTGTTTTTATGGTTATCGCATCTTTGTATTTATGGTTATCTCTGTAATCTATTGTGTTCCTGCTTAAATCCGGATCAGTGGTATCAGAGCGGTCTGCTTTTTCTCTGTTTTTCTTTGCATGTCCCCAACGAGGTCGGGATATAAGGAGTTAGGGCTTGAATTGGTCGAACCTTTGCAAGACCAGCCTCGTAAATCTCAACGACCTCCCATGGTGGATGAGAAGAAAGACGAGGGGGCAGGAGATCCTATCAGAATCTTGCTCGAAGAAGCCCTCGAGCGGCAAAGGAACGCGATGATGGATAGCTTTGCGCAGATCCTTCAGCGGCTACCGAGAGGCGACGCATCGGCTTCCAACAGTTACTCTGGAAACGCCACACCGTTTAAGGTACAAGTTAATTTTGAAATCCCCATCTTCGAGGGTCAAATAGACGCAGATGTCGTAGATAAATGGTTAAATCTACTAGATGGGTATTTTTCTGTTCATGAATTTTCAAGTCGGGAAAAGATTGTTTTCGCTTTTCTCAAAGCAGCCCCCCACGTCAAGGACTGGTGGGAAACATACTGTGAGCAGAAGGATGAAATTACAGGCTCACTATTTTCAGCCGCCCCCACTTGGAATGACTTCCGGGATGCCATCAAGGAGTAGTACTACCCTGTAAAAAGCTATGAGGACAAATACATCAAATGGACCACACTGCGGCAGGGACGAGACCAAGATGTACCATAGTTCACAAATATTTTTCATACCCTTTGCACACAGTTGGGTATCAAAGATTCAGAGCTGCATCTGGTACTCAAATACCGCGGCTGCCTACACAGATACATCCAGGAAGAGATGGAGTTCTTGAACATCTCCTCACTCGGTACAGCATACCGATACACTGTCAAAATCGAGCAAAAGTTCAAACAGAAGAAGCGATACTTTAGATCTGCAAATCCGAAGCCCAAAGGACAAAGCCAAGGCGGGGTGACCCAAGACAACCCCTCTACGCTGCAAGAAAAGAACAATACCACGAAGTCGAAGAAGGACACAGGAAAGTGGTGTGAGTTCCACAAGAGTCCCACTCATAACACAAGTGAGTGTCGGACCAAGCAGTCGCTGGTGGCCGAGTTGAAGGCTTCCGAATCAGATGCATGTTCCGACTCTGAGTTAGAACCTGACAAGGGGAACGACAAAGGGAAGCAGATCATTGATGTGGATCCCAGCGCCACTGTTGCTACTGCCAAGATCCAGAAAAATGAGCCCGAAGATCCAGACGAGGGGGAACGTCTTTTCCACTCACAGATGTGGGTGAAGGGTTCGCCGCTGCAATTCATTGTCGACAGTGGCAGCCAAAAGAACCTCATTTCAGCAGAGGTCATGAAGCGGTTGGGCCTACCAACTACACCACACCCACAGCCGTACAGTATCGGTTTTCTTCATGAAGGACGAGATCTCAAAGTTCGCCAACAGTGCCACCTTCCCTACAACATCAAGCCCTTCACAGACGAGGTATTGTGTGATGTTACACCTCTGGATGTTTGTGATGTACTATTAGGTCAACCATACTTGTGGAGGCGACATGCTGTGTATGAGTCAAGGCCTCGCGCTGTCATCATTTCGTTGGATAATTCATTATACAGGATACTAGAGGTAGCCCCACCTACCGCCACCTCTTTGATCACTGCTAAGAAAGGCAGCAAGCTCATCTCACAGACTAGGAAATTTATTTTCTGCCTGGTTCGTTCCCAAAGTAAGGGGAAGATCGGTTCTACATCCATGACCCCCGTGAAGGGTTCCTCCACACAGCAGTAGCAACAGAGGGATACAGTCTTGACAGAACACAGGAACAACTTCTCCTTACCCAGAGGGGTACCACACAAGTTTCAGGTGGGCGACAAAGTTTGGTTACATTTGCAGAGGGAGCGCCTTACTAGAACCCATCAGAAATTCAGATCGCTTTGACATGGTCCTTACACTAGTAACAAGGTTGTGGACAACAATGCTTTGAAGCATAACATTCCTCCATTCCTTCGCTTGCACCGATTGTTCAATGTGGAACATCGCCGACCATTCTTCCCACCATTTCTGGACACATCAGAGATTACAGAACAGCTCACTAGAAACCCAGCTCAGCAAAAGCTTCCTCATCTCAGGGAGGAACTCAATGCAATGGGGACCATTGCTTCCTAAGGGGGGAGGAATGATCCAGGTGAACGTTGGTGGCCACCCACCTATCCCATTTGGACCCCCACAACTGTCTCTTTCAGTTTTTCAGTTTCCTTAATTATAGCACAATTTACTATTTTTGGCAGTTTTTCGGGTCCTAAACTTTCGGAGCCGTTTTGAGGCCCTAAACGACGTTTTTTGGGAAATCCTCCGTCGTAGTCCTCGGAGATATCTTTCCAACGGGCTATCATGCATGTCAAACAGAGATAATATGACCAATTAGCGACCCTAGGAAGTTGGCTGTCCAACTCACCCCAAACGGGGCCCACAATTTGGCGTTTCATCTTCTAGGGTTAGGTTTTGGAATGTGAAGGGTTTTCCATTGTTTCTCAATAATAAATAGGCCTTCAAGCCTCATTGTAAAGACACTTCAAAACAGTTCAGAGGCATGTAGCCGACACATCTCTTCTCAGAGATAAGCTACCATCGCCCTAGCTGGGTTATTTCTATTTGTAAGCATATTTCAGTATTCTCCATTAATGAAATGAAGTATTATTTCCGCAGCATCTCTGTTTTTATGGTTATCGCATCTCTGTATTTATGGTTATCTCTGTAATCTATTGCGTTCCTGCTTAAATCCGGATCACTCAAGGGAATCCAATTCCCTCGACAGATCCACCTACAACTAGATACTGGATAATATACCTCTCAAGTACATGTTCACGAATATAACAAATATCCACATAATGCCAGATGAGATTAAGGTTAAGAAGACTTCTTGTACGCAAAGTACTCATTCACTTGGAATTAGGGTTTCCAAACATATCCAAAGGAATTCTTGCCCAATTCCTTTCCTTTACCTTTTTACCTTGCTGCAATCGAGGCTTACTATGTGTTGTCGCATCACCCAACTGTTAGTCATATAAACACATCAACTATTACCTTGTCATGGTAATACCAAGCATGTTTCCTGCAGCTACTCACACATGTCAACCACATGTTCCACATATCAGGACAATCGTATCTATCTATTTGAAATCAACATTCAACAAGACTAACAATCATGTCATGATCCATAGTCAACTCATAGTCATTAGACATAATGATACAATTATCACCTACTGCACTCAAGTATATATCAACTATCTTGACACATATGTATTAGTACAACCATCTTAAAACAAGATCATTTGAACACATACTCATATTATGTAATTCATCAAACATTCAACCATCTTGCAAACATACCACGTTAAATAAATCAACTAGGCACCAAACACTCAAACACCAAATAGACGTCATAATCAAACAACCAAGCACCAAATATACGACATAATAAAACTCATACCTTAGTGTATATCAGGGGAGACTATCTTTTCTACATGATAAATCTAGGTTAGCACGATACAACTTCACAATATATCAACTCACACATAAATCATGATATCCATAACAATGACTAACTTACATGTTCACATCATAAGCTCATAATATTTTTTCGTTCATGCATAACAATCACATATGTATGATCAATATAGATTAGTACGACACCATATCACAAATATGTCGGCTTATTCCTGAATATCGCAACCATAACCATTTGCATAGGTCAAACCAGGTTAACACAATATATATAATATCAATATCTTCAATGCAATGAACATAACCATCACACATATGACCAATCCAAATTACAACATCAAGATCTCAATGAAATAACCCTAACTATCAAGTTAACTAACATATAACAACAATAAGTTATATATCATGCTCATCAATAACATAAAACCTAATCGTCAAGCTAACTGTCATATAGCAACAACAAGTTAACCTATAACAACTCATCAACAACATATCATATAACATAATCATCAAGTTATCTAACATAACCAACAATAGCAATGCTTACATCCACATTTTACTATTATTCTTGATTATTTGACTCATGTGCATATGACTATGCTAATCAACTATCATCTATCATGTATGTAACCATAACATCAAAAGATATGTACATAACCTAATGCATATAACATTCCTTAACTTACATACCTGCATTCCAAGCATGCAATACCTATATAACAATATTCTCTTATCCCAAAGTATAATGTTGCAACCTCATTATGATGATCTACATCTCCTACTCTATCTCAACCAACACATTAGCTTCATAACAACCAATAGCACCATGATGACCTAAATTGCATACAATGACTTCACAAGACATTTTTGACCTACCATTCATGCATAACTATAACAAGGACCATACTTACATGACAACTGCATAATCAACCATACACACATGAAGACATACTCCACAACAACACCTTCCACCTTCACAGGGAAACATCACTACAACCATGATCAATACCATGCAAATGCAACAAGCACGTGGACTACATGCATAAGGGACACATATGCAACCAACATGAAAGCATGATCAACACACAGCCCAAGGAGCACACAACCATGCTTTGATACTACTCGTAACACCCTCTTCCCACATCTACCCAAGAAACTGGCCATCTAGGGTAAATATGCGACGAGAGGCCACTATGATATGATTCGACCTCCTAAGTCACATTAAGGAAGTGGAATCGACGAAAACACACCATACATACATCCAACATCATCAACAGAACCGTCAGAAGACAAGTCAGCCACTCAGACAACCTATCCCTAGGTCCCACTGTTGTTTTAGGTTGGGCCATAGTCGCTCTCATGCTATGGGCAAGGAAGCAACTAGAAAACTAAAGTCGCTCTCACAGGCATGCCTTCCAACAAATGTGGACCAGAACTATCATTGTTGTGCTAGCGACTCTGGGATTCAAGCCACTTTTTCAAGCTCAGATCCTTGTACACTGCCCAGAACTGATCCATCTCTTCAAATCAGTAAAGTAACATGGACATGAAAGTACTAAAACAAATACTTGTTCAAGACCTGGACTAGATCCCTACTAGCTATGAAAGCCATTTCATCAAACATATCATCAACATGTAATCTACAGGTGTAAATACCAGAGTTAAGTGTAGGGATCTCATACTTATCTAAGAATCGCTATGAAGCATTGTCTCCTTATCACATTAGCTACCATTTCATCTGTTAGGTCATAGATACATTGATCATTCAATAACAAGTAAGAACATGATGAGAGCCACTCATGGATGTTGTCATAAAACATGTAAATAACCAACATAATAGGGACAAAAATATCAATTAAATCACAGCCATATAAACCACATATAATCCACCATAATTCTCATAGAGATACAGGGAGAAATAACCTTTCATTAATGAGGCAAAATCCAAACCTGGGATATTAGGACTTCCACGTTCCACTCGACCGTAGAATGGCTGAGCCAAATCTCTCTTCATCCATTCACCCCTGTGCCATATTCCAAACATGAATGTGGGATCTCTTAGAACACATAAATCAAAACTTATCCAGGGCTTCCAAAGGCCATCCACCTCAACCTATCAAACAGTGGTTCCACCTCACGGCCTGACATCACAAAACCAATATCATATCAGTCTCTATCTTTGCCTTCCAAGGCTCCAAAGTGTTTGTTCCAACTCGGCTCCCAAGACTAGTAATTGAACCCATGACTGTTGTCGGGCTCCAGAGCATTTGTCCAACCAAGGCTCCGGGATTAGTAACTCAACCCACAACTTTACTGGGCTCCAGAGTGTTTATTCAACCAAGGCTCTAGGACTAGTAACTCAACCCACCAAGGGCTCCAGAGTGTTTGTCCAACCAAGGCTCTAGGACTAGTAACTCAACCCAAGTTGTTCCAGGGCTCTAGAGCATTTTTCCAACCAAGACTACGGGACTAGTAACTTAACCCAAGCCATTACAGGGCTTCCAGAGTGTTTGTCCAACCAAGGCTTCCAGGAACTAATATCTCAACCCAAACTAAGGAAACATGAGAACCAACCAGAAAACAAAGTAAATAAACCCACAACACCATGGCTATCCAGAAAATTGAAAGGCTAGGAAAATCCACAGTCAATCTAGGAAATCCTCCATGCCAATGACAAATCACAACCAATAAACCACATGCATGTGCCATGCATGCCAAAACTAGTGAAGGAAACATACATGCAAGTTGATACCTGCAAGCAAAACCCATTGTCGCTACCGATACCGATGCCCTCTTACACTTTCCTGCTCTTCCTTTGTCTCCTTGCTCCAAAAATCCAAGTATGCCACACCCTCCAAGAGTGCTCCAAGAAAACTCTAAGTATCCAAGAGTATAAGAGAGAGAGAAAATAATGAGAGAGCTCCAACATTGAACTGACCATGTCTTGCACTGACTAGCCTGCCCACTGATCCTCAAAAACCTTTTTATTAATGAGACCTCTATTTTCTTCATTTTCCTCATCACATGCAACCTGTGACCTTTCACCTTCCTTTTCTCCTAATTTCCATTATTTTCATAAATAATTGTGCCAAAATACCTTTTTTTCCTTTTAATGCCTTAGCCATTTCCTTTGCCAATTTGCTTAGCCATAAAAATCCAAATGAACACTCACTAGGATGTCCTGCCCACCATTCAGCTTGGAATAACTATCCCATCATCTATGGTAATTATATATTTTTACATGGAATTTTCACTACGGATGTTACACTTTCATTAAAGGTTAGACACAAAGCAACAAATAGATGCAACATCATATCTCAGAGATTGTGAACACAATAACACTTTCTATCAAGTAACTTCACCAAGTTAGGGCATTCATTTTAACCATATGCCATCAAGGCATGATTGTGAAAATTTGGATGCCCAAATTTCTACTCCAGCAACTGATTAAGTTTCTCTTAGTTGTTAATTTCTGAATCAAGTTAGTTACTGTTTCCTAAAGTAAATATCGAAACTAATACACTGCGATCCACACCATTTAAATTATAAGAGGAAATCAGAAATTGAAGAGGAAAGAGATATAACACATCTACACAGTTATTTTTGGACAAATGTCCCCGGAAAAACCCAATGTGGGAAAACCGGTGCAACAGCTCTGAGGGTTTTATTATTATGCAATAGCAATTTCTTAATACAATCTTTGGATTCCTTCCTGGAAATCCAGTTACAAAGAATATCACTAACAGAGAGATAAATGAGGTTACCTCGCACTATCACTAGAAATCCTAGCTGATCCGTCCACTAAATGAACTGCCCCTGGCTTCCTTTGTGCAATCAATGCATCAGCCCAACGTCACACCCTCTAGGGACAACATCACTCCTCCCGACTGATTGATTTGCCTCTAAGATTCTAACTTCTTCTCTCTTGGTCTTACACCCTGGCTTCCAGCTATAGAAATTGATCTCCTCAGAAAATTTTTGGACTTCCTTTGTTAGGTCCCTATAGTACTAGTGTAACCCCTTATTGTTACTAGTGCAACCCCCTTATTATATTGTTGTGCCCATGTAGTCCCCATATTTTTATTATGGTGCCCCATAGAATGCCACTATTGTTATTGTTGTGCCCTTAAATTATTATTGTTATGTCGGCTCTGATTATATTATGACCCCTTAGACTCCTATATATAGAAAGGAGGTCTTGTCATTTGTATCATCCAAGAATTTTTCATTTGTGTCATGTAAAGGAGGTTGCCCCCTCGAAGAGGCTTATTTCTAAGGTGTTGATCTCTCTTTTCTATCTTTTTTGAGCTGGCTTCATAACATTTGGTATTAGAGCTTTGGATTCTAGGGTTTCCCTGCTCCAAATAGGTCATAATATAATCAGAGCCGACATAACAATAATAATGTAAGGGCACAACAATAACAATAGTGGGCTTCTATGGGGCACCATAATAACAATATGGGGACTACATGGGAACAAAAATATAATAAGGGGGTTGCACTAATAACAATAAGGGGTTACACTAGTACTATAGGGACCTAACATTTGGTATCAGAGCTTTGGAATTTAGGGTTTTTGCAAGCTCCAAAATTTCATCTAAAACAGGTCGTCATGGAATGTTTGCTATAATTTTGTTT
Source organism: Pinus tabuliformis (assembly GCA_031772625.1). Classification (NCBI taxonomy): domain Eukaryota; kingdom Viridiplantae; phylum Streptophyta; class Pinopsida; order Pinales; family Pinaceae; genus Pinus; species Pinus tabuliformis. The sequence continues at coordinate 341,841,960 of CM062804.1, read as the reverse complement.
CTATGAAAGTTCAGACTCTGAGATTAAAACCCATTTGAGCCAAAATCTTGGTGAAGCTTAGGTATGAATTTTCGATCTTGTCTCGCTATATTTTCAGAGATATAATATGAGGAAGGTAGGGTTTTTGCAGACTCCCGAATTGCATTCTAAACAGGTGACCTTGGGAAAATCATCATAACTTTCTCTCTGAGCATCAGATTGAAATTTAGTAAGAAGTTACAAAAAGAGGACGGACTGTATTTTTATTTCTATATTTTTTAGATCTGAAGGTTGAAACAATGACACGTGGCATGTCATACAAATTCACTCTATTGAAAAATTATATAATCAGGTCATCTTAGGAGATTGTGCATAAATCTTTCTTGGAGAATCCAAATTCGATCAGACTGGTGGCATTGGAAAGAGGACGCGGAGGGTTACCGTAGGTAGTAATTTCAGAACTCGGAGATCTGAAGTTAGAGAGTTACAGTCGTTTCAATATAGAGCTCCTAAAATCAAGAAAAGGTGATATGAGGAAGTTTGATGGCAAAGATCCGGTAAATTGGATACTACAGATGGAGCAATATTTTGATCTACATGAGGTGAAACTGTTACAAAATGTACTATGGCATCTTTATATTTAGAACCAAATCAATTTTTATGGTATAAAGGGATTTGTTCTCGTAAAGCACTTGTCACGTGGTCAATTTTCACGGAGGAAATGATAGCACATTATGAGGATACAAAGAGCAACACCTTCTTTAACCAATTGATAAATCTCGAACAAAAGGGTTCAATGGAAGAGCACATTGAGGACTTTCAAAAATTGAATATAAGGGTAAATTATATTCCAGAGAAGCATAGGATTGGTGTCTTCACAGGGACTTTAAAATATAACATCCAACATGAGGTTCGCCTTTGGGAACCTGATTCATTGGAGAAGGCATACAGGTTGACAAGAAAAGTGGAAAGAAAAATTATGACCACGAGGAAGTCTACCCCTCACAGCTATAAAGATGGAAGTGTTGTTTCTCCTAGCCTTCAACAACCTACAAGGTTGACACCACAATAGTTGGAAGAAAAAATAGCAAAAGGGCTTTGTCACAATTGTGATAGAAAATACATTAAAGGTCATAAGTGTGTTGAGAAGAAATTATTTTACATATATTGTGAAGAGGAGGAAGAAAAGGATCAAGAAACATCAAAAGAAGAGGATATACACCGGGAACCAACCCTAGAGAAAGAAAAAATGAATCCGACCATATCTTGTATTGCATTGGCAGGAATTACCACTCCTCAAACTCTTAATATAGAAGGACATGTCAAGAAGAAGGTTCAAGAAGTGAAATATTAGGAAGAAAAGGATCAAGAAACATCAAAAGAAAAGGATAGTCACCAGGAACCAACCTCAGAGAAATAAGAAATGAATCTGACCATATCTTGTAAAGCATTGGCAAGAATTACCACTCCTCAAACTCTCAAGATAGAAGGACATATCAAGAAGAAAAATGTTCAAGAAGTGAAAGATCACATCGAGCATTAATAAATGAATCTGACCATATCTTGTAATGCATTGGCAGAAATTACCATTCCTCAAACTATCAAGATAGAAGGACATATCAACAAGAAAAAGGTTCAAGCAGTGAAAGATCACATCGAGCATCAACAAAAAGTTCACCAACTTTAGGATAACACCACTTTGGTGCAGAATCGAACGAAACAATACGTAGATCAACATCGTAGTGAAAGAAGTTTTGATGTAGGTGATTGGGTATTTTTACGGCTACATCCATACAAACAAATGTCCCTCAAGCAAGCTATTTATGAGAAGGAAATGTTGGCAATATGACATGCACTTAAGAAATGGAGACCTTACCTAATGGGAAGACACTTCAAGGTAAAAATGGATCATGATAGTCTTAAATACATTTTAGAGAAAAGATTATCTTCAGAAGAAAAGAAAAAATGGGTCACAAATATTTTGGGTCATTGGTGGGCTCCAGTATTGTAGCAATAATGCTACAACTCCTGGAACTCCCTTCTTTAATTTTATCAACCCGGTAGTTCGTAACAAACTTGGAAGCGACGGTGCTGTATGCACAAGTACTAGCTCTTGTCGCAGCTGTCACTTGGTTAGCTGGCACAAGTCCACTAGGAGCTTAAGCCAACTTCTATGAGCTCTTAGAAGAAGCTTTTTAATTGATGGATGAAAGCTAACTCGAAGGAAGCTAATCTAATTGCAAAAATAAACTGAAAGCCAAAAAGAAACGCAAACCCTAGCAAACCCTAATTCTACCAGCTAGTCCTACTTACGCAAAGGAGAGCATGCAAAATACTGAAAGAGATGCCATTACTTCTATGAAGGTAAAATACATGTGTCTAGACTACCTCTATCTGAAGAAAACATCTTTTTGCATTTTTGATTAAGTTGTTGGAATTATCATGCATGTGCTTTTAACTATTTTTGACTGTGCAGAGGTGGATCAAGGAGGAGAAATGCTTGGAAGAGGTCGGTAAGGTTCAGAGAGGGTCTAAGGAGTCCCTAAAACCCTTCCAGAGAGTTTCACAAAGTTTGGCTGCCAAGAAACCACGTTTATGAGCTTCTACAGGAAGTCTGCAGGGGTTCTACAGGATGTTCTAGGATTTCTACAGGATGTTATGTAATTCTTCTACAGGATGTTTCGAAATGGGATTTTGGAGCATGGATGGAGGGAAAAAGATGGAGGAATGAGTATGGAGGTGAAATAGGGGTGTGAAGAGGTCTAGGACTTGGTGGATGAGGCTAAGGAGCGATTGGATTTGTTCAAGGATGGAGGAAGCAATGATGCACAAGAATGTAGGAACTAGGGCAAGGTGGGGAAAGTATGGCAAATGAAGGGTACGAATCATGGACTAACGGTTGGAGCATATTATCTGATGGATTATGGGTAGATAGAGAAGGATAACAGGTGCTCTGCAAGTTATTTTTCGAATTTAACAAATGAAGACTTGGAAAATCAAGAACCTAATTACCTTGACCTAATCTGACCTAGATAATAGCAAAAGAAATGGAACAGAAGTTTATTTGCACAAAATCAGATGAACTAACTATGCAACTAAGAAATCATAACCCTAAGCATGCAGTCAAAACTGATATCAAGTTTGACAACTAAGAATCCAACACTAATACTTGCATGGTGAAGCAAAACAACGTTTTTGTGGGCAGCAAGGTCACCTTTGTCCCAACTCACGATCCCACTGAGAGAGAGGTAAGATCAGAGGTGCTTGAGCCCCTTTTTCCAAGGATCCTTTATGTTATTAATCTATCCAAATCAATCTGAACATGAAAATCTACTTTAATCATCAAAAGCAACCTAAATAACACAACAAGTTTTAAATCTAAATAGCAGATTTTACTCTAAGAATGCAACAAAGACACATGAAAGTAAACAAAGGAGGTACTGGGCGCTTGAGATGGGCCCAACCCCAAGAGCTACAGCCTCCTAAGAGAGATTTAGAGCTGGTGCAAAGCTGGATTCATCTTTATTGATCAAGAAATGAAGAGTTACATCAAAACTGTCCACAAGGAGAACTTGAAAATGAGCTGACAGTAAAACTAATCTATTGCCTAAAAATCGAACTACAAAATGGCTACAACAAGACTATGAAATGACTAACTACCAGCTAATGCCAAAATGAGGCCTTAAGCCTTCTTATTTATACAAATTGAGGACCCCAACAGTCCTCCTAAACTTTAGGGACTCGGCTGCCCAAAACTTGTAGTTAACAACAGTCCTACTTGACTTGCTTGGCTGCCCTTGTGTTAATTGATTTGGTGGCCCTTGAACTCCGAGCTGATGGTGGATAATTCGAGGTAAGGGCCCATAAATGAAGGGGACACCTTCCTACAAATCCTCTCCCTTGTTCTCCCACGAATTTGGCTGCCAAGTGCTCATTAAAACCTTCAATTTTGTCTCCAAATTGACCAAAAAGGCTACACAAAGCACACATTAGACTTGTTGGCATAATGACTAACCCAATTCACTCTATTAGCATAAATATAATCAAAAACATGCAATAAACTAATGAGGATGGTGGATTAAGTTGAATTAGGAGGTTGAATGAGCCCAAATAATTATCCATTTTTGGGGCTCATCAGTCATGACTCTGAAATCATCTACAAAAAAGGAAAGCAAAATGTTGTTGCAAATGCACCCTCAAGAAAGTATGAGGATGTGGAAGCATTGTTTTGTGTTATTTCTATTATCCAACTAGATTGGATAAACGAAGCAAGGGATGAATGGAAGAATGATGAAGAAGTGTGGCCACTCATTCAAAAGTTGTAGAAGATCCCAGTTCAAATAATATTGCCAGAAATTGATGAGGAAGGAAAAATCATATTGGAACCTGAAGCACTTACAGAAACAAGAAATCACCAGCTACGAAATCGATCAATTTTAGAGTATCTCATCAAGTGGAAGAACTTACCCGCTGAAGATTCCACATTGGAGGATGAGAATTTTATACGAAAGCATCTAGAACTACTCAAGCGTTGAAGACAACACTTTTTGAAGGAGAGGGGCATGTTATGTCCCTATAACACTAGTGTAACCCCTTATTGTTATTAGTGCAACCCCCTTATTATATTGTTGTGCCCATGTAGTCCCCATATTGTTATTATGGTGCCCCATAGAAGCCCACTATTGTTATTGTTGTGCCCTTACATTATTATTGTTATGTCAGCTCTAATTATATTATGACCCCTTTAGACTCCTATATATAGAAAGGAGGTCTTGTCATTTGTATCATCCAAGAATTTTTCATTTGTGTAATGTAAAGGAGGTTTCCCCCTCGAAGAGGCTTATTTCTAAGGCATTGATCTCTCTTTTCTATCTTTTTGTGAGCTGGTTTCATAACATCCTCAAGGCTCTGTGTTGCCTCTGCGTTAGCCTACGTTGCCTTTGTGTGGCCCTACGTGGCTCTGCGTCAACATGTCTAGCTTTGCGCTGCCTCTACTGGATCTCTCTCTCTCTTCTCTGCTGAGTATTCTCTGACCAAGAAATATTTCCCTTCAGATATTATCCCTGCCCCTCACTACAAAAGATCATTATCGAAAATCTCTCTAACAACTGCTCTGCTTCATAAAATCGAACTTCTGATCTCCTCTCTATTTGTGTTCTACAAGTGCCCCTCAAGCCTCTTCTTATATATATTTTTTTGGACAACCAATGATCTATATTAAATTCTAATAAATGGCTTAGATAATTTTGGCTTTATCCTTGTCTTCTTCTAGAAGTTACACCCATAGTTAGATTAATACCCATTAATTATTTTAATTTCTTAAGTTTAGACTTAGGGTCCCATTAAAAATAATTAATTATTTTAATAAAACTGTCTCTAGGTGGAATTTCACAAATTGGTTTATGGGTATTGGAGAATGCATGTGTCTAAGCCTCCCTGCAAAATTTGAGACTTAGAACACATCTGATGCTACCAGAAATCAACACTCCCTCTTAGCGAGGAATGTGCTCTAGTAATGCAACGTGCTAAAGAATCACTTTATTTTGTAACATCTCCTCCTGCGCTGCTGATGTCTGACATCCTGTCCACCAACTACTGTGAAAATTCTTCATTTGTACTACTCTTGACCCTGCCACTGTCAACACTGCATCTGTACTGTAACTCCCTCTCAACTTTGCATCCATGCTACTACTGGCACTGGACTTGCCAACTGCATCTGCACTATAACCTTCTGCAACTGCTTCTCCTATTGCATCAACAAAGGAAAAGAATTCCAAATTACTGAGTTGGTGTTCAGTATGATGCATCTCGTTGCTGGAGTTTGACCACTTTGAGTCTCTAAGTTGACTCTCTGAAGCCTCTATGTTGTTGCTGACCTCTGCTCTGTGTCATCTACATTGCTGCCAACTCTGCTCTGTGCTACTCAATCTCTGGTGCTACTAGCCATTGCAACTGTCACCCTGACACTCCTCTACACCAACTGACATTGGTCCATCCTGATAATACTGATCTGGGCTCCCGTAGCTAGGAATTGATCTAAGAGGTGAGCTCCTCAAAGATCCTTCTCATCTATAGCTCTTTCAAACTACAACTCTAAATCAAACCACCTCCCTCCTGGAGGTATCTCGGCTATGATGACTAACTCATCCTCCTCGATATTCATGAATGCAACTTTCGAATCATGCTTCTCATATTTTTCCTTCTTTCTGAGAGGACATTATGTTGCGTAGTGACCGAGTTCACCACACCTGAAGCATTTGATCTTCGAAACATCTTTCTTCTTCTTCCATTGCTCCTGATGCCCTTGGATGCGAGGTTTGCATTATCTTCCTCCTCCTTGGGCTTCGACCCACTACTGTTACTTCTGTCAAGTTTACACTCGACCAATTCCCTCCTCAGCCCCTCTTGCTTAAGAGTTGCCCACATTTCATCCCAGTTTTTCAAAGTCACGCTGCCCAAGATGCTCTGGACAAAGACTTGTCACTCCTCAGATATTGAATCTAGAGCCAGTCTTACCATCTTGGAACCTTTAGGTGTTGACCCCACACTTCCAACTCATCTCGAGTCTCCTGAAGCTTTGCAAGGAACATATCAATGTGTTCCCCCTTCTGCATCTGCATAGATCTTATCTTCTACTCTAAGTACATCTTCCACTGCTCGGAAGATCCTTGATACAACATCGACAATGCATCCCACATCTCCTTGGCAGTGTTTCTGCCAGCGATGTGATAGAGTATATGATCCTTCACTCTGTCGAGGATCATTCCTTTTGTCTTCACCATTTCTCCCTTGTACTTCTTGAGTGGATTTGGATTCGCAGGCTCAGGTACCACGCTGTCGACGTAGACTTTGAGAAAATGTTCATCTAGAAGGCATGACATCCTTGCCTTCTAGATCACATAGTTGGATCCCCCATTCAACCTATTATGATATCTTATTCCACTGGCTACCATCTCTGCCAATAAAAAAGGTTGAATAGCCTCCTCTCTCCTCTGTGCAACACTAGACTGACCTACGCACTCCCTGCTGGAGCTCGTAGATCTTCCCCTGTTCACTGCTTCTCAACAAGTGAGAATTCAGACTTCTTGGTTGGAAGTCTACTGAGGAAGAATTCCCTCAACCGTGTCTCTTTCTTCCCTCTGACATCTTTCTGCCCAGTAACTGCCTGCAAAAAACTATGTCACACCAGAAACCCCCTCTTCACTAAATCTTCTATGCTGCTCCCTTTGACACTGGAAAAATTTGATATGGAAATCCTACCTCTCTGTCGACTCACTCAGAGAGAGATTTACCATGAAAATCTTTCCCTCCTGGCCTGACTACACAAACCCTCTGGGGATTCGAATTGTTGCCTCTACAAAACTTTCGAACTCCCTTCCTCCTTTAGTGTTGGGCTCTTCCGGCATTGTTCTCTTGTTTCACCTGTAGCTCTGATACCACGTGAAAATTTGGATGCCCAAATTTCTACTGTAGCAATTGATTAAGTTTCTCCTACTTGTTAATTTCTTAATCAAGTTACTTATTGTTTCCTACAGTAGATATCGAAACTAATACACTATAGTCTACACCATTTAAATTATAAGTAGAAACAAGAAAATAAACAAGGAAAATATACAACACATCTATACAGTTATTTTTGGACAAATATCCTCGGAAAAACCCAATGCAGGAAAACCAGTGTAGTAGCTTTGAGGGTTTTATTATTATGCAGTAGGAATTTCTAAATACAATCTATGGATGGCTTCCTGACAATCCAGTTACAGAGAATATCATTGACAGAGAGATAAGTGAGGTTACCTCACACTATCACTGGAAATCTTGGCTAATCCAGCCACTGAATGAACTACCCCTAGCTGCCTCTAGACTGGCTCTGTGCAATCACTATGTCAGCCTAGTGTGACACCTTCTTGGGATGACGTCACTCCTCTCGGCTGATCGATTTTCCTCTGAGATTCTGATTTCTGCTCTCCCAGTCTCACACCCCAGCTTCCAGCTACAAAAATAAATCTCCTCAGCAAATTTTCAAACCTCCTGAAGGCTCTGCGCTGCCTCTACGTCAGCCTACGCTATCATGCTTATCACAAGCATTATCACTAATACCATGTATAAGAATTAAATAGCTAACCTTCTATGTGAAATCCATAATGTCTTATACATGTCAAGTATCAAAAGTATCATCAACTAGAGTTAAGGTGCTAGCCTTCTTTATAGGATCAAGATATCCAACAGATAGATGCTAGCAAAACATCAAGTATATCAATATATCAACATTAGATAGCCTCATAGAATTCAAGAATATCAAAATGTTCAACACTAGGTGCATCATTTCATCATGGGAAACATAGATCCAAGTTACTTTAATATGCATGTATGAACCATTAAATAAAGAGATATTATCATCATACCTTGGGGATTACCTAGCCATCAATGTTATTGCCGAAATGAACATATCATTCATACCTGTGCAACCTTTTATTAGACATAGGAAACGTGTAGCACTTTGTCATCTTTTCATATAGTGCCTCTTAACCTTTTCCATCTCTAGCCATATTTCTTACATTTCGAATTATCCTTAAGAAGGATCCACTCATCACATCTCAACTAGGAGGTTAGAAACACCGATATACTCAAATAAATATGCAAGAAGTATAAACAATAAACATAATAACTAGATCCATGAGTCCAAACAAAAGTAAGAGGCATCATAAGTCAAGAAATACTTATCTTCACTAAGAGGCGATCCTCTCCATCTAGAACCAGCCATCACCATCCATAGTCCACTTAACATTTTAACCTTTAATCAACTAACCATGCCTACTAGGGATTATCCCATCTAGGGCTTCATCAAATCTTTTACAATTGCTTTAGCATCTTCACAATTGACCATACTAGGTTTCATATCTCATAACGTTTCCATAAACTAGGGTTTCTCTCAAACCCTAATCCTAATAATCAAGTTGCCTAGGGTTTTCTTCAAACCCTATAATTTTTTTGGGTCTCCACCATCCTCTTCTTACTTCCATTAAATGTGTCATCATCGGGGTGATATCCATGGCTTTTCTTCAACCCAACTCTGATACCATGTTAATTTTTCATCGGGCTACATTGTTCTTTGCTTTGATAATTGAATTTCTTCATTAACACATTAAGTTAACCCCATAGAATTATAACATTATTCAGCTTTACATCATTATTCATAAACATATGCAACTATGTAGAAAGAAAAATATCATCATCATCAATGCAACGGAACATAAAGGAACATATAGAAGAAAATCATGCATACGTAGAGACACTAGGATTGGTCAGAGGCCAGGGCAAAACCCACTATGGGGAAAACCCTTTCAATTTCTTCTTCTTCTTAGATCGTCATCAAATGATTCAGAAAAAGAAAGTACAATGATCCATATCTTCATCAGTGCAACAAAAAAACTAGAACATCCATAACATGACATTAAACATACTTATACTCAAAGATCTTAATTCTAAGGACTGTAATGCATTATCACTGACTGTAGTTAATTGTTGGATACTTATTTCACTGTGTTGAACACTATCGAACACTGTTGCATACTGATAACTCATATTTTGGTCCCTGGACACATGTAGAGTTACTGTGTGTGAGCATCTAAGGCTGATCTAGATGCTCTCTGGAGAACTGTATGAGTGCATTTGGGACAGATCTGGACACTCCCAGGAGAACTTCATGTGGGCGTCTCGGGTCCAACTTGCACTGCAGAAACCCTAGCCTCCTGGACGCTCCCTTAGACACCCTATGCGAGTGTCTGAGACTGATCTGGATTCTCTGTGGAGAACTGGATATGAGCGTCTGGTGACCAAACATAACTGTAGAAGCCCTAGCCCCCCGCACACTCCCTTAGACACTATGTGCGAGCGTACGATACTTCCTGAATGCTCTTAGGACCATATTGTGTCAGTTTCTAGGGAAGAAAATCTTTAGTTACATGTGAGCATCTGTGACTTAGAAACCCTAGACACGCACGAGCTTTGACCCTATAGTTTTAGACCCTTTGCATGAGCTTTCCTTCATCAGACTTGTGTGAACCAAACAAATAGAAGTGAGAAAAGAGTGATTGATAGTTGTGTCTGTTCACGCTTGAAATTTCACCTCAGGCTGAAAAAGGTAAACTCCAAGGCAACATCAAACCACTTAGCCTCGTAGCTAGCCCTACAGGGCAGGAGAGGGCTCTCTCCGGTCTATCTCGGAAAAGATCTTCAACGGGTAGAGATAACCAATAAAGAACACTGATTTTAGGCTAGTAAACTGATATAAAAAGGTTTGATTTGGGATTTTTAGGGTTTTGGTGGAAAATTGGGGAAAGGAAATTTTGGGTGCGGGGATTGGACACAGTTTTCGCAGGGTGTTCTTTGGGGCGAGGTAGGAGACTGTATTGATGCCTTTGAAAGATTTGGATGGATGAGAATGACTGGTGAGGAGCTAAGGAGAGCAAGCAATCACCTTGAATTCTCCTTAAACAGCTGAAAACATTGATATTAAGAAAACTTAAAGGCAGAGCATAGCAACCATGAATTCTACCTTAACACTTCATTTTCCTAATTTGCAGAAGAAAAAGTAAGAAGATGATTCACATAACAAACTTAAATGTACAAAGAGAATCGCACCATCAATACATGTAACCACAGGAATCCCAAAAAGGACTGCAATACCTTAACACCTTTCCTTGCCTCTAGGGGTCGAGCTCATCATCCTAGGAGCTATTTCAACCAATTCTAAACTGAGCACTAAAATCTAGGCAGTCAAAACAACTTGCCTCTATAAGCTAGGAAACTAATTCATTCATTAAATGTTTGCTATTTCATGAATGAATCTTGTAGAATAGGTAAATAAGTGTCATGTCAACATGAAAATACATTAATTACATCAAAGAGGGTGAAAAATCCCATCACAAGTCAAAACTGGTCAAAGCTGGGCGAATTCCTGAGCTGTAGATGAAAAATTGAGAAAATGTGTTGATGCGTAGCGCCCCAATCCTGAACGCGTAGCGCGCCTTTGAGCCAACTTTTGAGGCACTTCCCGGGCTCCAAATGAGGCAAAAGTAGGCTTGTTAGAACGGTATAGATGTCTAATTTCCAATCCAAGTGGAACCTCTCAATTTGGTATCCATTTTCCCCTCCAAAATTGCAATCTCCCAAGATTGCTTCCTGTGTGTCCAAAAAGTGGCAGAAAGTCATTTTTTGCATGTTCTTTTACCTTCTGAGGGCTCAAAACCTGATGAAATGTCTTGGCAATTGTTGAGCAAGTGTAATTTGTCGTGAAAAATCCAAAAATGCTGAGTTTTTGAGAAATGGACCTGCCCATCTTCAGGGTAGCACGCGGCGCGCTACGCGTTGAGGGCAAAACCTGTTTTTTGACCAAAAAATTCAAAAATGACCAAAATTGCTCCAAATTCTCTGAAATTTGGACTGTAGGTTCTTCATCAAGGGAAATGATGAGCCAAGGATGCCTCAGCCAATATCTAGAGTCCTTCATCCACTTTTTTCCTCCTTGAAGCTCTTTTTACCTTTGCTTTCAAACTTTCGATTCTCGCTTTGTACACCAAGTTCCGGGACAAGTAATGATATTTCTGCCTCCTCTATGAAGCCTCATGAGTGCATGTCCTTCCAAGGGTGAGTCACTTTGGGTTTCCACTTCATAATCGGATGAATGACCGGATGACATAATTGTTGTTGCACGACTGCCTTGGATGAATGCTGATATGTGAAACTGCTGTATGACTTTTCAAATGTTGTTACCAAGGGGACATAAATACAAGGGAACTGTTAGGGATAGGGGAACATGTGGGAATTAGGGAGAATAAACACAAAGAAGGAATTTAGGGAAGATAAGCATGGGAAATTACAAGATTGTGGGATTTTGAAGTGTAGTAGGGTTTAGGAATTAAGTATGCCTTTAGGAATTTTAAAGAGGAGGATGATGAAATTTCAAGGGAAAATTTGAGGGATAAAGGTGATGAAAATGAGGGAAAAAGGGATTTACAAATGGGCAACCTTGGACAGCAAGATCAATTTGAAACCCTAGTGCCATTTAAACTTTAAATTTTCCATAACAAGGGAGGGTTTTTGATTTATCATTCACATAGCATTTGAACATATTAATTCTCTTTTCAATTTGCAAAACCAAATCTAGGCATAAAGGAGAAGCCTACCTGCACTTTGCCTGAGAGAAAAATCAATTTGATGACTTGCTGGCAATTTTTTGAGCTGAAACCCCAACATGTAGCGTGCCCTTCCCAACGCGTAGCGTGCCCCTGACGCGTAGCTCCCTTGTAAATTAACACTGGAAAAGTCTGCCTGACGTGTAGCGCGCCTCTGACGCGTAGCGCGCCCTTCCTGACGCGTATTGCGCCTTTCAGATGATTTTTGGAGGCCTTCCCGGTGTCCAAATTGGGCGCAGGATAGCTCGTTGGAAAGGTACTTGAGTCTACTTTCCAACACAACTATAATTATTCAATTTGGAATTAATTTACCCTATCAAAAATCAAATCTCCCAAGACTGGTCAAAATGTGCCAAATGAGGCTACCTCAAGGCATAGTGTTGTTGCATTCAACTTTTGAATGCCTTCCTCAACTCCAAATTGAGCTCATGATAGCTCATTGGAAAGCGCTTTCTGTCTAGTTATCATTTGATTCATCAAAAAAGTCATTTGGCCAACCAATCTAGGAGAAAACTTGATTTTCCCAAGGTCACTACAGAGGTGCATTCAATTCTCCTGAGGCAATTGTATTTTTGACATTTCTCTAAAACCATGACACCTGTGTAAAAAGTGAAGGAGGGTTTTCTTCCTTGGCATGTTGTGGACAAAAATCTCTCTCAGTTTTCCAAAATTCATCTTTTATTGCTCTGAAACATCTTTTAAGTGAACCTTATCCCGATGTGTGAAACAAGAAACTTTGTCGAAATGAAGCGAAATGAAGGGGATAGGAGGCTTCTAAATTTTTGAGGAAATTTTGTGGAGTAGGGAGGGATGTTAGGAAGTAGGGGAAAGTGGAATCTCAGAGATTGAGTGAGGGGAAGGGGTCCAAAAGGGAAAAACACAGGCCCAACCTAGAAAATTTCCAAGTTGTAGCAAGAAACTAGGGTTTGTGAAAAAATGAGGAATTTGGGGGATCTCAGTCATGGGAAGTGTTTGATAAGGTACATGAAAGATAGGGGAAGGTGTATGAACATCACGATACAAGTTTTGCCGATGATTTGACCGTCCAAGAGAAATTGGCTTCAAAACCCTAGGAGAGGAAAATGACCTTACCTAGGCGCAACTGAAGCATGGACAAGGTGTAAAAAGACTCATTAGACACTGAGATGATAATGAAAACCCTATGAATGATGATAGACTCAGATGAATAGTGACATAGATTGGCATTTGGGAAACTTTGAAAAGAGTGAGAGCAAACCCTAGACCTAATGCCTAGTGACCAAATTTTGCTTGAAGACTCACTGAAATGACAAAATTTGACCTTGACACTTCAAAATCACTTTGTAAGAGCACGTTTGATCACTGGAGGAAGGCTGGAAAGACTGACACTAACATTGGCTCCAATGGGGATGGTAGCTCCTTGGAGGTGCCAAGAACTGCAGATCTCTGTAAGAGCTAGACAGTGCCTTCATCCATTGGGCGATGGAGTCAAAAACTCAAGCTGAAATGCATGACTGAAAACTGATGACTTGACAACACAAATTGACTCTCACTCAACTAAAAACTGACTCAATACTTAAACACAATCGACAAACTGAAAATGATGCTCAAAGGGGAGATTATTCATCACAACCTACCCTAACAGTTTCATTCATCACCGGATCAAGTAAAATGAAACAACCAGTGCAACCAAGTAAGTATTCCATCTGCTGTTCAAATTTTCCGCAAGTGCTCACTCATGAACAACAAGAGAGAACTACTGAAAGGCAACTCCCATGACAACTTGGAAACAGATCCGTTGAATGATATGAATTCTCTATCCACCTCCAAAAACACTGCATAAGGATCTTGAAATTCAAGCACATTGGAACTTAGCTCATCTAATGGATTACTTCTCGTTTCCTCATACCATGAATGAAAACTTTGATCTGAGCCTTGTGACGAGACCTCTGCTGAAAATGACAAAGAAACCGGCTGCCGGATCAAGTTCATGTCAGCACATGTTTCAAGCTCACATGTAGTCAATGGAGAAAGACTTTGATTGCAAACCTCATCCAAAACATCAGCTATTGGATCATGAAAAACTTGAAAAGACTGTTGTAATGTATCCATTGAAAATGTATGACATCCTTCTAGCTGTTCATCTTTTTCTTGAGAGATTTTACGAAGATTTTTCCTTATAAACTGAAATGTTTCGAAACAAAAGGGTATAGAATCTTCCTGCATCATCAAATCATGTATTTCATCTTCCACAACTTCATCTGTAATATGCCCTTCAATTTCATTTGGTGGCTGCAAATCTGATGCTACAAGCTGCTCAAGAATTTTGTTATCTGTCTCATCCTCAACATTAACACTGAGAGATTGCTGATTTGTGATAGGCTGTTCATTTGAAGATTTACTATGCAATCTACCCTTTAAAAACTGAAATGATTCAGAACAGAATGGTACGGAGTCACCTTGAATCATTAAATCATCTGTGTCCACTTCCAAGTCTTCAGTTGTAACTTGACAATCAAGGGCTTTCGGGGGTTGCAAATCTGAATATGAGAAGTCTTGAACAAAATTTGCATTGCTCTAAAGATGATTCAAATCAAGAATTTTTGACATTTGATTTCTGATTGCATGGTAGTTATCTCTGATGAACTTAAACGAATCAAAACAAAAAGGCAAAGATCCTTCACTTACTTCAAACTTTGCTGCACTTTCCTCGTCAATGTCATAGCTGATATGCGATGGCCGAACATTGTATTCGAGCTGCTGAAAATGAACTTCCTCCTCCCACAAACTAGCTGCTGATTTTTCTGCAAGATTAGCTTCTGTTTGGGGAACATAATCATCATCATATTGATCAAACTGAGGCAAATCATCGGTATAAAACATATCATCAAGCATGCAAGTCATATCAACAGTGCTTTCTTCACCAAGGTGATCTACAAAACAATCATTATCAGATCTATGACAACTAGGATAAGAAACAAAATGTTTTGGATCAGCAACTTGTTCTTCTTCAATCAGCGCGCCATGAGCTTGAACATCATAATCATTTCTTGCGTTGATCTTGTCCATCATCTTTTCTACTGCACTTACCAAAATGTCAAGCTTCACCTCTAGAGATGTTGATTCGGCCAAATCTATGTTTTTCATCTCTTCTTCCTTCATCCTTGCCCTTCGGATTAGGAGATGAGCCTCTACATTTACTGCATTGTTTTGCATCTCGTGAAGTGTTGCAATATGCCTTTCTCTCAGCTGAAACTCCATCTCCGGATCAAAGGCACCCGGATAGTGCAAGAGAGCCGATCTAGGAGTAGGCCTTATATCAATTGGCATCGAATAATAAACTTGGTTAAATCTGGCTGAAAATTGTTGTACTGTCTCCCCTGGCAATCTTTTCAGCTGGTTATACTCTTCTACAATCAAGAAAAGGTTCTGCCCGATCATCCACCTGTCGAGAAAAACTTTGACAAACTGCTGGAAATCTGAAATGTTTGCATCAGGCAGGGCTTTGAACCAACTCTTCAATTTGGCTTGCAAAGAAAGAGCAAAAAGCCTTATACTAACATCTTCGCTATCAACTTCAAAAAGGTCTAGAAAAGACTCAAAATTCTGCACATGTTGCTCAGCGTTGACATTCTTACATTCACCATCAAACCTCGGCAAGTATAGATCATAGTTTTTGGGGAAAGCATGGAGAACAGAAGGTAAAACAAGAGGTTTATACCGATCTAGAATTTTACAAGGTGTAGGGGTATGTACAGCAGGTATAGAATCAGTCTTGGTCTCTTGAGGCTCATCAATTTGAAGATGGTCATCACAAAATTCGGAAAAAGGATCTTGATCAAGCTCAAAGGCATGCAAATATTTGGTATTCACAATCTTCAAAGGGAAAGAATCAACTGCAGGCCGAGGATCTCTTCTCAAATACAATATACGTTGCAAAGCCTTCTTGACATTCTTGGGAAAAGAGAAGAAATAATTTATGACAAAGAACAAAATGTCTTGGATGAAATTCCAACTTGAATACTTGGTCTGTCCATGTTTTCCTTTCATATTTTTACTGGTCGGGATCATCCTCCAGTGGAGTCTTTGGATCTGATCTCAAAAATGATTTAGAGTCGCCTGGTGAATGATTTCAGCCTTTCAAGTGTCCGATCGTTGTCCACCATCAACAATAAGATCTGAACTTGATACATGTACTGGGGTGAAATGAAAATGAAGTGTTGTATTCACAAGCTCACAGAGATGGACTGAAGCAGCGTTTATCTACTTCCGCTTATGCAAAGCAAAAGCGTTTCGAAGGCTACCTGGCATAACTTCAGGCTCCGTCTAAGACTTATGAAACAAACACATCAACCCACAAACAAGTTTGTTCTCCCCAGTATGGTCGCCAATATGTTAGCGCTTGAAATTTCACCTCAGGCTGAAAAAGGTAAACTCCAAGGCAACATCAAACCACTTAGCCTCGTAGCTAGCCCTATGGGGCAGGAGAGGGCTCTCTCCGGTCTATCTCGGCAAAGATCTTCAACGGGCAGAGATAACCAATAAAGAACACTGATTTTAGGCTAGTAAACCGATATAAAAAGGATTGATTTGGGATTTTTAGGGTTTTGGTGGAAAATTGGGGAAAGGCAATTTTGGGTGCGGGGATTGGACACAGTTTTCGCAGGGGGTTCTTTGGGGCGAGGTAGGAGACTGTATTGATGCCTTTGAAAGATTTGGATGGATGAGAATGACTGGTGAGGAGCTAAGGAGAGCACGCAATCACCTTGAATTCTCCTTAAACAGCTGAAAACATTGATATTAAGCAAACTTAAAGGCAGAGCGTAGCAAACATGAATTCTACCTTAACACTTCATTTGCCTAATTTGCAGAAGAAAAAGTAAGAAGATGATTCACATAACAAACTTACATGTACAAAGAGAATCACACCATCAATACATGTAACCACAGGAATCCCAAAAAGGACTGCAAAACCCTGGTCTTTCTTCCTTTGCCAAAAATGCAGAGATACAATGAGTAATACAATAGAAGTTTTCTCCCTCAAGAGTCCAACCATGAAAATAACTAAGAAAATACATAATATAGGCAAGCTAAAACCTTTCCTTGCCTCTAGGGGTCGAGCTCATCATCCTAGGAGCTGTTTCAACCAATTCTAAACTGAGCACTAAAATCTAGGCAGTCAAAACAACTTGCCTCTATAAGCTAGGAAACTAATTCATTCATTAAATGTTTGCTATTTCATGAATGAATCTTGTAGAATAGGTAAATAAGTGTCATGTCAACATGAAAATACATTAATTACATCAAAGACGGTGAAAAATCCCATCACAAGTCAAAACTGGTCAAAGTTGGGCGAATTCCTGAGCTGTAGATGAAAAATTGAGAAAATGTGCTGATGCGTAGCGCCCCAATCCGGAACACGTAGCGCGCCTTTGAGCCAACTTTTGAGGCACTTCCCGGCCTCCAAATGAGGCAAACATAGGCTTGTTAGAAAGGTCTGAATGTCTAATTTCCAACCCAAGTGTAATTTCTCAATTTGGTATCCATTTTCCCCTCCAAAATTGCAATCTCCCAAGACTGCTTCCTGTGTGTCCAAAAAGTGGCAGAAAGTCATTTTTTGCATGTGTTTTTACCTTATGAGGGCTCAAAACCTGATGAAATGTCTTGGAAATTGCTGAGCAAGTGTAATTTGTCATGAAAAATCCACAAATGCTGAGTTTTTGAGAAATGGACTTGCCCATCTTCAGGGTAGCGCGCGGCGCGCTATGCTTTGAGGGCAAAAACCTGTTTTTTGACCAAAAAATTCAAAAATGACCAAAATTGCTCCAAATTCTCTGAAATTTGGACTGTAGGTTCTTCATCAAGGGCAATGATGAGCCAAGGATGCCTCAGCCAATATCTAGAGTCCTTCATCCACTTTTTTCCTCCTTGAAGCTCTTTTTACCTTTGCTTTCAAACTTCCGATTCTCGCTTTGTACACCAAGTTCTGGGACAAGTAATGATATTTCTGCCTCCTCTATGAAGCCTCATGAGTGCATGTCCTTCCAAGGGTGAGTCACTTTGGGTTTCCACTTCATAATCGGATGAATGATCGGATGACATAACTGTTGTTGCACGACTGCCTTGGATGAATGCTGATATGTGAAACTGTTGTATGACTTTTCAAATGCTGTTACCAAGGGGACATAAATACAAGGGAACTGTTTAGGGATAGGGGAACATGTGGAAATTAGGGAGAATAAACACAAAGAAGGAATTTAGGGAAGATAAGCATGGGAAATTACAAGATTGTGGGATTTTGAAGTGTAGTAGGGTTTAGGAATTAAGTATGCCTTTAGGAATTTTAAAGAGGAGGATGATGAAATTTCAAGGGAAACTTTGAGGGATAAAGGTGATGAAAATGAGGGAAAAAGGGATTTACAAATGGGCAACCTTGGACAGCAAGATCAATTTGAAACCCTAGTGCCATTGAAACTTTAAATTTTCCATAACAAGGGAGGGTTTTTGATTTATCATTCATATAGCATTTGAACATATTAATTCTCTTTTCAATTTGCAAAACCAAATCTAGGCATAAAGGAGAAGCCTACCTGCACTTTGCCTGAGAGAAAAATCAATTTTATGACTTGCTGGAAATTTTTTGAGCTGAAACCATAATGCGTAGCGCACCCTGCCCAACGCGTAGCGCACCCCTGACGCGTAGCGCCCTTGTAAAATAACACTGGAAAAGTCTGCCTAACGCGTAGCGTGCCTTTGACGCGTAGCGCGCCCTTCCTGACACGTATAACGCCTTTTAGATGGTTTTTGGAGGCCTTCCCGGTGTCCACATTGAGCGCAGGATAGCTCGTTGGAAAGGTCTTTGAGTTTAATTTCCAACACAACTGGAATTGTTCAATTTGGAATTCATTTTCCCCATCAAAAATCAAATCTCCCAAGACTGGTCAAAATGTGCCAAATGAGGGTGCCCCAAGGCAGAGTGCTGTTGCAGTCAACTTTTGAATGCCTTCCTCAACTCCACATTAGACTCATGATAGCTCATTGGAAATCTCTTTCTGTCTAGTTATCATTTGACTCATCACAAAAGTCATTTGGCCAACCAAGCTAGGCGAAAGGTTGATTTTCCCAAGGTCACTTCAGAGGTGCATTCGATTCTCCTGAGGCAATTGTATTTTTGACATTTCTCTAAAACCATGACACCTGTGTAAAAAGTGAAGGAGGTTTTTCTTCCTTGGCATGTTGTGGACACAAAACTCTCTCCGTTTTCCAAAATTCATCTTTTATTGCTCTGAAACATCTTTTAAGTGAACCTTATCCCGATGTGTGAAACAAGGAACTTTGTCGAAATGAAGCGAAATGAAGGGGATAGGAGGCTTCTAAATTCTTGAGGAAATTTTGGGGAGTAGGGAGGGATGTTAGGAAGTAGGGGAAAGTGGAATCTCAGAGGTTGAGTGAGGAGAAGGGGTCCAAAAGGGAAAAACACAGGCCCAACCTAGAAAATTGCCAAGTTGTAGCAAGAAACTAGGGTTTGTGAAAAAATGAGGAATTTGGGGGATCTCAGTGATGGGAAGTGTTTGATAAGGTACATGAAAGATAGGGGAAGGTGTATGAACATCAGGATACAAGTTTTGCCAATGATTTGACCGTCCAAGAGAAATTGGCTTCAAAACCCTAGGAGAGGAAAATGACCTTACCTAGGCGCAACTGAAGCATGGACAAGGTGTAAAAAGACTCATTAGACACTGAGATGATAATGAAAACCCTATGAATGATGATAGACTCAGCTGAATAGTGGCATAGATTGGAATTTGGGAAACTTTGAAAAGAGTGAGAGCAAACCCTAGAGCTAATGCCTAGTGACCAAATTTTGCTTGAAGACTCACTGAAATGACAAAATTTGACCTTGACACTTCAAAATCACTTTGTAAAAGCATGTTTGATCACTGGAGGAAGGCTGGAAAGACTGACACTAACAGTGTCCAAATGAGCTTGATGTATCTTATATATATAGGCTTTCATGCGAGTCCACTTGATGTTGAGGCCAACTTGACCAATTGTACATGTGCTTAGGTTCAACCTAATCCAATATACATGAGTAAATAAATAAATTCAAAAACCCATTTTTTCTTGTCCAAATAAGGTGATATTTAGGTTGATTTTGGTCCTCTAGAAAAGAGGAATCAATTTCAATTATGATCTCCATCAGATGAGCTATCCAAATTGGAATTTGACCGCAGTTGCATAATTTTAATACATTTGAGGATATTTTCCATTGAAAACATAAGTGTATATAACAAATGGTGTTTGGTCATAGTGACTAGAAGAAGAAATTTCCTCCACACTGAAGAACTAAGTTGACTATGTGTTGTTCAGATGCACGTGTAAAGGAGATGTCCTATGTATCCTTGTAATGAGGTGACTTGTGTCCTAGGATGCCTTAGGAAGGTTGTAAATCAAAATGCTTCATCGCTAAAGTGAGTTAAACACTTTTTGAAGATGGATAAAAATTTGATTGTTAATATGGTACTTTGAGAGGAAAATCCTTGTAGGAGTGTGAAACCTATGTGAAACCTATGGAAGAGTTTATGTTATTATCTAAAAATTTCCTATGTGACTATATTGGTGATTGTTGAAAAATGTTAATTATCAAGAAAAGCGAAGGTTCCATAAATTTATTAATTAGAAACCCAAATGTAGTTGGTTAACTACCAAAAATCAACTTTTAATTAGACCATGCAAAATTGTGCAATTGTTTATTTGATAGCCACATTGATTTGTAGAAAGCTGTAATTCGAGAATTAGCATTACAATAAAGAACAATGATTTGTGTTAGGGTACAAATACAAGGCTCAAGCATCTGGCCATTATATTCTACACACTTTAAGAGGGTACATGATCCCCCGATGACTTCTCATGCTCCCTACAAGCATGAGAAGTCCAAACAAGAATAAAAACTCATTAATGGGCCAATATTATGATGACCTTGAGTTTTCTTATGAATAACACGATAATTGGATCCATTTAACAAGAAGAGAAGAGAAAATTTATGTTTGAAAAATTGTCTCGAGCCTCCTCATTCAATTATAGTATTTCTTTGGTAATTATGGGCTTTCAACATTTGTGAGGTTCATATATTCTTCAAAGGGAAAGCATTTCCTAACAGAAAAGAAAAGGGTCCTCCTTTAGGAGATATCAAATGGCTGCACCAACCTCCTAACTCCTATTATGTCATTCAAAGAGATCCCAATATCTTCTATCCATTTATAATAAAAATTCTTTGTTTCCCATTTTATTCTTTGTGTTCTTGTTTTTCTAATTTCTCATTCACTCGTGTTTGAATGTTTCCTTATTAGTTTTTGAATTTTTATTTATTTTTCTACCAACTACTAACCATATGCACAGAAAAAAACAATTTGTGGATATTGTGGAATTTGGGACATCCTTCCAAAAAAATCCACATAGTAGAATGGAAACTCCACACTCTCATTTTCTCTAACCTCTCTAACCTCTGTGGTTTGTAGGCCTTCTCTCTATTTCAATTTAATTTTGATATTTGATTTTCAACCATTGTTGGTAGTCTGAAAGCCTTCATTTGGCATCTTGTTTTTTTATGTAGATGAATTATGCACCTATTGAAGAAACAAGCATGCATATATTACAACCACTATTTAAAGACTACTCAAAGCGCATAACTGTCAGATACATACCTGCATGACTTTGTGTTTTTCATCATTCGTAAATTTCTCTTAGCCAACAATAATCTCCCTCCACTCCTAAATACTTTGCAAGTTAGTTTAGGCTATTTTGATTAACATTAGCCACCAAATAAAAGAATCAATATTGTATTTTTCCATGTTGGTGAACTTTACTTCATGTTAAGTCATTTTTTTTAGTTTGGGACATGAAGGGATCTCCCATTTTTTGGAGCGTGCTCTTCCCCTTGCACCATCCATTAGGGGAATTGTGAGGTCTAAAATGGGCCTCCTAAGAAAAATGTACAACCAAAATAAACTTTATAAGAACCAATAGGATTCAATATGATGATGTGAACAATGGGGGATGATTCACCATTTTTGGAGTAAAAAGGTAAAAATATTAAAAAATAACAAAATAATAAAACTACTTTTTCAACTCTAATTTTTAACTTATCTCCCTAAGGTTTTACTCAAATTTCGAGTGGGAGTACTCATTGGATGTAAGATTTAATTCCTCATCCAAGGAGTACCTACGTTGCATACTTTTGATGAACTGTGCTACATGAAAAATGAGAAATACATGAAAAAACGTGATTGCAATCACATTTTTCATGTATTTGTCATTTTTCGTGTAGTAGGGTTCATCAAAAGTATGCAACATGGGTACTCCTTGGATGAAGAATAAAATTATGCATCCAAAAAATGTTTCCGCTTGAAATTTGAGTAAACCCATAAGGAGATAAGTTGAAAATATGGTTTGAAAAAATAGTTTTTTCTTTTTTCCCCTCTAAAATTTTATGGTGTAATCTAATCTTATTTTATTATTTCCACTATTATTTTATAGTTTCCTTAGGATGCCCATTTTAGACCTCAAAATTCCCCTAATGAGTGATTTGGGGAAATCAAAGAAAAAATTGGAAACAATTTTCACCTCCTTTAGGACTAGAGGATAAGCCACATAATTTATTTAGGGGAAAGTAAGTGTGAGTTCATATGCACATCTTTCATTTTCTTGAAAGGTAAAATATCACCTACTTCAATAGGTTGGACATTATCAAACAATATCCACATGTTGACAACTTGATAAACATATTGTGATTCACATATTTGTCACTATGCACACACATCACCCCACACATTCAACTTCTTTTAGCTCCTCCTCATATGAGTATGTTCTTCTCCTTACACTGATTGAGATATGGGGGAATAAAATAATTGGGTTGCTCTTTTAGAAGATTAGCATTTCACAGCCTAAGAAAATGGGCTTGGGCCATCATCCCAACTTAAATCCATTTAAAATCAAATACAACTTAACACATTAATCTCCCCCATCGAGGGGCCACCAAAGAATTTTATAGTTTAAGTTAGGACTCTTGAGGTAGGCATCCAAATAATTCCATTAATCATTTTACATTTGAAACATAGAATTTTCCCCTTTATAAAACTTTAAATACTCTACCATCCAATGTCAAAAAACTAGTTGTGAGAAGAAACCATGAAGTGGGTAAGGCTTATAAATACAATCTTGTGAAACCTCTTGAGTCTCTCAACTCTTGGTAGAGGCTCCATATATGTGGTTGATACCCAAAAGTTGGGATTATCTCATCCACTATGGATGAAGGTAACTTAGTGGCTAAAGCTTAGGGAATCCACCCAAGGTGGCGGTTGTGAGCAACAACTACACCTAGAGGAGATTTTGAATGGTTACTAGAAGTGTTTCCATCCCTTTCAAAACATGCCCCAATACCCCTCATTATAATCATCCTTTCAACATTCACTAACTATTTTCTGATTGAATCAACCCCCACTATTGAAATTTTTTGAAGGAATAGTTACTATCTGAGTGGAAGGATGTTAAGTATTTTAGGATTTCATGTATTATTACCCTTTTTAGCCATCATTGAAATTGATTTGCTGACAAATGTAAAACATCTTTTAGTAATAAACCATTTTTTTGTTTTGTTTTATGCATTGAATCACATTTCAAAATCCCCCTCAGATAACACACACCATATCGAGAACCATAGGGGACCATTTATACCTCAATGGTCTCATCACCTTTAAGGCCTTCTATATTTGGTAAGAGGAGTTCCAGGACAAACATCTTTGCCTGCTTGATATTCACCTCAAGAAGCACCACTTGATCCAACGTTGTTAGGTTCATTGATCAGGTTATCAAATTTTGGCTCAAAAATGAAAGTGGCCAGAAGGTTTTGAAACTGGCATAAAGTGAAGCACTCATTGTTTTGAATCCAATGACATTTATTTCACCTTAATCCAACATTGTATGCTCAATTTATCGTGTTCTGATTATTTGGCCCAACAACTAAAAGATGAGAAGGGTTGTTGACTGGGCAACTAACTGGGCTTTTGTACAACTGACATTAGCTAGGGTGACTATCCACGTATAGATCAATCAGGTGTTGACAAGTGTTATTTTCTAGTTCATTGGTTTTGGTTGATTTTGATTGGTTTTGTGTGGACTAATAGGATGGTGCCACATGGCCCAGTCATGGGTTGCCGCGTGGAAACACCAAGGCAAATTAAGATTTTTGTATGGCTAGCGAGAGGCCTAGGAGGATTCAAACCCCCAACCTCCTGTTCATCATTGCAATGACTTACCACTAGGCCTCACGGTGGTTCTTATATTACTATGGAAAGAACCTATATTTAAGTTTTATTTGGCGCAAGTTTGGGGGAAAGGGGTCGGGCTGCCAGCTTCGGCCCTCGATCACATCCGATAGAATATGACCATAGCGTGAAGGGACGGGACCCGGGGACCATCCCTGGCCCCTGGTCATAACTGGCCATGAGACCACAAATGTTAACGTAGAAAGCACCAATGGAGAGGGGCTTAGCCCTGACCATATTAACGCACACAGGTCCATGTCGTGGGCTCAGTGGAGGGAGCTTATGGAGGGCGCGTATGAAGGGGGGCCAACTCAAGGCCATATGACCTTACAAACAACCATGGAGGACCATGATGGGAGCTCTAGTGTAAAGGGAGGACTGTTAGCCCCACCCTCGACCCTATGGACGCTACCTGACCATGACCCCGACATGTAAGGTGCTAAGCCTGTGGGGGCGGGTGTTAAGGCCCAGCCCATGACCACATAGCCCACATGACCTGGTTTTTCGCGCACAGGGGTTATTGGGCAATTTAATTGTCCAACAAATTGCACCATCGTAGGTGAAATTGTCACCTTCTCAGCAGAAAACAAGGTGAATTTGTAGGACAAATAATCTGTTGGTCTTATTTGTAGGACATATATCAAAAAAACTACATGGAGAGCTTGCAGAGCAAGATCTTTGTGTGTTTTTCGTGTTTGGAGCTCGAGGAAGAGTCTACCTAGGGGTTTTCGAAATTCTGGATCCAATGGTGACTTCTATTTGCTAATTAGAGCATATCTAAAGGGACTTTTTGCAGGTTCAAGTTCATGGGTGTATGGATCAATCCATGTTTTGGAGCAGTTCTTGAAGGTGTTTGAGCATGGAGAAGGCCTTGTAGGGGTTTTCTTACCTTCAAATGTTTACTGCAGCAACTGTTGCTTGCAGGGCTCATCTCTTTTATACTTTTATCACTATGCTTTGTTGAGGAAAGTTTTCTATTTGTCCTTAATTGTGGAATTGAAGTATTTATATGCCCATGTATGCTCATTTTCAGTTAGAGTATAGGGTCTTTGTAGGAGAAGCCTTGTGTTTCTGATATTTTCATGGTGATTGTAGGTTGTCATGCTGTTTTATGTGAAATTTCTTTGCAGGAGAACATTTCCTTGACGGGGAAATAACTACATTTTATTAGAAAACTTTTATGTACCCCTTTTCCACTGAATATATGGAACAATGTAGTTATGTTGTTAGGCTTGAAGATGTCGCCCAAGAGGGGTGAAATCCATCACCAAATATATATTTTTTTTCTCTTCATGTATGCCTGTATGAGTTATGTGATGTTGTGTTTCTTATGCTTAAGTTTACATGTGAAAAATAACTCATAACTTGAAGAGACCTTTTGAAAAGCATGTTTTGTGTTAAGACCCACTTTTCCTTGCAAAGCATTGGAGAACGATCCTTGTTTAGAAGAGGAAATTTTCTACTTCCTCCATTTTCAAATCAATTGGTATTAGAGCCTCATCTGACCAAGTTGCAAGAATGGACAAGAAGAGTCTCTAATAGCTAGAGGAGATGAATTTGGCTCTTCGTAAGGAGAACATTGAGTTGAAAAGAATGATAGAAATGGATGAAGAGGAGAAGAGGCATATGCACCTTTAGTTGTAGCATGTGCTTGAGGAACAAGCTGTTGAAAGTTCCACTCCTGTGAAAGAAAAATACACCTCCAAAATGAAACCAATATTGGGCATGGTTCACACAATAGTTATGGACCATTTGAGGAAAAAGATGCATGTGCATTTTACAAGCATATCCAAGATTCTCACCATATGCTAGTGGGTAAAAGTGGGTGGCTAGAGTCATCTGCAATGTCATCATCATCATTAGAAGATGAAAATATGAATGGAAAGTTCAAGGAGGTAATAAGAATTTCAAGTACAATTCCTTCTGTTTATGTTCATAAAACCTCTTTTGCAGCATTTGAGCAACATACCAAAGGCATTGGTATGAAGCTGCTTTATAAAATGGGTTATGAAGGAGGAGGCCTTGACATAAATGGCCAAGGGATCACCAATACAATCATGGTACAAGAGAGACAAAATCCAAGTATCAAGGATTGGGATATGGTCAAAGGGAGTTTGGAGAATGCTCTAAACGATTTGAGGCACCACAATCATCTGAGGATGATATGTCACACCAAGATGGTGGCGAAAATATTCATTTGTCTCCCAAGAAAGATGAATGCTTGAAGGGACCTTGCATTCCATTTTCCATTCAACATTGTTTATGCAACCTAAGGGAAAGGTATAAATATCATGGGTGTTTTCCAAATATTGGTAATTTTGACTATTTGTGGAACATGTACCCTTGTACTTTATGTGATGCATTTGACCATTGTGTGGCTATCTATGAGAAACACATAGTAATGGTTAAAATAATGGATCAAATTCTAGGAATCAAGCATGATGAATCTCCTTCGCATGAGAGGACTTCTTTGTCGGAAAGCAAGAGAATGTTCTTTTGTACCCATTGCAAGATGTGGTGGGCATGGAAATGAACGATCTTAGAAATTACATCCAGAGCTTCGTTCCAAGAAGGGAAAAGAGATTTTGAAACCTACTGCAAGGGAAGAAATAGGTGGAAAAGAGGACTCACAACAATCCTAAAGCAATTTTCAAGGAAAAGTTGATGCAAAAAGAGAACCCATAAGCCTAGGAGAGGTAGAGATTGGGTGGACTGTTTGTAAAATTGCTTTGTAAATTTATAATTAATTGTTGTTGTTTACCTATTTGGGTACTTTTTTAAAGTGAACAATAATAATCACTATGTTGAACAAGTATGTTTCATTGACTTTATGTTATTGGCTTATTTATAAGTCCATATGTGTAAGGACTTTTGGAATGTACAAGTTGTCATCCAAGTTTATCATGTACTCGTCGATGCATGTATTCAAGATGAAACTTGTTGTGAATAGAATATTTGTTTTAATATTGTACAAGATGACTACGTTTTTGTTGGAAAATCCAATTATGTCATTGAATTTTTGCAGTGGTGTACCTTTGTGTACAAGCTCAGTTTGAGGACGGTAAATTTTTATGTTGCTTCTAATTTCCAAGATGGAGTCAAGTTTGTCTTCAACAGTAGAACTTCAAGATGAAGTTCTTTCGAACTTTGCAAAGATAAGATTAAAGAAAATGTTTAGATTCCACTCATAAGTGTTTTTGTTCTTGATTTTGTTTTTGTGTTTTATTTTGGCTCGATTCTTAACAGGACAGTAGGTCTTCATGGAGAAGATAGGTGAAGTGCCTTGATTGGGGCTTGAAGGGCACCAATTGAAAAGTAAGAATTTTGGATTGAGTTTTTGGGTGATTTTTAGTTTCAGCCTCATTTTATTTACTAGGAGAAGTAAACTCAAACTTTTGGAGTCCAAAAGTTCCTAGTGGGGAGGTATGATCAGGGGATCAAATTTTAGCTAAAAAGTGAAAGTGCCCAAATTTTTTTGAAAATGGCATCAAGTCGAAGTACTCTTCATTCTGAATCCAACAACATTCATTTCACCTCAATCCGACATGGTATGCTCAAGTTATCGCGTTCTGATTGTTTAGCCCGACAACTAAAAGATGAGCAGGGTTGCTAACTGGGCAGTTGACTGGGCTTCCATACAACAAACATCAGCCAGAGTGAATATGCAGGTATGGATCAATCGTTTGTTGACAAGTGTTGGTTTCTAGTTTGTTAGTTTTGCTTGATTTTGATTGGTTTTTTGTGGACCAATAGGATGGTGCCACTTGGCCCAATCATGGGATGCCATGTGGCAACCCCAATGCACGATAAAATTTTGGTATGGTCAATGAGAGGCCCAGGAAGATTCAAACCCCCAACCTCCTATTCAACATTGCAATGGATTACCACTATGCATCATGGTGTGTTAGGCCCCTATACTACTAGTGTAACCCCTTATTGTTATTAGTACAACCCCCTTATTATATTGTTGTACCCATGTAGTCCCCATATTGTTACTATTGTGCCCCATAGAAGCCCACTATTGTTATTATTGTGCCCTTACATTATTATTGTTATGTCGGCTCTAATTATATTATGACCCCTTAGACTCCTATATATAGAAAGGAGGTCTTTTCATTTGTATCATCAAAGAATCATTCATTTGTGTAAGGTAAAGGAGGTTGCCCCCTCGAAGAGGCTGAATTCTAAGGCGTTGATCTATCTTTTCTATCTTTTTGTGAGTTGGTTTCATAACATTTGGTATCAGAGCTTTGGATTCTAGGGTTTCGCAGCTCCAAATAGATCATCGTGGCATTTTCGCTATAAATGTTTTTCTGCGATGTTTCAGAAGTGAAAAAAAAAACCCATTTGAGACGAAATCACACTGAACCTCAGGTCCGAATTTCAGAGCTTTTCACGCTATATTTGTGGAGATATGATCTAAGGAAGTTGGTCTTTTTGCAGACTCATGAATTACATTCGAAGAAGGTGACCTGCGGAAAATCGTCATAACTTTTGTTTTGAGCATCAGATTGAAATTTCATAAGAAGTTACAGAAAGAGAACAGACTGTAATTTCCTGTGTATATTTTTTAGATCCTAAGGTTAACACAGTGACATGTGGCACTTCATACAATTTTGATCTTCTGAAAAGGTATATAATCAGGTCATCTTAGAAGATTGTTCATAAATCTTTCTTGGAGAATCTAAATTTGATCAGATTGGTGGAATTGGAAAGAGGATGCAGAGGGCTACTACAGGTCACAATTTCAGAGCCGGAAGAACTGAAATTACAGAGTTATAGTCATTTCAAGATCGAGCTCCTAAAATCAAGAAAAGGCGATATGAGGAAGTTTGATGGCAAGGATCCATTAAATTAGATACTTCAGATGAAGCAATATTTTGATCTACATGGTGTACCACTGTTACAAAAGGTATGTATTGCATCTTCATATTTAGAACCAAATCAAATTTTATGGTATAAAGGGTTTTATTCTCTTAAACAACTTGTTATGTGGTCAATTTTCACGGAGGAAATGATAGCACATTATGAGGATACAAAGAGCAACACCCTCTTTAGAGCAACACCACAACAATTGGAAAGAGTAAAAGGGCTTTGTTACATAGTGGAAAAGAAAATTATGGAAAAAAGGAAGTCTACCCCTCACAACTATAAAGATGGAATTGTTGTTTCTCCTAGCCTTCCACAACCTACAAGGGTTACACCACAACAATTGGAAGAAAAAAGAGAAAAATGGCTTTGTTACAATTGTGATAGAAAATGCACTAAAGGTCATAAGTGTGCTGAGAAGAAATTATTTTACAGAGTATGAAGAGGAGGAAGAAAAGGATCGAGAAACATCAAAAGAAGGGGATATACTCCAGGACCCAACCCCAGAGAAAGAAGAAATGAATCATACCATATCTTGTAAAGCATTGGCAAGAATTACCACTCCTCAAACTCTCAAGATAGAAGGACATATCAAGAAGAAAAAGGTGCAAGAAGTGAAATATCACATCGAGAAAGAAGAAATGAATCCAACCATATCTTGTAACTCATTGGTCGGAATTACCACTCCTCAAACTATCAATATAGAAGGACATATCAAGAAGAAAAATGTTCAAGAAGTGAAAGATCACATTGAGCATCATGAAATGAATCCGACCATATCTTGTAAAGGATTGGAAGAAATTACTACTCCTCAAACTCTAAAGATAGAAGGACATATCAATAAGAAAAAGGTTCAAGCAGTGAAAGATCACATCGAGCATCAACAACAAGTTCTCCAACTTTTAAAGGATAACGCCACTTTGGTGCAAAATCGAATGAAGCAACCGGTAGATCGACATCATAGTGAAAAATGTTTTGATGTAGGTGATTGGGTATTTTTACTGCTACATCTCAAGAAATCTATTTATGAGAAGGAAATGTTGACAATCCTACATGCACTTAAGAAATGGCTACCTTACCGAATGGGAAGACACTTCAAGGTGAAAATGGATGATGATAGTCTTAAATACTTTTTAGAACAACCATTATCTTTAGAAGAACAGAAAAATTGTGTCACAAATATGTTGGGTTGTGACTTTGACATCATCTATAGAAAATGGAAGCAAAATTTTGTTGCAGATGCACTCTCAAGAAAGGATGAGGATGTGGAAGCATTGTTTTGTGCTATTTCTATTATCCAACCAGATTGGATAAACGAAGCAAGGGATGAATGGAAGAAGGACGAAGAAGTGTGGCCACTCATTCAAAAGTTGTAGAAGATCCCAATTCAAACAATATTGCTAGAACTTGAAGAGGAAGGAAAAATCATATTGGAACCTGGAGCAGTAACAGAAACAAGAACCTGACAGATACGAAATCGATCAATTTCAGAGTATCTCATCAAGTGGAAGAACTTACCCGCTGAAGATTCCACATGGGAGGACAATAATATTCTACAGAAGCTTCAAGAACTGCTCAAGCATTGAGGACAACACTTTTTGAAGGAGAGGGGCATGTTAGGCCCCTATACTACTAGTGTAACTCCATATTGTTATTAGTAAAACCCCCTTATTATATTGTTGTACCCATGTAGTCCCCATATTGTTACTATTGTGCCCCATAGAAGCCCATTATTGTTATTATTGTGCCCTTACATTATTATTGTTATGTCGACTCTAATTATATTATGACCCCTTAGACTCCTATATATAGAAAGGAGGTCTTTTCATTTGTATCATCAAAGAATCATTCATTTGTGTAATGTAAAGGAGGTTTCCACCTCGAAGAGGCTGAATTCTAAGGCGTTGATCTATCTTTTCTATATTTTCTATCAAGTCGAAGTACTCTTCATTCTGAATCCAACGACATTCATTTCACCTCAATCCAACATGGTATGCTCAATTTATCGTGTTCTGATTGTTTGGCCCAACAACTAAAAGATGAGCAGGGTTTCTGACTGGGCTTCCATACAACAAACATCAGCCAGAGTGAATATGTAGGTATGGATCAATTGTTTGTTGACAAGTGTTGGTTTCTAGTTTGTCAGTTTTGCTTGATTTTATTGGTTTTATGTGGACCAATAGGATGGTGCCACGTGGCCCAATCATGGGATGCCATGTGGCAACCCCAATGCATGATAAAATTTTGGTATGGTCAACGAGAAGCCCAGGAAGATTCGAACCCCCAACCTCCTATTCAACATTGCAATGGATTACCACTATGCCTCATGGTGGTTCTTATATTACTATGGACAAAACCTATATTTAAGTTTTATTTGGCACAAGTTTGGGGGAAAAGGGTCGGGCTGCCAGCTTCGACTCCTAGCCGCATCCGACAGCATATGACCACAATGCGAAGGAATGGGGCCCGGGGACCAGCCCCAACCCCTGATCATTACCGCCTAGGAGACCACAGGCGTTAATGTGGAAAACACCAGAGGAGATGGGCTTAACCCTGGCCCTAGCCATGGCCAGATGAACGTGCATAAGACCGTGACATGGGCTCGACGGAGGGTGCTTACATAGGGTGTGTATGAAGGGGGGGCTAGCCCTTGGCCATATGGCCTTACACAAAACCATGGAGGACCACGATGGGAGATCCAGCGGAAAAGGTAGGCTATTGGCCCAACCCTTGGCCCTATGGGTGCTACATGACCACGACCCCGACAGTTAAGGTGCTAAGTCAGAGGGGGTGGGAATTAAGGCAAAAATTTTCATCTCCACAACAGAAAAGAAGGTGAATTTGTAGGAAAGTTAGTCAATTGGTTTGATTTGTAGGACAGATAACAAAAAGAACTACATGGAGAGCTTGCAAAGCAAGATCTTTGTGATTTTTTAATGTTTTGGAGATCAAGAAGAATCTACCTAGGGGATTTTGGACATTCTCGATCCAATGGTGACCTCTATTTGCTGATTATAGCACATATAAAGGGACTTTTTGCAGGTTCAAGTTCATGGGTGTATGGATCGATCAACATTTTGGAAATGTTCTTGAAGGTGTTTGATCACAGAGAAGGTCTTGTAGGGGTTTTCTTACCTTCAGATGTTTACTGCAGCAACTAATACTTGCAGGGTTCAACTCTTTTATACTTTTCTCACTATGTTTTGTTGAGGAAAATTTCCTATTTTTCCTTTAATGTGGAATTGAAGTACTTATATTCTCATGTATGCTCATTTTCAGTTGGAGTATAAGGTATTTGTAGAAGATCCCTTGTGTTGTTGATATTCTCATGATGACTGTAGGTTTTCATGCTGTTTTATGTGAGAGTTCTTTGCAGGAGAACATTTCCATGAAGGGGAAATAACCACATGTTTATTAGCAAAATTTTATGTACTCCTTTTCCACTAAATATATGGAGCGGTCGAGCTATCTTTGTAGGCCTGTAGATGCAGCCCAGGAGGGGTGAACTGCATCACCAAATCCTTTGTTGTGCTCTTCATGTATGCCTGTATGAGTTATGTGATGTTGTGTTTCTTATGCTTAAGTTTTAAATGTGAAAACTAACTCATAAATTGAAGAAACCTTTTGGAAAACTTGTTTCGTGTTAAGACCCATTTTTCCTTGTAAAGGATCAGAGAACAATCCTTATTTTTGGAGAAGAGGAAATTATCTACCTTCTGCATTTTTGAATCAATTGGTATCAGAACCTCATCTGACCAAGATGCAAGAATAGGCAAGAAGAGTCTCCAAGAATTAGAGGAGATGAATTTGGCTCTTCATATGGAGAACATTGAGTTGAGAAGAATTCTAGAAATGGTTGAAGAGGAGAAGAGGCATATACACCTTCACTTGTAGCATGTGCTTGAGGAACAAGTTGTTGAAAGTTACACTGTTGTGACAGTAAAAGGCACCTCCTAAATGAAACCAATATGTAGGCATGGTTCACACAGTAGTTATGGCCATATGAGGAAAAAGATGCATGTGCATTTTTCAAGCATCTCCAAGATTCTCACCATATGTCGGTTGGTAAAAGTGGGTGGCTAGAGTCATATGGAATTTCGTCATCATCATCAAAAGATAAAAAAATGAATGGAAAGTTCAAGGAGGTAATAAGCATTTCAAGTAAAATTCCTTTTGTTTATGTTCATAACAACTATTTTTCAGCGTTTGAGAAACATACCAAAGGCATTGGTATGAAGCTGCTTTCTAAAATGGGTTATGAAGAAGAAGGCATCGACATTAATGGCCAAGGAATCACCTATCCAATCATGGTACAAGAGATACCAAAGTATCAAGGATTGGGATATGGGTAAAGGGAGTTTGGAGAATTCTCTAAATGATTTGAGGCACCATAATCATCTGAGGATGATATGTCACACCAAGATGGTGGTGACAATGTTCATTTGTCTCCCAAGCGAGATGAATTCTTGAAGGGACCTTTCATGTCATTTTCCAATCCACATCGTCAAAGGTGCAACCCAAGGGAAAGGTATGAATCTCATGGGTGTTTTCCAAATGCTAGTAATTTTGACTATTTGTGGAACATGTACCCTTATACTTTCTGTGATGCTTTTGACCATTGTGTGGCTGTCTATGAGAAACACATGGTAATGGTTAAAAGAATGAATCATATTTAAGGCATCAAGCATGATGAATCTCCTTCGCATGAGAGGACTTCTTTGTCGGCAAGCAAGAGAAAGTTCTTTTGTACCCATTGCAAGATGCATGGGCATGGAAATGAACGATGTTGGAAATTACATCGAGAGCTTCGTTTCAAGAAGGGAAAAGAGATTGTGAAATCTAATGCAAGGAAATCAAGAGGTGGAAAAGAGGAATCACAACAATACTAAAGCAACCTTCAAGTCAACATTGTTGCAAAAAGAGAACCCATATGCCTAGGAGAGGCAGAGGTTGGGTAGACTATTTGTAAACTTGCTTTGTAAATTTGTAATTACTTGTTGTTGTTTACCTGTTTGAGTACTTTTGTAAAGTGAACAATAATAGTCAGTATGTGCAACAAGTATGTTTCATTGAAATTATGTTATTGGCTTGTTTATAAGTCCATATGTGTAAGGACTTTTGAAATGTACAAGTCGTCATTCAAGTTTGTCTACAAGTTTGTCATGTACTCACCGATGAAAGTATTCAAGATGAAACTTGTTGTGAATAAAATATTTGTTTTAAGATTGTACAAGATGACTATGTTTTTGTAGGAAAAGCCAATTATGTCATTGGATTTTTGTAGTAGTGTACTTTTGTGTTCAAGCTCAATTTGAGGAAGGTAAAGCAAGTTTTATGTTACTTCTGATTTCCAAGATGGAGTCAAGCTTGTCTTCAACAATTGAACTTCAAGATGAAGTTGTTTCGAATCATGCAAAGATGAGATTAAAGAGAATGTTCAGATTCCACTGATCAATGTTTTTGTTCAATATTGAAATCAGTGATAAGAATTTTGGCTCTATTCTTAACAAGACAATAGGTCTTCACGAAGAAGACAAGTGAAGTGCCTTGATTGGGGCTTGAAGGGCACCGATTGGAAAGTAAGCATTTTGGATTGAGTTTTTGGGTGATTTTGAGTTTCAACCTCATTTTATTTAATAGGAGAAGTAAAATTTTGGAGTCCAAAAGTTCCCAATGGGGAGGTGTGATCAGGTGATCAAATTTTAGCTCAAAAATGAAAGTTCCCAAAAAGTTTTGAAACTTCATTCAAGTTGAAGTACTCATCATTCTAAATCCAACAACATTTGTTTCACCTTAATCCAACATTATATGCTCAAGTTATCCCGTTTTGATGGTTTGGTCCAACAACTAAAAGATGAGCAGGGTTTCTGACTGGGCATCCGTATAGTTGACATCAGCCTAGGTGATTGTGCAGGTATCAACCAATCAGGTGCTGACAAGTGTCAGTTTTTGGTTCATCAGTTTTGGTCAATTTTGATTGGTTTTGTGTGGACCAATACGATGGTGTCACGTGTCAATTCCAAGGCACAATAAAATTTTGGTATGGTCATCCAGAGGCCTGAGAGGATTTGAACCCCTAGCCTCCAGTTTAGAATTGAGGTGGCTTACCACTAGGCCTCACAGTGGTTCTTATATTACTATGGACAAAAACTATATTTAAGTTTTATTTGGTCCAAGTTTGGGGGAAAGGGGTTGGGCTGCCAGCTCTGGCCCTTGCTCACATCCGACAGCATATGACCACAACGTGAAGGAATGGGGCCCGGAGACCAGCCCTGACCCCTCATCATAACCACCCACGAGACCACATGCGTTGACGTGGAAAGCACCAGAGGAGAGGGGCTTAGCCCTGACCCTAGCCCTGGCCATGTGAACGTGCATAGGAACATGTTGTGTGCTCAACGGAGGGTGCTTAGAGAGGGTGCGTATGAAGGGGGAACACACACATGCCATATGTCCTTACATAGGATCCTAGTGGACCGCAATGGGAGCTCCGAGGGAAAGGTAGGTTCGTTGGCCCAGCCCTCGGCCCTATGGGAACTACATGACCATGACCCCAACAGTTAAGGTGCTAAGTCGGCAGGGGCGGGTGTTAAGGCCCAACCCGCGGCCACATGGCCCATGTGGCCTGGTTTTTCCCACACAGGGGTTATTGGGCAATTTAATTTTCCAACAAATTTCAACATCAGAGGGAAAAATTGTGGCCTCCGCAGTGAAAAATAGGGAGAATTTGTAGGAGAATTAGTTTTTTGGTCTAATTTGTAGGACAGATAACAAAAAAACTACATGGAAAGCTTATAGAGGAAGATATTTGTGAGTTTTCAGCGTTTCAGAGCTCAAGAAGAGTCTACCTAGGTGTTTTTGGACATTCTGGATCTAATGGTGACATCTATTTGCTAATTAGAGCACATCCAAAGGGACTTTTTGTAGGTTCAAGTTTATGGATGTATGGATCAATCATTGTTTTGGAGCAGTTCTTGAAGGTGTTTGAGCATGGAGAAGGCCTTGCAGGGGTTTTCTTACCTTCAAATGTTTATTACAGCAGTTGTTACTTATAGGGTTCAACTCTTTTATACTTTTCTCCCTATGTTTTTTTAAGGAAAGTTTTATGTTTGTCCTTCAATGTGGAATTGAAGTACTTATATGCTCATGTATGCTCATTTTCAATTGGAGTATAGGGTCTTTGTAGGAGAACATTTCCTTGAAGGGTAAATAGCCACATGTTTATCAGCAAAATTTTATGTACTCCTTTTCCACTGAATATATGGAGTTGTCTAGCTTTGTTGGCAGGCCCGAAGATGTAGCCTAAGAGGGGTGAAATCCATCACCAAATCCTTTGTTGTGCTCTTCATGTATGCATGTATGAGTTATGTGATGTTGTGTTGCTTATGCTTAAGTTTACATGTGAAAACTAACTCATAACTTGTAGAGACCTTTTGGAAAACTTGTTTTGTGTTAAGACACATTTTTCGTTGCAAAGCATCAAAGAATGATACTTGTTTTTGGAGAAGAGGAAATTGTCCACCTCGTCCATTTTCAGATCATTCATCTATCTTAGGGATGAAATTTTTAGGTACCATGGTACCAAAAGTTAGCCCTACATCCAACACTTGTCGAGATCAAGCCATGGAAAACCCAAATCCAACCCATAATATCTATTTTATTGCTTTGTTGAACCTTTCAAATCTATCAAAGCTAACAAATGATCCCATAGTGCTCAAAAAATCTTAGCCCACAATGCCAACCAAACTACTTTTAGATATTCCAAAGTTTGAAGGTAATCTAGGAGAGGACCCTGTTAACCATGTAAGGACCTTTCATTTGTGGTGATCATCAAACAATATCATAATGACTCAATACAATTGAAGATTTTTCAATGTATCTTAAATATCCCCTCGACATATATTTGAATCCATGGCAAATATTTTTCTCATATTTTTTCAGCTACTAGTCTATCATGACATGAGACTACAATTGTTAACTAATTTTAGATGAACATCATCTTCCCACATCACAGATCATATCCATGAATGGCTCAAATTCCACAACATTAGAAAAATAGAGGTTCCAAAGGAACATCTTTTAGAGTTTTTCTCGGGTCATTTTTTCTAGTCATAGAAAAAAATGTCGCAACCACTATGTCTCAAGAGTAGGAACATGCCATCAACATGGTTAAAAAATTTGAGCTGATTTATACACAATTGAGATACCTCTACATGATAATATCTTATGCCCCACAACCCCAACCTTTCAACAAACATAAATCGAGGGCATCAAATTTTGTTGACAAACTTATCGAGTACATTACCTAGTATAACCCTTAGTCTAGGAATTAATTTCCTTATAGTAATCATGGAAATCCGTATGGGCCACCGCCCACATTTTCAGCCATGGGTGTGGTACCATATATGCCTCACCCATCATGGGTGGATATTATAAAAAATCCTCTCTTACATCAAGTGTTTCTCCCATATAGGGTGCAGGTTACTCCACACAATTTTAATGGGATGTCTACATCCCAAACTTCATATGGGAATCCTGCATAAGGAATCCCTTACTTCCCTTTCCTTGGCCCACCCCAATCTAAACCTACAAACCAAAATCCTTAGTAGGATGCAAGTGTTAACTTTGTTTAACCTTCATTTCCATAGCAACAATAGGAGTTTGGGAAGCTCAATACGTCCAACACCCCTTCCCAACAAAATAGTGTGAAGAATAAAGGAAAGAACAAGAAAAAAATAAATTATGAACATAGGGGAAACCTCCAACAATATAATTCACAAGGTGGAGGAAACAAAAAAATCACAATACACATTCCAAATAAGGTCCTAACAATTCACAGAAACAAGGAAGAAACAATTATCTTCGAACTAATTTCCCTTGTGCATTATGTGGAGAGTATGGTCATTACACACACTACTACCCCTAAATTGTTGAATTCAAGCATATGAAGGAAGTTATGGGTAGTCATGGCCTTAGTGTGAAAATTTCAAATATTGTAGCAACTGGAAATTATTCTCCTAACTGATTAATTATTAAGAAATTTATTTGCTATGGAAAATAAGGAATAAAATCACAACTACAATTTTCACCATTAAAAATATTGTGAAAAATAAATTGGAAATTGAGAAATAATATGCACACACAAAATAAAATTTGACACAGTTATTTTTGGACAATTGTCCCTAGAAAAACCCAATGCAGGAAAACCAGTGCAGCAGATGAGGGTTTTATTATTATGAAGCAGTGAAATTCTTAGTAAAATAGGATGCCTAAAACTGGAAATCCTCTACAAGATAAACTGGCCACAAAAATTAGTGAGACAAATCTTGCCTCACCCAACACCGATCCAGCTCCAAATACTCGCACAAACTAGGCTACTCTAACCCCTGCATCAACCTTATGCTCAAATGTTGTGCAGGCCCTCACACACATTGCCTGGAAGTTACTTTGATCAAGTCGTCTTGACCAACTCAACCTCTGAGAATGACTTGCTAGCCCCTCCAAAAATTCTCCCAGCCTCCAACAACTGAATCAACCCTCACTCTAGCTAAATCAAACTCTACCTCTAAAATTGCCTGCACAGACCCTGCACAACCTCACTGAGGAAACTCGACCCTCTTGTATATGACTCTCCAGAACTGGAAAACTTCCTATAAACTCACTATCTCTACCCCTCATTGTCTCTACATCCTTTCTCTGGCTCAAACTTCTCTCTACTAAATCACTGCAAATGGGAAACTTGATCTCTGCCAAGGAACTTGACCTCCAAGTGTTTCTTCTCCAACCCCATTGACCCCCTCTTATAATCTTCAGTTGGATCACCAACGACCATAGTCAAGTCCTTATCAACGACTGAGATAATCTCTAAGTTGATCTATGTTATTTTCTAGAGAACTCTCACATTTCTCAATTAATTCCCATTAATTAATCGATTTCCCTAAGATAGACATAGGCATTTTTAATTATCGATCAATTAATTTAATTGAGTTGTCTCTTGGTGGAATTTCCTAAAACAATTTATGGGTTCTGGAGATCTCATGTGTTTTAACCTCTCCACAAATTTTGATACTAGAAAACCATTCAATGCTACAAAAAATAACACTCCCTCTTAGTGAGGAAGGTGTTCTCTCCCATAGCATCCTCCATACGCGTTGTTGATGACTGACATCTGTGACAACCTGCCATTTTCCACCAACTACTACACAACTTTGATTCCTCTGCCACTCTATATTTGAATCACCTTGCATTTGCATTGTTACTAACACTGCTCTATACAACCTATACAATTACCAATTCTACCACTACGCTGAAAATAATCTCATGTTTTTGTTGCAACTACTCCAACTAAGAACTAAACTTTGAATCAACTGTATTCGTGGACCACAAATTTCTCTTGAGTCACTAACTGCTACCAGTATCTACATTTTCCACTGAGTAATTATCTGTGCTACAACTTCTCTGCACCCCTCAACATCTAATTGCAACTGTCCCTAAAGAATTGACTACACCATCCTGAACATTGATTTATTTGCTACTAAGTATTGTGGGCCCCTATATAAATGGTAACGATACATGAGGAAACATCTATCTAATTTTATCCTCCATGGATCCTACCCAAATCTCTACAACACTGAACCTAATCTACTCATAATGCTACTACTACTGCTCTATTGTTATCTTTGGACTATTGGTGCAATTGTTGCAATAACGATTCTGATATCCCTAGATCTACTCATACTGCTACTTCTACTGCTCTACTGTTATCTCTGGACTATTGGTGCAATTATTGCAATAACGATTCTGATATCCCTAGATCTTGAAGCGCTAGCTTCCATAGGGTTTCTCCCTCTAAATCTAGACTCCCTCTGAGTCTCTATCAACCTATGTAAATTCTCTTTGCTCCCTCCTGGAAATTCGCACTGTCCCCCTGCACTGGAAACTAGACTGCGTAGATTTTCACTGGGAATCTTCTATCTAGAACTATACTTGCATCTTGCAACTAGGAAATTCATACTTCTCGTGTCACTACAACTAGTTCTGCAACTGTCTCACATGTATTGATTGAAACTAGCTCTATTGACACTAAGTCCTGCTACTGTGATACTGTGGGATCTTGTAGCAAAGGTGATGGTCCCACTGCAACAATTGGGAACCGATCTAACTGATCTCCTTGTTACAACTACTTTGTACCTTGCTCATATAGCACACTTGAGTCTCATACTCCTCCTCCACTTGGATTTGGTGCCCCACTATCTCCTTTCAAGGCTTGTCCCTGGCTAGGACCCTTCTTCACTTTGTAACTCGCACTAGACATATTGTACTTTCTCTGGTACCTGTCTCTGAAAACTAGAAGTTGACATGCTACCCAGATCTGCATTTTACTGAACTTGCACTGCCTCTTCTAGAAATCTCATACGACCATCTCTAGAAAGTTGCAAAATCTATGAAACTCAAATAACTTGAGACTGGATTTGGAAATTTTCCTTCTTGTTCCTACTTGAATTCTTGTACTGCTACTAGCACTCCCTCCTGGAATGCATATATCTGTCTGTTGCTTCTACTATTGGCAACTGGGAAATTCATATTTCCTTCAATGAATTGGATCTGGAAACCCTCTAAGAAAATCCCTCATCATGTGTAATTTCTCTTCCACTTGACATTAATCTGCTACTGCAATTGTTGTTGCAAATTATCTGTTCCTAGATCAAGTATCTACTCTGCAAAAATATTGATCTTCTTCACCTCTACCTATTGGAATCCAATCATGGACAAATTGACCCTTCCTGCATTCTACAACTGGAAATTCGACCCCTTGTCGAACAATTCACAGCTCTTAGCTAGCCTTTGCGTAAACCTAGAAATTGAACTTCTAGACTCCCTCTGAATTTGGATGATTTCTCCCTTTTTCTTTTGAGCTTCCTATAGGATAAACGTTTCTTTGATACCATGTGAAAATTTCAACTATTGCAACAACTGGAAATTATTCTCCTAATTGATTAAGTATTAAGCAGTTTATTTGTTATGACAAACAATGAATAAAACTGCAATTTTCACCATTAAAAACGTTGTGGAAAAAAAACTACAATTTTCACCATTAAAAACGTTGTGGAAAAAAAACTAGAAATTGAGAAATAATATGCACACACACAATAAAATTTGACACGGTTATTTTTGGACAATTGTCCCTAGAAAAACCCAAACTGAAAATCCTCTACAAGATAAATTGTCCACAAAAATTAATGAGACAAATATTTCCTCACCTGACATTAATCCAACTCCAAATACTGGCACAAACTAGGCACCCTGAGCCCCTGTGTGAGCCTTCTCCGTAGATGTTGCGCAGACCCTCATAAGCCCTCCTGGGAAGCTGCTTTGATCAATATGTCCTGCCCAAGTCAGCCTCTGAGAATGACTCGTTATCCCCTCTAGAAATTCTCCCAGCCTCCAACAACTAAATTGACCCTCACTCCAACTAAATCAAACTCTACCTCTAAAGCTGCATGTGCAGACCCTTCACAACCTCACTGAGGAAACTTGGCCCTCTTGTAGTTGACTCTCAAGAACTAGAAAACTTCCTCTAGAGTCACCGTCTCTACCTGTCACTGTTTGTGCATCCCTTCCCTGGCTCGAACTTCTCTCTGTTGAATCACTGCAACTGGGAAACTCGATCTCTGCCAAGGAACTCAACCTCCAAGTGTTTCTTTTGAACCCATTTACCACCTCTTATAATCTCAAGTTGGATCACCAACGACCATGATTAAGTCCTTATTGATGATTGAGATCATCTCTAAGTCGATCCATGTGAGTTTCTAGAGAATTCTCACCTTTCTAAATTAATTCCCATTAATTAATTTATTTCCCTAAGTTAGACTTAGGAATTTATTAATTATTGATCAATTAATTTAATTGAGTTGTCTGTAGGTGGAATTTCCATAAATGATTCATGGGTTCTGGAGATCTCATGTGTTTTAGCCTCTCCACAAAGTTTGAGATTAGAACACCACTCAATGCTATAAAAAAAACACTTAGTGGCTAACTTGGAATCAACCAGCAATGTTTTGTATTACAGACTCCCTTTCCTCAACAAGAGGTGAGAGCTAACCAATAAGAGACTACTTCCCATTTCAATGATTTTGCATTAGGAAATTCACTGGACACCATAAATTAGGACACTGATATGAATTATATGAATATCTTACTGCAAACCCACCCCCATGATTACAACCCACCTCCTAAGCCCAATCCCTCTTCAACCAATTCTATGACATCTACTCCCACTGCACCCTTAATGATTCCACATCCCACAATTGGTCCTATTTCAATATTGACCAAAGAAGCACTAAGGTGCACCACTCATAATGCAAAAGCGACACATAGTTATAACACCATTGATGATTTAGCTCGTTCACCTATTTCCATGTTAGCATTGGATGTTCTTCAAATATGCCCAACACAATGGAAGAAAGTGCTATCAACATTAGGGGCAATTGATCCTTCCAATTTCCATCTGATCACATTCAA
Source organism: Pinus tabuliformis (assembly GCA_031772625.1). Lineage (NCBI taxonomy): Eukaryota > Viridiplantae > Streptophyta > Pinopsida > Pinales > Pinaceae > Pinus > Pinus tabuliformis. The sequence continues at coordinate 341,799,092 of CM062804.1, read as the reverse complement.
TTTTGACAACTTGGAAGTATGAATCCTATCACTTGTTTCCTTCTATATCCTTTTCATCATTCATCGTTGGATCATTGATGAAGGTGCATCTACATGCATCATGTCTAAAACCATGTGGTAGAAACATAGATCCCTTGCACTCATTACCTCATCCATCACCTTGAGGCATATGAAGATCGCCCTTTGCAACCTGTTGGCCTCTTTCAAAATGGGCCTGTGGAACTTGTAGGGAAAACAATCCTTATTGACATTGAAGTTCTTGATACCCCTTTGGATTATAATTTTTTTTTGGATGAAGTTACATGTACTCTATGAAGGCTATGGCCTCCTCATTCTTTAGTAAAATGAGCTTTCCCCATATGGAAAGTTCATCACCATAGACCAACTAACACTCTAAGATCCTTAACCACCACCCTCTATAGATAACATGTTACCATTTGTTGGGTCCCAATGCAAACATGTCCCATTCTTCACCAAAGTAGGACTTATAATCTTTAAAGATTATTCTCTTTGCAGTACATACCTTGGAGACACCCCCCCCCCCCATGATGTCTGCTTCTAGAACTAGCCTATTTGTGTGGTAACCATTTATCCCATAGAATCATCTTAGGAGACTCAACCACCAATGTTAGATCCAGATGCAGCCTCTATGAGTGATACACCATTCATCCCTAATGTCATAACTCAAACCCCTTTCCTATACCCACCACTTAGCTTTGCATCACAATGCATAATGGAAACATTAACCCTTGCCAAAATGGTTATGGAATTTCCCAACTGGTATTTGGCACCTCCTATTGTTTGCTCCATGTTGGAAGCTATGCCTACTAGCTACATCCATCTTTCCTCCTCGTCAATAGACCAAATTCCCACTGATCCACCCAATTTGAAGAGGACACTAGATGGCACCAAGAAACAAACTAGGGGAAAGTAGGAAAAGAAATAGGATGCCTCAACAACATCCACCTCTAGGTTTATTCCCCATTATGCCCTTTGCAATGCTTAGGGTAACCATAAAAACCTATGTTCTTCCCTTACAAAGTTGAAGGATTTTATTTATGCCCCATAGGCACCTCCTTTTCTCCCCAATCCATTAGTTAATGGTGTTACACCTACATGCACTAAATCATTGGTCACCAACCACCTGTGTACCTATATACTCAACATGGTCACTATACACATTATTGTCCTAATCTCCCCTGATATATGGATGCATTAGTCATATTACATTAGACATCCATGGTAACTATAGCACTCACACCGATTCCAGATGCTAAGGATTCCCCATCAACAATATATGGTGATGAAAACCATTTCAGTTATTTTTTTCCCCTTATCATCACAAATTGCGTACAAATAATGACTTGCATATCAACCATAACCCAATATGAGATGGTTCAACCACTCATCAAGGTTGGAACTAACTCCCTTGGAGTCCCAAATTCTTCCAATAGTACAAGGAACTATTTGGTTGAATCATGGCTATGCCCACAATAGCACAAGCATCGTAAGTACAACTTGCCTTCTAACAAAGAGTAAGGGAAGAAATTCCACCTCCCCCAATTTCTAATGATAAACACAAGCATAAGCACATCACTTTATTTCTTCCTACGTGGGGGGAATATCATCATTTACTAATGTCAAGATCAATTCATCCATGAAAAATTTATCACTAATGAGGACAATGTCAACCCATGTTTACTTCCTCCACTATTGGCCCAATGAAATCAAGCATGTTGTCACATCTTTATACTTCATTAAGTACCTTCGCACGTCTTCCTTTGCTTCATGAATATTCTCAAACACTAACATGGTTTTTAAAGGTCTTCCATTTAGACAAAGACATTCTTGAAGTCATGATAGAACTTGAACACCTTAGAGATGCCACCCATCATCACTCATTTTTATCCAAAGGACCACTTAGATCTCTTGCACCACCTGCGATAGATGTTTTTCCAATGGAGATAAAATATTCCATTCCCTCAGGTCATGTCAATTGGTTTAAAAATCATATTTCCACACCATATGCCTTCAAAGATGGTAATATGTCCAACTTCTCACCAACTATCAAGATCGACATAACTACTAAACTTGCATCGTTGAAGAATTATCACTGAGATTGGTCTATTCACCAAAAGAGGTTGTGGCCTATACGACTCTCTTTCAAGAATTTTGAGATATTTTTCTTGGTCATAGATTAAAATGAACAGACTAAACCACACCATTATGGAACACCACATTGACACATGGCTCGATGCTTCTCTAGGTCGAAAAAATCAACACCTGTTGCACCCATCTAAAGTCATGGGTATCAAAGCTTAAATTGATAAGCTACACAAATCAAGTTTCATCTACTCCATTACTTATACATAATGGGTTTCAAACCTATGCCTATTATGAAAAAGCATGGTATTATTTGAATTTGTACTCATTTCCAAGATCTGAATAGACCATGTTCAAAAGACAATTTCCCTATGTCATTTATTGATTAGGTTATTGATGCTTGAATAGGACATGAAGCATTCTCTTTCATGGGAAACTTCTCAAGATATAATCAGATTCAAATTTGTCATTTGGATAAGCACAAGACAACCTTCATCATTACTTTGGTCACCTTCACTTATTGCCTTATGCCCTTCATACTCAAGAATGCCAGAGCCACGTTCTAGTGACCCATGAACTAAATTTTTCATGATCGGGATCATTTCATACTTTCTTACTTGGATGGTGTCACTACTTGTTCCAAGAAGTGTTCTCAAAACCTCAAGGAGCTCCACATGGTATTCCAATATTGTTGACAATACAAGCTCCACATGAATCCTCTCAAGTACATGTTTTGTACATACACTAGATTTTTTCTCGTATTCATTGTATCCTAGCAATGGATTATGGTTAACCCCTTGAAGTTCCAAGCCATTTGATAGATCCCCCCACCCAAAATATTTGTGCAAAATGTGGAGCCTCAAAGTCAAGGTCAATTTCTTGTGATTCTTTGTCCCTGGTTATGCAACTTGAGCTCATAGTTGTCTACATCTCCTTTGTTGATATTTTCCATTCCAATGGGATGCGAAAGATAAACAATAATTCTATTGTTTAAAGGATTCATTGTCAAAAGGCCCACTGGTGAGTCCTCCTAATTTCACTAAGGATTATACCCTTTACTTCTTAAGTGCCGAAGTTACCATTGCTAGAGTATAAATTAAAGAAGGAGATGAGAATCAGGGAACACATCATCAACTACGTGAGTAATAACTTATCAAGAACATCCCACTTAAGGGTGTTACATTTTATGAAACGAAATAATATGATTCCCTTATATTACTCCAATGTTCTTGTCATTGATGATGATCCATTCGTTCAAATTCAATTATTTTTTGGCTTAATACTTGATGGTTGGTCGTCATATAATTTTATTTCCTTTGATTCCACATAGTGTTGTTCTGAATTCTCTTATTTCTAGTACTTGTTCATATTTGATAATATCCTAATGAATAATGTTTTTTTGATGTCATTCTCCATGAATATTGACGGGTATTCCAACTTCTTCCTTGATAATGTTGATATTTATCTTCTTCTATTCCATGAAATGACGATGTCGATGGCTTTCCTTGAATTTGTATACTATTTTCATATTTATTCTTTTTAAATACAATGGTCTCCTCTATCCACTTTTCTTAATCTTTGATTACTTTAGTCTTGGATATAATATCATTATATTTGACATGCATATCCTCAAGGTGGAGTTCAAATTCTTCCAATGTCTTCTGGTGACTTTCTTGAATCTTGTCTTATTTCTCCTTATGAAGCTACAATGTGATCCCATATAATAAATTTTGACATCCTTCTTCAATTCTAGAATCCATTTCTAAATTTACTTCATCCATGTCTAAGGATTCTTCAATATTTTTTAAAATTTCTTCTTCAAGTATTTTTTTGGTCTCTTCATCTAAGGTCCTTGTTTTTTCTTGACTTTGATAATTCTTCTTGTCTTCTTTGAGTCACTTGATGTCATCCAATATTTTTCTATTATGGTTTTGTAATCTTCATATTTCTTCATCTTTCCTTTTCAATTCTCCCCTCGAATCTTTCTTTTTCCAATTCCCTTTGCTAATATTTCCTTATTTTAATTGTTGAAAATCTTGAGTGCTTCATTAAAGTTTTGTATTTTAGATAACTCATTCCCCTTCTTCTTGATATTTTCTTTAAATTGATTTAATTAATCTTGAATTTTATACAATACATCCATTTTTGTATACTTAATCCATTTATGTGAGAAAAATTATTCAAATACTTCCTATTTATGTTCCATTGAATATCAATATCAATACGCATCCTCCACTTCTAATCTTCACTATTAAAATAATAATTCGCTCCAAAAATAGTCTTAATAGATTCATTTACTATAATCAACAATATTGCGGGATTGATTTCATCTTTATCATTATTTCCACTAAAGTAAGTGATATGGATTGAATCATTATATCGTTTGACATCCATCTTAATGCTTTCAGAGTGGAAAAAGTGGAGGAATAAGTTCATAGGACCATTTTTACCGATGGGACTTAGTTTGGAAAATTGGGTCTAGAACCTTATGAGAGTAGTTTCATGCATGAAATAACATTATTTAGGGGTAATACTTTGTCACTTCAATGATTCACCTTTTTTTCTATTCTACATATAGATACCTTTCCAATGACATAAGAATCACCTCAATTAGAGTTTGTATGCAAAAGTTATGCAACTATGTAATATCAAATTTATTAATTTCAACAAATTTCTCAGGAGTTTGCTTCAAGAAATTATGCTATCAATCGAAAATCATATTTTCAAATTATAGCATGAAATTAATGAAGAGACTAGCAAACATACACCACAACTCAAAATAGAAAAGAGATACATGCAATGAATCTCAACCTTATTTTATTAATATGAAATCATATATTACATGCTAATAAAAATAACTGGAAAGAACTGAGGTCATGGCCTCCCAAGATATCTGCATCAATACTACATCGGGTCTCCAAATTAAAAACTGAACTGATAAATACATCAATTAATTCTGAATGAATTCACCAAGGGATGAGATGGGTTTTCGTCCAATCTCACCAAAATACCCAAGGGTTTTAGTCTTGAATTGATCAATAATCTACTAGTGGCTACCATTTGAAAGTTATGGAGCTTTGTTGGATGTCGTTGCATTTGTTTGAACCTCTTCAAGGGTTGGCCCCATATGTGGATGCTCAACTACCATGACCATGACCCATCTTGTGCCTTCAACTATCTCTCCAAAGATGGTTTATCATGCACACTATTCCTATCATGCCCTTTCACCTTTGAGTGCTCTTCATGTTGGATCATCACTAGTGGCGCATCCCTCAAATCTCCCTGAGTGTCTTGTCCTTGGATTTCTTCACTCATGGAAACAAGATGTTTCTCACCATTATCAACCATCGAACATGGATGTATAGTTGGACTATTGTAAATGTCTCTATAATATTGCTCATTCTTTGTAGTACATGAGTCTATCTCACTCCCACTAGGATGATTAGAAGGAATCTCCTCATGTTCTACCTCTGTCATCTTCTCCATATAACTCAAGCATGGGTGGCTAGGTTCCCAAGATCCCTTGTAGATAAAGTATATATCTTTCCTCCTTAATTCATTCTTTCTTGTCTTACCCTCTACACCCTTGTCTTCACCACAATTCCTCATCATCTTATTCTTGGTCAACTGCCTTAGGAACAATTTCACTTTCTTCTTAACCAACCTTTTGACTAGTTCATAGGCATCCAATGATACAACCTATTCCTTTCTCCAAATGGCCAAAAACTTGGATCACAACTTCTTGCCAATGGAATCATGGTTACTCATAACTCTAGCCATGATCTTTGAGATCTTGAGCCTTTGCCATAAGTGGGACCCAAGGTGTCATGCATCCCCTGAAAATTTTCTTCTATCAATTGAAAAAATTCCCTCATAATGTCATCATTGTAAGGAGATGTGTGAAATTATCCAATTGATCTCACTAAGACAAGAGGCAACAATAAGTTTGACTTCCTCACAAGCTTCCTCCAAGAATTTTTGTTATATCAAGGCAAGCATTCTTGGTTTTAGATCCCAATTTAGAATACTCAAATCTGATTGGATCACCTTGGAAAGTTGCGAATCTAATTTTTCCATATTAAGGAGGGTTTTTTTAGTTGCCTTCATGTTCTTCAAATCTGACCCATGTGAAAAAATCCAATTCCCCATCTCCTATTATTTTTGTAGATACCTCAATTTATTCAACTATAGAATAGCATTCACTCCTTTTATTTTGAGAAGGGTTTGTTGTTATGTTTTGTTCTTTGGTCCAAAGAAGCATTGCATCTCAAAGAGCCAATTAGTGATTCCATCTTGAACTTTTGTTGATTCCATCTTCTTTCGAAGTTATTAAGGGTATTTATGAGGTCTTCTAGGGTATTTTCAATATCCATATTACCATTAGCAACAACATATACAAGGCTTATATCACAATGCTATACAAAATCAAACTCTAACTCTCAACCTTGATCAAATCAGCAAGACTTTGACCCATAAACATCTCACACACCATCTGAATATCAAATTGACGAGTAGTACATAATAATACTTGACTCAATACAAAACACATAAACAAACTTTTCTTACATGGCCAGCTAAATCAAAACATATACCTCTCATAAGACATACTCAACCCTTACAAGTCAAGATGAGAAATTACATAAAGGTTTAAATATGATATGAACACCTCATGTGGACTCACCATACTCTCTTAACAACATACAAAACGTTGACCTTACAAGGGCTTTAGCATTAGTGAAAATATATGGCTGAAGTATAACCACACTCTCAATCAATACAAACCCTCTCACTCAACTACAAAAAGAAAACCAATGTTGCAGTCATACAACCTCTTTCTTACAATAGATTATGTTTAGCTATGTGGAAAAAAACATTCACACTCACTTTAATAGACAACACTCAACCTTACACATAACTGATACATATATTTATGCTAGATTCAACCACACCAAAAAGTACGACCACAAACTTATATTGACTGACCTTTGGTTTCCATGGGCCACTTGTAGCTTACCCGTGTTGGAGGCTACAATAGTCTATCACAAATGTTAATACACTATTGTCCCATATTATAATATTCTTATGATAAGAAACCCCTCAAAATTTACATTTTTCTTAGATACTTGGTGAAGAAACATTTTACAGACAATGAGAAATAGACTCAAGAGTAAATTTCAGGGGTAATTAGAACCTAGTACTCTTTTATACCATAAATATGGTACTTCTAGAGGTGCAAATTCTGTCCTCTAACATATATATTTTTCCTCCCTCTTGTAGTTTACATTACCAATAGAAGGATCCAACTCTCCCTATGTAATTATAATATAAATCTTCAGTGACCCAACTCGTCCACAAGGAAAATTGATCTAAGAAATCTGGCTTGCTTAGATGATTAATAACCAATGCAGAACTTCGTCCTCCTGGTGTAGTATAATATTATCCCAAATTTATGGCCTCCTATAGGTGACAACCTCATCCTTCTAGAGGAAAACAATCATGAACACAGTTGATATCATTTTTCCTAAGGATGGCATACTTTGACTTCCAGGGAGTAGATAACTCAACCACCAACTAATGTATGTGATCTACCAGAATTGTTCCAAGAGATATAATTTGATATTACAACAATAAACATGATCTCTGGGGATTATAATGAAACTTTTCTTCTATACTGAGGGAAGAATTACAACTTATCCCTATCTAAAAATATAAACTATGTTTGCTAATTAAATCATGGCCCCACATTAGAATAATTTTGGCCATCAAGGAGGGATGGATTTCGACCCTCAAATAAGATGTGCTTTTGGTATTTAAGTGTTGAGTAGGGGTCCCCTAGGTCTAAGTTTTTCCTGA